>BSBM01000189.1:3600000-4200000 GCA_027924585.1 Larix kaempferi | reverse complement strand
TATTTTCTCCCCCTTTAAGCCCAAGTCTAGCGAAAACGAACGATCGAGTTTCGAAGTTGACCGACTTCTCGGAATTAAAAATTGAGCATAGACTTGGCTGTCCCGTTGGTAGACAAATGCGCACGCCAACTTTTGTCACATTCCGAGCTATTTTCTCTCCCTTTAAGCCCAAGTCTAGCGAAAATGCAGGGTCGATTTTCAGCTTTGACCAACTTCTCGAAATTTAAATTTGAGAATAGATTTGGATGTCACATTGGTAGACGAGCGTCCACGCCAACTTTCATGACGTTCTGAGCTATTTTCACACCCTTTAAGCCCAAGTCTAGCGAAAACGCACGATCGAGTTTCAACTTTGACCAACTTCTCAGAATTGAAATTTGAGAATAGTTTTGGATGTCCCATTGGTAGACAAGCATCCACACCAACATTCGTTACGTTCCGAGCTATTTTCTCCCCCTTTAAGCCCAACTGTAGTGAAAACGCACGGTCGCGTTATGACTTTCACCAACTTCTCCGAATTGAAAATTGAGCATAGATTTGGATGTCCCATTTGTAGACATTCGCGCACAACAACTTTCGTCACATTATGAGCTAATTTCACACCCTTTAAGCTCAAGTCGAGCGAAAACGCATGGTCGAGTTTCGAATTGGACCAACTTCTCGGAATTGAAAATTGAGCATAGATTTGGATGTACCGTTGGTAGACAAATGCGCACGCCAACTTTCGTGACGTTTCGAGCTATTTTCTCACCCTTTAAACCTAAGTGTAGCGAAAATGCACGGTCGATTTTCAACTTTGACCAACTTCTCGGAATTGAAATTTGAGAATAGTTTTGGATTTCCCATTGGTAGACAAGCATCCACACCAACATTCGTTACGTTCCGAGCTATTTTCTCCACCTTTAAGCCCAACTTTAGCGAAAACGTACAGTCGAGTTACGACTTTCACCAACTTCTCGGAATTGAAAATTGAGAATAGATTTGGATGTCCCATTTGTAGACATTCGCGCACAACTTTCGTCACATTACGAGCTAATTTCACACCTTTTAAGCTCAAGTCTAGCGAACACGCATGGTGGCGTTTCGACTTTGACCAACTTCTCGGAATTGAAATATGAGAACAGATTTGGATGTCCCGTTGGTAGACAAGTGCGCACGCCAACTTTCGTGACGTTCCGAGTTATTTTCCCTCCCTTTAAGCCCAAGTCTAGCGAAAATGAACGGTCGATTTTCAACTTTGACCAACTTCTCAGAATTTAAATTTGAGAATAGATTTGGATGTCGCATTGGTAGATGAGCATCCACGCCAACTTTCGTGACGTTTCGAGCTATTTTCACGCCCTTTAAGCCCAATCTAGCAAAAACGCACGATCGAGTTTCAACTTTGACCAACTTCTCGGAATTGAAATTTGAGAATAGTTTTGGATGTCCCATTGGTAGAAAAGCGTCCACACCAACTTTCGTGACGTTCCGAACTATTTTCTCCCCCTTTAAACCCAAGTCTAGCGAAAACGCACGGTCGAGTTTCGAATTTGACCAACTTCTCGGAATTAAAAATTGAGCATAGATTTGGATGTCCCGTTGGTAGACAAATGCGCACACCAACTTTCGTGACATTCCGAGCTATTTTCTCACCCTTTAAGCCTAAGTCTAGCGAAAATGGACGGTCGATTTTCAAATTTGACCAACTTCTCGCAATTTAAATTTGAGAATAGATTTGGATGTCAGATTTTGAGACATGTGCGTACTACAACTTTCGTGATTTTATGAGCTAATTTCACACACTTTAATCCCAAGTCTAGAGAAAACGCATGGTGGTGTTTCGACTTTGACCAACTTCTTGGAATTTAAATTTGAGAATAGTTTTGGATGTCCCATTGGTAGACAAGCATCCACACCAACATTCGTTACGTTCCGAGCTATTTTCTCCACCTTTAAGCCCAACTGTAGCGAAAACGTACAGTCGAGTTACGACTTTCACCAACTTCTCAGAATTGAAATTTGAGAATAGTTTTGGATGTCCCATTGGTAGACAAGCATCCACACCAACATTCGTGACGTTTCGAGCTATTTTCTCCCCCTTTAATCCCAAGTCTAGCGAAAACACACGGTCGAGTTTCGAATTTGACCGACTTCTTGGAATTAAAAATTGAGCATAGATTTGGATTTCCCGTTTGTAGACAAATGCGCACGCCAACTTTCCTGACATTCCGAGCTAATTTCACACCCTTGAAGCCCAAGTCTAGGGAAAATGCACGGTCAATTTTCAATTTTGACCAACCTCTCGCAATTTAAATTTGAGAATAGATTTGGATGTCACATTTGTAGACATGTGCGCACTACAACTTTCGTGATTTTACGAGCTAATCTCACACACTTTAATCCCAAGTCTAGAGAAAACGCATGGTGGCGTTTCGACTTTGACCAATTTCTTGGATTTTAAATTTGAGAATAGTTTTGGATGTCCCATTTGTAGACAAGCGTCCACAAAAACTTTCGCGACGTTCCGAGCTATTTTCTCCCCCTTTAAGTCCAAGTCTAGCGAAAATGCACGGTCAAGTTTTGAATATGACCAACTTCTCAGAATTTAAAATTGAGCATAGATTTGGATTTCCCGTTGGTAGAAAAATGCACACGCCAAATTTCGTGACGTTCCGAGCTAATTTCACACCCTTTAAGCCCAACTCTAGGGAAAACGCACGGTCAATTTTCAACTTTGACCAACCTCTCGCAATTTAAATTTGAGAATAGATTTGGATGTCACATTTGTAGACATGTGCGCACTACAACTTTCGTGATTTTACGAGCTAATCTCACACACTTTAATCCCAAGTCTAGAGAAACTGCATGGTGGCGTTTCGACTTTGACCAATTTCTTGGATTTGAAATTTGGGAATAGTTTTGGATGTCGCATTGGTAGACGAGCGTCAACGCCAACTTTCGTGACGTTCCGAGCTAATTTCACACCCTTTAAGCCCAAGCCTAGGGAAAACGCACGATCGAGTTTCGACTTTGACCAAATTCTCAGAATTGAAAATCGAGCATAGATTTGGATGTCCCGTTGGTAGGCAAGTGCGCACACCAACTTAGGTGACGTTCCGAGCTAATTTCACAACCTTTAAGCCCAAGTCTAGGGAAAATGCACGGTCAATTTTCAACTTTGACCAACCTCTCGCAATTTAAATTTGAGAATAGATTTGGATGTCACATTTATAGACATGTGCGCACTACAACTTTCGTGATTTTACGAGCTAATCTCACACACTTTAATCCCAAGTCTAGAGAAAATGCATGGTGGCCTTTCGACTTTGACCAATTTCTTGGATTTGAAATTTGGGAATAGTTTTGGATGTCGCATTGGTAGACGAGCGTCAACGCCAACTTTCGTGACGTTCCGAGCTAATTTCACACCCTTTAAGCCCAAGCCTAGGGAAAACGCACGATCGAGTTTCGACTTTGACCAAATTCTCAGAATTGAAAATCGAGCATAGATTTGGATGTCCCCTTGGTAGACAAGTGCGCATGCCAACTTTCGTGACGTTCCGAGCTAATTTCACACCCTTTAAGCCCAAGTCTAGGGAAAATGCACGGTCAATTTTCAACTTTGACCAACCTCTCTCAATTTAAATTTGAGAATAGATTTGGATGTCACATTTGTAGACATGTGCGCACTACAACTTTAGTGATTTTATGAGCTAATCTCACACACTTTAATCCCAAGTCTAGAGAAAACGCATGGTGGCGTTTCAACTTTGACCAATTTCTTGGATTTGAAATTTGAGAATAGTTTTGGATGTCCCATTGGTAGACAAGCGTCCACACCAACTTTAGTGACTTTCCAAGCTATTTTCTCCTGTAGTGAAAACGTATGGTCGAGTTTCAACTTTCACCAACTTCTCGTAATTGAAGATTGAGCATAGGTTTGGATGTCCCATTTTTAGACATTTGCGCACAACAACTTTCGTGACATTATGGGCTAATTTCACACCCTTTAAGCCCAAGTATAGCGAAAACGCACAATCGAGTTTCAACTTTGACCAACTTCTCGGAATTGAAATTTGAGAATAGTTTTGGATGTCCCATTGGTAGACAAGCGTCCACACCAACTTTCGTGACGTTCTGAGCTATTTTCTCCCCCTTTAAGCCCAAGTCTAGCGAAAAGGCACAGTCGAGTTTCAAATTTGACCAACTTCTCGAAATTGAAAATTGAGCATACATTTGGATGTCCCGTTGGTAGACAAATGTGCACGCCAACTTTCATGACATTCCGAGCTATTTTCTCACCCTTTAAGCCTAAGTCTAGCGAAAATGCAAGATCGATTTTCAAATTTGACCAACTTCTCGGAATTTAAATTTGAGAATAGATTTGGATGTCACATTGGTAGATGAGCGTCCACGCCAACTTTCGTGACGTTCCCAGCTATTTTCACACCCTTTACGCCCAAGTCTAGCGAAAACGCACGATCGAGTTTCAACTTTGACCAACTTCTCGGAATTGGAATTTGAGAATAGTTTTGGATGTCCCATTGGTAGACAAGCGTCCACACAAACTTTCGTGACGTTCCGAGCTATTCTCTCCCCCTTTAAGCCCAAGTCTAGCGAAAACGCACGGTCGAGTTTCGAATTTGACCAACTTCTCGGAATTGAAAATTGAGCATAGATTTGGATTTCCCGTTGGTAGAAAAATGCACACGCCAACTTCCGTGACGTTCCGAGCTATTTTCTCACCCTTTAATCCTAAGTCTAGCGAAAACGCACGGTCGAGTTTCGAATTTGACCAACTTCTCAAAATTAAAAATTGAGCATAGATTTGGATGTCTTGTTGGTAGACAAATGCACACGCCAACCTTCGTGACATTCCGAGCTATTTTCTGACCCTTTAAGCCCAAGTCTAGCGAAAATGCACGGTCGATTTTCAACTTTGACCAACTTCTCGGAATTTAAATTTGAGAATAGATTTGGATGTCACATTGGTAGACGAGCGTCCACGCCAAGTTTCGTGACGTTCTGAGCTTTTTTCACACCCTTTAAGCCCAAGTCTAGCGAAAATGCACGATCGAGTTTCAACTTTGACCAACTTCTCGGAATTGAAATTTGAGAATAGTTTTGGATGTCCCATTGGTAGACAAGCGTCCACACCAACTTTCATGACGTTCCCAGCTATTTTCTCGCCCTTCAAGCCCAAGTCTAGCGAAAACGCACGGTCGAGTTTTGAATTTGACCAACCACTCAGAATTGAAAATTGAGCAGAGATTTGGATGTCCCGTTGTTAGACAAATACGCACACCAACTTTCGTGACGATCCGAGCTATTTTCTCACCCTTTAAGCGTAAGTCTAGCGAAAATGCACGGTCGAGTTTCGAATTTGACCAACTTCTCGGAATTAAAAATTGAGCATAGATTTGGATGTCCCGTTGGTAGACAAATGCCCACGCCAACTTTCGTGACGTTCCGAGCTATTTTCCCTCCCTTTAAGCCCAAGTCTAGCGAAAACGCACGATCGAGTTTCAAGTTTGACCAACTTCTCGGAATTGAAATTTGAGAATAGTTTTGGATGTCCCATTGGTAGACAAGCATCCACACCAACATTCGTGACGTTCCGAGCTATTTTCTCCCCCTTTAAGCCCAAGTCTAGCGAAAACGCACGGTCGAGTTTCGAATTTGGGCAACTTCTCGGAATTAAAAATTGAGCATAGATTTGGATTTCCCGTTTGTAGACAAATGCGCACGCCAACTTTCGTGACATTCTGAGCAATTTTCTCACCCTTTAAGCCTAAGTCTATCGAAAATGCACGGTCGATTTTCAACTTTGACCAACTTCTAGGAATTTAAATTTGAGAATGGATTTGGATGTCCCGTTGGTAGACAAGCGTCCACGCCAACGTTCGTGACGTTCCAAGTTATTTTCTTCCCCTTTAGGCCCAACTCTAGAGAAAACGCACGATCGTGTTTCGGCTTTGACCTACTTCTCGTAAATGAAAATTGAGAATAGATTTGGATGTCCCATTTGTAGACATGCATGCACAACAACTTTCGTGACGTTACGAGCTAATTTCACACCCTTTAAGCTCAAGTCTAACGAAAACGCATGGTGGCGTTTCGACTATGACCAACTTTTGGGAGTTGAAATTTGAAAATAGATTTGGATGTCCCGTTGGTAGACAAGTGCACATGCCAACTTTCGGGACGTTCCGATCTATTTTCTTCCCCTTTAAGCCCAACTCTAGAGAAAACACACGGTCGTGTTTCGGCTTTGAGCTACTTCTCGGAATTGAAAATTGAGAATAGATTTGTATGTCCCATTTGTAGACATGCGTGCACAGCAATTTTCGTGACGTTACGAGCTAATTTTACACCCTTTAAGCTCAAGTTTAGCGAAAACGCATGGTGGCGTTTCGGCTTTGACCAACTTCTTGGAATTGAAATTTGAGAATAGATTTGGATGTCCCATTGGTAGACAAGTGCGCACGCCAACTTTCGTGACGTTCCAAGCTATTTTCTCACCCTTTAAGCCCAAGTCGAGCGAAAACGCACCGTCAATTTTAAACTTTGACCAACTTCTCGGAATTTAAATTTGAGAATAGATTTGGATGTCCCATTGGTAGACAAGCGTCCACACCAACTTTCGTTACATTCCGAGCTTTTTTCATCCCATTTAAGCCCAACTCTAGAGAAAACACACGGTCGCATTTCATCCTTGACCAACTTCTCGGAATTGAAAATTGAGAATAGATTTGGATGTCCCATTTGTAGACATGCGCGCACAACAAATTTCATGACGTTACGAGCTAATTTCATGCCCTTTATTCCCAAGTATAGTGAAAACCCATGGTGGCATTTCGACTTTGACCAACTTCTGGGAATTGAAATTTGAAAATAGATTTGGATGTCCCATTGGTAGACAAGCGTCCACACCAACTTTCGTGACATTCCGAGCTATTTTCTTCCCATTTAAGCCCAACTCTGGAGAAAACGCACGGTCGCGTTTCATCTTTGACCAACTTCTCGTAATTGAAAATTGAGAATAGATTTGGATGTCCCATTTGTAGACATACGCGCACAACAACTTTCGTGACATTACGAGCTAATTTCACACCCTTTAAGCCCAAGTCTAGCGAAAATGCACGATCGAGTTTCAACTTTGACCAACTTCTCGGAATTTAGATATGAAAATAGATTTGGATGTCACATTGGTAGACGAGCGTCCACGCCAACTTTCATGACGTTCCGAGCTATTTTCACACCCTTTAAGCCCAAGTCTAGCGAAAACGCACGATCGAGTTTCAACTTTGAGCAACTTCTCGGAATTGAAATTTGAGAATAGTTTTGGATGTCCCATTGGTAGACAAGCATCCACACAAACTTTCGTGACGTTCCGAGCTATTTTCTCCCCCTTTAAGCCCAAGTCTAGCGAAAACGCACGGTCGAGTTTCGAAATTGACCAACTTCCCGGAATTGAAAATTGAGCATAGATTTGGATTTCCCGTTGGTAGAAAAATGCACACGCCAACATTCGTGACGTTCCCAGCTATTTTCTCACCCTTTAAGCCTAAGTCTAGCGAAAACGCATGGTCGAGTTTCGAATTTGACCAACTTCTCGGAATTAAAAATTTAGCATAGATTTGGATGTCCTGTTGGTAGACAAATGCACACGCCAACTTTCGTGACATTCCGAGCTATTTTCTCACCCTTTAAGCCCAAGTCTAGGAAAATGCATGGTCGATTTTCAACTTTGACCAACTTCTCAGAATTTAAATTTGAGAATAGATTTGGATGTCACATTGGTAGACGAGCGTCCACGCCAACTTTCGTGACATTCCTAGCTATTTTCACACCCTTTAAGCCCAAGTCTAGCGAAAACGCACGATCGAGTTTCAACTTTGACCAACTTCTCGGAATTGAAATTTGAGAATAGTTTTGGATGTCCCATTGGTAGACAAGCGTCCACACCAACTTTCATGATGTTCCGAGCTATTTTCTCACCCTTTAAGCCCAAGTCTAACGAAAACGCACGGTCGAGTTTCGAATTTGACCAACCACTCGGAATTGAAAATTGAGCAAAGATTTGGATGTCCCGTTGTTAGACAAATACGCACGCCAACTTTCGTGACGATCCGAGCTATTTTGTCACCCTTTAAGCCTAAGTCTAGCGGAATTAAAAATTGAGCATAGATTTGGATGTCCTATTGGTAGACAAATGCACACGCCAACTTTCGTGACATTCCGAGCTATTTTCTTTCCTTTTAAGTCCAAGTCTAGCGAAAATTCAGGGTCGATTTTCAACTTTGACCAACTTCTCGGAATTTAAATTTGAGAATAGATTTGCATGTCACATTGGTAAACGAGCGTCCATGCCAACTTTCCTGACGTTCCAAGCTATTTTCACACCCTTTAAGCCCAAGTCTAGGAAAAACACACGATCGAGTTTCAACTTTGACCAACTTCTCGGAATTGAAATTTGAGAATGGATTTGGATGTCCCATTGGTAGACAAGCGTCCACACCAACTTTCGTGACGTTCCGAGCTATTTTCGCCCCCTTTAAGCCCAAGTCTAGCGAAAACGCACGGTCGAGTTTCGAATTTGACCAACTTCTTGGAATTGAAAATCGAGCATAGATTTGGATGTCCCGTTGGTAGACAAATGCGCACACCAACTTTCGTGACGTTCCGAGCTATTTTTTCAACCTTTAAGCCCAAATCTAGCGAAAATGCACGGTTGATTTTCAACTTTGACCAACTTCTCGGAATTTAAATTTGAGAATAGATTTGGATGTCACATTGGTAGACGAGCGTCCACGCCAACTTTCGTGACGTTCCGAGCTATTTTCACACCCTTTAAGCCCAAGTTTAGCGAAAACGCACGATCAAGTTTCAACTTTGACCAACTTCTCGGAATTGAAATTTGAGAATAGTTTTGGATGTCCCATTGGTAGACAAGCATCCACACCAACATTCGTTATGTTCCGAGCTATTTTCTCACCCTTTAAGCCTAAGTCTAGCGAAAATGCATGGTCGAGTTTCAAATTTGACCAACGTCTCGGAATTAAAAATTGAGCATAGATTTGGATGTCCTATTGGTAGACAAATGCACACGCCAACTTTCGTGACATTCCGAGCTATTTTCTCTCCCTTTAAGCCCAAGTCTAGCGAAAATGCAAGGTCGATTTTCAACTTTGACCAACTTCTCGGAATTTAAATTTGAGAATAGATTTGGATGTCACATTGGTAGACGAGTGTCCACACGCCAACTTTCGTGACATTCCTAGCTATTTTCACACCCTTTAAGCCCAAGTCTAGCGAAAACACACGATCGAGTTTCAACTTTGACCAACTTCTCGGAATTGAAATTTGAGAATAGTTTTGGATGTCCCATTGGTAGAGAAGCATCCACACCAACATTCGTTACGTTCCGAGCTATTGTCTCCCCCTTTAAGCCCAACTATAGCGAAAACGTACGGTCGAGTTACGAATTTCACCAACTTCTTGGAATTGAAAATTGAGCATAGGTTTGGATGTCCCAATTGTAGACATTCGCGCACAACAACTTTCGTCACATTACGAGCTAATTTAACACCCTTTAAGCTCAAGTCTAGCGAAAACGCATGGTGTCATTTCGACTTTGCCCAACTTCTCGGATTTGAAATATGAGAATAGATTTGGATGTCCCTTTGGTAGACAGGTGCGCGCGCCAACTTTCGTGACGTTCCGAGCTATTTTCCCACCCTTTAAGACCAAGTCTAGCGAAAATGCACGATCGAGTTTCAACTTTGACCAACTTCTCGGAACTGAAATTTGAGAATAGTTTTGGATGTCCAATTGGTAGACAAGCATCCATTCCAACTTTCGTGACGTTCCGAGCTATTTTCTCCCCCTTTAAGCCCAAGTCTAGCGAAAACGCACGGTCGAGTTTTGAATTTGACCAACTTCTCGGAATTGAAAATCAAGCATAGATTTGGATGTCCCGTTGGTAGACAAATGCGCACGCCAACTTTCGTGACATTCCGAGCTATTTTCTAACCCTTTAAGCCAAGGTCTAGCGAAAATGCACGGTCGATTTTCAACTTTGACCAACTTCTGGGAATTGAAATTTGAGAATGGATTTGGATGTCCCGTTGGTAGACAAGTGCACACGCCAACTTTCGTGACGTTCCGAGCTATTTTCAACTTTGACCGACTTCTCGGAATTTAAATTTGAGAATGGATTTGGATGTCCCATTGGTAGACAAGTGCACACGCCAACTTTCGTGACGTTCCGAGCTATTTTCTTCCTGTTTAAGCCCAACTCTAGAGAAAACGCACGATCGTGTTTCGGCTTTGACCTACTTCTCGGAAATGAAAATTGAGAATAGATTTGGATGTCCCATTTGTAGACATGCATGCACAACAACTTTCGTGACGTTACGAGCTAATTTCACACCCTTTAAGCTCAAGTCTAACGAAAACGCATGGTGGCGTTTCGACTTTGACCAACTTTTGGGAGTTTAAATTTGAAAATAGATTTGGATGTCCCGTTGGTAGACAAGTGCACATGCCAACTTTCGTGACGTTCCGAGCTATTTTCTTCCCCTTTAAGCGCAACTCTAGAGAAAACGCACGGTCGTGTTTCGGCTTTGAGCTACTTCTCGGAATTGAAAATTGATAATAGATTTGGATGTCCCATTTGTAGACATGCGTGCACAGCAACTTTCGTGACGTTACGAGCTAATTTTACACCCTTTAAGCTCAAGTTTAGATAAAACGCATGGTGGCGTTTCGGCTTTGACCAACTTCTTGGAATTGAAATTTGAGAATAGATTTGGATGTCCCATTGGTAGACAAGTGCGCACGCCAACTTTCGTGACGTTCCGAGCTATTTTCTCGCCCTTTAAGCCCAAGTCTAGCGAAAACGCACGGTCGAGTTTCGAATTTGACCAACCACTCAGAATTGAAAATTGAGCAGAGATTTGGATGTCCCGTTGTTAGACAAATACGCACGCCAACTTTCGTGACGTTCCGAGCTATTTTCTCGCCCTTTAAGCCCAAGTCTAGCGAAAACGCACAACCGAGTTTCAACTTTGACCAACTTCTCGGATTTGAAATTTGAGAATAGTTTTGGATGTCACATTGGTAGACGAGCGTCCACGCCAACTTTCGTGACGTTCCGAGCTATTTTCATACCCTTTAAGCCCAAGTCTAGCGAAAGCGCACGATTGAGTTTCAACTTTGACCAACTTCTTGGAATTGAAAATTGAGAATAGATTTGGATGTCCCATTTGTAGACATGCGCGCACAGCAACTTTCATGACGTTACGAGCTAATTTCACGCCCTTTATTCCCAAGTATAGTGAAAACCGACTTTGACCAACTTCTCGGAATTGAAATTTGAGAATAGTTTTGGATGTCCCATTGGTAGACAAGCATCCACACCGACATTCATTACGTTCCGAGCTATTTTCTCCCCCTTTAAGCCCAAGTCTAGCGAAAATGCACGGTCGAGTTTCGAATTTGACCAACTTCTCGGAATTGAAAATTGAGCATAGATTTGGATATCCTGTTGGTAGACAAATGCCCACGCCAACTTTCGTGACGTTCCGAGCTATTTTTTCAACCTTTAAGCCCAAATCTAGCGAAAATGCACGGAGATTTTCAACTTTGACCAACTTCTCGGAATTTAAATTTGAGAATAGATTTGGATGTCACATTGGTAGACGAGCATCCACACCAACTTTCGTGACGTTCCGAGCTATTTTCACACCCTTTAAGCCCAAGTCTAGCGAAAACGCACAATCGAGTTTCAACTTTGACCAACTTCTCGGAATTGAAATTTGAGAATAGTTTTGGATGTCCCATTGGTAGACAAGCATCCACACCAACATTCGTTACGTTCCGAGCTATTTTCTCACCCTTTAAGCCTACGTCTAGCGAAAACACACGGTCGAGTTTCGAATTTAACCAACTTCTCGGAATTAAGAATTGAGCATAGATTTGGATGTCCTGTTGGTAGACAAATGCACACGCCAACTTTCGTGACATTCCGACCTATTTTCTCACCCTTTAAGCCCAAGTCTAGCGAAAATGCACGGTCGATTTTCAACTTTGACCAACTTCTCTCAATTTAAATTTGAGAATAGATTTGGATGTCACATTGGTAGACGAGCGTCCACGCCAACCTTCGTGACGTTCCGAGCACTTTTCGAACCCTTTAAGCCAAAGTCTACTGAAAACGCACGATCGAGTTTCAACTTTTACCAACTTCTCGGAATTGAAATTTGAGAATAGTTTTGGATGTCCCATTGGTAGACAAGCGTCCACACCAACTTTCCTGACGTTCTGAGCTATTTTCTCGCCCTTTAAGCCCAAGTCTAGCGAAAACACACGGTCGAGTTTCGAATTTGACCAACCACTCAGAATTGAAAATTGAGCAGAGATTTGAATGTCCCGTTGTTAGAAAAATACGCACCCCAATTTTCGTGACGTTCCGAGCTATTTTCTAACCCTTTAAGCCTAAGTCTAGCCAAAACGCACGGTCGAGTTTCGAATTTTACCAACTTCTCGGAATTAAAAATTGAGCATAGATTTGGATGTCCTATTGGTAGACAAATGCACACACCAACTTTCGTGACATTCCGAGCTATTTTCTCTCCCTTTAAGCCCAAGTCTAGCGAAAATGCAAGGTCGATTTTCAACTTTGACCAACTTCTCGGAATTTAAATTTGAGAATAGATTTGGATGTCACATTGGTAGACGAGTGTCCACACGCCAACTTTCGTGACATTCCTAGCTATTTTCACACCCTTTGAGCCCAAGTCTAGCGAAAACACACGATCGAGTTTCAACTTTGACCAACTTCTCGGAATTGAAATTTGAGAATAGTTTTGGATGTCCCATTGGTAGAGAAGCATCCACACCAACATTCGTTACGTTCCGAGCTATTGTCTCCCCCTTTAATCCCAACTATAGCGAAAACGTACGGTCGAGTTACGAATTTCACCAACTTCTTGGAATTGAAAATTGAGCATAGGTTTGGATGTCCCAATTGTAGACATTCGCGCACAACAACTTTCGTCACATTATGAGCTAATTTAACACCCTTTAAGCTCAAGTCTAGCGAAAACGCATGGTGTCATTTCGACTTTGCCCAACTTCTCGGAATTGAAATATGAGAATAGATTTGGATGTCCCTTTGGTAGACAGGTGCGCGCGCCAACTTTAGTGACGTTCCGAGCTATTTTCCCACCCTTTAAGACCAAGTCTCGCGAAAATGCATGATCGAGTTTCAACTTTGACCAACTTCTCGGAACTGAAATTTGAGAATAGTTTTGGATGTCCAATTGGTAGACAAGTGTCCATTCCAACTTTCATGACGTTCCGAGCTATTTTCTCCCCCTTTAAGCCCAAGTCTAGCGAAAACGCACGGTCGAGTTTTGAATTTGACCAACTTCTCGGAATTGAAAATCGAGCATAGATTTGGATGTCCCGTTGGTAGACAAATGCGCACGCCAACTTTCGTGACATTCCGAGCTATTTTCTAACCCTTTAAGCCTAGGTCTAGCGAAAATGCACGGTCGATTTTCAACTTTGACCAACTTCTCGGAATTTAAATTTGAGAATGGATTTGGATGTCCCGTTGGTAGACAAGTACACACGCCAACTTTCGTGACGTTCCGAGCTATTTTCAACTTTGACCGACTTCTCGGAATTTAAATTTGAGAATGGATTTGGATGTCCCATTGGTAGACAAGTGCACACGCCAACTTTCATGACGTTCCGAGCTATTTTCTTCCCGTTTAAGTCCAACTCTAGAGAAAACGCACGATCGTGTTTCGGCTTTGACCTACTTCTCGAAAATGAAAATTGAGAATAGATTTGGATGTCCCATTTGTAGACATGCATGCACAACAACTTTCGTGACGTTACGAGCTAATTTCACACCCTTTAAGGTCAAGTCTAACGAAAACGCATGGTGGCGTTTCGACTTTGACCAACTTTTGGGAGTTTAAATTTGAAAATAGATTTGGATGTCCCGTTGGTAGACAAGTGCACATGCCAACTTTCGTGACGTTCCGAGCTATTTTCTTCCCCTTTAAGCCCAACTCTAGAGAAAACGCACGGTCGTGTTTCGGCTTTGAGCTACTTCTCGGAATTGAAAATTGAGAATAGATTTGGATGTCCCATTTGTAGACATGCGTGCACAACAACTTTCGTGACGTTACGAGCTAATTTTACACCCTTTAAGCTCAAGTTTAGATAAAACGCATGGTGGCGTTTCGGCTTTGACCAACTTCTTGGAATTGAAATTTGAGAATAGATTTGGATGTCCCATTGGTAGACAAGTGCGCACGCCAACTTTCGTGACGTTCCGAGCTATTTTCTCGCCCTTTAAGCCCAAGTCTAAAGAAAACGCACGGTCGAGTTTCGAATTTGACCAACCACTCAGAATTGAAAATTGAGCAGAGATTTGGATGTCCCGTTGTTAGACAAATACGCACGCCAACTTTCGTGACGTTCCGAGCTATTTTCTCGCCCTTTAAGCCCAAGTCTAGCGAAAACGCACGACCGAGTTTCAACTTTGACCAACTTCTCGGATTTGAAATTTGAGAATAGTTTTGGATGTCACATTGGTAGACGAGCGTCCACGCCAACTTTCGTGACGTTCCGAGCTATTTTCATACCCTTTAAGCCCAAGTCTAGCGAAAGCGCACGATTGAGTTTCAACTTTGACCAACTTCTTGGAATTGAAAGTTGAGAATAGATTTGGATGTCCCATTTGTAGACATGCGCGCACAGCAACTTTCATGACGTTACGAGCTAATTTCACGCCCTTTATTCCCATGTATAGTGAAAACCGACTTTGACCAACTTCTCGGAATTGAAATTTGAGAATAGTTTTGGATGTCCCATTGCTAGACAAGCATCCACACCAAGTCTAGCGAAAATGCACGGTCGATTTCCAACTTTGACCAAATTCTCGAAATTTAAATTTGAGAATAGTTTTGGATGTCCCATTGGTAGACAAGCAACCACACCAACTTTCGTGACATTCCGAGCTATTTTCTACCCCTTTAAGCCCAAGCCTAGGGAAAACGCACGATCGAGTTTCAACTTTGACCAACTTCTCGGAATTGAAATTTGAGAATAGTTTTGGATGTCGCATTTGTAGACATACGCGCACAACAACTTTCGTGACATTACGAGCTAATTTCACACCCTTTAAGCCCAAGTCTAGCGAATTTAACCAACTTCTCGGAATTAAGAATTGAGCATAGATTTGGATGTCCTGTTGGTAGACAAATGCACACGCCAACGTTCGTGACATTCCGAGCTATTTTCTCACCCTTTAAGCCCAAGTCTAGCGAAAATGCACGGTCGATTTTCATCTTTGACCAACTTCTCTCAATTTAAATTTGAGAATAGATTTGGATGTCACATTGGTAGACGAGCGTCCACGCCAACCTTCGTGACGTTCCGAGCACTTTTCGCACCCTTTAAGCCAAAGTCTAGCGAAAACGCACGATCGAGTTTCAAATTTGACCAGCTTCTCGGAATTGAAATTTGAGAATAGTTTTGGATGTCCCATTGATAGACAAGTGTCCACACCAACTTTCCTGACGTTCCGAGCTATTTTCTCGCCCTTTAAGCCCAAGTCTAGCGAAAACGCACGGTCGAGTTTCGAATTTGACCAACCACTCAGAATTGAAAATTGAGCAGAGATTTGGATGTCCCGTTGTTAGAAAAATACGCACCCCAATTTTCGTGACGTTCCGAGCTATTTTCTAACCCTTTAAGCCTAAGTCTAGCCAAAACGCACGGTCGAGTTTCGAATTTTACCAACTTCTCGGAATTAAAAATTGAGCTTAGATTTGGATGTCCTATTGGTAGACAAATGCACACGCCAACTTTCGTGACATTCTGACCTATTTTCTCTCCCTTTAAGCCCAAGTCTAGCGAAAATGCAGGGTCGATTTTCAACTTTGACCAACTTCTCGGAATTTAAATTTGAGAATAGATTTAGATGTCACATTGGTAGACGAGCATCTACGCCAACTTTCGTGACGTTCCTAGCTATTTGCACACCCTTTAAGCCCAAGTCGAGCGAAAACGCACGATCGAGTTTCAACTTTGACCAACTTCTCGGAATTGAAATTTGAGAATAGTTTTGGATGTCCCATTGGTAGACAAGTGTCCACACCAACTTTCGTGACGTTCCGAGCTATTTTCTCTCCCTTTAAGCCCAAATCTAGCGAAAATGCACGGAGATTTTCAACTTTGACCAACTTCTCGGAATTTAAATTTGAGAATAGATTTGGATGTCACATTGGTAGACAAGCATCCACACCAACGTTTGTGACGTTCCGAGCTATTTTCACACCCTTTAAGCCCAAGTCGAGCGAAAACGCACGATCGAGTTTCAACTTTGACCAACTTCTCAGAATTGAAATTTGAGAATAGTTTTGGATGTCCCATTGGTAGACAAGCATCCACACCAACATTTGTTACGTTCCGAGCTATTTTCTCCCCCTTTAAGCCCAACTGTAGTGAAAACGCACGGTCGAGTTATGACTTTCACCAACTTCTCCGAATTGAAAATTGAGCATAGATTTGGATGTCCCATTTGTAGACATTCACGCACAACAACTTTCGTCACATTATGAGCTAATTTCACACCCTTTAAGCTCAAGTCGAGCGAAAACGCATGGTCGAGTTTCGAATTGGACCAACTTCTCGGAATTGAAAATTGAGCATAGATTTGGATGTACCGTTGGTAGACAAATGCGCACGCCAACTTTCGTGACGTTTCGAGCTATTTTCTCACCCTTTAAGCCTAAGTGTAGCGAAAATGCACGGTCGATTTTCAACTTTGACCAACTTCTCGGAATTGAAATTTGAGAATAGTTTTGGATGTCCCATTGGTAGACAAGCATCCACACCAACATTCGTGACGTTCCAAGCTATTTTCTCCCCCATTAAGCCCAAGTCTAGCGAAAACGCACGGTCGAGTTTCGAATTTGAGCAACTTCTCGGAATTAAAAATTGAGCATAGATTTGGATTTCCCGTTTGTAGACAAATGCGCACGCCAACTTTCGTGACATTCTGAGCAATTTTCTCACCCTTTAAGCCTAAGTCTATCGAAAATGCACAGTCGATTTTCAACTTTGACCAACTTCTAGGAATTTAAATTTGAGAATGGATTTGGATGTCCCGTTGGTAGACAAGCGTCCACGCCAACGTTCGTGACGTTCCAAGTTATTTTCTTCCCCTTTAGGCCCAACTCTAGAGAAAACGAACGATCGTGTTTCGGCTTTGACCTACTTCTCGTAAATGAAAATTGAGAATAGATTTGGATGTCCCATTTGTAGACATGCACGCACAACAACTTTCGTGACGTTACGAGCTAGTTTCACACCCTTTAAGCTCAAGTCTAACGAAAACGCATGGTGGCGTTTCGACTTTGACCAACTTTTGGGAGTTGAAATTTGAAAATAGATTTGGATGTCCCGTTGGTAGACAAGTGCACATGCCAACTTTCGGGACGTTCCGATCTATTTTCTTCCCCTTTAAGCCCAACTCTAGAGAAAACACACGGTCGTGTTTCGGCTTTGAGCTACTTCTCGGAATTGAAAATTGAGAATAGATTTGTATGTCCCATTTGCAGACATGCGTGCACAGCAATTTTCGTGACGTTACGAGCTAATTTTACACCCTTTAAGCTCAAGTTTAGCGAAAACGCATGGTGGCGTTTCGGCTTTGACCAACTTCCTGGAATTGAAATTTGAGAATAGATTTGGATGTACCATTGGTAGACAAGTGCGCACGCTAACTTTCGTGACGTTCCAAGCTATTTTCTCACCCTTTAAGCCCAAGTCGAGCGAAAACGCACCGTCAATTTTAAACTTTGACCAACTTCTCGGAATTTAAATTTGAGAATAGATTTGGATGTCCCATTGGTAGACAAGCGTCCAAACCAACTTTCGTTACATTCCGAGCTATTTTCATCCCATTTAAGCCCAACTCCAGAGAAAACACACGGTCGCATTTCATCCTTGACCAACTTCTCGGAATTGAAAATTGAGAATAGATTTGGATGTCCCATTTGTAGACATGCGCGCACAACTACTTTCATGACGTTACGAGCTAATTTCATGCCCTTTATTCCGAAGTATAGTGAAAACCCATGGTGGCATTTCGACTTTGACCAACTTCTGGGAATTGAAATTTGAAAATAGATTTGGATGTCCCATTAGTAGACAAGCGTCCACACCAACTTTCGTGACATTCCGAGCTATTTTCTTCCCATTTAAGCCCAACTCTGGAGAAAACGCACGGTCACGTTTCATCTTTGACCAACTTCTCGTAATTGAAAATTGAGAATAAATTTGGATGTCGCATTTGTAGACATACGCGCACAACAACTTTCGTGACATTACGAGCTAATTTCACACCCTTTAAGCCCAAGTCTAGCGAAAATGCAGGATCGAGTTTCAACTTTGACCAACTTCTCGGAATTGAAATTTGAGAATAGTTTTGAATGTCCCATTGGTAGACAAGCGTCCACACCAACTTTCATGACGTTCCGAGCTATTTTCTCCCCCTTTAAGCCCAAGTCTAGCGAAAACGCACGGTCGACTTTCGAATTTGACCAACTTCTCGGAATTGAAAATTGAGCATAGATTTGGATGTCCCGTTGGTAGACAAATGCGCACACCAACTTTCGTGACGTTCTAAGCTATTTTCTCATCCTTTAGCCTAAGTCTAACGAAAATGCACGGTCGATATTGAACTTTGACCAACTTCTCGGCATTTAAATTTGAGAATAGATTTGGATGTCACATTGGTAGACGAGCGTCCACGTCCCGAGCTATTTTCTCACCCTTTAAGCTTAAGTCTAGCGAAAATGCATGGTCAATTTTCAACTTTGACCAACTTCTCGGAATTTAAATTTGAGAATAGATTTGGATGTCGCATTGGTAGACAAGCGTCCACGCCAAATTTCGTGACGTTCCGAGCTAATTTCACACCCTTTAAGCCCAAGTCTAGCGAAAACGCACGGTCGAGTTTCGAATTTGACCAACCACTCAGAATTGAAAATTGAGCAGAGATTTGCATCTCCCGTTGTTAGACAAATGCGCACGCCAACTTTCGTGACATTCCGACCTATTTTCACTCCCTTTAAGCCCAAGTCTAGCATGCAGGGTCAATTTTCAACTTTGACCAACTTCTCGGAATTTAGATTTGAAAATAGATTTGGATGTCACATTGGTAGACGAGCGTCCACGCCAACTTTCGTGACGTTCCGAGCTATTTTCACACCCTTTAAGCCCAAGTCTAGCGAAAACGCACGATCGAGTTTCAACTTTGACCAACTTCTCGGAATTGAAATTTGAGAATAGTTTTGGATGTCCCATTGGTAGACAAGCGTCCACACAAACTTTCGTGACGTTCCGAGCTATTTTCTCCTTCTTTAAGCCCAAGTCTAGCGAAAACGCACGGTCGAGTTTCGAAATTGACCAACTTCTCGGAATTGAAAATTGAGCATAGATTTGGATTTCCCGTTGGTAGAAAAATGCACACGCCAACATTCGTGACGTTCCGAGCTATTTTCTCACCCTTTAAGCCTAAGTCTAGCGAAAACGCATGGTCGAGTTTCGAATTTGACCAACTTCTCGGAATTAAAAATTTAGCATAGATTTGGATGTCCTGTTGGTAGACAAATGCACACGCCAACTTTCGTGACATTCCGAGCTATTTTCTCACCCTTTAAGTCCAAGTATAGGAAAATGCATGGTCGATTTTCAACTTTGACCAACTTCTCAGAATTTAAATTTGAGAATAGATTTGGATGTCACATTGGTAGACGAGCGTCCACGCCAACTTTCGTGACATTCCTAGCTATTTTCACACCCTTTAAGCCCAAGTCTAGCGAAAACGCACGATCGAGTTTCAACTTTGACCAACTTCTCGGAATTGAAATTTGAGAATAGTTTTGGATGTCCCGTTGGTAGACAAGCGTCCACACCAACTTTCATGATGTTCCGAGCTATTTTCTCACCCTTTAAGCCCAAGTCTAACGAAAACGCACGGTCGAGTTTCGAATTTGACCAACTACTCGGAATTGAAAATTGAGCAAAGATTTGGATGTCCCGTTGTTAGACAAATACGCACGCCAACTTTCGTGACGATCCGAGCTATTTTGTCACCCTTTAAGCCTAAGTCTAGCGGAATTAAAAATTGAGCATAGATTTGGATGTCCTATTGGTAGACAAATGCACACGCCAACTTTCGTGACATTCCGAGCTATTTTCTTTCCCTTTAAGCCCAAGTCTAGCGAAAATTCAGGGTCGATTTTCAACTTTGACCAACTTCTCGGAATTTAAATTTGAGAATAGATTTGGATGTCACATTGGTAAACAAGCGTCCATGCCAACTTTCCTGACGTTCCAAGCTATTTTCACACCCTTTAAGCCCAAGTCTAGCAAAAACGCACGATCGAGTTTCAACTTTGACTTCTCAGAATTGAAATTTGAGAATGGATTTGGATGTCCCATTGGTAGACAAGCGTCCACACAACCTTTCGTGACGTTCCGAGCTATTTTCGCCCCCTTTAAGCCCAAGTCTAGCAAAAACGCACGGTCGAGTTTCGAATTTGACCAACTTCTTGGAATTGAAAATCGAGCATAGATTTGGATGTCCCGTTGGTAGACAAATGCGCACACCAACTTTCGTGACGTTCCGAGCTATTTTTTCAACCTTTAAGCCCAAATCTAGCGAAAATGCACGGTTGATTTTCAACTTTGACCAACTTCTCGGAATTTAAATTTGAGAATAGATTTGGATGTCACATTGGTAGACGAGCGTCCACGCCAACTTTCGTAACGTTCCGAGCTATTTTCACACCCTTTAAGCCCAAGTTTAGCGAAAACGCACGATCAAGTTTCAACTTTGACCAACTTCTCGGAATTGAAATTTGAGAATAGTTTTGGATGTCCCATTGGTAGACAAGCATCCACACAAACATTCGTTATGTTCCGAACTATTTTCTCACCCTTTAAGCCTAAGTCTAGCGAAAATGCATGGTCGAGTTTCAAATTTGACCAACGTCTCGTAATTAAAAATTGAGCATAGATTTGGATGTCCTATTGGTAGACAAATGCACACGCCAACTTTCGTGACATTTCGAGCTATTTTCTCTCCCTTTAAGCCCAAGTCTAGCAAAAATGCAAGGTCGATTTTCAACTTTGACCAACTTCTCGGAATTTAAATTTGAGAATAGATTTGGATGTCACATTGGTAGACGAGTGTCCACACGCCAACTTTCGTGACATTCCTAGCTATTTTCACACCCTTTAATCCCAAGTCTACCGAAAACACACGATCGAGTTTCAACTTTGACCAACTTCTCGGAATTGAAATTTGAGAATAGTTTTGGATGTCCCATTGGTAGAGAAGCATCCACACCAACATTCGTTCCGTTCCGAGCTATTGTCTCCCCCTTTAAGCCCAACTATAGCGAAAACGTACGGTCGAGTTACGAATTTCACCAACTTCTTGGATTTGAAAATTGAGCATAGGTTTGGATGTCCCAATTGTAGACATTCGCGCACAACAACTTTCGTCACATTACGAGCTAATTTAACACCCTTTAAGCTCAAGTCTAGCGAAAACGCATGGTGTCATTTCGACTTTGCCCAACTTCTCGGAATTGAAATATGAGAATAGATTTGGATGTCCCTTTGGTAGACAGGTGCGCGCGCCAACTTTCGTGACGTTCCGAGCTATTTTCCCACCCTTTAAGACCAAGTCTAGCGAAAATGCACGATCGAGTTTCAACTTTGACCAACTTCTCGGAACTGAAATTTGAGAATAGTTTTGGATGTCCAATTGGTAGACAAGCATCCATTCCAACTTTCGTGACGTTCCGAGCTATTTTCTCCCCCTTTAAGCCCAAGTCTAGCGAAAACGCACGGTCGAGTTTTGAATTTGACCAACTTCTCGGAATTGAAAATCGAGCATAGATTTGGATGTCCCGTTGGTAGACAAATGCGCACGCCAACTTTCGTGACATTCCGAGCTATTTTCTAACCCTTTAAGCCTAGGTCTAGCGAAAATGCACGGTCGATTTTCAACTTTGACCAACTTCTGGGAATTGAAATTTGAGAATGGATTTGGATGTCCCGTTGGTAGACAAGTGCGCATTTTCTTCCCCTTTAGGCCCAACTCTAGAGAAAACGCACGATCGTGTTTCGGCTTTGACCTACTTCTCGTAAATGAAAATTGAGAATAGATTTGGATGTCCCATTTGTAGACATGCACGCACAACAACTTTCGTGACGTTACGAGCTAGTTTCACACCCTTTAAGCTCAAGTCTAACGAAAACGCATGGTGGCGTTTCGAGTTTGACCAACTTTTGGGAGTTTAAATTTGAAAATAGATTTGGATGTCCCGTTGGTAGACAAGTGCACATGCCAACTTTCGTGACGTTCCGAGCTATTTTCTTCCCCTTTAAGCCCAACTCTAGAGAAAACGCACGGTCGTGTTTCGGCTTTGAGCTACTTCTCGGAATTGAAAATTGATAATAGATTTGGATGTCCCATTTGTAGACATGCGTGCACAGCAACTTTCGTGACGTTACGAGCTAATTTTACACCCTTTAAGCTCAAGTTTAGATAAAACGCATGGTGGCGTTTCGGCTTTGACCAACTTCCTGGAATTGAAATTTGAGAATAGATTTGGATGTCCCATTGGTAGACAAGTGCGCACGCCAACTTTCGTGACGTTCTGAGCTATTTTCTCGCCCTTTAAGCCCAAGTCTAGCGAAAACGCACGGTCGAGTTTCAAATTTGACCAACCACTCTGAATTTAAAATTGAGCAGAGATTTGGATGTCCCGTTGTTAGACAAATACGCACGCCAACTTTCGTGACGTTCCGAGCTATTTTCTCGCCCTTTAAGCCCAATTCTAGCGAAAATGCACGACTGAGTTTCAACTTTGACCAACTTCTCGGATTTGAAATTTGAGAATAGTTTTGGATGTCACATTGGTAGACGAGCGTCCACGCCAACTTTCGTGACGTTCCGAGCTATTTTCATACCCTTTAAGCCCAAGTCTAGCGAAAGCGCACGATTGAGTTTCAACTTTGACCAACTTCTTGGAATTGAAAATTGAGAATAAATTTGGATGTCCCATTTGTAGACATGCGCGCACAGCAACTTTCATGACGTTACGAGCTAATTTCACACCCTTTATTCCCAAGTATAGTGAAAACCGACTTTGACCAACTTCTCGGAATTGAAATTTGAGAATAGTTTTGGATGTCCCATTGGTAGACAAGCATCCACACCAAGTCTAGCGAAAATGCACGGTCGATTTCCAACTTTGACCAAATTCTCGAAATATAAATTTGAGAATGGATTTGGATGTCACACCCTCTAAGCTCAAGTCTAGCGAACATGCATGGTGGCGTTTCGACTTTGACCAACTTCTCGGAATTGAAATATGAGAATAGATTTGGATGTCCCGTTGGTAGACAAGTGCGCACGGCAACTTTCATGACGTTCTGAGCTATTTTCCCTCCCTTTAAGCCCAAGTCTAGCGAAAACACACGGTCAAGTTTCGAATTTGACCAACTTCTCGGAATTGAACATTGAGCATAGATTTGGATGTACTATTGGTAGACAAATGCGCACGCCATCTTTCGTCATGTTCGGAGCTATTTTCTCACCATTTAATCCTAAGTCTAGCGAAAATGCACGCCAACTTTCGTGACGTTCCGAGCTATTTTCACACCCTTTAAGGCCAAGTCTAGCGAAAACGCACGACCGAGTTTCAACTTTGACCAACTTCCCCGATTTGAAATTTGAGAATAGTTTTGGATGTCCCATTGGTAGACAAGCGTCCACACCAACTTTCGTGACGTCCAGAGCTATTTTCTCCCCCTTTAAGCCCAAGCCTAGGGAAAACGCACGATCGAGTTTCGAATTTGACCAACTTCTCGGAATTAAAAATTGAGCATAGATTTGGATTTCCCATTGGTAGAAAAATGCGCACGCCAACTTTCGTGACATTCCGAGCTATTTTCTCCCCATTTAAGCCCAAGCCTAGGGAAAACGCACGATCGAGTTTCAACTTTGACCAACTTCTCAAAATTGAAATTTGAGAATAGTTTTGGATGTCCCATTGGTAGACAAGCATCCACACCAACTTTCGTGACATACCGAGCTATTTTCTCCTCCTTTAAGCCCAAGCCTAGGGAAAACGCACGATCGAGTTTCAACTTTGACCAACTTCTCGGAATTGAAATTTGAGAATAGTTTTGGATGTCCCATTGGTAGACAAGCATCCACACCAACTTTCGTGACATACCGAGCTATTTTCTCCTCCTTTAAGCCCAAGCCTAGGGAAAACGCACGATCGAGTTTCAACTTTGACCAACTTCTCGGAATTGAAATTTGAGAATAGTTTTGGATGTCCCATTGGTAGACAAGCATCCACACCGACATTCATTACGTTCCGAGCTATTTTCTCCCCCTTTAAGCCCAAGTCTAGCGAAAATGCACGGTCGAGTTTCGAATTTGACCAACTTCTCGGAATTGAAAATTGAGCATAGATTTGGATATCCTGTTGGTAGATAAATGCCCACGCCAACTTTCGTGACGTTCCGAGCTATTTTTTCAACCTTTAAGCCCAAATCTAGCGAAAATGCACGGAGATTTTCAACTTTGACCAACTTCTCGGAATTTAAATTTGAGAATAGATTTGGATGTCACATTGGTAGACGAGCATCCACACCAACTTTCGTGACGTTCCGAGCTATTTTCACACCCTTTAAGCCCAAGTCTAGCGAAAACGCACAATCGAGTTTCAACTTTGACCAACTTCTCGGAATTGAAATTTGAGAATAGTTTTGGATGTCCCATTGGTAGACAAGCATCAACACCAACATTCGTTACGTTCCGAGCTATTTTCTCACCCTTTAAGCCTAAGTCTAGCGAAAACGCACGGTCGAGTTTCGAATTTAACCAACTTCTTGGAATTAAGAATTGAGCATAGATTTGCATGTCCTGTTGGTAGACAAATGTACACGCCAACTTTCGTGACATTCCGAGCTATTTTCTCACCCTTTAAGCCCAAGTCTAGCGAAAATGCAGGGTCGATTTTCAGCTTTGACCAACTTCTCGAAATTTAAATTTGAGAATAGATTTGGATGTCACATTGGTAGACGAGCATCCACGCCAACTTTCATGACGTTCTGAGCTATTTTCACACCCTTTAAGCCCAAGTCTAGCGAAAACGCACGATCGAGTTTCAACTTTGACCAACTTCTCAGAATTGAAATTTGAGAATAGTTTTGGATGTCCCATTGGTAGACAAGCATCCACACCAACATTCGTTACGTTCCGAGCTATTTTCTCCCCCTTTAAGCCCAACTGTAGTGAAAACGCAAGGTCGAGTTATGACTTTCACCAACTTCTCCGAATTGAAAATTGAGCATAGATTTGGATGTCCCATTTGTAGACATTCGCGCACAACAACTTTCGTCACATTATGAGCTAATTTCACACCCTTTAAGCTCAAGTCGAGCGAAAACGTATGGTCGAGTTTCGAATTTGACCAACTTCTCGGAATTGAAAATTGAGCATAGATTTGGATGTCCCATTTGTAGACATTCGCGCACAACAACTTTCGTCACATTACGAGCTAATTTCACACCTTTTAAGCTCAAGTCTAGCGAACACGCATGGTGGCGTTTCGACTTTGACCAACTTCTCGGAATTGAAATATGAGAATAGATTTGGATGTCCCGTTGGTAGACAAGTGCGCATGCCAACTTTCGTGACGTTCCGAGTTATTTTCCCTCCCTTTAAGCCCAAGTCTAGCGAAAATGCACGATCGATTTTCAACTTTGACCAACTTCTCAGAATTTAAATTTGAGAATAGATTTGGATGTCACATTGGTAGATGAGCATCCACGCCAACTTTCGTGACGTTTCGAGCTATTTTCACGCCCTTTAAGCCATATCTAGCAAAAACGCACGATCGAGTTTCAACTTTGACCAACTTCTCGGAATTGAAATTTGAGAATAGTTTTGGATGTCCCATTGGTAGACAAGCGTCCACACCAACTTTCGTGACGTTCCGAGCTATTTTCTCCCCCTTTAAACCCAAGTCTAGCGAAAACGCACGGTCGAGTTTCGAATTTGACCAACTTCTCGGAATTAAAAATTGAGCATAGATTTGGATGTCCCGTTGGTAGACAAATGCGCACGCCAACTTTCGTGACATTCCGAGCTATTTTCTCACCCTTTAAGCCTAAGTCTAGCGAAAATGGACGGTCGATTTTCAAGTTTGACCAACTTCTCGCAATTTAAATTTGAGAATAGATTTGGATGTCAGATTTTGAGACATGTGCGCACTACAACTTTCGTGATTTTATGAGCTAATTTCACACACTTTAATCCCAAGTCTAGAGAAAACGCATGGTGGTGTTTCGACTTTGACCAACTTCTTGGAATTTAAATATGAGAATAGTTTTGGATGTCCCATTGGTAGACAAGCATCCACACCAACATTCGTTACGTTCTGAGCTATTTTCTCCACCTTTAAGCCCAACTGTAGCGAAAACGTACAGTCGAGTTACGACTTTCACCAACTTCTCGGAATTGAAATTTGAGAATAGTTTTGGATGTCCCATTGGTAGACAAGCATCCACACCAACATTCGTGACGTTTCGAGCTATTTTCTCCCCCTTTAATCCCAAGTCTAGCGAAAACACACGGTCGAGTTTCGAATTTGACCAACTTCTTGGAATTAAAAATTGAGCATAGATTTGGATTTCCCGTTTGTAGACAAATGCGCACGCTAACTTTCGTGACATTCCGAGCTAATTTCACAATTTTGACCAACCTCTCGCAATTTAAATTTGAGAATAGATTTGGATGTCACATTTGTAGACATGTGCGCACTACAACTTTCGTGATTTTACGAGCTAATCTCACACACTTTAATCCCAAGTCTAGAGAAAACGGATGGTGGCGTTTCGACTTTGACCAATTTCTTGGATTTGAAATTTGAGGATAGTTTTGGATGTCCCATTGGTAGACAAGCGTCCACAAAAACTTTCGCGACGTTCCGAGCTATTTTCTCCCCCTTTAAGCCCAAGTCTAGCGAAAACGCACGGTCGAGTTTCGAATATGACCAACTTCTCAAAATTTAAAATTGAGCATAGATTTGGATTTCCCGTTGGTAGAAAAATGCACACGCCAAATTTCATGACGTTCCGGGCTAATTTCACACCCTTTAAGCCCAAGTCTAGGGAAAACGCACGGTCAATTTTCAACTTTGACCAACCTCTCGCAATTTAAATTTGAGAATAGATTTGGATGTCACATTTGTAGACATGTGCGCAATACAACTTTCGTGATTTTACGAGCTAATCTCACACACTTTAATCCCAAGTCTAGAGAAAACGCATGGTGGCGTTTCGACTTTGACCAATTTCTTGGATTTGAAATTTGAGGATAGTTTTGGATGTCCCATTGGTAGACAAGCGTCCACAAAAACTTTCGCGACGTTCCGAGCTATTTTCTCCCCCTTTAAGTCCAAGTCTAGCGAAAATGCACGGTCAAGTTTTGAATATGACCAACTTCTCAGAATTTAAAATTGAGCATAGATTTGGATTTCCCGTTGGTAGAAAAATGCACACGCCAAATTTCGTGACGTTCCGAGCTAATTTCACACCCTTTAAGCCCAACTCTAGGGAAAACGCACGGTCAATTTTCAACTTTGACCAACCTCTCGCAATTTAAATTTGAGAATAGATTTGGATGTCACATTTGTAGACATGTGCGCACTACAACTTTCGTGATTTTACGAGCGTCAACGCCAACTTTCGTGACGTTCTGAGCTAATTTCACACCCTTTAAGCCCAAGCCTAGGGAAAACGCACGATCGAGTTTCGAATTTGACCAAATTCTCAAAATTGAAAATCGAGCATAGATTTGGATGTCCCGTTGGTAGACAAGTGCGCACGCCAACTTTCGTGACGTTCCGAGCTAATTTCACACCCTTTAAGCCAAATTCTAGGGAAAATGCATGGTCAATTTTCAACTTTGACCAACCTCTCGCAATTTAAATTTGAGAATAGATTTGGATGTCACATTTGTAGACATGTGCGCACTACAACTTTCGTGATTTTACGAGCTAATCTCACACACTTTAATCCCAAGTCTAGAGAAAATGCATGGTGGCGTTTCGACTTTGACCAATTTCTTGGATTTGAAATCTGAGAATAGTTTTGGATGTCCCATTGGTAAACAAGCGTCCACACAAACTTTCCCGATGTTCCGAGCTATTTTCTCCCCCTTTAAGCCCAAGTCTAGCGAAAACGCATGGTCGAGTTTCGAATTTGACCAACTTCTCAGAATTAAAAATTGAGCATAGATTTGGATTTCCCGTTGGTAGAAAAATGCACACGCCAAATTTCGTGACATTCCGAGCTAATTTCACACCCTTTAAGCCCAAGTCTAGGGAAAACGCACCGTCAATTTTCAACTTTGACCAACCTCTTGCAATTTAAATTTGAGAATAGATTTGGATGTCACATTTGTAGACATGTGCGCACTACAACTTTAGTGATTTTATGAGATAATCTCACACACTTTAATCCCAAGTCTAGAGAAAACGCATGGTGGCGTTTCAACTTTGACCAATTTCTTGGATTTGAAATTTGAGAATAGTTTTGGATGTCCCATTGGTAGACAAGCGTCCACACCAACTTTAGTGACTTTCCAAGCTATTTTCTCCTGTAGTGAAAACGTATGGTCGAGTCTCAACTTTCACCAACTTCTCGTAATTGAAGATTGAGCATAGGTTTGGATGTCCCATTTTTAGACATTTGCGCACAACAACTTTCGTGACATTATGGGCTAATTTCACACCCTTTAAGCCCAAGTATAGCAAAAACGCACAATCGAGTTTCAACTTTGACCAACTTCTCGGAATTGAAATTTGAGAATAGTTTTGGATGTCCCATTGGTAGACAAGCGTCCACACCAACTTTCGTGACGTTCTGAGCTATTTTCTCCCCCTTTAAGCCCAAGTCTAGCGAAAACGCACAGTCGAGTTTCAAATTTGACCAACTTCTCGAAATTGAAAATTGAGCATACATTTGGATTTCCCGTTGGTAGACAAATGTGCACGCCAACTTTCATGACATTCCGAGCTATTTTCTCACCCTTTAAGCCTAAGTCTAGCGAAAATGCACGATCGATTTTCAACTTTGACCAACTTCTCGGAATTTAAATTTGAGAATAGATTTGGATGTCACATTGGTAGATGAGCGTCCAGGCCAACTTTCGTGACGTTCCCAGCTATTTTCACACCCTTTACGCCCAAGTCTAGCGAAAACGCACGATCGAGTTTCAACTTTGGCCAACTTCTCGGAATTGGAATTTGAGAATAGTTTTGGATGTCCCATTGGTAGAAAAGCGTCCACACGAACTTTCGTGACGTTCCGAGCTATTCTCTCCCCCTTTAAGCCCAACTCTAGAGAAAACGCACGGTCGTGTTTCGTCTTTGACCTACTTCTCGGAATTGAAAATTGAGAATAGATTTGGATGTCCCATTTGTAGACATGCATGCACAATAACTTTCGTGACGTTACGAGCTAATTTCACACCCTTTAAGCTCAAGTCTAACGAAAACGCATGGTGGCGTTTCGACTTTGACCAACTTTTGGGAGTTGAAATTTGAAAATAGATTTGGATGTCCCGTTGGTAGACAAGTGCACATGCCAACTTTCGGGACGTTCCGATCTATTTTCTTCCCCTTTAAGCCCAACTCTAGAGAAAACACACGGTCGTGTTTCGGCTTTGAGCTACTTCTCGGAATTGAAAATTGAGAATAGATTTGTATGTCCCATTTGTAGACATGCGTGCACAACAATTTTCGTGACGTTACGAGCTAATTTTACACCCTTTAAGCTCAAGTTTAGCGAAAACGCATGGTGGCGTTTCGGCTTTGACCAACTTCTTGGAATTGAAATTTGAGAATAGATTTGGATGTCCCATTGGTAGACAAGTGCGCACGCCAACTTTCGTGACGTTCCAAGCTATTTTCTCACCCTTTAAGCCCAAGTCGAGCGAAAACGCACCGTCAATTTTAAACTTTGACCAACTTCTCGGAATTTAAATTTGAGAATAGATTTGGATGTCCCGTTGGTAGACAAGCGTCCACACCAACTTTCGTTACATTCCGAGCTATTTTCATCCCATTTAAGCCCAACTCTAGAGAAAACACACTGTCGCATTTCATCCTTGACCAACTTCTCGGAATTGAAAATTGAGAATAGATTTGGATGTCCCATTTGTAGACATGCGCGCACAACAACTTTCATGACGTTACGAGCTAATTTCATGCCCTTTATTCCCAAGTATAGTGAAAACCCATGGTGGCATTTCGACTTTGACCAACTTCTGGGAATTGAAATTTGAAAGTAGATTTGGATGTCCCATTGGTAGACAAGCGTCCACACCAACTTTCGTGACATTCCGAGCTATTTTCTTCCCATTTAAGCCCAACTCTGGAGAAAACGCACGGTCACGTTTCATCTTTGACCAACTTCTCGTAATTGAAAATTGAGAATAGATTTGGATGTCCTATTTGTAGACATACGCGAACAACAACTTTCGTGACATTACGAGCTAATTTCACACCCTTTAAGCCCAAGTCTAGCGAAAATGCACGATCGAGTTTCAACTTTGACCAACTTCTCGGAATTGAAATTTGAGAATAGTTTTGGATGTCCCATTGGTAGACAAGCGTCCACACCAACTTTCATGACGTTCCGAGCTATTTTCTCCCCCTTTAAGCCCAAGTCTAGCGAAAACGCACGGTCGACTTTCGAATTTGACCAACTTCTCGGAATTGAAAATTGAGCATAGATTTGGATGTCCCGTTGGTAGACAAATGCGCACACCAACTTTCGTGACGTTCTAAGCTATTTTCTCACCCTTTAGCCTAAGTCTAACGAAAATGCACGGTCGATATTGAACTTTGACCAACTTCTCGGCATTTAAATTTGAGAATAGATTTGGATGTCACATTGGTAGACGAGCGTCCACGTCCCGAGCTATTTTCTCACCCTTTAAGCTTAAGTCTAGCGAAAATGCATGGTCAATTTTCAACTTTGACCAACTTCTCGGAATTTAAATTTGAGAATAGATTTGGATGTCGCATTGGTAGACAAGCGTCCACGCCAAATTTCGTGACGTTCCGAGCTAATTTCACACCCTTTAAGCCCAAGTCTAGCGAAAACACACGGTCGAGTTTCGAATTTGACCAACCACTCAGAATTGAAAATTGAGCAGAGATTTGCATGTCCCGTTGTTAGAAAAATGTGCACGCCAACTTTCGTGAAATTCCGACCTATTTTCACTCCCTTTAAGCCCAAGTCTAGCGAAAATGCAGGGTCGATTTTCAACTTTGACCAACATCTCGAAATTTAGATATGAAAATAGATTTGGATGTCACATTGGTAGACGAGCGTCCACGCCAACTTTCGTGACGTTCCGAGCTATTTTCACACACTTTAAGCCCAAGTCTAGCGAAAACGCACGATCGAGTTTCAACTTTGACCAACTTCTCGGAATTGAAATTTGAGAATAGTTTTGGATGTCCCATTGGTAGACAAGCATCCACACAAACTTTCGTGACGTTCCGAGCTATTTTCTCCCCCTTTAAGCCCAAGTCTAGCGAAAACGCACGGTCGAGTTTCGAAATTGACCAACTTCCCGGAATTGAAAATTGAGCATAGATTTGGATTTCCCGTTGGTAGAAAAATGTACACGCCAACATTCGTGACGTTCCGAGCTATTTTCTCACCCTTTAAGCCTAAGTCTAGCGAAAACGCATGGTCGAGTTTCGAATTTGACCAACTTCTCGGAATTAAAAATTTAGCATAGATTTGGATGTCCTGTTGGTAGACAAATGCACACGCCAACTTTCGTGACATTCCGAGCTATTTTCTCACCATTTAAGCACAAGTCTAGGAAAATGCATGGTCGATTTTCAACTTTGACCAACTTCTCAGAATTTAAATTTGAGAATAGATTTGGATGTCACATTGGTAGACGAGCGTCCACGCCAACTTTCGTGACATTCCTAGCTATTTTCACACCCTTTAAGCCCAAGTCTAGCGAAAACGCACGATCGAGTTTCAACTTTGACCAACTTCTCGGAATTGAAATTTGAGAATAGTTTTGGATGTCCCATTGGTAGACAAGCGTCCACACCAACTTTCATGATGTTCCGAGCTATTTTCTCACCCTTTAAGCCCAAGTCTAACGAAAACGCACGGTCGAGTTTCGAATTTGACCAACCACTCGGAATTGAAAATTGAGCAAAGATTTGGATGTCCCGTTGTTAGACAAATACGCACGCCAACTTTCGTGACGATCCGAGCTATTTTGTCACCCTTTAAGCCTAAGTCTAGCGGAATCAAAAATTGAGCATAGATTTGGATGTCCTATTGGTAGACAAATGCACACGCCAACTTTCGTGACATTCCGAGCTGTTTTCTTTGCCTTTAAGCCCAAGTCTAGCGAAAATTCATGGTCGATTTTCAACTTTGACCAACTTCTTGGAATTTAAATTTGAGAATAGATTTGGATGTCACATTGGTAAACGAGCGTCCATGCAAACTTTCCTGACGTTCCAAGCTATTTTCACACCCTTTAAGCCCAAGTCTAGAAAAAACGCATGATCGAGTTTCAACTTTGACCAACTTCTCGGAATTGAAATTTGAGAATGGATTTGGATGTCCCATTGGTAGACAAGCGTCCACACCAACTTTCGTGACGTTCCGAGCTATTTTCGCCCCCTTTAAGCCCAAGTCTAGCGAAAACGCACGGTCGAGATTCGAATTTGACCAACTTCTTGGAATTGAAAATCGAGCATAGATTTGGATGTCCCGTTGGTAAACAAATGCGCACACCAACTTTCGTGACGTTCCGAGCTATTTTTTCAACCTTTAAGCCCAAATCTAGCGAAAATGCACGGTTGATTTTCAACTTTGACCAACTTCTCGGAATTTAAATTTGAGAATAGATTTGGATGTCACATTGGTAGACGAGCGTCCACGCCAACTTTCGTGACGTTCCGAGCTATTTTCACACCCTTTAAGCCCAAGTTTAGCGAAAACGCACGATCAAGTTTCAACTTTGACCAACTTCTCGGAATTGAAATTTGAGAATAGTTTTGGATGTCCCATTGGTAGACAAGCATCCACACCAACATTCGTTATGTTCCGAGCTATTTTCTCACCCTTTAAGCCTAAGTCTAGCGAAAATGCATGGTCGAGTTTCAAATTTGACCAACGTCTCGGAATTAAAAATTGAGCATAGATTTGGATGTCCTATTGGTAGACAAATGCACACGCCAACTTTCGTGACATTCCGAGCTATTTTCTCTCCCTTTAAGCCCAAGTCTAGCGAAAATGCAAGGTCGATTTTCAACTTTGACCAACTTCTCGGAATTTAAATTTGAGAATAGATTTGGATGTCACATTGGTAGATGAGTGTCCACACGCCAACTTTCGTGACATTCCTAGCTATTTTCACACCCTTTAAGCCCAAGTCTAGAGAAAACACACGATCGAGTTTCAACTTTCACGAACTTCTCGGAATTGAAATTTGAGAATAGTTTTGGATGTCCCATTGGTAGAGAAGCATCCACACCAACATTCGTTCCGTTCCGAGCTATTGTCTCCCCCTTTAAGCCCAACTATAGCGAAAACGTACGGTCGAGCTACGAATTTCACCAACTTCTTGGAATTGAAAATTGAGCATAGGTTTGGATGTCTCAATTGTAGACATTCGCGCACAACAACTTTCGTCACATTACGAGCTAATTTAACACCCTTTAAGCTCAAGTCTAGCGAAAACGCATGGTGTCATTTCGACTTTGCCGAACTTCTCGGAATTGAAATATGAGAATAGATTTGGATGTCCCTTTGGTAGACAGGTGCGCGCGCCAACTTTCGTGACGTTCCGAGCTATTTTCCCACCCTTTAAGACCAAGTCTAGCGAAAATGCACGATTGAGTTTCAACTTTGACCAACTTCTCGGAACTGAAATTTGAGAATAGTTTTGGATGTCCAATTGGTAGACAAGCATCCATTCCAACTTTCGTGACGTTCCGAGCTATTTTCTCCCCCTTTAAGCCCAAGTCTAGCGAAAACGCACGGTCGAGTTTTGAATTTGACCAACTTCTCGGAATTGAAAATCGAGCATAGATTTGGATGTCTCGTTGGTAGACAAATGCGCACGCCAACTTTCGTGACATTCCGAGCTATTTTCTAACCCTTTAAGCCTAGGTCTAGCGAAAATGCACGGTCGATTTTCAACTTTGACCAACTTCTGGGAATTGAAATTTGAGAATGGATTTGGATGTCCCGTTGGTAGACAAGTGCACACGCCAACTTTCGTGACGTTCCGAGCTATTTTCAACTTTGACCGACTTCTCGGAATTTAAATTTGAGAATGGATTTGGATGTCCCATTGGTAGACAAGTGCACACGCCAACTTTCGTGACGTTCCGAGCTATTTTCTTCCCGTTTAAGCCCAACTCTAGAGAAAACGCACGATCGTGTTTCGGCTTTGACCTACTTCTCGGAAATGAAAATTGAGAATAGATTTGGATGTCCCATTTGTAGACATGCATGCACAACAACTTTCGTGACGTTACGAGCTAATTTCACACCCTTTAAGCTCAAGTCTAACGAAAACGCATGGTGGCGTTTCGACTTTGACCAACTTTTGGGAGTTTAAATTTGAAAATAGATTTGGATGTCCCGTTGGTAGACAAGTGCACATGCCAACTTTCGTGACGTTCCGAGCTATTTTCTTCCCCTTTAAGCCCAACTCTAGAGAAAACGCACGGTCGTGTTTCGTCTTTGAGCTACTTCTCGGAATTCAAAATTGATAATAGATTTGGATGTCCCATTTGTAGACATGCGTGCACAGCAACTTTCGTGACGTTACGAGCTAATTTTACACCCTTTAAGCTCAAGTTTAGATAAAACGCATGGTGGCGTTTCGGCTTTGACCAACTTCTTGGAATTAAAATTTGAGAATAGATTTGGATGTCCCATTGGTAGACAAGTGCGCACGCCAACTTTCGTGACGTTCCGAGCTATTTTCTCGCCCTTTAAGCCCAAGTCTAGCGAAAACGCACGGTCGAGTTTCAAATTTGACCAACCACTCAGAATTGAAAATTGAGCAGAGATTTGGATGTCCCGTTGTTAGACAAATACGCACGCCAACTTTCGTGACGTTCCGAGCTATTTTCTCGCCCTTTAAGCCCAAGTCTAGCGAAAACGCACGACCGAGTTTCAACTTTGACCAACTTCTCGGATTTGAAATTTGAGAATAGTTTTGGATGTCACATTGGTAGACGAGCGTCCACGCCAACTTTCGTGACGTTCCGAGCTATTTTCATACCCTTTAAGCCCAAGTCTAGCGAAAGCGCACGATTGAGTTTCAACTTTGACCAACTTCTTGGAATTGAAAATTGAGAATAGATTTGGATGTCCCATTTGTAGACATGCGCGCACAGCAACTTTCATGACGTTACGAGCTAATTTCACGCCCTTTATTCCCAAGTATAGTGAAAACCGACTTTGACCAACTTCTCGGAATTGAAATTTGAGAATAGTTTTGGATGTCCCATTGGTAGACAAGCATCCACACCAAGTCTAGCGAAAATGCACGGTCGATTTCCAACTTTGACCAAATTCTCGAAATTTAAATTTGAGAATGGATTTGGATGTCACACCCTCTAAGCTCAAGTCTAGCGAACATGCATGGTGGCGTTTCGACTTTGACCAACTTCTCGGAATTGAAATATGAGAATAGATTTGGATGTCCCGTTGGTAGACAAGTGCGCACGCCAACTTTCGTGACGTTCTGAGCTATTTTCCCTCCCTTTAAGCCCAAGTCTAGCGAAAACACACTGTCAAGTTTCGAATTTGACCAACTTCTCGGAATTGAAAATTGAGCATAGATTTGGATGTACTATTGGTAGACAAATGCGCACGCCATCTTTCGTCATGTTCGGAGCTATTTTCTCACCATTTAATCCTAAGTCTAGCGAAAATGCACGCCAACTTTCGTGACGTTCCGAGCTATTTTCACACCCTTTAAGGCCAAGTCTAGCGAAAAACGCACGACCGAGTTTCAACTTTGACCAACTTCCCCGATTTGAAATTTGAGAATAGTTTTGGATGTCCCATTGGTAGACAAGCATCCACACCAACTTTCGTGACGTCCCGAGCTATTTTCTCCCCCTTTAAGCCCAAGCCTAGGGAAAACGCACGATCGAGTTTCGAATTTGACCAACTTCTCGGAATTAAAAATTGAGCATAGATTTGGATTTCCCATTGGTAGAAAAATGCGCACGCCAACTTTCGTGACATTCCGAGCTATTTTCTCCCCATTTAAGCCCAAGCCTAGGGAAAACGCACGATCGAGTTTCAACTTTGACCAACTTCTCAAAATTGAAATTTTAGAATAGTTTTGGATGTCCCATTGGTAGACAAGCATCCACACCAACTTTCGTGACATACCGAGCTATTTTCTCCTCCTTTAAGCCCAAGCCTAGGGAAAACGCACGATCGAGTTTCAACTTTGACCAACTTCTCGGAATTGAAATTTGAGAATAGTTTTGGATGTCCCATTGGTAGACAAGCATCCACACCGACATTCATTACGTTCTGAGCTATTTTCTCCCCCTTTAAGCCCAACTCTAGCGAAAATGCACGGTCGAGTTTCGAATTTGACCAACTTCTCGGAATTGAAAATTGAGCATAGATTTGGATATCCTGTTGGTAGACAAATGCCCACGCCAACTTTCGTGACGTTCCGAGCTATTTTCACACCCTTTAAGCCCAAGTCTAGTGAAAACGCACAATCGAGTTTCAACTTTGACCAACTTCTCGGAATTGAAATTTGAGAATAGTTTTGGATGTCCCATTGGTAGACAAGCATCCACACCAACATTCGTTACGTTCCGAGCTATTTTCTCACCCTTTAAGCCCAAGTCTAGCGAAAACGCACGGTCGAGTTTCGAATTTAACCAACTTCTCGGAATTAAGAATTGAGCATAGATTTGGATGTCCTGTTGGTAGACAAATGCACACGCCAACTTTCGTGACATTCGGAGCTATTTTCTCACCCTTTAAGCCGAAGTCTAGCGAAAATGCACGGTCGATTTTCAACTTTGACCAACTTCTCTCAATTTAAATTTGAGAATAGATTTGGATGTCACATTGGTAGACGAGCGTCCACGCCAACCTTCGTGACGTTTTGAGCACTTTTCGAACCCTTTAAGCCAAAGTCTACTGAAAACGCACGATCGAGTTTCAACTTTGACCAACTTCTCGGAATTGAAATTTGAGAATAGTTTTGGATGTCCCATTGGTAGACAAGCGTCCACACCAACTTTCCTGACGTTCCGAGCTATTTTCTCGCCCTTTAAGCCCAAGTCTAGCGAAAACGCACGGTCGAGTTTCGAATTTGACCAACCACTCAGAATTGAAAATTGAGCAGAGATTTGAATGTCCCGTTGTTAGAAAAATACGCACCCCAATTTTCGTGACGTTCCGAGCTATTTTCTAACCCTTTTAGCCTAAGTCTAGCCAAAACGCACGGTCGAGTTTCTAATTTTACCAACTTCTCGGAATTAAAAATTGAGCATAGATTTGGATGTCCTATTGGTAGACAAATGCACACGCCAATTTTCGTGACATTCTGACCTATTTTCTCTCCCTTTAAGCCCAAGTCTAGCGAAAATGCAGGGTCGATTTTCAACTTTGACCAACTTCTCGGAATTTAAATTTGAGAATAGATTTAGATGTCACATTGGTAGATGAGCATCTACGCCAACTTTCGTGACGTTCCTAGCTATTTGCACACCCTTTAAGCCCAAGTCGAGCGAAAACGCATGATCGAGTTTCAACTTTGACCAACTTCTCGGAATTGAAATTTGAGAATAGTTTTGGATGTCCCATTGGTAGACAAGTGTCCACGCCAACTTTCGTGACGTTCCGAGCTATTTTCGCCCCCTTTAAGCCCAAGTCTAGCGAAAACGCACGGTCGAGTTTCCAATTTGACCAACTTCTCGGAATTGAAAATTGAGCATAGATTTGGATGTCGCGTTGGTAGACAAATGCGCACACCAACGTTCGTGACGTTCTAAGCTATTTTCACCCCCTTTAAGCCCAAGTCTAGCGAAAATGCACGGTCGAGTTTCGAATTTGACCAACTTCTGGGAATTGAAAATTGAGCATAGATTTGGATGTCCCGTTGGTAGAAAAGTGTTCACACCAACTTTCGTGACGTTCCGAGCTATTTTCTCCCCCTTTAAGCCCAAGTCTAGCGAAAACGCACGATCGAGTTTCGAAGTTGACCGACTTCTCGGAATTAAAAATTGAGCATAGACTTGGCTGTCCCGTTGGTAGACAAATGCGCACGCCAACTTTTGTCACATTCCGAGCTATTTTCTCTCCGTTTAAGCCCAAGTCTAGCGAAAATGCAGGGTCGATTTTCAGCTTTGACCAACTTCTCGAAATTTAAATTTGAGAATAGATTTGGATGTCACATTGGTAGACGAGCGTCCACGCCAACTTTCATGACGTTCTGAGCTATTTTCACACCCTTTAAGCCCAAGTCTAGCGAAAACGCACGATCGAGTTTCAACTTTGACCAATTTCTCAGAATTGAAATTTGAGAATAGTTTTGGATGTCCCATTGGTAAACAAGCATCCACACCAACATTCGTTACGTTCTGAGCTATTTTCTCCCCCTTTAAGCCCAACTGTAGTGAAAACGCACGGTCGAGTTATGACTTTCACCAACTTCTCCGAATTGAAAATTGAGCATAGATTTGGATGTCCCATTTGTAGACATTCGCGCACAACAACTTTCGTCACATTATGAGCTAATTTCACACCCTTTAAGCTCAAGTCGAGCGAAAACGCATGGTCGACTTTCGAATTTGACCAACTTCTCGGAATTGAAAATTGAGCATAGATTTGGATGTCCCATTTGTAGACATTCGCGCACAACAACTTTCGTCACATTACGAGCTAATTTCACACCTTTTAAGCTCAAGTCTAGCGAACACGCATGGTGGCCTTTCGACTTTGACCAACTTCTCGGAATTGAAATATGAGAATAGATTTGGATGTCCCGTTGGTAGACAAGTGCGCACGCCAACTTTCGTGACGTTCCGAGTTATTTTCCCTCCCTTTAAGCCCAAGTCTAGCGAAAATGCACGGTCTATTTTCAACTTTGACCAACTTCTCAGAATTTAAATTTGAGAATAGATTTGGATGTCGCATTGGTAGATGAGCATCCACGCCAACTTTCGTGACGTTTCGAGCTATTTTCACGCCCTTTAAGCCCAATCTAGCAAAAACGCACGATCGAGTTTCAACTTTGACCAACTTCTCGGAATTGAAATTTGAGAATAGTTTTGGATGTCCCATTGGTAGACAAGCGTCCACACCAACTTTCGTGACGTTCCGAGCTATTTTCTCCCCCTTTAAACCCAAGTCTAGCGAAAACGCACGGTCGAGTTTCGAATTTGACCAACTTCTCGGAATTAAAAATTGAGCATAGATTTGGATGTCCCGTTGGTAGACAAATGCGCACGCCAACTTTCGTGACATTCCGAGCTATTTTCTCACCCTTTAAGCCTAAGTCTAGCGAAAATGGACGGTCGATTTTCAAGTTTGACCAACTTCTCGCAATTTAAATTTGAGAATAGATTTGGATGTCAGATTTTGAGACATGTGCGCACTACAACTTTCGTGATTTTATGAGCTAATTTCACACACTTTAATCCCAAGTCTAGAGAAAACGCATGGTGGTGTTTCGACTTTGACCAACTTCTTGGAATTTAAATTTGAGAATAGTTTTGGATGTCCCATTGGTAGAAAAGCATCCACACCAACATTCGTTACGTTCTGAGCTATTTTCTCCACCTTTAAGCCCAACTGTAGCGAAAACGTACAGTCGAGTTACGACTTTCACCAACTTCTCAGAATTGAAATTTGAGAATAGTTTTGGATGTCCCATTGGTAGACAAGCATCCACACCAACATTCGTGACGTTTCGAGCTATTTTCTCCCCCTTTAATCCCAAGTCTAGCGAAAACGCACGGTCGAGTTTCGAATTTGACCAACTTCTCAAAATTAAAAATTGAGCATAGATTTGGATGTCTTGTTGGTAGACAAATGCACACGCCAACTTTCGTGACATTCCGAGCTATTTTCTCACCCTTTAAGCCCAAGTCTAGCGAAAATGCACGGTCGATTTTCAACTTTGACCAACTTCTCGGAATTTAAATTTGAGAATAGATTTGGATGTCACATTGGTAGACGAGCGTCCACGCCAAGTTTCGTGACGTTCCGAGCTTTTTTCACACCCTTTAAGCCCAAGTCTAGCGAAAATGCACGATCGAGTTTCAACTTTGACCAACTTCTCAGAATTGAAATTTGAGAATAGTTTTGGATGTCCCATTGGTAGACAAGCGTCCACACCAACTTTCATGACGTTCCCAGCTATTTTCTCGCCCTTTAAGCCCAAGTCTAGTGAAAACGCACGGTCAAGTTTTGAATTTGACCAACCACTCAGAATTGAAAATTGAGCAGAGATTTGGATGTCCCATTGTTAGACAAATACGCACACCAACTTTCGTGACGATACGAGCTATTTTCTCACCCTTAAGCGTAAGTCTAGCGAAAATGCACAGTCGAGTTTCGAATTTGACCAACTTCTCGGAATTAAAAATTGAGCATAGATTTGGATGTCCCGTTGGTAGACAAATGCGCAGGCCAACTTTCGTGACGTTCCGAGCTATTTTCCCTCCCTTTAAGCCCAAGTCTAGCGAAAACGCACGATCGAGTTTCAAGTTTGACCAACTTCTCGGAATTGAAATTTGAGAATAGTTTTGGATGTCCCATTGGTAGACAAGCATCCACACCAACATTCGTGACGTTCCGAGCTATTTTCTCCCCCTTTAAGCCCAAGTCTAGCGAAAACGCACGGTCGAGTTTCGAATTTGAGCAACTTCTCGGAATTAAAAATTGAGCATAGATTTGGATTTCCCGTTTGTAGACAAATGCGCACGCAAACTTTCGTGACATTCTGAGCAATTTTCTCACCCTTTAAGCCTAAGTCTATCGAAAATGCACGGTCGATTTTAAACTTTGACCAACTTCTAGGAATTTAAATTTGAGAATGGATTTGGATGTCCCGTTGGTAGACAAGCGTCCACGCCAACGTTCGTGACGTTTCAAGTTATTTTCTTCCCCTTTAGGCCCAACTCTAGAGAAAACGCACGATCGTGTTTCGGCTTTGACCTACTTCTCGTAAATGAAAATTGAGAATAGATTTGGATGTCCCATTTGTAGACATGCACGCACAACAACTTTCGTGACGTTACGAGCTAATTTCACACCCTTTAAGCTCAAGTCTAACGAAAACGCATGGTGGCGTTTCGACTTTGACCAACTTTTGGGAGTTGAAATTTGAAAATAGATTTGGATGTCCCGTTGGTAGACAAGTGCACATGCCAACTTTCGGGACGTTCCGATCTATTTTCTTCCCCTTTAAGCCCAACTCTAGAGAAAACACACGGTCGTGTTTCGGCTTTGAGCTACTTCTCGGAATTGAAAATTGAGAATAGATTTGTATGTCCCATTTGTAGACATGCGTGCACAGCAATTTTCGTGACGTTACGAGCTAATTTTACACCCTTTAAGCTCAAGTTTAGCGAAAACGCATGGTGGCGTTTCGGCTTTGACCAACTTCTTGGAATTGAAATTTGAGAATAGATTTGGATGTCCCATTGGTAGACAAGTGCGCACGCCAACTTTCGTGACGTTCCAAGCTATTTTCTCACCCTTTAAGCCCAAGTCGAGCGAAAACGCACCTTCAATTTTAAACTTTGACCAACTTCTCGGAATTTAAATTTGAGAATAGATTTGGATGTCCCATTGGTAGACAAGCGTCCACACCAACTTTCGTTACATTCCGAGCTATTTTCATCCCATTTAAGCCCAACTCTAGAGAAAACACACGGTCGCATTTCATCCTTGACCAACTTCTCGGAATTGAAAATTGAGAATAGATTTGGATGTCCCATTTGTAGACATGCGCGCACAACAAATTTCATGACGTTACGAGCTAATTTCATGCCCTTTATTCCCAAGTATAGTGAAAACCCATGGTGGCATTTCGACTTTGACCAACTTCTGGGAATTGAAATTTGAAAATAGATTTGGATGTCCCATTGGTAGACAAGCGTCCACACCAACTTTCGTGACATTCCGAGCTATTTTCTTCCCATTTAAGCCCAACTCTGGAGAAAACGCACGGTCGCGTTTCATCTTTGACCAACTTCTCGTAATTGAAAATTGAGAATAGATTTGGATGTCCCATTTGTAGACATACGCGCACAACAACTTTCGTGACATTACGAGCTAATTTCACACCCTTTAAGCCCAAGTCTAGCGAAAATGCACGATCGAGTTTCAACTTTGACCAACTTCTCGGAATTGAAATTTGAGAATAGTTTTGGATGTCCCATTGGTAGACAAGCATCCACACCAACTTTCATGACGTTCCGAGCTATTTTCTCCCCCTTTAAGCCCAAGTCTAGCGAAAACGCACGGACGACTTTCGAATTTGACCAACTTCTCGGAATTGAAAATTGAGCATAGATTTGGATGTCCCGTTGGTAGACAAATGCGCACACCAACTTTCGTGACGTTCTAGGCTATTTTCTCACCCTTTAGCCTAAGTCTAACGAAAATGCACGGTCGATATTGAACTTTGACCAACTTCTCGGCATTTAAATTTGAGAATAGATTTGGATGTCACATTGGTAGACGAGCGTCCACGTCCCGAGCTATTTTCTCACCCTTTAAGCTTAAGTCTAGCGAAAATGCATGGTCAATTTTCAACTTTGACCAACTTCTCGGAATTTAAATTTGAGAATAGATTTGGATGTCGCATTGGTAGACAAGCGTCCACGCCAAATTTCGTGACGTTCCGAGCTAATTTCACACCCTTTAAGCCCAAGTCTAGCGAAAACGCACGGTCGAGTTTCGAATTTGACCAACCACTCAGAATTGAAAATTGAGCAGAGATTTGCATGTCCCGTTGTTAGACAAATGCGCACGCCAACTTTCGTGACATTCCGACCTATTTTCACTCCCTTTAAGCCCAAGTCTAGCATGCAGGGTCGATTTTCAACTTTGACCAACTTCTCGAAATTTAGATTTGAAAATAGATTTGGATGTCACATTGGTAGACGAGCGTCCACGCCAACTTTCGTGACGTTCCGAGCTATTTTCACACCCTTTAAGCCCAAGTCTAGCGAAAACGCACGATCGAGTTTCAACTTTGACCAAATTCTCGGAATTGAAATTTGAGAATAGTTTTGGATGTCCCATTGGTAGACAAGCGTCCACACAAACTTTCGTGACGTTCCGAGCTATTTTCTCCCCCTTTAAGCCCAAGTCTAGCGAAAACGCACGGTCGAGTTTCGAAATTGACCAACTTCCCGGAATTGAAAATTGAGCATAGATTTGGATTTCCCGTTGGTAGAAAAATGCACACGCCAACATTCGTGACGTTCCGAGCTATTTTCTCACCCTTTAAGCCTAAGTCTAGCGAAAACGCATGGTCGAGTTTCGAATTTGACCAACTTCTCGGAATTAAAAATTTAGCATAGATTTGGATGTCCTGTTGGTAGACAAATGCACACGCCAACTTTCGTGACATTCCGAGCTATTTTCTCACCCTTTAAGCCCAAGTCTAGGAAAATGCATGGTCGATTTTCAACTTTGACCAACTTCTCAGAATTTAAATTTGAGAATAGATTTGGATGTCACATTGGTAGACGAGTGTCCACGCCAACTTTCGTGACATTCCTAGCTATTTTCACACCCTTTAAGCCCAAGTCTAGCGAAAACGCACGATCGAGTTTCAACTTTGACCAACTTCTCGGAATTGAAATTTGAGAATAGTTTTGGATGTCCCATTGGTAGACAAGTGTCCACGCCAACTTTCGTGATGTTCCGAGCTATTTTCGCCCCCTTTAAGCCCAAGTCTAGCGAAAACGCACGGTCGAGTTTCGAATTTGACCAACCACTCGGAATTGAAAATTGAGCAAAGATTTGGATGTCCCGTTGTTAGACAAATACGCACGCCAACTTTCGTGACGATCCGAGCTATTTTGTCACCCTTTAAGCCTAAGTCTAGCGGAATCAAAAATTGAGCATAGATTTGGATGTCCTATTGGTAGACAAATGCACACGCCAACTTTCGTGACATTCCGAGCTATTTTCTTTCCCTTTAAGCCCAAGTCTAGCGAAAATTCAGGGTCGATTTTCAACTTTGACCAACTTCTCGGAATTTAAATTTGAGAATAGATTTGGATGTCACATTGGTAAACGAGCGTCCATGCCAACTTTCCTGACGTTCCAAGCTATTTTCACACCCTTTAAGCCCAAGTCTAGCAAAAACGCATGATCGAGTTTCAACTTTGACCAACTTCTCGGAATTGAAATTTGAGAATGGATTTGGATGTCCCATTGGTAGACAAGCGTCCACACCAACTTTCGTGACGTTCCGAGCTATTTTCGCCCCCTTTAAGCCCAAGTCTAGCGAAAACGCACAGTCGAGTTTTGAATTTGACCAACTTCTTGGAATTGAAAATCGAGCATAGATTTGGATGTCCCGTTGGTAGACAAATGCGCACACCAACTTTCGTGACGTTCCGAGCTATTTTTTCAACCTTTAAGCCCAAATCTAGCGAAAATGCACGTTTGATTTTCAACTTTGACCAACTTCTCGAAATTTAAATTTGAGAATAGATTTGGATGTCACATTGGTAGACGAGCGTCCACGCCAACTTTCGTGACGTTCCGAGCTATTTTCACACCCTTTAAGCCCAAGTTTAGCGAAAACGCACGATCAAGTTTCAACTTTGACCAACTTCTCGGAATTGAAATTTGAGAATAGTTTTGGATGTCCCATTGGTAGACAAGCATCCACACCAACATTCGTTATGTTCCGAGCTATTTTCTCACCCTTTAAGCCTAAGTCTAGCGAAAATGCATGGTCGAGTTTCAAATTTGACCAACGTCTCGGAATTAAAAATTGAGCATAGATTTGGATGTCCTATTGGTAGACAAATGCACACGCCAACTTTCGTGACATTCCGAGCTATTTTCTCTCCCTTTAAGCCCAAGTCTAGCGAAAATGCAAGGTCGATTTTCAACTTTGACCAACTTCTTGGAATTTAAATTTGAGAATAGATTTGGATGTCACATTGGTAGACGAGTGTCCACACGCCAACTTTCGTGACATTCCTAGCTATTTTCACACCCTTTAAGCCCAAGTGTAGAGAAAACACACGATCGAGTTTCAACTTTCACGAACTTCTCGGAATTGAAATTTGAGAATAGTTTTGGATGTCCCATTGGTAGAGAAGCATCCACACCAACATTCGTTTCGTTCCGAGCTATTGTCTCCCCCTTTAAGCCCAACTATAGCGAAAACGTACGGTCGAGTTATGAATTTCACCAACTTCTTGGAATTGAAAATTGAGCATAGGTTTGGATGTCCCAATTGTAGACATTCGCGCACAACAACTTTCGTCACATTACGAGCTAATTTAACACCCTTTAAGCTCAAGTCTAGCGAAAACGCATGGTGTCATTTCGACTTTGCCCAACTTCTCGGAATTGAAATATGAGAATAGGTTTGGACGTCCCTTTGGTAGACAGGTGCGCGCGCCAACTTTCATGAGGTTCCGAGCTATTTTCCCACCCTTTAAGACCAAGTCTAGCGAAAATGCACGATCGAGTTTCAACTTTGACCAACTTCTCGGAACTGAAATTTGAGAATAGTTTTGGATGTCCAATTGGTAGACAAGCCTCCATTCCAACTTTCGTGACGTTCCGAGCTATTTTCTCCCCCTTTAAGCCCAAGTCTAGCGAAAACGCACGGTCGAGTTTTGAATTTGACCAACTTCTCGGAATTGAAAATCGAGCATAGATTTGGATGTCCCGTTGGTAGACAAATGCGCACGCCAACTTTCGTGACATTCCGAGCTATTTTCTAACCCTTTAAGCCTAGGTCTAGCGAAAATGCACGGTCGATTTTCAACTTTGACCAACTTCTGGGAATTGAAATTTGAGAATGGATTTGGATGTCCCGTTGGTAGACAAGTGCACACGCCAACTTTCGTGACGTTCCGAGCTATTTTCAACTTTGACCGACTTCTCGGAATTTAAATTTGAGAATGGATTTGGATGTCCCATTGGTAGACAAGTGCACACGCCAACTTTCGTGACGTTCTGAGCTATTTTCTTCCCGTTTAAGCCCAACTCTAGAGAAAACGCACGATCGTGTTTCGGCTTTGACCTACTTCTCGGAAATGAAAATTGAGAATAGATTTGAATGTCCCATTTGTAGACATGCATGCACAACAACTTTCGTGACGTTACGAGCTAATTTCACACCCTTTAAGCTCAAGTCTAACGAAAAAGCATGGTGGCGTTTCGACTTTGACCAACTTTTGGGAGTTTAAATTTGAAAATAGATTTGGATGTCCCGTTGGTAGACAAGTGCACATGCCAACTTTCGTGACGTTCCGAGCTATTTTCTTCCCCTTTAAGCCCAACTCTAGAGAAAACGCACGGTCGTGTTTCGGCTTTGAGCTACTTCTCGGAATTGAAAATTGATAATAGATTTGGATGTCCCATTTGTAGACATGCGTGCACAGCAACTTTCGTGACGTTACGAGCTAATTTTACACCCAATAAGCTCAAGTTTAGATAAAACGCATGGTGGCGTTTCGGCTTTGACCAACTTCTTGGAATTGAAATTTGAGAATAGATTTGGATGTCCCATTGGTAGACAAGTGCGCACGCCAACTTTCGTGACGTTCCGAGCTATTTTCTCGCCCTTTAAGCCCAAGTCTAGCGAAAACGCACGGTCGAGTTTCGAATTTGACCAACCACTCAGAATTGAAAATTGAGCAGAGATTTGGATGTCCCGTTGTTAGACAAATACGCACGCCAACTTTCGTGACGTTCCGAGCTATTTTCTCGCCCTTTAAGCCCAAGTCTAGCGAAAACGCACGACCGAGTTCCAACTTTGACCAACTTCTCAGATTTGAAATTTGAGAATAGTTTTGGATGTCACATTGGTAGACGAGCGTCCACGCCAACTTTCGTGACGTTCCGAGCTATTTTCATACCCTTTAAGCCCAAGTCAAGCGAAAGCGCACGATTGAGTTTCAACTTTGACCAACTTCTTGGAATTGAAAATTGAGAATAGATTTGGATGTCCCATTTGTAGACATGCGTGCACAGCAACTTTCATGACGTTACGAGCTAATTTCACGCCCTTTATTCCCAAGTATAGTGAAAACCGACTTTGACCAACTTCTCAGAATTGAAATTTGAGAATAGTTTTGGATGTCCCATTGGTAGACAAGCATCCACACCAAGTCTAGCGAAAATGTACGGTCGATTTCCAACTTTGACCAAATTCTCGAAATTTAAATTTGAGAATGGATTTGGATGTCACACCCTCTAAGCTCAAGTCTAGCGAACATGCATGGTGGCGTTTCGACTTTGACCAACTTCTCAGAATTGAAATATGAGAATAGATTTGGATGTACCGTTGGTAGACAAGTGCGCACGCCAACTTTCGTGACGTTCTGAGCTATTTTCCCTCCCTTTAAGCCCAAGTCTAGCGAAAACACACGGTCAAGTTTCGAATTTGACCAACTTCTCGGAATTGAAAATTGAGCATAGATTTGGATGTACTATTGGTAGACAAATGCGCACGCCATCTTTCGTCATGTTCGGAGCTATTTTCTCACCATTTAATCCTAAGTCTAGCGAAAATGCACGCCAACTTTCGTGACGTTCCGAGCTATTTTCACACCCTTTAAGGCCAAGTCTAGCGAAAACGCACGACCGAGTTTCAACTTTGACCAACTTCCCCGATTTGAAATTTGAGAATAGTTTGGATGTCCCATTGGTAGACAAGCGTCCACACCAACTTTCGTGACGTCCCGAGCTATTTTCTCCCCCTTTAAGCCCAAGCCTAGGGAAAACGCACGATCGAGTTTCGAATTTGACTAACTTCTCGGAATTAAAAATTGAGCATAGATTTGGATTTCCCATTGGTAGAAAAATGCGCACGCCAACTTTCGTGACATTCCGAGCTATTTTCTCCCCATTTAAGCCCAAGCCTAGGGAAAACGCACGATCGAGTTTCAACTTTGACCAACTTCTCAAAATTGAAATTTGAGAATAGTTTTGGATGTCCCATTGGTAGACAAGCATCCACACCGACATTCATTACGTTCCGAGCTATTTTCTCCCCCTTTAAGCCCAAGTCTAGCGAAAATGCACGGTCGAGTTTCGAATTTGACCAACTTCTCGGAATTGAAAATTGAGCATAGATTTGGATATCCTGTTGGTAGACAAATGCCCACGCCAACTTTCGTGACGTTCCGAGCTATTTTTTCAACCTTTAAGCCCAAATCTAGCGAAAATGCACGGAGATTTTCAACTTTGACCAACTTCTCGGAATTTAAATTTGAGAATAGATTTGGATGTCACATTGGTAGACGAGCATCCACACCAACTTTCGTGACGTTCCGAGCTATTTTCACACCCTTTAAGCCCAAGTCTAGCGAAAACGCACAATCGAGTTTCAACTTGACCAACTTCTCGGAATTGAAATTTGAGAATAGTTTTGGATGTCCCATTGGTAGACAAGCATCCACACCAACATTCGTTACGTTCCGAGCTATTTTCTCACCCTTTAAGCCTAAGTCTAGCGAAAACGCACGGTCGAGTTTCGAATTTAACCAACTTCTCGGAATTAAGAATTGAGCATAGATTTGGATGTCCTGTTGGTAGACAAATGCACACGCCAACTTTCGTGACATTCCGAGCTATTTTCTCACCCTTTAAGCCCAAGTCTAGCGAAAATGCACGGTCGATTTTCAACTTTGACCAACTTCTCTCAATTTAAATTTGAGAATAGATTTGGATGTCACATTGGTAGAACGAGCGTCCACGCCAACCTTCGTGACGTTCCGAGCACTTTTCGAACCCTTTAAGCCAAAGTCTACTGAAAACGCACGATCGAGTTTCAACTTTGACCAACTTCTCGGAATTGAAATTTGAGAATAGTTTTGGATGTCCCATTGGTAGACAAGCGTCCACACCAACTTTCCTGACGTTCCGAGCTATTTTCTCGCCCTTTAAGCCCAAGTCTAGCGAAAACGCACGGTCGAGTTTCGAATTTGACCAACCACTCAGAATTGAAAATTGAGCAGAGATTTGAATGTCCCGTTGTTAGAAAATACGCACCCCAATTTTCGTGACGTTCCGACCTATTTTCTAACCCTTTAAGCCTAAGTCTAGCCAAAACGCACACGGTCGAGTTTCGAATTTTACCAACTTCTCGGAATTAAAAATTGAGCATAGATTTGGATGTCCTATTGGTAGACAAATGCACACGCCAACTTTCGTGACATTCTGACCTATTTTCTCTCCCTTTAAGCCCAAGTCTAGCGAAAATGCAGGGTCGATTTTCAACTTTGACCAACTTCTCGGAATTTAAATTTGAGAATAGATTTAGATGTCACATTGGTAGATGAGCATCTACGCCAACTTTCGTGACGTTCCTAGCTATTTGCACACCCTTTAAGCCCAAGTCGAGCAAAAACGCATGATCGAGTTTCAACTTTGACCAACTTCTCGGAATTGAAATTTGAGAATAGTTTTGGATGTCCCATTGGTAGACAAGTGTCCACGCCAATTTTCGTGATGTTCCGAGCTATTTTCGCCCCCTTTAAGCCCAAGTCTAGCGAAAACGCAAAGTCGAGTTTCCAATTTGACCAACTTCTCGGAATTGAAAATTGAGCATAGATTTGGATGTCCCGTTGGTAGACAAATGCGCACACCAACGTTCGTGACGTTCTAAGCTATTTTCACCCCCTTTAAGCCCAAGTCTAGCGAAAATGCACGGTCGAGTTTCGAATTTGACCAACTTCTGGGAATTGAAAATTGAGCATAGATTTGGATGTCCCGTTGGTAGAAAAGCGTTCACACCAACTTTCGTGACGTTCCGAGCTATTTTCTCCCCCTTTAAGCCCAAGTCTAGCGAAAACGCACGATCGAGTTTCGAAGTTGACCGACTTCTCGGAATTAAAAATTGAGCATAGACTTGGCTGTCCCGTTGGTAGACAAATGCGCACGCCAACTTTTGTCACATTCCGAGCTATTTTCTCTCCCTTTAAGCCCAAGTCTAGCGAAAATGCAGGGTCGATTTTCAGCTTTGACCAACTTCTCGAAATTTAAATTTGAGAATAGATTTGGATGTCACATTGGTAGACGAGCGTCCACGCCAACTTTCATGACGTTCTGAGCTATTTTCACACCCTTTAAGCCCAAGTCTAGCGAAAACGCACGATCGAGTTTCAACTTTGACCAACTTCTCAGAATTGAAATTTGAGAATAGTTTTGGATGTCCCATTGGTAGACAAGCATCCACACCAACATTCGTTACGTTCCGAGCTATTTTCTCCCCCTTTACGCCCAACTGTAGTGAAAACGCACGGTCGAGTTATGACTTTCACCAACTTCTCCGAATTGAAAATTGAGCATAGATTTGGATGTCCCATTTGTAGACATTCGCGCACAACAACTTTCGTCACATTATGAGCTAATTTCACACCCTTTAAGCTCAAGTCGAGCGAAAACGCATGGTCGAGTTTCGAATTTGACCAACTTCTCGGAATTGAAAATTGAGCATAGATTTGGATGTCCCATTTGTAGACATTCGCGCACAACAACTTTCATCACATTACGAGCTAATTTCACACCTTTTAAGCTCAAGTCTAGCGAACACGCATGGTGGCGTTTCGACTTTGACCAACTTCTCGGAATTGAAATATGAGAATAGATTTGGATGTCCCGTTGGTAGACAAGTGCGCACGCCAACTTTTGTGACGTTCCGAGTTATTTTCCCTCCCTTTAAGCCCAAGTCTAGCGAAAATGCACGGTCGATTTTCAACTTTGACCAACTTCTCAGAATTTAAATTTGAGAATAGATTTGGATGTCGCATTGGTAGATGAGCATCCACGCCAACTTTCGTGACGTTTCGAGCTATTTTCACGCCCTTTAAGCCCAATCTAGCAAAAACGCACGATCGAGTTTCAACTTTGACCAACTTCTCGGAATTGAAATTTGAGAATAGTTTTGGATGTCCCATTGGTAGACAAGCGTCCACACCAACTTTCGTGACGTTCCGAGCTATTTTCTCCCCCTTTAAACCCAAGTCTAGCGAAAACGCACGGTCGAGTTTCGAATTTGACCAACTTCTCGGAATTAAAAATTGAGCATAGATTTGGATGTCCCGTTGGTAGACAAATGCGCACGCCAACTTTCGTGACATTCCGAGCTATTTTCTGACCCTTTAAGCCTAAGTCTAGCGAAAATGGACGGTCGATTTTCAAGTTTGACCAACTTCTCGCAATTTAAATTTGAGAATAGATTTGGATGTCAGATTTTGAGACATGTGCGCACTACAACTTTCGTGATTTTATGAGCTAATTTCACACACTTTAATCCCAAGTCTAGAGAAAACGTATGGTGGTGTTTCGACTTTGACCAACTTCTTGGAATTTAAATTATAGAATAGTTTTGGATGTCCCATTGGTAGACAAGCATCCACACCAACATTCGTTACGTTCTGAGCTATTTTCTCCACCTTTAAGCCCAACTGTAGCGAAAACGTACAGTCGAGTTACGACTTTCACCAACTTCTCGGAATTGAAATTTGAGAATAGTTTTGGATGTCCCATTGGTAGACAAGCATCCACACCAACATTCGTGACGTTTCGAGCTATTTTCTCCCCCTTTAATCCCAAGTCTAGCGAAAACACACGGTCGAGTTTCGAATTTGACCAACTTCTTGGAATTAAAAATTGAGCATAGATTTGGATTTCCCGTTTGTAGACAAATGCGCACGGTCAACTTTCCTGACATTCCGAGCTAATTTCACACCCTTGAAGCCCAAGTCTAGGGAAAATGCACGGTCAATTTTCAATTTTGACCAACCTCTCGCAATTTAAATTTGAGAATAGATTTGGATGTCACATTTGTAGACATGTGCGCACTACAACTTTCGTGATTTTACGAGCTAATCTCACACACTTTAATCCCAAGTCTAGAGAAAACGCATGGTGGCGTTTCGACTTTGACCAATTTCTTGGATTTGAAATTTGAGGATAGTTTTGGATGTCCCATTGGTAAACAAGCGTCCACAAAATCTTTCGCGACGTTCCGAGCTATTTTCTCCCCCTTTAAGCCCAAGTCTAGCGAAAACGCACGGTGGAGTTTCGAATATGACCAACTTCTCAAAATTTAAAATTGAGCATAGATTTGGATTTCCCGTTGGTAGAAAAATGCACAGGCCAAATTTCATGACGTTCCGGGCTAATTTCACACCCTTTAAGCCCAAGTCTAGGGAAAACGGACGGTCAATTTTCAACTTTGACCAACCTCTCGCAATTTAAATTTGAGAATAGATTTGGATGTCACATTTGTAGACATGTGCGCAATACAACTTTCGTGATTTTACGAGCTAATCTCACACACTTTAATCCCAAGTCTAGAGAAAACGCATGGTGGCATTTCGACTTTGACCAATTTCTTGGATTTGAAATTTGAGAATAGTTTTGGATGTCCCATTGGTAGACAAGCGTCCACAAAAACTTTCGCGACGTTCCGAGCTATTTTCTCCCCCTTTAAGTCCAAGTCTAGCGAAAATGCACGGTCAATTTTTGAATATGACCAACTTCTCAGAATTTAAAATTGAGCTTAGATTTGGATTTCCCGTTGGTAGAAAAATGCACACGCCAAATTTCGTGACGTTCCGAGCTAATTTCACACCCTTTAAGCCCAACTCTAGGGAAAACGCACGGTCAATTTTCAACTTTGACCAACCTCTCGCAATTTAAATTTGAGAATAGATTTGGATGTCACATTTGTAGACATGTGCGCACTACAACTTTCGTGATTTTACGAGCTAATCTCACACACTTTAATCCCAAGTCTAGAGAAAATGCATGGTGGCGTTTCGACTTTGACCAATTTCTTGGATTTGAAATTTGGGAATAGTTTTGGATGTCGCATTGGTAGACGAGCGTCAACGCCAACTTTCGTGACGTTCCGAGCTAATTTCACACCCTTTAATCCCAAGCCTAGGGAAAACGCACGATCGAGTTTCGACTTTGACCAAATTCTCAAAATTGAAAATCGAGTGTCCCGTTGGTAGACAACTGCGCACGCCAACTTTCGTGACGTTCTGAGCTAATTTCACACCCTTTAAGCCAAAGTCTAGGGAAAATGCACGGTCAATTTTCAACTTTGACCAACCTCTCGCAATTTAAATTTGAGAATAGATTTGGATGTCACATTTGTAGACATGTGCGCACTACAACTTTCGTGATTTTACGAGCTAATCTCACACACTTTAATCCCAAGTCTAGAGAAAACGCATGGTGGTGTTTCGACTTTGACCAATTTCTTGGATTTGAAATCTGAGAATAGTTTTGGATGTCCCATTGGTAAACAAGCGTCCACACAAACTTTCCCGACGATCCGAGCTATTTTCTCCCCCTTTAAGCCCAAGTCTAGCGAAAACGCACGGTCGAGTTTCGAATTTGACCAACTTCTCAGAATTAAAAATTGAGCATAGATTTGGATTTCCCGTTGGTAGAAAAATGCACACGCCAAATTTCGTGACGTTCCGAGCTAATTTCACACCCTTTAAGCCCAAGTCTAGGGAAAACGCACCGTCAATTTTCAACTTTGACCAACCTCTCGCAATTTAAATTTGAGAATAGATTTGGATGTCACATTTGTAGACATGTGCGCACTACAACTTTAGTGATTTTATGAGCTAATCTCACACACTTTAATCCCAAGTCTAGAGAAAACGCATGGTGGCGTTTCAACTTTGACCAATTTCTTGGATTTGAAATTTGAGAATAGTTTTGGATGTCCCATTGGTAGACAAGCATCCACACCAACTTTAGTGACTTTCCAAGCTATTTTCTCTTGTAGTGAAAACGTATGGTCGAGTTTCAACTTTCACCAACTTCTCGTAATTGAAGATTGAGCATAGGTTTGGATGTCCCATTTTTAGACATTTGCGCACAACAACTTTCGTGACATTATGGGCTAATTTCACACCCTTTAAGCCCAAGTATAGCAAAAACGCACAATCGAGTTTCAACTTTGACCAACTTCTCGGAATTGAAATTTGAGAATAGTTTTGGATGTCCCATTGGTAGACAAGCGTCCACACCAACTTTCGTGACGTTCTGAGCTATTTTCTCCCCCTTTAAGCCCAAGTCTAGCGAAAACGCACAGTCGAGTTTCAAATTTGACCAACTTCTCGAAATTGAAAATTGAGCATACATTTGGATTTCCCGTTGGTAGACAAATGTGCACGCCAACTTTCATGACATTCCGAGCTATTTTCTCGACCTTTAAGCCTAAGTCTAGCGAAAATGCACGATCGATTTTCAACTTTGACCAACTTCTCGGAATTTAAATTTGAGAATAGATTTGGATGTCACATTGGTAGATGAGCGTCCACGCCAACTTTCGTGACGTTCCCAGCTATTTTCACACCCTTTACGCCCAAGTCTAGCGAAAACGCACGATCGAGTTTCAACTTTGGCCAACTTCTCGGAATTGGAATTTGAGAATAGTTTTGGATGTCCCATTGGTAGACAAGCGTCCACACAAACTTTCGTGACGTTCCGAGCTATTCTCTCCCCCTTTAAGCCCAAGTCTAGCGAAAACGCACGGTCGAGTTTCGAATTTGACCAACTTCTCGGAATTGAAAATTGAGCATAGATTTGGATTTCCCGTTGGTAGAAAAATGCACACGCCAACTTCCGTGACGTTCCGAGCTATTTTCTCACCCTTTAATCCTAAGTCTAGCGAAAACGCACGGTCGAGTTTCGAATTTGACCAACTTCTCAAAATTAAAAATTGAGCATAGATTTGGATGTCTTGTTGGTAGACAAATGCACACGCCAACTTTCGTGACATTCCGAGCTATTTTCTCACCCTTTAAGCCCAAGTCTAGCGAAAATGCACGGTCGATTTTCAACTTTGACCAACTTCTCGGAATTTAAATTTGAGAATAGATTTGGATGTCACATTGGTAGACGAGCGTCCACGCCAAGTTTCGTGACGTTCCGAGCTTTTTTCACACCCTTTAAGCCCATGTCTAGCGAAAATGCACGATCGAGTTTCAACTTTGACCAACTTCTCGGAATTGAAATTTGAGAATAGTTTTGGATGTCCCATTGGTAGACAAGCGTCCACACCAACTTTCATGACGTTCCCAGCTATTTTCTCGCCCTTTAAGCCCAAGTCTAGCGAAAATGCACGGTCGAGTTTCGAATTTGACCAACTTCTCGGAATTAAAAATTGAGCATAGATTTGGATGTCCCGTTGGTAGACAAATGCGCACGCCAACTTTCGTGACGTTCCGAGCTATTTTCCCTCCCTTTAAGCCCAAGTCTAGCGAAAACGCACGATCGAGTTTCAAGTTTGACCAACTTCTCGGAATTGAAATTTGAGAATAGTTTTGGATGTCCCATTGGTAGACAAGCATCCACACCAACATTCGTGACGTTCCGAGCTATTTTCTCCCCCTTTAAGCCCAAGTCTAGCGAAAACGCACGGTCGAGATTCGAATTTGAGCAACTTCTCGGAATTAAAAATTGAGCATAGATTTGGATTTCCCGTTTGTAGACAAATGCGCACGCCAACTTTCGTGACATTCTGAGCAATTTTCTCACCCTTTAAGCCTAAGTCTATCGAAAATGCATGGTCGATTTTCAACTTTGACCAACTTCTAGGAATTTAAATTTGAGAATGGATTTGGATGTCCCGTTGGTAGACAAGCGTCCACGCCAACGTTCGTGACGTTCCAAGTTATTTTCTTCCCCTTTAGGCCCAACTCTAGAGAAAACGCACGATCGTGTTTCGGCTTTGACCTACTTCTCGTAAATGAAAATTGAGAATAGATTTGGATGTCCCATTTGTAGACATGCACGCACAACAACTTTCGTGACGTTACGAGCTAATTTCACACCCTTTAAGCTCAAGTCTAACGAAAACGCATGGTGGCGTTTCGACTTTGACCAACTTTTGGGAGTTGAAATTTGAAAATAGATTTGGATGTCCCGTTGGTAGACAAGTGCACATGCCAACTTTCGTGACGTTCCGAGCTATTTTCTTCCCCTTTAAGCCCAACTCTAGAGAAAACGCACGGTCGTGTTTTGGCTTTGAGCTACTTCTCGGAATTGAAAATTGATAATAGATTTGGATGTCCCATTTGTAGACATGCGTGCACAGCAACTTTCGTGACGTTACGAGCTAATTTTACACCCTTTAAGCTCAAGTTTAGATAAAACGCATGGTGGCGTTTCGGCTTTGACCAACTTCTTGGAATTGAAATTTGAGAATAGATTTGGATGTCCCATTGGTAGACAAGTGCGCACGCCAACTTTCGTGACGTTCCGAGCTATTTTCTCGCCCTTTAAGCCCAAGTCTAGCGAAAATGCACGGTCGAGTTTCGAATTTGACCAACCACTCAGAATTGAAAATTGAGCAGAGATTTGGATGTCCCGTTGTTAGACAAATACGCACGCCAACTTTCGTGACGTTCCGAGCTATTTTCTCGCCCTTTAAGCCCAAGTCTAGCGAAAACGCACGACCGAGTTTCAACTTTGACCTACTTCTCGGATTTGAAATTTGAGAATAGTTTTGGATGTCACATTGGTAGACGAGCGTCCACGCCAACTTTCGTGACGTTCCGAGCTATTTTCATACCCTTTAAGCCCAAGTCTAGCGAAAGCACACGATTGAGTTTCAACTTTGACCAACTTCTTGGAATTGAAAATTGAGAATAGATTTGGATGTCCCATTTGTAGACATGCGTGCACAGCAACTTTCATGACGTTACGAGCTAATTTCACGCCCTTTATTCCCAAGTATAGTGAAAACCGACTTTGACCAACTTCTCGGAATTGAAATTTGAGAATAGTTTTGGATGTCCCATTGGTAGACAAGCATCCACACCAAGTCTAGCGAAAATGCACGGTCGATTTCCAACTTTGACCAAATTCTCGAAATTTAAATTTGAGAATGGATTTGGATGTCACACCCTCTAAGCTCAAGTCTAGCGAACATGCATGGTGGCGTTTCGACTTTGACCAACTTCTCGGAATTGAAATATGAGAATAGATTTGGATGTCCCGTTGGTAGACAAGTGCGCACGCCAACTATCGTGACGTTCTGAGCTATTTTCCCTCCCTTTAAGCCCAAGTCTAGCGAAAACACACGGTCAAGTTTCGAATTTGACCAACTTCTCGGAATTGAAAATTGAGCATAGATTTGGATGTACTATTGGTAGACAAATGCGCACGCCATCTTTCGTCATGTTCGGAGCTATTTTCTCACCATTTAATCCTAAGTCTAGCGAAAATGCACGCCAACTTTCGTGACGTTCCGAGCTATTTTCACACCCTTTAAGGCCAAGTCTAGCGAAAACGCATGACCGAGTTTCAACTTTGAACAACTTCCCCGATTTGAAATTTGAGAATAGTTTGGATGTCCCATTGGTAGACAAGCGTCCACACCAACTTTTGTGACGTCCCGAGCTATTTTCTCCCCCTTTAAGCCCAAGCCTAGGGAAAACGCACGATCGAGTTTCGAATTTGACCAACTTCTCGGAATTAAAAATTGAGCATAGATTTGGATTTCCCATTGGTAGAAAAATGCGCACGCCAACTTTCGTGACATTCCGAGCTATTTTCTCCCCATTTAAGCCCAAGCCTAGGGAAAACGCACGATCGAGTTTCAACTTTGACCAACTTCTCAAAATTGAAATTTGAGAATAGTTTTGGATGTCCCATTGGTAGACAAGCATCCACACCAACTTTCGTGACATACCGAGCTATTTTCTCCTCCTTTAAGCCCAAGCCTACGGAAAACGCACGATCGACTTTCAACTTTGACCAACTTCTCGGAATTGAAATTTGAGAATAGTTTTGGATGTCCCATTGGTAGACAAGCATCCACACCAACTTTCGTGACATACCGAGCTATTTTCTCCTCCTTTAAGCCCAAGCCTACGGAAAACGCACGATCGAGTTTCAACTTTGACCAACTTCTCGGAATTGAAATTTGAGAATAGTTTTGGATGTCCCATTGGTAGACAAGCATCCACACCGACATTCATTACGTTCCGAGCTATTTTCTCCCCCTTTAAGCCCAAGTCTAGCGAAAATGCACGGTCGAGTTTCGAATTTGACCAACTTCTCGGAATTGAAAATTGAGCATAGATTTGGATATCCTGTTGGTAGACAAATGCCCACGCCAACTTTCGTGACGTTCCGAGCTATTTTTTCAACCTTTAAGCCCAAATCTAGCGAAAATGCACGGAGATTTTCAACTTTGACCAACTTCTCGGAATTTAAATTTGAGAATAGATTTGGATGTCACATTGGTAGACGAGCATCCACACCAACTTTCGTGACGTTCCGAGCTATTTTCACACCCTTTAAGCCCAAGTCTAGCGAAAACGCACAATCGAGTTTCAACTTGACCAACTTCTCGGAATTGAAATTTGAGAATAGTTTTGGATGTCCCATTGGTAGACAAGCATCCACACCAACATTCGTTACGTTCCGAGCTATTTTCTCACCCTTTAAGCCTAAGTCTAGCGAAAACGCACGGTCGAGTTTCGAATTTAACCAACTTCTCGGAATTAAGAATTGAGCATAGATTTGGATGTCCTGTTGGTAGACAAATGCACACGCCAACTTTCGTGACATTCCGAGCTATTTTCTCACCCTTTAAGCCCAAGTCTAGCGAAAATGCACGGTCGATTTTCAACTTTGACCAACTTCTCTCAATTTAAATTTGAGAATAGATTTGGATGTCACATTGGTAGACGAGCGTCCACGCCAACCTTCGTGACGTTCCGAGCACTTTTCGAACCCTTTAAGCCAAAGTCTACTGAAAACGCACGATCGAGTTTCAACTTTGACCAACTTCTCGGAATTGAAATTTGAGAATAGTTTTGGATGTCCCATTGGTAGACAAGCGTCCACACCAACTTTCCTGACGTTCCGAGCTATTTTCTCGCCCTTTAAGCCCAAGTCTAGCGAAAACGCACGGTCGAGTTTCGAATTTGACCAACCACTCAGAATTGAAAATTGAGCAGAGATTTGAATGTCCCGTTGTTAGAAAAATACGCACCCCAATTTTCGTGACGTTCTGAGCTATTTTCTAACCCTTTAAGCCTAAGTCTAGCCAAAACGCACGGTCGAGTTTCGAATTTTACCAACTTCTCGGAATTAAAAATTGAGCATAGATTTGGATGTCCTATTGGTAGACAAATGCACACGCCAACTTTCGTGACATTCTGACCTATTTTCTCTCCCTTTAAGCCCAAGTCTAGCGAAAATGCAGGGTCGATTTTCAACTTTGACCAACTTCTCGGAATTTAAATTTGAGAATAGATTTAGATGTCACATTGGTAGATGAGCATCTACGCCAACTTTCGTGACGTTCCTAGCTATTTGCACACCCTTTAAGCCCAAGTCGAGCAAAAACGCATGATCGAGTTTCAACTTTGACCAACTTCTCGGAATTGAAATTTGAGAATAGTTTTGGATGTCCCATTGGTAGACAAGTGTCCACGCCAACTTTCGTGATGTTCCGAGCTATTTTCGCCCCCTTTAAGCCCAAGTCTAGCGAAAACGCAAAGTCGAGTTTCCAATTTGACCAACTTCTCGGAATTGAAAATTGAGCATAGATTTGGATGTCCCGTTGGTAGACAAATGCGCACACCAACGTTCGTGACGTTCTAAGCTATTTTCACCCCCTTTAAGCCCAAGTCTAGCGAAAATGCACGGTCGAGTTTCGAATTTGACCAACTTCTGGGAATTGAAAATTGAGCATAGATTTGGATGTCCCGTTGGTAGAAAAGCGTTCACCACCAACTTTCGTGACGTTCCGAGCTATTTTCTCCCCCTTTAAGCCCAAGTCTAGCGAAAACGCTACGATCGAGTTTCGAAGTTGACCGACTTCTCGGAATTAAAAATTGAGCATAGACTTGGCTGTCCCGTTGGTAGACAAATGCGCACGCCAACTTTTGTCACATTCCGAGCTATTTTCTCTCCCTTTAAACCAAAGTCTAGCGAAAATGCAGGGGTCGATTTTCAGCTTTGACCAACTTCTCGAAATTTAAATTTGAGAATAGATTTGGATGTCACATTGGTAGACGAGCGTCCACGCCAACTTTCATGACGTTCTGAGCTATTTTCACACCCTTTAAGCCCAAGTCTAGCGAAAACGCACGATCGAGTTTCAACTTTGACCAACTTCTCAGAATTGAAATTTGAGAATAGTTTTGGATGTCCCATTGGTAGTCAAGCATCCACACCAACATTCGTTACGTTCCGAGCTATTTTCTCCCCCTTTAAGCCCAACTGTAGTGAAAACGCACGGTTGAGTTATGACTTTCACCAACTTCTCCGAATTGAAAATTGAGCATAGATTTGGATGTCCCATTTGTAGACATTCGCGCACAACAACTTTCGTCACATTATGAGCTAATTTCACACCCTTTAAGCTCAAGTCGAGCGAAAACGCAATGGTCGAGGTTCGAATTTGACCAACTTCTCGGAATTGAAACTTGAGCATAGATTTGGATGTCCCATTTGTAGACATTCGCGCACAACAACTTTCGTCACATTACGAGCTAATTTCACACCTTTTAAGCTCAAGTCTAGCGAACACGCATGGTGGCGTTTCGACTTTGACCAACTTCTCGGAATTGAAATATGAGAATAGATTTGGATTTCCCGTTGGTAGACAAGTGCGCACGCCAACTTTCGTGACGTTCCGAGTTATTTTCCCTCCCTTTAAGCCCAAGTCTAGCGAAAATGCACGGTCGATTTTCAACTTTGACCAACTTCTCAGAATTTAAATTTGAGAATAGATTTGGATGTCGCATTGGTAGATGAGCATCCACGCCAACTTTCGTGACGTTTCGAGCTATTTTCACGCCCTTTAAGCCCAATCTAGCAAAAACGCCACGATCGAGTTTCAACTTTGACCAACTTCTTGGAATTGAAATTTGAGAATAGTTTTGGATGTCCCATTGGTAGACAAGCGTCCACACCAACTTTCGTGACGTTCCGAGCTATTTTCTCCCCCTTTAAACCCAAGTCTAGCGAAAACGCGACGGTCGAGTTTCGAATTTGACCAACTTCTCGGAATTAAAAATTGAGCATAGATTTGGATGTCCCGTTGGTAGACAAATGCGCACGCCAACTTTCGTGACATTCCGAGCTATTTTCTCACCCTTTAAGGCCTAAGTCTAGCGAAAATGGACGGTCGATTTTCAAGTTTGACCAACTTCTCGCAATTTAAATTGAGAATAGATTTGGATGTCAGATTTTGAGACATGTGCGCACTACAACTTTCGTGATTTTATGAGCTAATTTCACACACTTTAATCCCAAGTCTAGAGAAAACGCATGGTGGTGTTTCGACTTTGACCAACTTCTTGGAATTTAAATTTGAGAATAGTTTTGGATGTCCCATTGGTAGACAAGCATCCACACCAACATTCGTTACGTTCTGAGCTATTTTCTCCACCTTTAAGCCCAACTGTAGCGAAAACGTACAGTCGAGTTACGACTTTCACCAACTTCTCGGAATTGAAATTTGAGAATAGTTTTGGATGTCCCATTGGTAGACAAGCATCCACACCAACATTCGTGACGTTTCGAGCTATTTTTCTCCCCCTTTAATCCCAAGTCTAGCGAAAACACACGGTCGAGGTTTCGAATTTGACCAACTTCTTGGAATTAAAAATTGAGCATAGATTTGGATTTCCCGTTTGTAGACAAATGCGCACGCCAACTTTCGTGACATTCCGAGCTAATTTCACACCCTTGAAGCCCAAGTCTAGGGAAAATGCTACGGTCAATTTTCAATTTTGACCAACCTCTCGCAATTTAAATTTGAGAATAGATTTGGATGTCACATTTGTAGACATGTGCGCACTACAACTTTCGTGATTTTACGAGCTAATCTCACACACTTTAATCCCAAGTCTAGAGAAAACGCATGGTGGAGTTTCGACTTTGACCAATTTCTTGGATTTGAAATTTGAGGATAGTTTTGGATGTCCCATTGGTAAACAAGCGTCCACAAAAACTTTCGCGACGTTCCGAGCTATTTTCTCCCCCTTTAAGCCCAAGTCTAGCGAAAACGCACGGTGGAGTTTCGAATATGACCAACTTCTCAAAATTTAAAATTGAGCATAGATTTGGATTTCCCGTTGGTAGAAAAATGCACAGGCCAAATTTCATGACGGTCCGGGCTAATTTCACACCCTTTAAGCCCAAGTCTAGGGAAAACGCAACGGTCAATTTAAAACTTTGACCAACCTCTCGCAATTTAAATTTGAGAATAGATTTGGATGTCACATTTGTAGACATGTGCGCAATACAACTTTCGTGATTTTACGAGCTAATCTCACACACTTTAATCCCAAGTCTAGAGAAAACGCATGGTGGCATTTCGAATTTGACCAATTTCTTGGATTTGAAATTTGAGAATAGTTTTGGATGTCCCATTGGTAGACAAGCGTCCACAAAAACTTTCGCGACGTTCCGAGCTATTTTCTCCCCCTTTAAGTCCAAGTCTAGCGAAAATGCGACGGTCAAGTTTTGAATATGACCAACTTCTCAGAATTTAAAATTGAGCATAGATTTGGATTTCCCGTTGGTAGAAAAATGCACACGCCAAATTTCGTGACGTTCCGAGCTAATTTCACACCCTTTAAGCCCAACTCTAGGAAAACGGCTAACGGTCAATTTTCAACTTTGACCAACCTCTCGCAATTTAAATTTGAGAATAGATTTGGATGTCACATTTGTAGACATGTGCGCACTACAACTTTCGTGATTTTACGAGCTAATCTCACACACTTTAATCCCAAGTCTAGAGAAAATGCATGGTGGCGTTTCGACTTTGACCAATTTCTTGGATTTGAAATTTGGGAATAGTTTTGGATGTCGCATTGGTAGACGAGCGTCAACGCCAACTTTCGTGACGTTCCGAGCTAATTTCACACCCTTTAAGCCCAAGCCTAGGGAAAAACGCAACGATCGAGTTTCGACTTTGACCAAATTCTCAAAATTGAAAATCGAGCATAGATTTGGATGTCCCGTTGGTAGACAACTGCGCATGCCAACTTTCGTGACGTTCCGAGCTAATTTCACACCCTTTAAGCCAAAGTCTAGGGAAAATGCACGGTCAATTTTCAACTTTGACCAACCTCTCGCAATTTAAATTTGAGAATAGATTTGGATGTCACATTTGTAGACATGTGCGCACTACAACTTTCGTGATTTTACGAGCTAATCTCACACACTTTAATCCCAAGTCTAGAGAAAACGCATGGTGGCGTTTTCGACTTTGACCAATTTCTTGGATTTGAAATCTGAGAATAGTTTTGGATGTCCCATTGGTAAACAAGCGTCCACACAAACTTTCCCGACGTTCCGAGCTATTTTCTCCCCCTTTAAGCCCAAGTCTAGCGAAAACGCAACGGTCGAGTTTCGAATTTGACCAACTTCTCAGAATTAAAAATTGAGCATAGATTTGGATTTCCCGTTGGTAGAAAAATGCACACTCCAAATTTCGTGACGTTCCGAGCTAATTTCACACCTTTTAAGCCCAAGTCTAGGGAAAACGCACCGTCAATTTTCAACTTTGACCAACCTCTCGCAATTTAAATTTGAGAATAGATTTGGATGTCACATTTGTAGACATGTGCGCACTACAACTTTAGTGATTTTATGAGCTAATCTCACACACTTTAATCCCAAGTCTAGAGAAAACGCATGGTGGCGTTTCAACTTTGACCAATTTCTTGGATTTGAAATTTGAGAATAGTTTTGGATGTCCCATTGGTAGACAAGCGTCCACACAAACTTTCGTGACGTTCCGAGCTATTCTCTCCCCCTTTAAGCCAAGTCTAGCGAAAACGCACGGTCGAGTTTCGAATTTGACCAACTTCTCGGAATTGAAAATTGAGCATAGATTTGGATTTCCCGTTGGTAGAAAAATGCACACGCCAACTTCCGTGACGTTCCCGAGCTATTTTCTCACCCCTTTAATCCTAAGTCTAGCGAAAACGCGACGGTCGAGTTTCGAATTTGACCAACTTCTCAAAATTAAAAATTGAGCATAGATTTGGATGTCTTGTTGGTAGACAAATGCACACGCCAACTTTTCGTGACATTCCGAGCTATTTTCTCACCCTTTAAGCCCAAGTCTAGCGAAAATGCACGGTCGATTTTCAACTTTGACCAACTTCTCGGAATTTAAATTTGAGAATAGATTTGGATGTCACATTGGTAGACGAGCGTCCACGCCAAGTTTCGTGACGTTCCGAGCTTTTTTCACACCCTTTAAGCCCAAGTCTAGCGAAAATGCACGATCGAGTTTTAACTTTGACCAACTTCTCGGAATTGAAATTTGAGAATATTTTTGGATGTCCCATTGGTAGACAAGCGTCCACACCAACTTTCATGACGTTCCCAGCTATTTTCTCGCCCTTTAAGCCCAAGTCTAGCGAAAACGCTAACGGTCGAGTTTTGAATTTGACCAACCACTCAGAATTGAAAATTGAGCAGAGATTTGGATGTCCCGTTGTTAGACAAATACGCACACCACTTTCGTGACGATCCGAGCTATTTTCTCACCCTTTAAGCGTAAGTCTAGCGAAAATGCGACGGTCGAGTTTCGAATTTGACCAACTTCTCGGAATTAAAAATTGAGCATAGATTTGGATGTCCCGTTGGTAGACAAATGCGCACGCCAACTTTCGTGACGTTCCGAGCTATTTTCCCTCCCCTTTAAGCCCAAGTCTAGCGAAAACGCGACGATCGAGTTTCAAGTTTGACCAACTTCTCGGAATTGAAATTTGAGAATAGTTTTGGATGTCCCATTGGTAGACAAGCATCCACACCAACATTCGTGACGTTCCGAGCTATTTTCTCCCCCTTTAAGCCCAAGTCTAGCGAAAACGCGACGGTCGAGTTTCGAATTTGAGCAACTTCTCGGAATTAAAAATTGAGCATAGATTTGGATTTTCCGTTTGTAGACAAATGCGCACGCCAACTTCGTGACATTCTGAGCAATTTTCTCACCCTTTAAGCCTAAGTCTATCGAAAATGCACGGTCGATTTTCAACTTTGACCAACTTCTAGGAATTTAAATTTGAGAATGGATTTGGATGTCCCGTTGGTAGACAAGCGTCCACGCCAACGTTCGTGACGTTCCAAGTTATTTTCTTCTGTAATACCCCATTTTTGACCCTTAGGAAATATTGGCTTTTATGTAAATATTGTTATACATGTAATGTATGTTTTCCTAGCGTGGAGCTCAAGGCCAAGGCCCCGCTAGTATATGTTCGGATTTTATTTAAAATGGACAAGTATTTGATATGTTATTACCCATGTGCTATCAAGCCATGGGATATTGTAAATTGATGTAAATATTTAATATTGAAATAAAATACCAAAACTGGCTATGGGAGCAACGAATGAGAAGGGGCCATGTGTATCCACTAGGGAGTGGTGAGGGGGTTGAGGGATTGAACCATAGGCTGCCATATGTCACCTTGAGAACCCATTTGACTTTCCTTGATGACATTTAATTCTGTTGTAAGGAAGTGGTTGAGGATTTCAGTCCATGGCTTCAATGGAGCATGGGCAGCCCAGAAATTCGTATGGCAGAGTATGGGCTCTGTTTTCTTGTACCACAAGCCACTCTACCTCATGGATGTTGCTTCTTCCTCATCCCCATTCCATTGTGAAACTTACCAACACCATTTTCCATCCAAAAACGAATGCCCAGCAGGGAGAAAAACCAGAAATCGCGACTTTGCAAGAACCCACGTTTTGAAGAGCCATTAACACCCAGAATTGGTATTTGACAGTGAAATCCAATGGGGGATCCATAGATATGAACCTTGGGGAGAAATTGAGAGTATTAGATACCCCGAAATCCATTGGAAAACCCAGTTTTTACAGCCCATAAATGAAGTGACGGGATTGAGTTATTGGATAACAGAACTGTGAGAAATCCAAGTGTGAATGACTGAGCAGAGGTTTGGTTTGCTTGATAAACCCAGTGAAGGCTAGAATCTCAAGGAATTAGCAGCTGGACCTTTCTATGCCCACCCTGAAGAGCACTGGAGGGAAGGGACGCCTGAGGGACTGTGCAGCAGAGAAGGGGACCTTCCTTGTGTTGGGTGCGGTAGGTATTGTGGGTGCCATGATTGCTGAGTTCATTTGAGATGCCTGTAGCTTTGTGGTTGAGCTCACTAGCTTAGCATCCTCCTCATTTGTCATCTGTATGCTTGATAAACCCAACGGTGTGTTGGCTTAGCATAGCTGATGACCGAAACCATGGCTGTGAGTGAGCCCAGCTAGTTCCTCCTTAGTGGATACACAGCCCAGCTCGGGGGTGATCTCTCAGCTGAAAGAATACAAGCTGGACAGAGATCTATGGTTGGGTGGAACGTTGCTCTCACATAGCCAGTTGTTTGGACAGCTTCATCTTCAAGATAAGTGTTCTATGTGTTATAAATTATTTGCATTTTGTGTTCTGCATTATGTTAAACTGTCCATGTTTAAAGAATTGAATTGATTATCTTAGTTTGGAATCCATGCATGGCATTAGAACGAGATTGAGTCTCTATATGCTGAATCATCCGCTGCTGTGATATATGTATATATGTTAGGCATTACTGTTTGTGTGCCTGCTATTATGTTTAATTCCGCTGTGTTTATATTGAGTTGATTTTGCACACAGAAGTTTTTAAATGTTATGAATTTATGAGAAAAGAAATAATATTGGGGGCTAAGTCTGCCAAAAGCCTCGTATGATTGGTCGTGTTCTCTCCCCTGCATTTGGAAGGCGGGAGGGGACGTTACATCTTCCCCTTTAGGCCCAACTCTAGAGAAAACGCACGATCATGTTTCGGCTTTGACCTACTTCTCGTAAATGAAAATTGAGAATAGATTTGGATGTCCCATTTGTAGACATGCACGCACAACAACTTTCGTGACGTTACGAGCTAATTTCACACCCTTTAAGCTCAAGTCTAACGAAAACGCATGGTGGCGTTTCGACTTTGACCAACTTTTGGGAGTTGAAATTTGAAAATAGATTTGGATGTCCCGTTGGTAGACAAGTGCACATGCCAACTTTCGGGACGTTCCGATCTATTTTCTTCCCCTTTAAGCCCAACTCTAGAGAAAACACATGGTCGTGTTTCGGCTTTGAGCTACTTCTCGGAATTGAAAATTGAGAATAGATTTGTATGTCCCATTTGTAGACATGCGTGCACAGCAATTTTCGTGACGTTACGAGCTAATTTTACACCCTTTAAGCTCAAGTTTAGCGAAAACGCATGGTGGCGTTTCGGCTTTGACCAACTTCTTGGAATTGAAATTTGAGAATAGATTTGGATGTCCCATTGGTAGACAAGTGCGCACGCCAACTTTCGTGACATTCCAAGCTATTTTCTCACCCTTTAAGCCCAAGTCGAGCGAAAACGCACCGTCAATTTTAAACTTTGACCAACTTCTCGGAATTTAAATTTGAGAATAGATTTGGATGTCCCATTGGTAGACAAGCGTCCACACCAACTTTCGTTACATTATGAGCTATTTTCATCCCATTTAAGCCCAACTCTAGAGAAAACACACGGTCGCATTTCATCCTTGACCAACTTCTCGGAATTGAAAATTGAGAATAGATTTGGATGTCCCATTTGTAGACATGCGCGCACAACAACTTTCATGACGTTATGAGCTAATTTCATGCCCTTTATTCCCAAGTATAGTGAAAACCCATGGTGGCATTTCGACTTTGACCAACTTCTGGGAATTGAAATATGAGAATAGATTTGGATGTCCCTTTGGTAGACAGGTGCGCGCGCCAACTTTACGATCGAGTTTCAACTTTGACCAACTTCTCGGAACTGAAATTTGAGAATAGTTTTGGATGTCCTATTGGTAGACAAGCGTCCATTCCAACTTTCGTGACGTTCCGAGCTATTTTCTCCCCCTTTAAGCCCAAGTCTAGCGAAAACGCACGGTCGAGTTTTGAATTTGACCAACTTCTCGGAATTGAAAATTGAGCATAGATTTGGATGTCCCGTTGGTAGACAAATGCGCACACCAACGTTCGTGACGTTCTAAGCTATTTTCACCCCCTTTAAGCCCAAGTCTAGCGAAAATGCACGGTCGAGTTTCGAATTTGACCAACTTCTGGGAATTGAAAATTGAGCAGAGATTTGGATGTCCCGTTGGTAAAAAAGCGTTCACACCAACTTTCGTGACGTTCCGAGCTATTTTCTCCCCCTTTAAGCCCAAGTCTAGCGAAAACGCACGATCGAGTTTCGAAGTTGACCGACTTCTCGGAATTAAAAATTGAGCATAGACTTGGCTGTCCCGTTGGTAGACAAATGCGCACGCCAACTTTTGTCACATTCCGAGCTATTTTCTCTCCCTTTAAGCCCAAGTCTAGCGAAAATGCAAGGTCGATTTTCAGCTTTGACCAACTTCTCGAAATTTAAATTTGAGAATAGATTTGGATGTCACATTGGTAGACGAGCGTCCACGCCAACTTTCATGACGTTCTAAGCTATTTTCACACCCTTTAAGCCCAAGTCTAGCGAAAACGCACGATCGAGTTTCAACTTTGACCAACTTCTCAGAATTGAAATTTGAGAATAGTTTTGGATGTCCCATTGGTAGACAAGCATCCACACCAACATTCGTTACGTTCCGGGCTATTTTCTCCACCTTTAAGCCCAACTGTAGCGAAAACGTACAGTCGAGTTACGACTTTCACCAACTTCTCGGAATTGAAATTTGAGAATAGTTTTGGATGTCCCGTTGGTAGACAAGCATCCACACCAACATTCGTGACGTTTCGAGCTATTTTCTCCCCCTTTAATCCCAAGTCTAGCGAAAACACACGGTCGAGTTTCGAATTTGACCAACTTCTTGGAATTAAAAATTGAGCATAGATTTGGATTTAGCGTTTGTAGACAAATGCGCACGCCAACTTTCGTGACATTCCGAGCTAATTTCACACCCTTGAAGCCCAAGTCTAGGGAAAATGCACGGTCAATTTTCAATTTTGACCAACCTCTCGCAATTTAAATTTGAGAATAGATTTGGATGTCACATTTGTAGACATGTGCGCACTACAACTTTCGTGATTTTACGAGCTAATCTCACACACTTTAATCCCAAGTCTAGAGAAAACGCATGGTGGCGTTTCGACTTTGACCAATTTCTTGGATTTGAAATTTGAGGATAGTTTTGGATGTCCCATTGGTAGACAAGCGTCCACAAAAACTTTCGCGACGTTCCGAGCTATTTTCTCCCCCTTTAAGCCCAAGTCTAGCGAAAACGCACGGTCGAGTTTCGAATATGACCAACTTCTCAAAATTTAAAATTGAGCATAGATTTGGATTTCCCGTTGGTAGAAAAATGCACAGGCCAAATTTCATGACGTTCCGGGCTAATTTCACACCCTTTAAGCCCAAGTCTAGGGAAAACGCACGGTCAATTTTCAACTTTGACCAACCTCTCGCAATTTAAATTTGAGAATAGATTTGGATGTCACATTTGTAGACATGTGCGCACTACAACTTTCGTGATTTTACGAGCTAATCTCACACACTTTAATCCCAAGTCTAGAGAAAACGCATGGTGGCGTTTCGACTTTGACCAATTTCTTGGATTTGAAATTTGAGAATAGTTTTGGATGTCCCATTGGTAGACAAGCGTCCACAAAAAATTTCGCGACGTTCCGAGCTATTTTCTCCCCCTTTAAGTCCAAGTCTAGCGAAAATGCACGGTCAAGTTTTGAATATGACCAACTTCTCAGAATTTAAAATTGAGCATAGATTTGGATTTCCCGTTGGTAGAAAAATGCACACGCCAAATTTCGTGACGTTCCGAGCTAATTTCACACCATTTAAGCCCAACTCTAGGGAAAACGCACGGTCAATTTTCAACTTTGACCAACCTCTCGCAATTTAAATTTGAGAATAGATTTGGATGTCACATTTGTAGACATGTGCGCACTACAACTTTCGTGATTTTACGAGCTAATCTCACACACTTTAATCCCAAGTCTAGAGAAAATGCATGGTGGCGTTTCGACTTTGACCAATTTCTTGGATTTGAAATTTGGGAATAGTTTTGGATGTCGCATTGGTAGACGAGCGTCAACGCCAACTTTCGTGACGTTCCGAGCTAATTTCACACCCTTTAAGCCCAAGCCTAGGGAAAACGCACGATCGAGTTTCGACTTTGACCAAATTCTTAGAATTGAAAATCGAGCATAGATTTGGATGTCCCGTTGGTAGACAACTGCGCACGCCAACTTTCGTGACGTTCCGAGCGCAATTTAAATTTGAGAATAGATTTGGATGTCACATTTGTAGACATGTGCGCACTACAACTTTCGTGATTTTACGAGCTAATCTCACACACTTTAATCCCAAGTCTAGAGAAAACGCATGGTGGCGTTTCGACTTTGACCAATTTCTTGGATTTGAAATCTGAGAATAGTTTTGGATGTCCCATTGGTAAACAAGCGTCCACACAAACTTTCCCGACGTTCCGACCTATTTTCTCCCCCTTTAAGCCCAAGTCTAGCGAAAATGTACGGTCGAGTTTCGAATTTGACCAACTTCTCAGAATTAAAAATTGAGCATAGATTTCGATTTCCCGTTGGTAGAAAAATGCACACGCCAAATTTCGTGACGTTCCGAGCTAATTTCACACCCTTTAAGCCCAAGTCTAGGGAAAACGCACCGTCAATTTTCAACTTTGACCAACCTCTCGCAATTTAAATTTGAGAAAAGATTTGGATGTCACATTTATAGACATGTGCGCACTACAACTTTAGTGATTTTATGAGCTAATCTCACACACTTTAATCCCAAGTCTAGAGAAAACGCATGGTGGCGTTTCAACTTTGACCAATTTCTTGGATTTGAAATTTGAGAATAGTTTTGGATGTCCCATTGGTAGACAAGCGTCCACACAAACTTTCGTGACATTCCGAGCTATTCTCTCCCCCTTTAAGCCCAAGTCTAGCGAAAAACGCACGGTCGAGTTTCGAATTTGACCAACTTCTCGGAATTGAAAATTGAGCATAGATTTGGATTTCCCGTTGGTAGAAAAATGCACACGCCAACTTCCGTGACGTTCCGAGCTATTTTCGCACCCTTTAATCCTAAGTCTAGCGAAAACGCACGGTCGAGTTTCGAATTTGACCAACTTCTCAAAATTAAAAATTGAGCATAGATTTGGATGTCTTGTTGGTAGACAAATGCACACGCCAACTTTCGTGACATTCCGAGCTATTTTCTCACCCTTTAAGCCCAAGTCTAGCGAAAATGCACGGTCGATTTTCAACTTTGACCAACTTCTCGAAATTTAAATTTGAGAATAGATTTGGATGTCACATTGGTAGACGAGCGTCCACGCCAAGTTTCGTGACGTTCCGAGCTTTTTTCACACCCTTTAAGCCCAAGTCTAGCGAAAATGGACGATCGAGTTTTAACTTTGACCAACTTCTCGGAATTGAAATTTGAGAATAGTTTTGGATGTCCCATTGGTAGACAAGTGTCCACACCAACTTTCATGACGTTCCAGCTATTTTCTCGCCCTTTAAGCCCAAGTCTAGCAAAAACGCACGGTCGAGTTTTGAATTTGACCAACCACTCAGAATTGAAAATTGAGCAGAGATTTGGATGTCCCATTGTTAGACAAATACGCACACCAACTTTCGTGACGATCCGAGCTATTTTCTCACCCTTTAAGCGTAAGTCTAGCGAAAATGCACGGTCGAGTTTCGAATTTGACCAACTTCTCGGAATTAAAAATTGAGCATAGATTTGGATGTCCCGTTGGTAGACAAATGCGCACGCCAACTTTCGTGACGTTCCGAGCTATTTTCCCTCCCTTTAAGCCCAAGTCTAGCGAAAACGCACGATCGAGTTTCAAGTTTGACCAACTTCTCGGAATTGAAATTTGAGAATAGTTTTGGATGTCCCATTGGTAGACAAGCATCCACACCAACATTCATGACGTTCCAAGCTATTTTCTCCCCCTTTAAGCCCAAGTCTAGCGAAAACGCACGGTCGAGTTTCGAATTTGAGCAACTTCTCGGAATTGAAAATTGAGCATAGATTTGGATTTCCCGTTTGTAGACAAATGCGCACGCCAACTTTCGTGACATTCTGAGCAATTTTCTCACCCTTTAAGCGTAAGTCTATCGAAAATGCACGGTCGATTTTCAACTTTGACCAACTTCTAGGAATTTAAATTTGAGAATGGATTTGGATGTCCCGTTGGTAGACAAGTGTCCACGCCAACGTTCGTGACGTTCCAAGTTATTTTCTTCCCCTTTAGGCCCAATTCTAGAGAAAACGCACGATCGTGTTTCGGCTTTGACCTACTTCTCGTAAATGAAAATTGAGAATAGATTTGGATGTCCCATTTGTAGACATGCACGCACAACAACTTTCGTGACGTTACGAGCTAATTTCACACCCTTTAAGCTCAAGTCTAACGAAAACGCATGGTGGCGTTTCGACTTTGACCAACTTTTGGGAGTTGAAATTTGAAAATAGATTTGGATGTCCCGTTGGTAGACAAGTGCACATGCCAACTTTCGGGACGTTCCGATCTATTTTCTTCCCCTTTAAGCCCAACTCTAGAGAAAACACACGGTCGTGTTTCGGCTTTGAGCTACTTCTCGGAATTGAAAATTGAGAATAGATTTGTATGTCCCATTTGTAGACATGCGTGCACAGCAATTTTCGTGACGTTACGAGCTAATTTTACACCCTTTAAGCTCAAGTTTAGCGAAAACGCATGGTGGCGTTTCGGCTTTGACCAACTTCTTGGAATTGAAATTTGAGAATAGATTTGGATGTCCCATTGGTAGACAAGTGCGCACGCCAACTTTCGTGACGTTCCAAGCTATTTTCTCACCCTTTAAGCCCAAGTCGAGCGAAAACGCACCGTCAATTTTAAACTTTGACCAACTTCTCGGAATTTAAATTTGAGAATAGATTTGGATGTCCCATTGGTAGACAAGCGTCCACACCAACTTTCGTTACATTCCGAGCTATTTTCATCCCATTTAAGCCCAACTCTAGAGAAAACACACGGTCGCATTTCATCCTTGACCAACTTCTCAGAATTGAAAATTGAGAATAGATTTGGATGTCCCATTTGTAGACATGCGCGCACAACAACTTTCATGACGTTACGAGCTAATTTCATGCCCTTTATTCCCAAGTATAGTGAAAACCCATGGTGGCATTTCGACTTTGACCAACTTCTGGGAATTGAAATTTGAAAATAGATTTGGATGTCCCATTGGTAGACAAGCATCCACACCAACTTTCGTGACATTCCGAGCTATTTTCTTCCCATTTAAGCCCAACTCTGGAGAAAACGCATGGTCGCGTTTCATCTTTGACCAACTTCTCGTAATTGAAAATTGAGAATAGATTTGGATGTCCTATTTGTAGACATACGCGCACAACAACTTTCGTGACATTACGAGCTAATTTCACACCCTTTAAGCCCAAGTCTAGCGAAAATGCACGATCGAGTTTCAACTTTGACCAACTTCTCGGAATTGAAATTTGAGAATAGTTTTGGATGTCCCATTGGTAGACAAGCGTCCACACCAACTTTCATGACGTTCCGAGCTATTTTCTCCCCCTTTAAGCCCAAGTCTAGCGAAAACGCACGGTCGACTTTCGAATTTGACCAACTTCTCGGAATTGAAAATTGAGCATAGATTTGGATGTCCGGTTGGTAGACAAATGCACACACCAACTTTCGTGACGTTCTAAGCTATTTTCTCACCCTTTAGCCTAAGTCTAACGAAAATGCACGGTCGATATTGAACTTTGACCAACTTCTCGGCATTTAAATTTGAGAATAGATTTGGATGTCACATTGGTAGACGAGCGTCCACGTCCCGAGCTATTTTCTCACCCTTTAAGCTTAAGTCTAGCGAAAATGCATGGTCAATTTTCAACTTTGACCAACTTCTCGGAATTTAAATTTGAGAATAGATTTGGATGTCGCATTGGTAGACAAGCGTCCACGCCAAATTTCGTGACGTTCCAAGCTAATTTCACACCCTTTAAGCCCAAGTCTAGCGAAAACGCACGGTCGAGTTTCGAATTTGACCAACCACTCAGAATTGAAAATTGAGCAGAGATTTGCATGTCCTGTTGTTAGACAAATGCGCACGCCAACTTTCGTGACATTCCGACCTATTTTCACTCCCTTTAAGCCCAAGTCTAGCGAAAATGCAGGGTCGATTTTCAACTTTGACCAACTTCTCGGAATTTAGATATGAAAATAGATTTGGATGTCACATTGGTAGACGAGCATCCACGCCAACTTTCGTGACGTTCCGAGCTATTTTCACACCCTTTAAGCCCAAGTCTAGCGAAAACGCACGATCGAGTTTCAACTTTGACCAACTTCTCGGAATTGAAATTTGAGAATAGTTTTGGATGTCCCATTGGTAGACAAGCATCCACACAAACTTTCGTGACGTTCCGAGCTATTTTCTCCCCCTTTAAGCCCAAGTCTAGCGAAAACGCACGGTCGAGTTTCGAAATTGACCAACTTCCCAGAATTGAAAATTGAGCATAGATTTGGATTTCCCGTTGGTAGAAAAATGCACACGCCAACATTCGTGACGTTCCGAGCTATTTTCTCACCCTTTAAGCCTAAGTCTAGCGAAAACGCATGGTCGAGTTTCGAATTTGACCAACTTCTCGGAATTAAAAATTTAGCATAGATTTGGATGTCCTGTTGGTAGACAAATGCACACGCCAACTTTCGTGACATTCCGAGCTATTTTCTCACCCTTTAAGCCCAAGTCTAGGAAAATGCATGGTCGATTTTCAACTTTGACCAACTTCTCAGAATTTAAATTTGAGAATAGATTTGGATGTCACATTAGTAGACGAGCGTCCACGCCAACTTTCGTGACATTCCTAGCTATTTTCACACCCTTTAAGCCCAAGTCTAGCGAAAACGCACGATCGAGTTTCAACATTGACCAACTTCTCGGAATTGAAATTTGAGAATAGTTTTGGATGTCCCATTGGTAGACAAGCGTCCACACCAACTTTCATGATGTTCCGAGCTATTTTCTCTCCCTTTAAGCCCAAGTCTAACGAAAACGCACGGTCGAGTTTCGAATTTGACCAACCACTCGGAATTGAAAATTGAGCAAAGATTTGGATGTCCCGTTGTTAGACAAATACGCACGCCAACTTTCGTGACGATCCGAGCTATTTTGTCACCCTTTAAGCCTAAGTCTAGCGGAATTAAAAATTGAGCATAGATTTGGATGTCCTATTGGTAGACAAATGCACACGCCAACTTTCGTGACATTCCGAGCTATTTTCTTTCCCTTTAAGCCCAAGTCTAGCGAAAATTCAGGGTCGATTTTCAACTTTGACCAACTTCTCGGAATTTAAATTTGAGAATAGATTTGGATGTCACATTGGTAAACGAGCGTCCATGCCAACTTTCCTGACGTTCCAAGCTATTTTCACACCCTTTAAGCCCAAGTCTAGCAAAAACGCACGATCGAGTTTGAACTTTGACCAACTTCTCGGAATTGAAATTTGAGAATGGATTTGGATGTCCCATTGGTAGACAAGCGTCCACACCAACTTTCGTGACGTTCCGAGCTATTTTCGCCCCCTTTAAGCCCAAGTCTAGCGAAAACGCACGGTCGAGTTTCGAATTTGACCAACTTCTTGGAATTGAAAATCGAGCATAGATTTGGATGTCCCGTTGGTAGACAAATGCGCACACCAACTTTCGTGACGTTCCGAGCTATTTTTTCAACCTTTAAGCCCAAATCTAGCGAAAATGCACGGTTGATTTTCAACTTTGACCAACTTCTCGGAATTTAAATTTGAGAATAGATTTGGATGTCACATTGGTAGACGAGCGTCCACGCCAACTTTCGTGACGTTCCGAGCTATTTTCACACCGTTTAAGCCCAAGTTTAGCGAAAACGCACGATCAAGTTTCAACTTTGACCAACTTCTCGGAATTGAAATTTGAGAATAGTTTTGGATGTCCCATTGGTAGACAAGCATCCACACCAACATTCGTTATGTTCCGAGCTATTTTCTCACCCTTTAAGCCTAAGTCTAGCGAAAATGCATGGTCGAGTTTCAAATTTGACCAACGTCTCGGAATTAAAAATTGAGCATAGATTTGGATGTCCTATTAGTAGACAAATGCACACGCCAACTAATTTACGAGCTAATTTAACACCCTTTAAGCTCAAGTCTAGCGAAAACGCATGGTGTCATTTCGAGTTTGACCAACTTCTCAGAATTGAAATATGAGAATAGATTTGGATGTCCCTTTGGTAGACAGGTGCGCGCGCCAACTTTCGTGACGTTCCGAGCTATTTTCCCACCCTTTAAGACCAAGTCTAGCGAAAATGCACGATCAAGTTTCAACTTTGACCAACTTCTCGGAACTGAAATTTGAGAATAGTTTTGGATGTCCAATTGGTAGACAAGCGTCCATTCCAACTTTCGTGACGTTCCGAGCTATTTTCTCCCCCTTTAAGCCCAAGTCTAGCGAAAACGCACGGTCGAGTTTTGAATTTGACCAACTTCTCGGAATTGAAAATTGAGCATAGATTTGGATGTCCCGTTGGTAGACAAATGCGCACACCAACGTTCGTGACGTTCTAAGCTATTTTCACCCCCTTTAAGCCCAAGTCTAGCGAAAATGCACGGTCGAGTTTCGAATTTGACCAACTTCTGGGAATTGAAAATTGAGCATAGATTTGGATGTCCCGTTGGTAGAAAAGCGTTCACACCAACTTTCGTGACGTTCTGAGCTATTTTCTCCCCCTTTAAGCCCAAGTCTAGCGAAAACGCACGATTGAGTTTCGAAGTTGACCGACTTCTCGGAATTAAAAATTGAGCATAGACTTGGTTGTCCCGTTGGTAGACAAATGCGCACGCCAACTTTTGTCACATTCCGAGCTATTTTCTCTCCCTTTAAGCCCAAGACAAGCGAAAATGCAGGGTCGATTTTCATCTTTGACCAACTTCTCTCAATTTAAATTTGAGAATAGATTTGGATGTCACATTGGTAGACGAGCGTCCACGCCAACCTTCGTGACGTTCCGAGCACTTTTCGCACCCTTTAAGCCAAAGTCTAGCGAAAACGCACGATCGAGTTTCAACTTTGACCAGCTTCTCCGAATTGAAATTTGAGAATAGTTTTGGATGTCCCATTGGTAAACAAGCGTCCACACCAACTTTCCTGACGTTCCGAGCTATTTTCTCGCCCTTTAAGCCCAATTCTAGCGAAAACGCACGGTCGAGTTTCGAATTTGACCAACCACTCAGAATTTTCACCCCCTTTAAGCCCAAGTCTAGCGAAAATGCACGGTCGAGTTTCGAATTTGACCAACTTCTGGGAATTGAAAATTGAGCATAGATTTGGATGTCCCGTTGGTAGAAAAGCGTTCACACCAACTTTCGTGACGTTCCGAGCTATTTTCTCCCCCTTTAAGCCCAAGTCTAGCGAAAACGCACGATCGAGTTTCGAAGTTGACCGACTTCTCGGAATTAAAAATTGAGCATAGACTTGGCTGTCCCGTTGGTAGACAAATGCGCACGCCAACTTTTGTCACATTCCGATCTATTTTCTCTCCCTTTAAGCCCAAGTCTAGCGAAAATGCAGGGTCGATTTTCAGCTTTGACCAACTTCTTGAAATTTAAATTTGAGAATAGATTTGGATGTCACATTGTTAGACGAGCGTCCACGCCAACTTTCATGACGTTCTGAGCTATTTTCACACCCTTTAAGCCCAAGTCTAGCGAAAACTCACGATCGAGTTTCAACTTTGACCAACTTCTCAGAATTGAAATTTGATAATAGTTTTGGATGTCCCATTGGTAGACAAGCATCCACACCAACATTCGTTACGTTCCGAGCTATTTTCTCCCCCTTTAAGCCCAACTGTAGTGAAAACGCACGGTCGAGTTATGACTTTCACCAACTTCTCCGAATTGAAAATTGAGCATAGATTTGGATGTCCCATTTGTAGACATTCGCGCACAACAACTTTCATCACATTATGAGCTAATTTCACACCCTTTAAGCTCAAGTCGAGCGAAAACGCATGGTCGAGTTTCGAATTGGACCAACTTCTCGGAATTGAAAATTGAGCATAGATTTGGATGTACCGTTGGTAGACAAATGCGCACGCCAACTTTCGTGACGTTTCGAGCTATTTTCTCACCCTTTAAGCCTAAGTGTAGCGAAAATGCACGGTCGATTTTCAACTTTGACCAACTTCTCGGAATTGAAATTTGAGAATAGTTTTTGATGTCCCATTGGTAGACAAGCATCCACACCAACATTCGTTACGTTCCGAGCTATTTTCTCCACCTTTAAGCCCAACTGTAGCGAAAACGTACAGTCGAGTTACGACTTTCACCAACTTCTCGGAATTGAAAATTGAGCATAGATTTGGATGTCCCATTTGTAGACATTCGCGCACAACAACTTTCGTCACATTACGAGCTAATTTCACACCTTTTAAGCTCAAGTCTAGCGAACACGCATGGTGGCGTTTCGACTTTGACCAACTTCTCGGAATTGAAATATGAGAATAGATTTGGATGTCCCGGTCGTAGAAAAGTGCGCACGCCAACTTTCGTGACGTTCCGAGTTATTTTCCCTCCCTTTAAGCCCAAGTCTAACGAAAATGCACGGTCGATTTTCAACTTTGACCAACTTCTCAGAATTTAAATTTGAGAATAGATTTGGATGTCGCATTGGTAGATGAGCATCCACGCCAACTTTCGTGACGTTTCGAGCTATTTTCACGCCCTTTAAGCCCAATCTAGCAAAAACGCACGATCGAGTTTCAACTTTGACCAACTTCTCGGAATTGAAATTTGAGAATAGTTTTGGATGTCCCATTGGTAGACAAGCGTCCACACCAACTTTCGTGACGTTCCGAGCTATTTTCTCCCCCTTTAAGCCCAAGTCTAGCGAAAACGCACGGTCGAGTTTCGAATTTGACCAACTTCTCGGAATTAAAAATTGAGCATAGATTTGGATGTCCCATTGGTAGACAAATGCGCACGCCAACTTTCGTGACATTCCGAGCTATTTTCTCACCCTTTAAGCCTAAGTCTAGCGAAAATGGACGGTCGATTTTCAAGTTTGACCAACTTCTCGCAATTTAAATTTGAGAATAGATTTGGATGTCAGATTTTGAGACATGTGCGCACTACAAATTTCGTGATTTTATGAGCTAATTTCACACACTTTAATCCCAAGTCTAGAGAAAACCCATGGTGGTGTTTCGACTTTGACCAACTTCTTGGAATTTAAATTTGAGAATAGTTTTGGATGTCCCATTGGTAGACAAGCATCCACACCAACATTCGTTACGTTCCGAGCTATTTTCTCCACCTTTAAGCCCAACTGTAGCGAAAGCGTACAGTCGAGTTACGACTTTCACCAACTTCTCGGAATTGAAATTTGAGAATAGTTTTGGATGTCCCATTGGTAGACAAGCATCCACACCAACATTCGTGACGTTTCGAGCTATTTTCTCCCCCTTTAATCCCAAGTCTAGCGAAAACACACGGTCGAGTTTCGAATTTGACCAACTTCTTGGAATTAAAAATTGAGCATAGATTTGGATTTCCCGTTTGTAGACAAATGCGCACGCCAACTTTCGTGACATTCCGAGCTAATTTCACACCCTTGAAGCCCAAGTCTAGGGAAAATGCATGGTCAATTTTCAATTTTGACCAACCTCTCGCAATTTAAACTTGAGAATAGATTTGGATGTCACATTTGTAGACATGTGCGCACTACAACTTTCGTGATTTTACGAGCTAATCTCACACACTTTAATCCCAAGTCTAGAGAAAACGCATGGTGGTGTTTCGACTTTGACCAATTTCTTGGATTTGAAATTTGAGGATAGTTTTGGATGTCCCATTGGTAGACAAGCGTCCACAAAAACTTTCGCGACGTTCCGAGCTATTTTCTCCCCCTTTAAGCCCAAGTCTAGCGAAAACGCACGGTCGAGTTTCGAATATGACCAACTTCTCAAAATTTAAAATTGAGCATAGATTTGGATTTCCCGTTGGTAGAAAAATGCACACGCCAAATTTCATGACGTTCCGGGCTAATTTCACACCCTTTAAGCCCAAGTCTAGGGAAAACGCACGGTCAATTTTCAACTTTGACCAACCTCTCGCAATTTAAATTTGAAAATAGATTTGGATGTCACATTTGTAGACATGTGCGCACTACAACTTTCGTGATTTTACGAGCTAATCTCACACACTTTAATCCCAAGTCTAGAGAAAACGCATGGTGGCGTTTCGACTTTGACCAATTTCTTGGATTTGAAATTTGAGAATAGTTTTGGATGTCCCATTGGTAGACAAGCGTCCACAAAAACTTTCGCGACGTTCCGAGCTATTTTCTCCCCCTTTAAGTCCAAGTCTAGCGAAAATGCATGGTCAAGTTTTGAATATGACCAACTTCTCAGAATTTAAAATTGAGCATAGATTTGGATTTCCCGTTGGTAGAAAAATGCACACGCCAAATTTCGTGACGTTCCGAGCTAATTTCACACCCTTTAAGCCCAACTCTAGGGAAAACGCACGGTCAATTTTCAACTTTGACCAACCTCTCGCAATTTAAATTTGAGAATAGATTTGGATGTCACATTTGTAGACATGTGCGCACTACAACTTTCGTGATTTTACGAGCTAATCTCACACACTTTAATCCCAAGTCTAGAGAAAATGCATGGTGGCGTTTCGACTTTGACCAATTTCTTGGATTTGAAATTTGGGAATAGTTGTGGATGTCGCATTGGTAGACGAGCGTCAACGCCAACTTTCGTGACGTTCCGAGCTAATTTCACACCCTTTAAGCCCAAGCCTAGGGAAAACGCACGATCGAGTTTCGACTTTGACCAAATTCTCAGAATTGAAAATCGAGCATAGATTTGGATGTCCCGTTGGTAGACAAGTGCGCACGCCAACTTTCGTGACGTTCCGAGCTAATTTCACACCCTTTAAGCCCAAGTCTAGGGAAAATGCGACGGTCAATTTTCAACTTTGACCAACCTCTCGCAATTTAAATTTGAGAATAGATTTGGATGTCACATTTGTAGACATGTGCGCACTACAACTTTCGTGATTTTACGAGCTAATCTCATACACTTTAATCCCAAGTCTAGAGAAAACGCATGGTGGCGTTTCGACTTTGACCAATTTCTTGGATTTGAAATCTGAGAATAGTTTTGGATGTCCCATTGGTAAACAAGCGTCCACACAAACTTTCCCGACGTTCCGAGCTATTTTCTCCCCCTTTAAGCCCAAGTCTAGCGAAAACGTACGGTCGAGTTTCGAATTTGACCAACTTCTCAGAATTAAAAATTGAGCATAGATTTCGATTTCCCGTTGGTAGAAAAATGCACACGCCAAATTTCGTGACGTTCTGAGCTAATTTCACACCCTTTAAGCCCAAGTCTAGGGAAAACGCACCGTCAATTTTCAACTTTGACCAACCTCTCGCAATTTAAATTTGAGAATAGATTTGGATGTCACATTTGTAGACATGTGCGCACTACAACTTTAGTGATTTTATGAGCTAATCTCACACACTTTAATCCCAAGTCTAGAGAAAACGCATGCTGGCGTTTCAACTTTGACCAATTTCTTGGATTTGAAATTTGAGAATAGTTTTGGATGTCCCATTGGTAGACAAGCATCCACACCAACTTTAGTGACTTTCCAAGCTATTTTCTCCTGTAGTGAAAACGTATGGTCGAGTTTCAACTTTCACCAACTTCTCGTAATTGAAGATTGAGCATAGGTTTGGATGTCCCATTTTTAGACATTTGCGCACAACAACTTTCGTGACATTATGGGCTAATTTCACACCCTTTAAGCCCAAGTATAGCGAAAACGCACAATCGAGTTTCAACTTTGACCAACTTCTCGGAATTGAAATTTGAGAATAGTTTTGGATGTCCCATTGGTAGACAAGCGTCCACACCAACTTTCGTGACGTTCTGAGCTATTTTCTCCCCCTTTAAGCCCAAGTCTAGCGAAAAGGCACAGTCAAGTTTCAAATTTGACCAACTTCTCGAAATTGAAAATTGAGCATACATTTGGATTTCCCGTTGGTAGACAAATGTGCACGCCAACTTTCATGACATTCCGAGCTATTTTCTCACCCTTTAAGCCTAAGTCTAGCGAAAATGCACGATCGATTTTCAACTTTGACCAACTTCTCGGAATTTAAATTTGAGAATAGATTTGGATGTCACATTGGTAGACGAGCGTCCACGCCAACTTTCGTGACGTTCCGAGCTATTTTCACACCCTTTAAGCCCAAGTCTAGCGAAAACGCACGATCGAGTTTCAACTTTGACCAACTTCTCGGAATTGAAATTTGAGAATAGTTTTGGATGTCCCATTGGTACACAAGCGTCCACACAAACTTTCGTGACGTTCCAAGCTATTTTCTCCCCCTTTAAGCCCAAGTCTAGCGAAAACGCACGGTCGAGTTTCGAATTTGACCAACTTCTCGGAATTGAAAATTGAGCATAGATTTGGGTTTCCCGTTGGTAGAAAAATGCACACGCCAACTTCCGTGACGTTCCGAGCTATTTTCTCACCCTTTAATCCTAAGTCTAGCGAAAACGCACGGTCGAGTTTCGAATTTGACCAACTTCTCAAAATTAAAAATTGAGCATAGATTTGGATGTCTTGTTGGTAGACAAATGCACACGCCAACTTTCGTGACATTCCGAGCTATTTTCTCACCCTTTAAGCCCAAGTCTAGCGAAAATGCACGGTTGATTTTCAACTTTGACCAACTTCTCGGAATTTAAATTTGAGAATAGATTTGGATGTCACATTGGTAGACGAGCGTCCACGCCAAGTTTCGTGACGTTCCGAGCTTTTTTCACACCCTTTAAGCCCAAGTCTAGCGAAAATGCACGATCGAGTTTCAACTTTGACCAACTTCTCGGAATTGAAATTTGAGAATAGTTTTGGATGTCCCATTGGTAGACAAGCGTCCACACCAACTTTCATGACGTTCCCAGCTATTTTCTCGCCCTTTAAGCCCAAGTCTAGCGAAAACGCACGGTCGAGTTTTGAATTTGACCAACCACTCAGAATTGAAAATTGAGCGGAGATTTGGATGTCCCGTTGTTAGACAAATACGCACACCAACTTTCGTGACGATCCGAGCTATTTTCTCACCCTTTAAGCGTAAGTCTAGCGAAAATGCACGGTCGAGTTTCGAATTTGACCAACTTCTCGGAATTAAAAATTGAGCATAGATTTGGATGTCCCGTTGGTAGACAAATGCGCACGCCAACTTTCGTGACGTTCCGAGCTATTTTCCCTCCCTTTAAGCCCAAGTCTAGCGAAAACGCACGATCGAGTTTCAAGTTTGACCAACTTCTCGGAATTGAAATTTGAGAATAGTTTTGGATGTCCCATTGGTAGACAAGCATCCACACCAACATTCGTGACGTTCCGAGCTATTTTCTCCCCCTTTAAGCCCAAGTCTAGCGAAAACGCACGGTCGAGTTTCGAATTTGAGCAACTTCTCGGAATTAAAAATTGAGCATAGATTTGGATTTTCCGTTTGTAGACAAATGCGCACGCCAGCTTTCGTGACATTCTGAGCAATTTTCTCACCCTTTAATCCTAAGTCTATCGAAAATGCACGGTCGATTTTAACCTTTGACCAACTTCTAGGAATTTAAATTTGAGAATGGATTTGGATGTCCCGTTGGTAGACAAGCGTCCACGCCAACGTTCATGACGTTCCAAGTTATTTTCTTCCCCTTTAGGCCCAACTCTAGAGAAAACGCACGATCGTGTTTCGGCTTTGACCTACTTCTCGTAAATGAAAATTGAGAATAGATTTGGATGTCCCATTTGTAGACATGCAAGCACAACAACTTTCGTGACGTTACGAGCTAATTTCACACCCTTTAATCTCAAGTCTAACGAAAACGCATGGTGGCGTTTCGACTTTGACCAACTTTTGGGAGTTGAAATTTGAAAATAGATTTGGATGTCCCGTTGGTAGACAAGTGCACATGCCAACTTTCGGGACGTTCCGATCTATTTTCTTCCCCTTTAAGCCCAACTCTAGAGAAAACACACGGTCGTGTTTCGGCTTTGAGCTACTTCTCGGAATTGAAAATTGAGAATAGATTTGTATGTCCCATTTGTAGACATGCGTGCACAGCAATTTTCGTGACGTTACGAGCTAATTTTACACCCTTTAAGCTCAAGTTTAGCGAAAACGCATGGTGGCGTTTCGGCTTTGACCAACTTCTTGGAATTGAAATTTGAGAATAGATTTGGATGTCCCATTGGTAGACAAGTGCGCACGCCAACTTTCGTGACGTTCCAAGCTATTTTCTCACCCTTTAAGCCCAAGTCGAGCGAAAACGCACCGTCAATTTTAAACTTTGACCAACTTCTCGGAATTTAAATTTGAGAATAGATTTGGATGTCCCATTGGTAGACAAGCGTCCACACCAACTTTCGTTACATTCCGAGCTATTTTCATCCCATTTAAGCCCAACTCTAGAGAAAACACACGGTCGCATTTCATCCTTGACCAACTTCTCGGAATTGAAAATTGAGAATAGATTTGGATGTCCCATTTGTAGACATGCGCGCACAACAACTTTCATGACGTTACGAGCTAATTTCATGCCCTTTATTCCCAAGTATAGTGAAAACCCATGGTGGCATTTCGACTTTGACCAACTTCTGGGAATTGATATTTGAAAATAGATTTGGATGTCGCATTGGTAGACAAGCGTCCACACCAACTTTCGTGACATTCCGAGCTATTTTCTTCCCATTTAAGCCCAACTCTGGAGAAAACGCACGGTCGCGTTTCATCTTTGACCAACTTCTCGTAATTGAAAATTGAGAATAGATTTGGATGTCCCATTTGTAGACATACGCGCACAACAACTTTCGTGACATTACGAGCTAATTTCACACCCTTTAAGCCCAAGTCTAGCGAAAATGCACGATCGAGTTTCAACTTTGACCAACTTCTCGGAATTGAAATTTGAGAATAGTTTTGGATGTCCCATTGGTAGACAAGCGTCCACACAAACTTTCATGACGTTCCGAGCTATTTTCTCCCCCTTTAAGCCCAAGTCTAGCGAAAACGCACGGTCGACTTTCGAATTTGACCAACTTCTCGGAATTGAAAATTGAGCATAGATTTGGATGTCCCGTTGGTAGACAAATGCGCACACCAACTTTCGTGACGTTCTAAGCTATTTTCTCACCCTTTAGCCTAAGTCTAACGAAAATGCACGGTCGATATTGAACTTTGACCAAGTTCTCGGCATTTAAATTTGAGAATAGATTTGGATGTCACATTGGTAGGCGAGCGTCCACGTCCCGAGCTATTTTCTCACCCTTTAAGCTTAAGTCTAGCGAAAATGCAGGGTCGATTTTCAACTTTGACCAACTTCTCGGAATTTAGATTTGAAAATAGATTTGGATGTCACATTGGTAGACGAGCGTCCACGCCAACTTTCGTGACGTTCCGAGCTATTTTCACACCCTTTAAGCCCAAGTCTAGCGAAAACGCACGATCGAGTTTCAACTTTGACCAACTTCTCGGAATTGAAATTTGAGAATAGATTTGGATGTCGCATTGGTAGACAAGCGTCCACGCCAAATTTCGTGACGTTCCGAGCTAATTTCACACCCTTTAAGCCCAAGTCTAGCGAAAACGCACGGTCGAGTTTCGAATTTGACCAACCACCCAGAATTGAAAATTGAGCAGAGATTTGCATGTCCCGTTGTTAGACAAATGCGCACGCCAACTTTCGTGACATTCCGACCTATTTTCACTCCCTTTAAGCCCAAGTCTAGCGAAAATGCAGGGTCGATTTTCAACTTTGACCAACTTCTCGGAATTTAGATTTGAAAATAGATTTGGATGTCACATTGGTAGACGAGCGTCCACGCCAACTTTCGTGACGTTCCGAGCTATTTTCACACCCTTTAAGCCCAAGTCTAGCGAAAACGCACGATCGAGTTTCAACTTTGACCAACTTCTCGGAATTGAAATTTGAGAATAGTTTTGGATGTCCCATTGGTAGACAAGCGTCCACACAAACTTTCGTGACGTTCCGAGCTATTTTCTCCCCCTTTAAGCCCAAGTCTAGCGAAAACGCACGGTCGAGTTTCGAAATTGACCAACTTCCCGGAATTGAAAATTGAGCATAGATTTGGATTTCCCGTTGGTAGAAAAATGCACACGCCGACATTCCTGACGTTCCGAGCTATTTTCTCACCCTTTAAGCCTAAGTCTAGCGAAAACGCATGGTCGAGTTTCGAATTTGACCAACTTCCCGGAATTGAAAATTGAGCATAGATTTGGATGTCCCGTTGGTAGACAAATGTGCACACCAACTTTCGTGACGTTCCGAGCTATTTTTCAACCTTTAAGCCCAAATCTAGCGAAAATGCACGGTTGATTTTCAACTTTGACCAACTTCTCGGAATTTAAATTTGAGAATAGATTTGGATGTCACATTGGTAGACGAGCGTCCACGCCAACTTTCGTGACCTTCCGAGCTATTTTCACACCCTTTAAGCCCATGTTTAGCGAAAACGCACGATCAAGTTTCAACTTTGACCAACTTCTCGGAATTGAAATTTGAGAATAGTTTTGGATGTCCCATTGGTAGACAAGCATCCACACCAACATTTGTTACGTTCCGAGCTATTTTCTCCCCCTTTAAGCCCAACTGTAGTGAAAACGCACGGTTGAGTTATGACTTTCACCAACTTCTCCGAATTGAAAATTGAGCATAGATTTGGATGTCCCATTTGTAGACATTCGCGCACAACAACTTTCGTCACATTATGAGCTAATTTCACACCCTTTAAGCTCAAGTCGAGCGAAAACGCATGGTCGAGTTTCGAATTTGACCAACTTCTCGGAATTGAAAATTGAGCATAGATTTGGATGTCCCATTTGTAGACATTCGCGCACAACAACTTTCGTCACATTGCGAGCTAATTTCACGCCTTTTAAGCTCAAGTCTAGCGAACACGCATGGTGGCGTTTCGACTTTGACCAACTTCTCGGAATTGAAATATGAGAATAGATTTGGATGTCCCGTTGGTAGACAAGTGCGCACGCCAACTTTCGTGACGTTCCGAGTTATTTTCCCTCCCTTTAAGCCCAAGTCTAGCGAAAATGCACGGTCGATTTTCAACTTTGACCAACTTCTCAGAATTTAAATTTGAGAATAGATTTGGATGTCGCATTGGTAGATGAGCATCCACGCCAACTTTCGTGACGTTTCGAGCTATTTTCACGCCCTTTAAGCCCAATCTAGCAAAAACGCACGATCGAGTTTCAACTTTGACCAACTTCTCGGAATTGAAATTTGAGAATAGTTTTGGATGTCCCATTGGTAGACAAGCATCCACACCAAGTCTAGCGAAAATGCACGGTCCCATTGGTAGACAAGCATCCACACCAACATTCGTGACGTTTCGAGCTATTTTCTCCCCCTTTAATCCCAAGTCTAGCGAAAACACACGGTCGAGTTTCGAATTTGACCAACTTCTTGAAATTAAAAATTGAGCATAGATTTGGATTTCCCGTTTGTAGACAAATGCGCACACCAACTTTCGTGACATTCCGAGCTAATTTCACACCCTTGAAGCCCAAGTCTAGGGAAAATGCACGGTCAATTTTCAATTTTGACCAACCTCTCACAATTTAAATTTGAGAATAGATTTGGATTTCACATTTGTAGACATGTGCGCACTACAACTTTCGTGATTTTACGAGCTAATCTCACACACTTTAATCCCAAGTCTAGAGAAAACGCATGGTGGCGTTTCGACTTTGACCAATTTCTTGGATTTGAAATCTGAGAATAGTTTTGGATGTCCCATTGGTAAACAAGCGTCCACACAAACTTTCCCGACGTTCCGAGCTATTTTCTCCCCCTTTAAGCCCAAGTCTAGCGAAAACGCACGGTCGAGTTTCGAATTTGACCAACTTCTCAGAATTAAAAATTGAGCATAGATTTGGATTTTCCATTGGTATAAAAATGCACACGCCAAATTTCGTGACGTTCCGAGCTAATTTCACACCCTTTAAGCCCAAGTCTAGGGAAAACGCACCGTCAATTTTCAACTTTGACCAACCTCTCGCAATTTAAATTTGAGAATAGATTTGGATGTCACATTTGTAGACATGTGCGCACTACAACTTTAGTGATTTTATGAGCTAATCTCACACACTTTAATCCCAAGTCTAGAGAAAACGCATGGTGGCGTTTCAACTTTGACCAATTTCTTGGATTTGAAATTTGAGAATAGTTTTGGATGTCCCATTGGTAGACAAGCGTCCACACAAACTTTCGTGACGTTCCTAGCTATTCTCTCCCCCTTTAAGCCCAAGTCTAGCGAAAAACGCACGGTCGAGTTTCGAATTTGACCAACTTCTCGGAATTGAAAATTGAGCATAGATTTGGATTTCCCATTGGTAGAAAAATGCACACGCCAACTTCCGTGACGTTCCGAGCTATTTTCTCACCCTTTAATCCTAAGTCTAGCGAAAACGCACGGTCGAGTTTCGAATTTGACCAACTTCTCAAAATTAAAAATTGAGCATAGATTTGGATGTCTTGTTGGTAGACAAATGCACACGCCAACTTTCGTGACATTCCGAGCTATTTTCTCACCCTTTAAGCCCAAGTCTAGCGAAAATGCACGGTCGATTTTCAACTTTGACCAACTTCTCGGAATTGAAATTTGAGAATAGTTTTGGATGTCCCATTGGTAGACAAGCGTCCACACCAACTTTCATGACGTTCCAGCTATTTTCTCGCCCTTTAAGCCCAAGTCTAGCGAAAACGCACGGTCGAGTTTTGAATTTGACCAACCACTCAGAATTGAAAATTGAGCAGAGATTTGGATGTCCCGTTGTTAGACAAATACGCACACCAACTTTCGTGACGATCCGAGCTATTTTCTCACCCTTTAAGCGTAAGTCTAGCGAAAATGCACGGTCGAGTTTCGAATTTGACCAACTTCTCGGAATTAAAAATTGAGCATAGATTTGGATGTCCCGTTGGTAGACAAATGCGCACGCCAACTTTCGTGACGTTCCGAGCTATTTTTTCAACCTTTAAGCCCAAATCTAGCGAAAATGCACGGTTGATTTTCAACTTTGACCAACTTCTCGGAATTTAAATTTGAGAATAGATTTGGATGTCACATTGGTAGACGAGCGTCCACGCCAACTTTCATGACGTTCCGAGCTATTTTCACACCCTTTAAGCCCAAGTTTAGCGAAAACGCACGATCAAGTTTCAACTTTGACCAACTTCTAGGAATTTAAATTTGAGAATGGATTTGGATGTCCCGTTGGTAGACAAGCGTCCACGCCAACGTTCGTGACGTTCCAAGTTATTTTCTTCCCCTTTAGGCCCAACTCTAGAGAAAACGCACGATCGTGTTTCGGCTTTGACCTACTTCTCGTAAATGAAACTTGAGAATAGATTTGGATGTCCCATTTGTAGACATGCACGCACAACAACTTTCGTGACGTTACGAGCTAATTTCACACCCTTTAAGCTCAAGTCTAACGAAAACGCATGGTGGCGTTTCGACTTTGACCAACTTCTGGGAATTGAAATTTGAAAATAGATTTGGATGTCCCGTTGGTAGACAAGCGTCCACACCAACTTTCGTGACATTCCGAGCTATTTTCTTCCCATTTAAGCCCAACTCTGGAGAAAACGCACGGTCGCGTTTCATCTTTGACCAACTTCTCGTAATTGAAAATTGAGAATAGATTTGGATGTCCCATTTGTAGACATACGCGCACAACAACTTTCGTGACATTACGAGCTAATTTCACACCCTTTAAGCCCAAGTCTAGCGGAAATGCACGATCGAGTTTCAACTTTGACCAACTTCTCGGAATTGAAATTTGAGAATAGTTTTGGATGTCCCATTGGTAGACAAGCGTCCGCACCAACTTTCATGACGTTCCGAGCTATTTTCTCCCCCTTTAAGCCCAAGTCTAGCGAAAACGCACGGTCGACTTTCGAATTTGACCAACTTCTCGGAATTGAAAATTGAGCATAGATTTGGATGTCCCGTTGGTAGACAAATGCGCACACCAACTTTCGTGACGTTCTAAGCTATTTTCTCACCCTTTAGCCTAAGTCTAACGAAAATGCACGGTCGATATTGAACTTTGACCAACTTCTCGGCATTTAAATTTGAGAATAGATTTGGATGTCACATTGGTAGACGAGCGTCCACGTCCCAAGCTATTTTCTCACCCTTTAATCTTAAGTCTAGCGAAAATGCATGGTCAATTTTCAACTTTGACCAACTTCTCGGAATTTAAATTTGAGAATAGATTTGGATGTCGCATTGGTAGACAAGCGTCCACGCCAAATTTCGTGACGTTCCGAGCTAATTTCACACCCTTTTAAGCCCAAGTCTAGCGAAAACGCACGGTCGAGTTTCGAATTTGACCAACCACTCAGAATTGAAAATTGAGCAGAGATTTGCATGTCCCGTTGTTAGACAAATGCGCACGCCAACTTTCGTGACATTCCGACCTATTTTCACTCCCTTTAAGCCCAAGTCTAGCGAAAATGCAGGGTCGATTTTCAATTTTGACCAACTTCTCGGAATTCAGATTTGAAAATAGATTTGGATGTCACATTGGTAGACGAGCGTCCACGCCAACTTTCGTGACGTTCCGAGCTATTTTCACACCCTTTAAGCCCAAGTCTAGCGAAAACGCACGATCGAGTTTCAACTTTGACCAACTTCTCGGAATTGAAATTTGAGAATAGTTTTGGATGTCCCATTGGTAGACAAGCGTCCACACAAACTTTCGTGACGTTCCGAGCTATTTTCTCCCCCTTTAAGCCCAAGTCTAGCGAAAACGCACGGTCGAGTTTCGAAATTGACCAACTTCCCGGAATTGAAAATTGAGCATAGATTTGGATTTCCCGTTGGTAGAAAAATGCACACGCCAACATTCGTGACGTTCCGAGCTATTTTCTCACCCTTTAAGCCCAAGTCTAGGAAAATGCATGGTCGATTTTCAACTTTGACCAACGTCTCAGAATTTAAATTTGAGAATAGATTTGGATGTCACATTGGTAGACGAGCGTCCACGCCAACTTTCGTGACATTCCTAGCTATTTTCACACCCTTTAAGCCCAAGTCTAGCGAAAACGCACGATCGAGTTTCAACTTTGACCAACTTCTCGGAATTGAAATTTGAGAATAGTTTTGGATGTCCCATTGGTAGACAAGCGTCCACACCAACTTTCATGATGTTCCGAGCTATTTTCTCACCCTTTAAGCCCAAGTCTAACGAAAACGCACGGTCGAGTTTCGAATTTGACCAACCACTCGGAATTGAAAATTGAGCAAAGATTTGGATGTCCCGTTGTTAGACAAATACGCACGCCAACTTTCGTGACGATCCGAGCTATTTTGTCACCCTTTAAGCCTAAGTCTAGCGGAATTAAAAATTGAGCATAGATTTGGATGTCCTATTGGTAGACAAATGCACACGCCAACTTTCGTGACATTCCGAGCTATTTTCTTTCCCTTTAAGCCCAAGTCTAGCGAAAATTCAGGGTCGATTTTCAACTTTGACCAACTTCTCGGAATTTAAATTTGAGAATAGATTTGGATGTCACATTGGTAAACGAGCGTCCATGCCAACTTTCCTGACGTTCCAAGCTATTTTCACACCCTTTAAGCCCAAGTCTAGCAAAAACGCACGATCGAGTTTGAACTTTGACCAACTTCTCGGAATTGAAATTTGAGAATGGATTTGGATGTCCCATTGGTAGACAAGCGTCCACACCAACTTTCGTGACATTCCGAGCTATTTTCGCCCCCTTTAAGCCCAAGTCTAGCGAAAACGCACGGTCGAGTTTCGAATTTGACCAACTTCTTGGAATTGAAAATCGAGCATAGATTTGGATGTCCCGTTGGTAGACAAATGCGCACACCAACTTTCGTGACGTTCCGAGCTATTTTTTCAACCTTTAAGCCCAAATCTAGCGAAAATGCACGGTTGATTTTCAACTTTGACCAACTTCTCGGAATTTAAATTTGAGAATAGATTTGGATGTCACATTGGTAGACGAGCGTCCACGCCAACTTTCATGACGTTCCGAGCTATTTTCACACCCTTTAAGCCCAAGTTTAGCGAAAACGCACGATCAAGTTTCAACTTTGACCAACTTCTCGGAATTGAAATTTGAGAATAGTTTTGGATGTCCCATTGGTAGAGAAGCATCCACACCAACATTCGTTACGTTCCGAGCTATTGTCTCCCCCTTTAAGCCCAACTATAGCGAAAACGTACGGTCGAGTTACGAATTTCACCAACTTCTTGGTATTGAAAATTGAGCATAGGTTTGGATGTCCCAATTGTAGACATTCGCGCACAACAACTTTCGTCACATTACGAGCTAATTTAACACCCTTTAAGCTCAAGTCTAGCGAAAACGCATGGTGTCATTTCGAATTTGACCAACTTCTCAGAATTGAAATATGAGAATAGATTTGGATGTCCCTTTGGCAGACAGTTGCGCGCGCCAACTTTCGTGACGTTCCGAGCTATTTTCCCACCCTTTAAGACCAAGTCTAGCGAAAATGCACGATCGAGTTTCAACTTTGACCAACTTCTCGGAACTGAAATTTGAGAATAGTTTTGGATGTCCAATTGGTAGACAAGCGTCCATTCCAACTTTCGTGACGTTCCGAGCTATTTTCTCCCCCTTTAAGCCCAAGTCTAGCGAAAACGCACGGTCGAGTTTTGAATTTGACCAACTTCTCGGAATTGAAAATCGAGCATAGATTTGGATGTCCCGTTGGTAGACAAATGCGCACGCCAACTTTCGTGACATTCCGAGCTATTTTCTAACCCTTTAAGCCTAGGTCTAGCGAAAATGCACGGTCGATTTTCAACTTTGACCAACTTCTCGGAATTTAAATTTGAGAATGGATTTGGATGTCCCGTTGGTAGACAAGTGCACACGCCAACTTTTGTGACGTTCCGAGCTATTTTCAACTTTGACCGACTTCTCGGAATTTAAATTTGAGAATGGATTTGGATGTCCCATTGGTAGACAAGTGCACACGCCAACTTTCGTGACGTTCCGAGCTATTTTCTTCCCGTTTAAGCCCAACTCTAGAGAAAACGCACGATCGTGTTTCGTCTTTGACCTACTTCTCGGAAATGAAAATTGAGAATAGATTTGGATGTCCCATTTGTAGACATGCATGCACAATAACTTTCGTGACGTTACGAGCTAATTTCACACCCTTTAAGCTCAAGTCTAACGAAAACGCATGGTGGCGTTTCGACTTTGACCAACTTTTGGGAGTTTAAATTTGAAAATAGATTTGGATGTCCCGTTGGTAGACAAGTGCACATGCCAACTTTCGTGACGTTCCGAGCTATTTTCTTCCCCTTTAAGCCCAACTCTAGAGAAAACGCACGGTCGTGTTTCGGCTTTGAGCTACTTCTCGGAATTGAAAATTGAGAATAGATTTGGATGTCCCATTTGTAGACATGCGTGCACAGCAACTTTCGTGACGTTACGAGCTAATTTTACACCCTTTAAGCTCAAGTTTAGATAAAACGCATGGTGGCGTTTCGGCTTTGACCAACTTCTTGGAATTGAAATTTGAGAATAGATTTGGATGTCCCATTGGTAGACAAGTGCGCACGCCAACTTTCGTGACGTTCCGAGCTATTTTCTCGCCCTTTAAGCCCAAGTCTAGCGAAAACGCACGGTCGAGTTTCGAATTTGACCAACCACTCAGAATTGAAAATTGAGCAGAGATTTGGATGTCCCGTTGTTAGACAAATACGCACGCCAACTTTCGTGACGTTCCGAGCTATTTTCTCGCCCTTTAAGCCCAAGTCTAGCGAAAACGCACGACCGAGTTTCAACTTTGACCAACTTCTCGGATTTGAAATTTGAGAATAGTTTTGGATGTCACATTGGTAGACGAGCGTCCACGCCAACTTTCGTGACGTTTCGAGCTATTTTCATACCCTTTAAGCCCAAGTCTAGCGAAAGTGCACGATTGAGTTTCAACTTTGACCAACTTCTTGGAATTGAAAATTGAGAATAGATTTGGATGTCCCGTTGGTAGACAAGTGCACATGCCAACTTTCGTGACGTTCCGAGCTATTTTCTTCCCCTTTAAGCCCAACTCTAGAGAAAACGCACGGTCGTGTTTCGGCTTTGAGCTACTTCTCGGAATTAAAAATTGAGAATAGATTTGTATGTCCTATTTGTAGACATGCGTGCACAGCAATTTTCGTGACATTACGAGCTAATTTTACACCCTTTAAGCTCAAGTTTAGCGAAAATGCATGGTGGCGTTTCAGCTTTGACAAACTTCTTGGAATTGAAATTTGAGAATAGATTTGGATGTCCCATTGGTAGAGAAGTGCGCACACCAACTTTCGTGATGTTCCAAGCTATTTTCTCGCCCTTTAATCCCAAGTCTAGCGAAAATGCACCGTCAATTTTAAACTTTGACCAACTTCTCGGAATTTAAATTTGAGACTAGATTTGGATGTCCCATTGGTAGACAAGCATCCACGCCAACTTTCGTGACATTCCGAGCTATTTTCATCCCATTTAAGCCCAACTCTAGAGAAAACGCACGGTCCCATTTCATCTTTGACCAACTTTTCGTAATTGAAAATTGAGAATAAATTTGGATGTCCCATTTGTAGACATGCGCGGACAACAACTTTCATGACGTTATGAGCTAATTTCATGCCCTTTATTCCCAAGTATAGTGAAAACCCATGGTGGCATTTCGACTTTGACCAACTTCTGGGAATTGAAATTTGAAAATAGATTTGGATGTCCCATTGGTAGACAAGCGTGCACGCCAACTTTCGTGACGTTCCGAGCTATTTTCTGCCCCTTTAAGCCCAAGTCTAGATGAAAACGCACGGCCGAGTTTGAACCTTGACAAACATTTCAGAATTAAAATTTGAGAAAAAGTTTTGGATATACCATTGGTAGAGAAGTGTCCACACCAAATTTCATGACATTCTGAGACATGCGCGCACAGCAACTTTCATGACATTCCGAGCTATTTTCTTCCCATTTAAGCCCAACTCTAGACAAAACGCACGGTCGCGTTTCATCTTTGACCAACTTCTCGGAATTGAAAATTGAGAATAGATTTGGATGTCCCATTTGTAGACATGCGCGCACAGGAACTTTCGTGACATTACGAGCTAATTTCACACCCTTTAAGCCCAAGTCTAGCGAAAATGCACGATCGAGTTTCAACTTTGACCAACTTCTCCGAATTAAAATTTGAGAATAGTTTTGGATGTCCCATTGGTAGACAAGCATCCACACCAACTTTCGTGACGTTCCGAGCTATTCTCTCCCCCTTTATGCCCAAGTCTAGCGAAAACACACGGTCAAGTTTTGAATTTGACCAACTTCTGGGAATTGAAAATTGAGCATAGATTTGCATGTCCCATTGGTAGACAAATGCGCACGCCAACTTTCGTGATATTCCTAGCTATTTTCACACCCTTTAAGGCCAAGTCTAGCGAAAACGCGACGATCGAGTTTCAACTTTGACCAACTTCTCGGAATTGAAATTTGAGAATAGTTTTGGATGTCCCATTGGTAGACAAGCATCCACACCAACTTTCATGATGTTCCGAGCTATTTTCTAACCCTTTAAGCCCAAGTCTAGCCAAAACGCACGGTCGAGTTTCGAATTTGACCAACCACTCAGAATTGAAAATTGAGCAGAGATTTGGATGTCCCGTTGTTATACAAATACGCATGCCAACTTTCATGACGATCCGAGCTATTTTGTCACCCTTTAAGCCTAAGTCTAGCGAAAACGCATGGTCGAGTTTCGAATTTGACCAACTTCTCTGAATCGAAAATTGAGCATAGATTTGGATGTCCCGTTGGTAGACAAATGTGCACACCAACTTTCGTGACGTTCTGAGCTATTTTCTCACCCTTTAAGCCCAAGTCTAGCGAAAACGCATGATCGAGTTTCAACTTTGACCAACTTCTCGGAATTGAAATTTGAGAATAGTTTTGGATGTCCCATTGGTAGACAAGCATCCACACCAGCATTCGTTACGTTCCGAGCTATTTTCTCACCCTTTAAGCCTAAGTCTAGTGAAAATGCATGGTCGAGTTTCAAATTTGACCAACGTCTCGCAATTAAAAATTGAGCATAGATTTGGATGTCCTATTGGTAGACAAATGCACACGCCAACTTTCGTGACATTCCGAGCTATTTTCTCTCCCTTTAAGCCCAAGTCTAGCGAAAATGCAGGGTCGATTTTCAACTTTGACCAACTTCTCGGAATTTAAATTTGAGAATAGATTTGGATGTCACATTGGTAGACGAGCGTCCACGCCAACTTTCATGACGTTCCGAGCTATTTTCACACCCTTTAAGCCCAAGTCTAGCGAAAACGCACGATCGAGTTTCAACTTTGACCAACTTCTCGGAATTGAAATTTGAGAATAGTTTTCGATGTCCCATTGGTAGACAAGCATCCACACCAGCATTTGTTACGTTCCGAGCTATTTTCTCACCCTTTAAGCCTAATTCTAGCGAAAATGCATGGTTGAGTTTCAAATTTGACCAACGTCTCGGAATTAAAAATTGAGCACAGATTTGGATGTCCTATTGGTAGACAAATGCACACGCCAACTTTCGTGACATTCCGAGCTATTTTCTCTCCCTTTAAGCCCAAGTCTAGCGAAAACGCACGATCGAGATTCAACTTTGACCAACTTCTCGGAATTGAAATTTGAGAATAGTTTTGGATGTCCCATTGGTAGACAAGCGTCCACACCAACTTTCGTGACGTTCCGAGCTATTTTCACCCCCTTTAAGCCCAAGTCTAGATAAAACGCACGGTCGAGTTTCAAATTTGACCAACTTCTCGGAATTGAAAATTGAGCATAGATTTGGATGTCCCATTGGTAGACAAATGCACACACCAACTTTCGTGACTTTCCGAGCTATTTTTTCAACCTTTAAGCCCAAATCTAGCGAAAATGCACGGTCGATTTTTAACTTTGACCAACTTCTCGGAATTTAAATTTGAGAATAGATTTGGATGTCACATTGGTAGACGAGCGTCCATGCCAACTTTCGTGACGTTTCGAGCTCTTTTCACACCCTTTAAGCCCAAGTCTAGCGAAAACGCACGATCGAGTTTCAACTTTGACAAACTTCTCGGAATTGAAATTTGAGAATAGTTTTGGATGTCCCATTGGTAGACAAGCATCCACACCAACCTTCGTTACGTTTCGAGCTATTTTCTCCCCCTTTAAACCCAACGATAGCGAAAACGTACGATCGAGTTATGAATTTCACCAACTTCTTGGAATTGAAAATTGAGCATAGATTTGGATGTCCAAATTGTAGACATTCGCGCACAAGAACTTTCGTCACATTACGAGCTAATTTAACACCCTTTAAGCTCAAGTCTAGCGAAAACGCATGGTGTCATTTCGACTTTGACCAACTTCTCGGAATTTAAATATGAGAATAGATTTGGATGTCCAATTGGTACACAAGCGTCCACACCATCTTTCGTGACGTTCCGAGCTATTTTCTCCCCCTTTAAGCCCAAGTATAGCGAAAACGCACGGTCGAGTTTCGAATTTGACCAACTTCTCGGAATTGAAAATCGAGCATAGATTTGGATGTCCCGTTGGTATACAAATGCGCATGCCAACTTTCGTGACATTCCGAGCTATTTTCTAACCCTTTAAGCCTAGTTCTAGCGAAAATGCACGGTTGATTTTCAACTTTGACCAACTTCTCGGAATTTAAATTTTAGAATGGATTTGGATGTCCCGTTGGTAGACAAGTGCACACGCCAACTTTCGTGACGTTCCGAGCTATTTTCTCCCCCTTTAAGCCCAAGTATAGCGAAAACGCACGGTCGAGTTTCGAATTTGACCAACTTCTCGGAATTGAAAATCGAGCATAGATTTGGATGTCCCGTTGGTATACAAATGCGCATGCCAACTTTCGTGACATTCCGAGCTATTTTCTAACCCTTTAAGCCTAGTTCTAGCGAAAATGCACGGTTGATTTTCAACTTTGACCAACTTCTCGGAATTTAAATTTTAGAATGGATTTGGATGTCCCGTTGGTAGACAAGTGCACACGCCAACTTTCGTGACGTTCCGAGCTATTTTCTTCCCCTTTAAGCCCAACTCTAGAGAAAACGTACGATCGTGTTTCGGCTTTGACCTACTTTTCGGAAATGAAAATTGAGAATAGATTTGGATGTCCCATTTGTAGACATGCGTGCACAGCAACTTTCGTGACGTTACGAGCTAATTTCACGCCCTTTATTCCCAAGTATAGTGAAAACACATGGTGGCATTTCGACTTTGACCAACTTCTGGGAATTGAAATTTGAAAATAGATTTGGATGTCCCATTGGTAGACAAGCGTGCACACCGACTTTCGTGACTTTCCGAGCTATTTTCTGGCCCTTTAAGCCCAACTAGATTCGGAATTCAAAATTGAGCATAGATTTGGATTTCCCATTTGTAGACATGCGTGCACAGCAACTTTCGTGATGTTACGAGCTATTTTCTTGCCATTTAAGCCCAACTCTAGAGAAAACGCATGGTCGCGTTTCATCTTTGACCAACTTCTCGGAATTTGAATTTGAGAATAGATTTGAATGTCCCATTGGTAGACAAGTGTCCAGACCAACTTTCGTGACATTCCGAGCTATTTTCTTCCCATTTAAGCCCAACTCTAGAGAAAACGCACGGTCGCGTTTCATCTTTGACCAACTTCTCAGAATTTAAATTTGAGAATATATTTGAATGTCCCATTGGTAGACAAGTGTCCACACCAACTTTCGTGACATTCCGAGCTATTTTCTTCCCATTTAAGCCCAACTCTAGAGAAAACACACGGTCGCGTTTCATCTTTGACCAACTTCTCGGAATTGAAAAATGAGAATAGATTTGGATGTCCCATTTGTAGACATGCTCGCACAGCAACTTTCGTGACATTACGAGTTAATTTCACACCCTTTAAGCCCAAGTTTAGCGAAAATGCACGATCGAGTTTCAACTTTGACCAACTTCTCGGAATTGAAAATTTAGAATAGTTTTGGATGTCCCATTGGTACACAAGCGTCCACACCAACTTTCATGACGTTTCGAGCTATTTTCTCCCCGTTTAAGCCCAAGTCTAGCGAAAACGCACGTTCAACTTTCGAATTTGACCATCTTCTCGGAATTGAAAATTGAGCATAGATTTGGATGTCCCGTTGGTAGACAAATGCGCACGCCAACTTTCGTCACGTTCGGAGCTATTTTCTCACTATTTATGCCTAAGTGTAGCGAAAATGCACGGTCGATTTTCAACTTTGACCGACTTCTCGAAATTTAAATTTGAGAATAGATTTGGATATCACATTGGTAGACGAGCGTCCACGCCAACTTTCGTGATGTTCCAAGCTATTTTCTCCCCCTTTAAGCCCAAGTCTAGCAAAAACGCACGATCAAGTTTCAACTTTGACCAACTTCTCGGATTTCAAATTTGAGAATAGTTTTGGATGTCCCGTTGGTAGACAAGCGTCCACATCAACTTTCGTGACGTTCCGAGCTATTTTCTCCCCCTTTAAGCCCAAGCCTAGGGAAAACACACGATTGAGTTTCGAATTTGACCAACTTCTCAGAATTAAAAATTGAGCATAGATTTGGATTTTCCCATTGGTAGACGAATGCGCACGCCAACTTTCGTGACATTCCGAGCAATTTTCTCACCCTTTAAGCCCAAGTCTAGCGAAAATGCGACGATCGATTTTCAACTTTGGCCAACTTCTCAGAATTTAAATTTGAGAATAGATTTGGTTGTCGCATTGGTAGACAAGCGTCCACGGCAACTTTCGTGATGTTCCGAGCTAATTTCACACCCTTTAAGCCCAAGTCTAATGAAAACGCACGATCGAGTTTCAACTTTGACCAACTTCTCGGAATTGAAATTTAAGATAGTTTTGGATGTCCCATTGGTAGACAAGCATCCACACCAACATTCGTTACGTTCTGAGCTATTTTCTCCCCCTTTAAGCTCAACTGTAGCGAAAACGTATAGTCGTGTTACGACTTTCACCAACTTCTCGGAATTGAAAATTGAGCATAGATTTGGATGTCCCATTTGTAGACATTCGCGCACAACAACGTTCGTCACATTACGAGCTAATTTCACATCCTTTAAGCTCAAGTCTAGCGAACACGCATGGTGGCGTTTCGACTTTGACCAACTTCTCGGAATTGAAATATGAGAATAAATTTGGATGTCCCGTTGGTAGACAAGTGCGCACGCCAACTTTCGTGACGTTCCGAGCTATTTTCTTACCCTTTAAGTCCAAGTCTAGTGAAAATGCACGACCGAGTTTCGACTTTGACCAACTTCTCGTATTTGAAATTTGAGAATAGTTTTGGATGTCCAATTGGTAGACAAGCGTCCACACCAACTTTCGTGACGTTCCGAGCTATTTTCTCCCCCTTTAAGCCCAAGTCTAGCAAAAACGCTACGGTCGAGTTTTGAATTTGACCAACTTCTCGGAATTAAAAATTGAGCATAGATTTATATTTCCCGTTTGTAGACAAATGCGCACGCCAACTTTCGTGACATTCCGAGCTATTTTCTCACCCTTTAAGCCCAAGTCTAGCGAAAATGCCACGGTCGATTTTCAACTTTGACCAACTTCTCGCAATTTAAATTTGAGAATAGATTTGGATGTCGCATTGGTAGACGAGCGTCCACGCCAACCTTCGTGACGTTCCGAGCTCTTTTCAAACCCTTTAAGCCAAAGTCTAGCGAAAACGCACGATCGAGTTTCAACTTTGACCAACTTCTCGGAATTGAAATTTGAGAATAGTTTTGGATGTCCCATTGGTAGACAAGCTTCCACACCAACTTTCATGACGTTCCGAGCTATTTTCTCGCCCTTTAAGCTCAAGTCTAGCGAAAACGCTACGGTCGAGTTTCGAATTTGACCAACCACTCAGAATTGAAAATTGAGCAGAGATTTGGATGTCCCGTTGTTAGACAAGTGCGCACGCCAACTTTCATGACGTTCCGAGATATTTTCTTACCCTTTAAGCCCAAGTCTAGCGAAAACGCTACGACCGAGTTTCAACTTTGACCAGCTATTTTCTGCCCCTTTAAGCCCAAGTCTAGACGAAAACGCTACGGTCGAGTTTCAACCTTGACAAACATTTCGGAATTAAAATTTGAGAATAGTTTTGGATATACCATTGGTAGACAAGTGTCCACACCAACTTTCGTGACATTCCGAGATATTTTCTCCTCCTTCTAGCCCAACTCTAGCGAAAATGTACGGTCGAGTTTCGAATTTATTCTTGGAATTCAAAATTGAGCATAGATTTGGATGTCCCATTTGTAAAAATGCGGTGCACAGCAACTTTCGTGATGTTACGAGCTAATTTCACACCCTTTAAGCTCAAGTCTAGCGAAAATGCATGGTGGCGTTTCGACTTTGACCAACTTCTCAAAATTTAAATTTGAGAATAGATTTGAATGTCCCATTGGTAGACAAGCATCCACATAAACTTTCGTGACATTCCGAGCTATTTTCTTCCCATTTAAGCCCAACTCTGGAGAAAACGCAACGGTCGCGTTTCATCTTTGACCAACTTCTCGTAATTGAAAATTGAGAATAGATTTGGATGTCCCATTTGTAGACATACGTGCACAACAACTTTCGTGACATTACGAGCTAATTTCACACCCTTTAAGCCCAAGTCTAGCGAAAATGCTACGATCGAGTTTCAACTTTGACCAACTTCTCGGAATTGAAATTTGAGAATAGTTTTGGATGTCCCATTGGTAGACAAGCGTCCACACCAACTTTCATGACGTTCCGAGCTATTTTCTCCCCCTTTAAGCCCAAGTCTAGCGAAAACGCACGGTCGACTTTTGAATTTGACCAACTTCTCGGAATTGAAAATTGAACATAGATTTGGATGTCCCGTTGGTAGACAAATGCGCACACCAACTTTCGTGACGTTCTAAGCTATTTTCTCACCCTTTAGCCTAAGTCTAACGAAAATGCACGGTCGATATTGAACTTTGAACAACTTCTCGGCATTTAAATTTGAGAATAGATTTGGATGTCACATTGGTAGACGAGCGTCCACGTCCCGATCTATTTTCTCACCCTTTAAGCTTAAGTCTAGCGAAAATACATGGTCAATTTTCAACTTTGACCAACTTCTCGGAATTTAAATTTGAGAATAGATTTGGATGTCGCATTGGTAGACAAGCGTCCAAGCCAAATTTCGTGACGTTCCGAGCTAATTTCACACCCTTTAAGCCCAAGTCTAGCGAAAATGCACGGTCGAGTTTCGAATTTGACCAACCACTCAAAATTGAAAATTGAGCAGAGATTTGCATGTCCCGTTGTTAGACAAATGCGCACGCCAACTTTCGTGACATTCCGACCTATTTTCACTCCCTTTAAGCCCAAGTCTAGCGAAAATGCAGGGTCGATTTTCAACTTTGACCAACTTCTCGGAATTCAGATTTGAAAATAGATTTGGATGTCACATTGGTAGACGAGCGTCCACGCCAACTTTCGTGACGTTCCGAGCTATTTTCACACCCTTTAAGCCCAAGTCTAGCGAAAACGCACGATCGAGTTTCAACTTTGACCAACTTCTCGGAATTGAAATTTGAGAATAGTTTTGGATGTCCCATTGGTAGACAAGCGTCCACACAAACTTCCGTGACGTTCCGAGCTATTTTCTCCCCCTTTAAGCCCAAGTCTAGCGAAAACGCTACGGTCGAGTTTCGAAATTGACCAACTTCCCGGAATTGAAAATTGAGCATAGATTTGGATTTCCCGTTGGTAGAAAAATGCACACGCCAACATTCGTGACGTTCCGAGCTATTTTCTCACCCTTTAAGCCTAAGTCTAGCGAAAACGCATGGTCGAGTTTCGAATTTGACCAACTTCTCGGAATTAAAAATTTAGCATAGATTTGGATGTCCTGTTGGTAGACAAATGCACACGCCAACTTTCGTGACATTCCGAGCTATTTTCTCACCCTTTAAGCCCAAGTCTAGGAAAATGCATGGTCGATTTTCAACTTTGACCAACTTCTCAGAATTTAAATTTGAGAATAGATTTGGATGTCACATTGGTAGACGAGCGTCCACGCCAACTTTCGTGACATTCCTAGCTATTTTCACACCCTTTAAGCCCAAGTCTAGCGAAAACGCACGATCGAGTTTCAACTTTGACCAACTTCTCGGAATTGAAATTTGAGAATGGATTTGGATGTCCCATTGGTAGACAAGCGTCCACACCAACTTTCGTGACGTTCCGAGCTATTTTCGCCCCCTTTAAGCCCAAGTCTAGCGAAAACGCACGGTCGAGTTTCGAATTTGACCAACTTCTTGGAATTGAAAATCGAGCATAGATTTGGATGTCCCATTGGTAGACAAATGCGCACACCAACTTTCGTGACGTTCCGAGCTATTTTTTCAACCTTTAAGCCCAAATCTAGCGAAAATGCACGGTTGATTTTCAGCTTTGACCAACTTCTCGGAATTTAAATTTGAGAATAGATTTGGATGTCACATTGGTAGACGAGCGTCCATGCCAACTTTCGTGACGTTCCGAGCTATCTTCACACCCTTTAAGCCCAAGTTTAGCGAAAACGCACGATCAAGTTTCAACTTTGACCAACTTCTCGGAATTGAAATTTGAGAATAGTTTTGGATGTCCCATTGGTAGACAAGCATCCACACCAACATTCGTTATGTTCCGAGCTATTTTCTCACCCTTTAAGCCTAAGTCTAGCGAAAATGCATGGTCGAGTTTCAAATTTGACCAACGTCTCAGAATTAAAAATTGAGCATAGATTTGGATGTCCTATTGGTAGACAAATGCACACGCCAACTTTCATGACATTCCGAGCTATTTTCTCTCCCTTTAAGCCCAAGTCTAGCGAAAATGCAAGGTCGATTTTCAACTTTGACCAACTTCTCGGAATTTAAATTTGAGAATAGATTTGGATGTCACATTGGTAGACGAGTGTCCACACGCCAACTTTCGTGACATTCCTAGCTATTTTCACACCCTTTAAGCCCAAGTCTAGCCAAAACACACGATCGAGTTTCAACTTTGACCAACTTCTCGGAATTGAAATTTGAGAATAGTTTTGGATGTCCCATTGGTAGAGAAGCATCCACACCAACATTCGTTACGTTCCGAGCTATTGTCTCCCCCTTTAAGCCCAACTATAGCGAAAACATACGGTCGAGTTACGAATTTCACCAACTTCTTGGAATTGAAAATTGAGCATAGGTTTGGATGTCCCAATTGTAGACATTCGTGCACAACAACTTTCGTCACATTACGAGCTAATTTAACACCCTTTAAGCTCAAGTCTAGCGAAAACGCATGGTGTCATTTCGACTTTGACCAACTTCTCGGAATTGAAATATGAGAATAGATTTGGATGTCCCTTTGGTAAACAGGTGCGCGCGCCAACTTTCGTGACGTTCCGAGCTATTTTCCCACCCTTTAAGACCAAGTCTAGCGAAAATGCACGATCGAGTTTCAACTTTGACCAACTTCTCGGAACTGAAATTTGAGAATAGTTTTGGATGTCCAATTGGTAGACAAGCGTCCATTCCAACTTTCGTGACGTTCCGAGCTATTTTCTACCCCTTTAAGCCCAAGTCTAGCGAAAACGCGACGGTCGAGTTTTGAATTTGAGCAACTTCTCGGAATTGAAAATCGAGCATAGATTTGGATGTCCCGTTGGTAGACAAATGCGCACGCCAACTTTCGTGACATTCCGAGCTATTTTCTAACCCTTTAAGCCTAGGTCTAGCGAAAATGCAAGGTCGATTTTCAACTTTGACCAACTTCTCGGAATTTAAATTTGAGAATGGATTTGGATGTCCCGTTGGTAGACAAGTGCACATGCCAACTTTCGTGACGTTCCGAGCTATTTTCAACTTTGACCGACTTCTCGGAATTTAAATTTGAGAATGGATTTGGATGTCCCATTGGTAGACAAGTGCACACGCCAACTTTCGTGACGTTCCGAGCTATTTTCTTCCCGTTTAAGCCCAACTCTAGAGAAAACGCACGATCGTGTTTCGGCTTTGACCTACTTCTCGGAAATGAAAATTGAGAATAGATTTGGATGTCCCATTTGTAGACATGCATGCACAACAACTTTCGTGACGTTACGAGCTAATTTCACACCCTTTAAGCTCAAGTCTAACGAAAACGCATGGTGGCGTTTCGACTTTGACCAACTTTTGGGAGTTTAAATTTGAAAATAGATTTGGATGTCCCGTTGGTAGACAAGTGCACATGCCAACTTTCGTGACGTTCCGAGCTATTTTCTTCCCCTTTAAGCCCAACTCTAGAGAAAACGCACAGTCGTGTTTCGGCTTTGAGCTACTTCTCGGAATTGAAAATTGAGAATAGATTTGGATGTCCCATTTGTAGACATGCGTGCACAGCAACTTTCGTGACGTTACGAGCTAATTTTACACCCTTTAAGCTCAAGTTTAGATAAAACGCATGGTGGCGTTTCGGCTTTGACCAACTTCTTGGAATTGAAATTTGAGAATAGATTTGGATGTCCCATTGGTAGACAAGTGCGCACGCCAACTTTCGTGACGTTCCGAGCTATTTTCTCGCCCTTTAAGCCCAAGTCTAGCGAAAACGCACGGTCGAGTTTCGAATTTGACCAACCACTCAGAATTGAAAATTGAGCAGAGATTTGGATGTCCCGTTGTTAGACAAATACGCACGCCAACTTTCGTGACGTTCCGAGCTATTTTCTCGCCCTTTAAGCCCAAGTCTAGCGAAAACGCACGACCGAGTTTCAACTTTGACCAACTTCTCGGATTTGAAATTTGAGAATAGTTTTGGATGTCACATTGGTAGACGAGCGTCCACGCCAACTTTCGTGACGTTCCGAGCTATTTTCATACCCTTTAAGCCCAAGTCTAGCGAAAGCGCACGATTGAGTTTCAACTTTGACCAACTTCTTGGAATTGAAAATTGAGAATAGATTTGGATGTCCCATTTGTAGACATGCGCGCACAGCAACTTTCATGACGTTACGAGCTAATTTCACGCCCTTTATTCTCAAGTATAGTGAAAACCGACTTTGACCAACTTCTCGGAATTGAAATTTGAGAATAGTTTTGGATGTCCTATTGGTAGACAAGCATCCACACCAAGTCTAGCGAAAATGCACGGTCGATTTCCAACTTTGACCAACTTTGACCAACTTCTCGAAATTTAAATTTGAGAATGGATTTGGATGTCACACCCTCTAAGCTCAAGTCTAGCGAACATGCATGGTGGCGTTTCGACTTTGACCAACTTCTCGGAATTGAAATATGAGAATAGATTTGGATGTCCCGTTGGTAGACAAGTGCGCACGCCAACTTTCGTGACGTTCTGAGCTATTTTCCCTCCCTTTAAGCCCAAGTCTAGCGAAAACACACGGTCAAGTTTCGAATTTGACCAACTTCTCGGAATTGAAAATTGAGCATAGATTTGGATGTACTATTGGTAGACAAATGCGCACGCCATCTTTCGTCATGTTCGGAGCTATTTTCTCACCATTTAATCCTAAGTCTAGCGAAAATGTACGCCAACTTTCGTGACGTTCCGAGATATTTTCACACCCTTTAAGGCCAGGTCTAGCGAAAACGCACGACCGAGTTTCAACTTTGACCAACTTCTCCGATTTGAAATTTGAGAATAGTTTTGGATGTCCCATTGGTAGACAAGCGTCCACACCAACTTTCGTGACGTCCCGAGCTATTTTCTCCCCCTTTAAGCCCAAGCCTAGGGAAAACGCACGATCGAGTTTCGAATTTGACCAACTTCTCGGAATTAAAAATTGAGCATAGATTTGGATTTCCCATTGGTAGAAAAATGCGCACGCCAACTTTCGTGACATTCCGAGCTATTTTCTCCCCATTTAAGCCCAAGCCTAGGGAAAACGCATGATCGAGTTTCAACTTTGACCAACTTCTCAAAATTGAAATTTGAGAATAGTTTTGGATGTCCCATTGGTAGACAAGCATCCACACCAACTTTCGTGACATTCCGAGCTATTTTCTCCCCCTTTAAGCCCAAGCCTAGGGAAAACACACGATCGAGTTTCAACTTTGACCAACTTCTCAGAATTGAAATTTGAGAATAGTTTTGGATGTCCCATTGGTAGAAAAGCATCCACACCGACATTCGTTACGTTCCGAGCTACTTTCTCCCCCTTTAAGCCCAAGTCTAGCGAAAATGCCACGGTCAAGTTTTGAATTTGACCAACTTCTCGGAATTGAAATTGAGCATAGATTTGGATATCCTGCTGGTAGACAAATGCCCACGCCAACTTTCGTGACGTTCCGAGCTATTTTTTCAACCTTTAAGCCCAAATCTAGCGAAAATGCACGGAGATTTTCAACTTTGACCAACTTCTCGGAATTTAAATTTGAGAATAGATTTGGATGTCACATTGGTAGACGAGCATCCACACCAACTTTCGTGATGTTCCGAGCTATTTTCACACCCTTTAAGCCCAAGTCTAGCGAAAACGCACAATCGAGTTTCAACTTTGACCAACTTCTCGGAATTGAAATTGAGAATAGTTTTGGATGTCCCATTGGTAGACAAGCATCCACACCAACATTCGTTACGTTCCGAGCTATTTTCTCACCCTTTAAGCCTAAGTCTAGCGAAAACGCACGGTCGAGTTTCGAATTTAACCAACTTCTCGGAATTAAAAATTGAGCATAGATTTGGATGTCCTGTGGTAGACAAATGCACACGCCAACTTTCGTGACATTCCGAGCTATTTTCTCACCCTTTAAAGCCCAAGTCTAGCGAAAATGCACGATCGATTTTCAACTTTGACCAACTTCTCTCAATTTAAATTTGAGAATAGATTTGGATGTCACATTGGTAGACGAGCGTCCACGCCAACCTTCGTGACGTTCCGAGCACTTTTCCCACCCTTTAAGCCAAAGTCTAGCGAAAACGCACGATCGAGTTTCAACTTTGACCAACTTCTCAGAATTGAAATTTGAGAATAGTTTTGGATGTCCCATGGTAGACAAGCATCCACACCAACATTCGTTACGTTCCGAGCTATTTTCTCGCCCTTTAAGCCCAACTGTAGTGAAAACGCACGGTCGAGTTATGACTTTCACCAACTTCTCCGAATTGAAAATTGAGCATAGATTTGGATAACCCATTTGTAGACATTCGCGCACAACAACTTTCGTCACATTATGAGCTAATTTCACACCCTTTAAGCTCAAGTCGAGCGAAAACGCATGGTCGAGTTTCGAATTTGACCAACTTCTCGGAATTGAAAATTGAGCATAGATTTGGATGTACCGTTGGTAGAGAAATGCGCACGCCAACTTTCGTGACGTTTTGAGCTATTTTCTCACCCTTTAAGCCTAAGTGTAGCGAAAATGCACGGTCGATTTTCAACTTTGACCAACTTCTCGGAATTGAAATTTGAGAATAGATTTGGATGTCACATTGGTAGACGAGCGTCCACGCCAACTTTCGTGACATTCCTAGCTATTTTCACACCCTTTAAGCCCAAGTCTAGCGAAAACGCACGATCGAGTTTCAACTTTGACCAACTTCTCGGAATTGAAATTTGAGAATAGTTTTGGATGTCCCATTGGTAGACAAGCGTCCACACCAACTTTCATGATGTTCCGAGCTATTTTCTCACCCTTTAAGCCCAAGTCTAACGAAAACGCACAGTCGAGTTTCGAATTTGACCAACCACTCGGAATTGAAAATTGACCAAAGATTTGGATGTCCCGTTGTTAGACAAATACGCACACCAACGTTCGTGACATTACGAGCTAATTTCCCACCCTTTAAGCCCAAGTCTAGCGAAAATGCACGATCGAGTTTCAACTTTGACCAACTTCTCGGAATTGAAATTTGAGAATAGTTTTGGATGTCCCATTGGTAGACAAGCGTCCACACCAACTTTCGTGAAGTTCCGAGCTATTTTCGCCCCCTTTAAGCCCAAGTCTAGCGAAAACGCACGGTCGAGTTTCGAATTTGAACAACTTCTTGGTATTGAAAATCGAGCATAGATTTGGATGTCCCGTTGGTAGACAAATGCGCACACCAACTTTCGTGACGTTCTGAGCTATTTTTTCAACCTTTAAGCCCAAATCTAGCGAAAATGCACGGTTGATTTTCAACTTTGACCAACTTCTCGGAATTTAAATTTGAGAATAGATTTGGATGTCATATTGGTAGGCGAGCGTCCACGCCAACTTTCGTGACGTTCCGAGCTATTTTCCCACCCTTTAAGACCAAGTCTAGCGAAAATGCACGATCGAGTTTCAACTTTGACCAACTTCTCGGAACTGAAATTTGAGAATAGTTTTGGATGTCCAATTGGTAGACAAGCGTCCACACCAACATTCGTTATGTTCCGAGCTATTTTCTCACCCTTTAAGCCTAAGTCTAGCGAAAATGCATGGTCGAGTTTCAAATTTGACCAACGTCTCGGAATTAAAAATTGAGCATAGATTTGGATGTCCTATTGGTAGACAAATGCACACGCCAACTTTCGTGACATTCCGAGCTATTTTCTCTCCCTTTTAGCCCAAGTCTAGCGACAATGCAAGGTCGATTTTCAACTTTGACCAACTTCTCGGAATTTAAATTTGAGAATAGATTTGGATGTCACATTGGTAGACGAGTATCCACGCCAACTTTCGTGACATTCCTAGCTATTTTCACACCCTTTAAGCCCAAGTCTAGCGAAAACACACGATCGAGTTTCAACTTTGACCAACTTCTCGGAATTGAAATTTGAGAATAGTTTTGGATGTCCCATTGGTAGAGAAGCATCCACACCAACATTCGTTACGTTCCGAGCTATTGTCTCCCCCTTTAAGCCCAACTATAGCGAAAACGTATGGTCGAGTTACGAATTTCACCAACTTCTTGGAATTGAAAATTGAGCATAGGTTTGGATGTCCCAATTGTAGACATTCGCGCGCAACCACTTTCGTCACATTACGAGCTAATTTAATAACCTTTAAGCTCAAGTCTAGCGAAAACGCATGGTGTCATTTCGACTTTGACCAACTTCTCGGAATTGAAATATGAGAATAGATTTGGATGTCCCGTTGGTAGACAGGTGCGCGCGCCAACGTTCGTGACGTTCCGAGCTATTTTCCCACCCTTTAAGACCAAGTCTAGCGAAAATGCACGATCGAGTTTCAACTTTGACCAACTTCTCGGAACTGAAATTTGAGAATAGTTTTGGATGTCCAATTGGTAGACAAGCGTCCATTCCAACTTTCGTGACGTTCTGAGCTATTTTCCCTCCCTTTAAGCCCAAGTCTAGCGAAAACACACGGTCAAGTTTCGAATTTGACCAACTTCTCGGAATTGAAAATTGAGCATAGATTTGGACGTACTATTGGTAGACAAATGCGCACGCCATCTTTCGTCATGTTCAGAGCTATTTTCTCACCATTTAATCCTAAGTCTAGCGAAAATGCACGCCAACTTTCGTGACGTTCCGAGCTATTTTCACACCCTTTAAGGCCAAGTCTAGCGAAAACGCACGACCGCGTTTCAACTTTGACCAACTTCTCCGATTTGAAATTTGAGAATAGTTTTGGATTTCCCATTGGTAGACAAGCATCCACACCAACTTTCGTGACGTCCCGAGCTATTTTCTCCCCCTTTAATCCCAAGCCTAGGGAAAACGCACGATCGAGTTTCAACTTTGACCAACTTCTCAAAATTGAAATTTGAGAATAGTTTTGGATGTCCCATTGGTAGACAAGCATCCACACCAACTTTCGTGACATTCCGAGCTATTTTCTCCCCCTTTAAGCCCAAGCCTAGCGAAAAACGCACGATCGAGTTTCGAATTTGACCAACTTCTCGGAATTAAAAATTGAGCATAGATTTGGATTTCCCATTGGTAGAAAAATGCGCATGCCAACTTTCGTGACATTCCGAGCTATTTTCTCCCCATTTAAGACCAATCCTAGCGAAAACGCACGATCGAGTTTCAACTTTGACCAACTTCTCAAAATTGAAATTTGAGAATAGTTTTGGATGTCCCATTGGTAGACAAGCATCCACACCAACTTTCGTGACATTCCGAGCTATTTTCTCCCCCTTTAAGCCCAAGCCTAGGGAAAACGCACGATCGAGTTTCAACTTTGACCAACTTCTCGGAATTGAAATTTGAGAATAGTTTTGGATGTCCCATTGGTAGACAAGCATCCACACCGACATTCGTTACGTTCCGAGCTATTTTCTCCCCCTTTAAGCCCAAGTCTAGCGAAAATGCACGGTCAAGTTTCAAATTTGACCAACTTCTCGGAATTGAAAATTGAGCATAGATTTGGATATCCTGTTGGTAGACAAATGCCCACGCCAACTTTCGTGACGTTCCGAGCTATTTTTTCAACCTTTAAGCCCAAATCTAGCGAAAATGCACGGAGATTTTCAACTTTGACCAACTTCTCGGAATTTAAATTTGAGAATAGATTTGGATGTCACATTGGTAGACGAGCATCCACACCAACTTTCGTGACATTCCGAGCTATTTTCACACCCTTTAAGCCCAAGTCTAGCGAAAACGCACAATCGAGTTTCAACTTTGACCAACTTCTCGGAATTGAAATTTGAGAATAGTTTTGGATGTCCCATTGGTAGACAAGCATCCACACCAACATTCGTTACGTTCCGAGCTATTTTCTCACCCTTTAAGTTAAGCGAAAACGCACGGTCGAGTTTCGAATTTAACCAACTTCTCGGAATTAAAAATTGAGCATAGATTTGGATGTCCTGTTGGTAGACAAATGCACACGCCAACTTTCGTGACATTCCGAGCTATTTTCTCACCCTTTAAGCCCAAGTCTAGCGAAAATGCACGGTCGATTTTCAACTTTGACCAACTTCTCTCAATTTAAATTTGAGAATAGATTTGGATGTCACATTGGTAGACGAGCGTCCACGCCAACCTTCGTGACGTTCCGACCACTTTTTGCACCCTTTAAGCCAAAGTCTAGCGAAAACGCACGATCGAGTTTCAACTTTGACCAACTTCTCGGAATTGAAATATGAGAATAGTTTTGGATGTCCCATTGGTAGACAAGCGTCCACACCAACTTTCCTGACGTTCCGAGCTATTTTCTCGCCCTTTAAGCCCAAGTCTAGCGAAAACGCACGGTCGAGTTTCGAATTTGACCAACCACTCAGAATTGAAAATTGAGCAGAGATTTGGATGTCCCGTTTTTAGAAAAATACGCACCCCAATTTTTGTGACGTTCCGAGCTATTTTCTAACCCTTTAAGCCTAAGTCTAGCCAAAACGCACGGTCGAGTTTCAAATTTTACCAACTTCTCGGAATTAAAAATTGAGCATAGATTTGGCTGTCCTATTGGTAGACAAATGCACACGCCAACTTTCGTGACATTCTGACCTATTTTCTCTCCCTTTAAGACCAAGTCTAGCGAAAATGCAGGGTCGATTTTCAACTTTGACCAACTTCTCGGAATTTAAATTTGAGAATAGATTTAGATGTCACATTGGTAGACGAGCATCTACGCCAACTTTCGTGATGTTCCTAGCTATTTGTACACCCTTTAAGCCCAAGTCGAGCGAAAACGCATGATCGAGTTTCAACTTTGACCAACTTCTCGGAATTGAAATTTGAGAATAGTTTTGGATGTCCCATTGGTAGACAAGTGTCCACGCCAACTTTCGTGACGTTCCGAGCTATTTTCGCCCCCTTTAAGCCCAAGTCTAGCGAAAACGCACAGTCGAGTTTCCAATTTGACCAACTTCTCGAAATTGAAAATTGAGCATAGATTTGGATGTCCCGAAAAGCGTTCACACCAACGTTCGTGACATTCCGAGCTATTTTCTCCCCCTTTAAGCCCAAGTCTAGCGAAAACGCACGATCGAGTTTTGAAGTTGACCGACTTCTCGGAATTAAAAATTGAGCATAGATTGGCTGTCCCGTTGGTAGACAAATGTGCACGCCAACTTTTGTCACATTCCGAGCTATTTTCTCTCCCTTTAAGCCCAAGTCTAGCGAAAATGCAGGGTCGATTTTCAGCTTTGACCAACTTCTCGAAATTTAAATTTGAGAATAGATTTGGATGTCACATTGGTAGACGAGCCGTCCACGCCAACTTTCATGACGTTCTGAGCTATTTTCACACCCTTTAAGCCCAAGTCTAGCGAAAACGCACGATCGAGTTTCAACTTTGACCAACTTCTCAGAATTGAAATTTGAGAATAGTTTTGGATGTCCCATTGGTAGACAAGCATCCACACCAACATTCATTACGTTCCGAGCTATTTTCTCCCCCTTTAAGCCCAACTGTAGTGAAAACACACGGTCGAGTTATGACTTTCACTAACTTCTCCGAATTCAAAATTGAGCATAGATTTGGATGTCCCATTTGTAGACATTCGCGCACAACAACTTTCGTCACATTATGAGCTAATTTCACACCCTTTAAGCTCAAGTCGAGCGAAAACGCATGGTCAAGTTTCGAATTTGACCAACTTCTCGGAATTGAAAATTGAGCATAGATTTGGATGTACCGTTGGTAGACAAATGCGCACGCCAACTTTCGTGACTTTTCGAGCTATTTTCTCACCCTTTAAGTCTAAGTGTAGCGAAAATGCATGGTCGATTTTCAACTTTGACCAACTTCTCGGAATTGAAATTTGAGAATAGTTTTGGATGTCCCATTGGTAGACAAGCATCCACACCAACATTCGTTACGTTCCGAGCTATTTTCTCCACCTTTAAGCCCAACTGTAGCGAAAACGTACATTCGAGTTACGACTTTCACCAACTTCTCGGAATTGAAATATGAGAATAGATTTGGATGTCCCGTTGGTAGACAAGTGCGCACGCCAACTTTCGTGATGTTCCGAGTTATTTTCCCTCCCTTTAAGCCCAAGTCTAGCGAAAATGCACGGTCGATTTTCAACTTTGACCAACTTCTCAGAATTTAAATTTGCGAATAGATTTGGATGTCGCATTGGTAGATGAGCATCCACGCCAACTTTCCTGACGTTTCGAGCTATTTTCACGCCCTTTAAGCCCAATCTAGCAAAAACGCACGATCGAGTTTCAACTTTGACCAACTTCTCGGAATTGAAATTTGAGAATAGTTTTGGATGTCCCATTGGTAGACAAGCGTCCACACCAACTTTCGTGACGTTCCGAGCTATTTTCTCCCCCTTTAAACCCAAGTCTAGCGAAAACGCACGGTTGAGTTTCGAATTTGACCAACTTCTCGGAATTAAAAATTGAGCATAGATTTGGATGTCCCGTTGGTAGACAAATGCGCACCCCAACTTTCGTGACATTCCGAGCTATTTTCTCACCCTTTAAGCCTAAGTCTAGCGAAAATGGACGATCGATTTTCAAGTTTGACCAACTTCTCGCAATTTAAATTTGAGAATAGATTTGGATGTCAGATTTTGAGACATGTGCGCACTACAACTTTCGTGATTTTATGAGCTAATTTCACACACTTTAATCCCAAGTCTAGAGAAAACGCATGGTGGTGTTTCGACTTTGACCAACTTCTTGGAATTTAAATTTGAGAATAGTTTTGGATGTCCCATTGGTAGACAAGCATCCACACCAACATTCGTTACGTTCCGAGCTATTTTCTCCACCTTTAAGCCCAACTGTAGCGAAAACGTACAGTCGAGTTACGACTTTCTCCAACTTCTCAGAATTGAAATTTGAGAATAGTTTTGGATGTCCCATTGGTAGACAAGCATCCACACCAACATTCGTGACGTTTCGAGCTATTTTCTCCCCCTTTAATCCCAAGTCTAGCGAAAACACACGGTCGAGTTTCGAATTTGACCAACTTCTTGGAATTAAAAATTGAGCATAGAATAGTTTTGGATGTCCCATTGGTAGACAAGCATCCACACCAACATTCGTGACGTTTCGAGCTATTTTCTCCCCCTTTAATCCCAAGTCTAGCGAAAACACACGGTCGAGTTTCGAATTTGACCAACTTCTTGGAATTAAAAATTGAGCATAGATTTGGATTTCACACCCTTGAAGCCCAAGTCTAGGGAAAATGCACGGTCAATTTTCAATTTTGACCAACCTCTCGCAATTTAAATTTGAGAATAGATTTGGATGTCACATTTGTAGACATGTGCGCACTACAACTTTCGTGATTTTACGAGCTAATCTCACACACTTTAATCCCAAGTCTAGAGAAAACGCATGGTGGCGTTTCGACTTTGACCAATTTCTTGGATTTGAAATTTGAGAATAGTTTTGGATGTCCCATTGGTAGACAAGCGTCCACAAAAACTTTCGCGACATTCCGAGCTATTTTCTCCCCCTTTAAGCCCAAGTCTAGCGAAAACGCACGGTCGAGTTTCAATATGACCAACTCCTCGAAATTTAAAATTGAGCATAGATTTGGATTTCCCGTTGGTAGAAAAATGCACACGCCAAATTTCATGACGTTCCGGGCTAATTTCACACCCTTTAAGCCCAAGTCTAGGGAAAACGCACGGTCAATTTTCAACTTTGACCAACCTCTCGCAATTTAAATTTGAGAATAGATTTGGATGTCACATTTGTAGACATGTGCGCACTACAACTTTCGTGATCTTACGAGCTAATCTCACACACTTTAATCCCAAGTCTAGAGAAAACGCATGGTGGCGTTTCGACTTTGACCAATTTCTTGGATTTGAAATTTGAGAATAGTTTTGGATGTCCCATTGGTAGACAAGCGTCCACAAAAACTTTCGCGACGTTCCGAGCTATTTTCTCCCCCTTTAAGTCCAAGTCTAGCGAAAATGCACGGTCAAGTTTTGAATATGACCAACTTCTCAGAATTTAAAATTGAGCATAGATTTGGATTTCCCGTTGGTAGAAAAATGCACACGCCAAATTTCGTGACGTTCCGAGCTAATTTCACACCCTTTAAGCCCAACTCTAGGGAAAACGCACGGTCAATTTTCAACTTTGACCAACCTCTCGCAATTTAAATTTGAGAATAGATTTGGATGTCACATTTGTAGACATGTGCGCACTACAACTTTCGTGATTTTACGAGCTAATCTCACACACTTTAATCCCAAGTCTAGAGAAAACGCATGGTGGCGTTTCGACTTTGACCAATTTCTTGGATTTGAAATCTGAGAATAGTTTTGGATGTCCCATTGGTAAACAAGCGTCCACACAAACTTTCCCGACGTTCCGAGCTATTTTCTCCCCCTTTAAGCCCAAGTCTAGCGAAAACGCATGGTCGAGTTTCGAATTTGACCAACTTCTCAGAATTAAAAATTGAGCATAGATTTGGATTTCCCGTTGGTAGAAAAATGCACACGCCAAATTTCGTGACGTTCCGAGCTAATTTCACACCCTTTAAGCCCAAGTCTAGGGAAAACGCACCGTCAATTTTCAACTTTGACCAACCTCTCGCAATTTAAATTTGAGAATAGATTTGGATGTCACATTTGTAGACATGTGCGCACTACAACTTTAGTGATTTTATGAGCTAATATCACACACTTTAATCCCAAGTCTAGTGAAAACACACAATCGAGTTTCAACTTTGACCAACTTCTCGGAATTGAAATTTGAGAATAGTTTTGGATGTCCCATTGGTAGACAAGCGTCCACACCAACTTTCGTGAAGTTCTGAGCTATTTTCTCCCCCTTTAAGCCCAAGTCTAGCGAAAACGCACAGTCGAGTTTCAAATTTGACCAACTTCTCGAAATTGAAAATTGAGCATACATTTGGATTTCCCGTTGGTAGACAAATGTGCACGCCAACTTTCATGACATTCCGAGCTATTTTCTCACCCTTTAAGCCTAAGTCTAGCGAAAATGCACGATCGATTTTTAACTTTGACCAACTTCTCGGAATTTAAATTTGAGAATAGATTTGGATGTCACATTGGTAGATGAGCGTCCACGCCAACTTTCGTGACGTTCCCAGCTATTTTCACACCCTTTACGCCCAAGTCTAGCGAAAACGCACGATCGAGTTTCAACTTTGACCAACTTCTCGGAATTGGAATTTGAGAATAGTTTTGGATGTCCCATTGGTAGACAAGCGTCCACACAAACTTTCGTGACGTTCCGAGCTATTCTCTCCCCCTTTAAGCCCAAGTCTAGCGAAAAGGCACGGTCGAGTTTCGAATTTGACCAACTTCTCGGAATTGAAAATTGAGCATAGATTTGGATTTCCCGTTTGTAGAAAAATGCACACGCCAACTTCCGTGACGTTCCGAGCTATTTTCTCACCCTTTAATCCTAAGTCTAGCGAAAACGCACGGTCGAGTTTCGAATTTGACCAACTTCTCAAAATTAAAAATTGAGCATAGATTTGGATGTCTTGTTGGTAGACAAATGCACACGCCAACTTTCATGACATTTCGAGCTATTTTCTCACCCTTTAAGCCCAAGTCTAGCGAAAATGCACGGTCGATTTTCAACTTTGACCAACTTCTCGGAATTTAAATTTGAGAATAGATTTGGATGTCACATTGGTAGACGAGCGTCCACGCCAAGTTTCGTGACGTTCCGAGCTTTTTTCACACCCTTTAAGCCCAAGTCTAGCGAAAATGCACGATCGAGTTTCAACTTTGACCAACTTCTCGGAATTGAAATTTGAGAATAGTTTTGGATGTCCCATTGGTAGACAAGCGTCCACACCAACTTTCATGACGTTCCCATCTATTTTCTCGCCCTTTAAGCCCAAGTCTAGCGAAAACGCACGGTCGAGTTTTGAATTTGACCAACCACTCAGAATTGAAAATTGAGCAGAGATTTGGATGTCCCGTTGTTAGACAAATACGCACACCAACGTTCGTGACGATCCGAGCTATTTTCTCACCCTTTAAGCGTAAGTCTAGTAAAAATGCACGGTCGAGTTTCGAATTTGACCAACTTCTCGGAATTAAAAATTGAGCATAGATTTGGATGTCTCGTTGGTAGACAAATGCGCACGCCAACTTTCGTGACGTTCCGAGCTATTTTCCCTCCCTTTAAGCCCAAGTCTAGCGAAAACGCACGATCGAGTTTCAAGTTTGACCAACTTCTCGGAATTGAAATTTGAGAATAGTTTTGGATGTCCCATTAGTAGACAAGCATCCACACCAACATTCGTGACGTTCCGAGCTATTTTCTCCCCCTTTAAGCCCAAGTCTAGCGAAAACGCACGGTCGAGTTTCGAATTTGAGCAACTTCTCGGAATTAAAAATTGAGCATAGATTTGGATGTCCCGTTGGTAGACAAATGCGCACGCCAACTTTCGTGACGTTCCGAGCTATTTTCCCTCCCTTTAAGCCCAAGTCTAGCGAAAACGCATGATCGAGTTTCAAGTTTGACCAACTTCTCGGAATTGAAATTTGAGAATAGTTTTGGATGTCCCATTGGTAGACAAGCGTCCACACCAACTTTCATGATGTTCCGAGCTATTTTCTCACCCTTTAAGCCCAAGTCTAACGAAAACGCACGGTCGAGTTTCGAATTTGACCAACCACTCGGAATTGAAAATTGAGCAAAGATTTGGATGTCCCGTTGTTAGACAAATACGCACGCCAACTTTCGTGACGATCCGAGCTATTTTGTCACCCTTTAAGCCTAAGTCTAGCGGAATTAAAAATTGAGCATAGATTTGGATGTCCTATTGGTAGACAAATGCACACGCCAACTTTCGTGACATTCCGAGCTATTTTCTTTCCCTTTAAGCCCAAGTCTAGCGAAAATTCAGGGTCGATTTTCAACTTTGACCAACTTCTCGGAATTTAAATTTGAGAATAGATTTGGATGTCACATTGGTAAACGAGCATCCATGCCAACTTTCCTGACGTTCCAAGCTATTTTCACACCCTTTAAGCCCAAGTCTAGCAAAAACGCACGATCGAGTTTCAACTTTGACCAACTTCTCGGAATTGAAATTTGAGAATGGATTTGGATGTCCCATAGGTAGACAAGCGTCCACACCAACTTTCGTGACGTTCCGAGCTATTTTCGCCCCCTTTAAGCCCAAGTCTAGCGAAAACGCACGGTCGAGTTTCGAATTTGACCAACTTCTTGGAATTGAAAATCGAGCATAGATTTGGATGTCCCGTTGGTAGACAAATGCGCACACCAACTTTCGTGACGTTCCGAGCTATTTTTTCAACCTTTAAGCCCAAATCTAGCGAAAATGCACGGTTGATTTTCAACTTTGACCAACTTCTCGGAATTTAAATTTGAGAATAGATTTGGATGTCACATTGGTAGACGAGCGTCCACGCCAACTTTCGTGACGTTCCGAGCTATTTTCAAACCCTTTAAGCCCAAATTTAGCGAAAACGCACGATCAAGTTTCAACTTTGACCAACTTCTCGGAATTGAAATTTGAGAATAGTTTTGGATGTCCCATTGGTAGACAAGCATCCACACCAACATTCGTTATGTTACGAGCTATTTTCTCACCCTTTAAGCCTAAGTCTAGCAAAAATGCATGGTCGAGTTTCAAATTTGACCAACGTCTCGGAATTAAAAATTGAGCATAGATTTGGATGTCCTATTGGTAGACAAATGCACACGCCAACTTTCGTGACATTCCGAGCTATTTTCTCTCCCTTTAAGCCCAAGTCTAGCGAAAATGCAAGGTCGATTTTCAACTTTGACCAACTTCTCGGAATTTAAATTTGAGAATAGATTTGGATGTCACATTGGTAGACGAGTGTCCACACGCCAACTTTCGTGACATTCCTAGCTATTTTCACACCCTTTAAGCCCAAGTCTAGTGAAAACACACGATCGAGTTTCAACTTTGACCAACTTCTCGGAATTGAAATTTGAGAATAGTTTTGGATGTCCCATTGGTAGAGAAGCATCCACACCAACATTCGTTACGTTTCGAGCTATTGTCTCCCCCTTTAAGCCCAACTATAGCGAAAACGTACGGTCGAGTTACGAATTTCACCAACTTCTTGGAATTGAAAATTGAGCATAGGTTTGGATGTCCCAATTGTAGACATTCGCGCACAACAACTTTCGTCACATTACGAGCTAATTTAACACCCTTTAAGCTCAAGTCTAGCGAAAACGCATGGTGTCATTTCGACTTTGACCAACTTCTCGGAATTGAAATATGAGAATAGATTTGGATGTCCCTTTGGTAGACAGGTGCGCGCGCCAACTTTCGTGACGTTCCGAGCTATTTTCCCACCCTTTAAGACCAAGTCTAGCGAAAATGCACGATCGAGTTTCAACTTTGACCAACTTCTCGGAACTGAAATTTGAGAATAGTTTTGGATGTCCAATTGGTAGACAAGCGTCCACACCAACATTCGTTATGTTCCGAGCTATTTTCTCACCCTTTAAGCCTAAGTCTAGCGAAAATGCATGGTCGAGTTTCAAATTTGACCAACGTCTCGGAATTAAAAATTGAGCATAGATTTGGATGTCCTATTGGTAGACAAATGCACACGCCAACTTTCGTGACATTCCGAGCTATTTTCTCTCCCTTTTAGCCCAAGTCTAGCGACAATGCAAGGTCGATTTTCAACTTTGACCAACTTCTCGGAATTTAAATTTGAGAATAGATTTGGATGTCACATTGGTAGACGAGTATCCACGCCAACTTTCGTGACATTCCTAGCTATTTTCACACCCTTTAAGCCCAAGTCTAGCGAAAACACACGATCGAGTTTCAACTTTGACCAACTTCTCGGAATTGAAATTTGAGAATAGTTTTGGATGTCCCATTGGTAGAGAAGCATCCACACCAACATTCGTTACGTTCCGAGCTATTGTCTCCCCCTTTAAGCCCAACTATAGCGAAAACGTATGGTCGAGTTACGAATTTCACCAACTTCTTGGAATTGAAAATTGAGCATAGGTTTGGATGTCCCAATTGTAGACATTCGCGCACAACCACTTTCGTCACATTACGAGCTAATTTAATAACCTTTAAGCTCAAGTCTAGCGAAAACGCATGGTGTCATTTCGACTTTGACCAACTTCTCGGAATTGAAATATGAGAATAGATTTGGATGTCCCGTTGGTAGACAGGTGCGCGCGCCAACGTTCGTGACGTTCCGAGCTATTTTCCCACCCTTTAAGACCAAGTCTAGCGAAAATGCACGATCGAGTTTCAACTTTGACCAACTTCTCGGAACTGAAATTTGAGAATAGTTTTGGATGTCCAATTGGTAGACAAGCGTCCATTCCAACTTTCGTGACGTTCTGAGCTATTTTCCCTCCCTTTAAGCCCAAGTCTAGCGAAAACACACGGTCAAGTTTCGAATTTGACCAACTTCTCGGAATTGAAAATTGAGCATAGATTTGGATGTACTATTGGTAGACAAATGCGCACGCCATCTTTCGTCATGTTCAGAGCTATTTTCTCACCATTTAATCCTAAGTCTAGCGAAAATGCACGCCAACTTTCGTGACGTTCCGAGCTATTTTCACACCCTTTAAGGCCAAGTCTAGCGAAAACGCACGACCGCGTTTCAACTTTGACCAACTTCTCCGATTTGAAATTTGAGAATAGTTTTGGATTTCCCATTGGTAGACAAGCGTCCACACCAACTTTCGTGACGTCCCGAGCTATTTTCTCCCCCTTTAATCCCAAGCCTAGGGAAAACGCACGATCGAGTTTCAACTTTGACCAACTTCTCAAAATTGAAATTTGAGAATAGTTTTGGATGTCCCATTGGTAGACAAGCATCCACACCAACTTTCGTGACATTCCGAGCTATTTTCTCCCCCTTTAAGCCCAAGCCTAGCGAAAAACGCACGATCGAGTTTCGAATTTGACCAACTTCTCGGAATTAAAAATTGAGCATAGATTTGGATTTCCCATTGGTAGAAAAATGCGCATGCCAACTTTCGTGACATTCCGAGCTATTTTCTCCCCATTTAAGACCAATCCTAGCGAAAACGCACGATCGAGTTTCAACTTTGACCAACTTCTCAAAATTGAAATTTGAGAATAGTTTTGGATGTCCCATTGGTAGACAAGCATCCACACCAACTTTCGTGACATTCCGAGCTATTTTCTCCCCCTTTAAGCCTAAGCCTAGGGAAAACGCACGATCGAGTTTCAACTTTGACCAACTTCTCGGAATTGAAATTTGAGAATAGTTTTGGATGTCCCATTGGTAGACAAGCATCCACACCGACATTCGTTACGTTCCGAGCTATTTTCTCCCCCTTTAAGCCCAAGTCTAGCGAAAATGCACGGTCAAGTTTCAAATTTGACCAACTTCTCGGAATTGAAAATTGAGCATAGATTTGGATATCCTGTTGGTAGACAAATGCCCACGCCAACTTTCGTGACGTTCCGAGCTATTTTTTCAACCTTTAAGCCCAAATCTAGCGAAAATGCACGGAGATTTTCAACTTTGACCAACTTCTCGAAATTTAAATTTGAGAATAGATTTGGATGTCACATTGGTAGACGAGCATCCACACCAACTTTCGTGACATTCCGAGCTATTTTCACACCCTTTAAGCCCAAGTCTAGCGAAAACGCACAATCGAGTTTCAACTTTGACCAACTTCTCGGAATTGAAATTTGAGAATAGTTTTGGATGTCCCATTGGTAGACAAGCATCCACACCAACATTCGTTACGTTCCGAGCTATTTTCTCACCCTTTAAGTTAAGCGAAAACGCACGGTCGAGTTTCGAATTTAACCAACTTCTCGGAATTAAAAATTGAGCATAGATTTGGATGTCCCGTTGGTAGACAAATGCGCACGCCAACTTTCGTGACATTCCGAGCTATTTTCTAACCCTTTAAGCGTAGGTCTAGCGAAAATGCACGGTCGATTTTCAACTTTGACCAACTTCTCGAAATTTAAATTTGAGAATGGATTTGGATGTCCCGTTGGTAGACAAGTGCACACGCCAACTTTCATGACGTTCCGAGCTATTTTCAACTTTGACCGACTTCTCGGAATTTAAATTTGAGAATGGATTTGGATGTCCCATTGGTAGACAAGTGCACACGCCAACTTTCGTGACGTTCCGAGCTATTTTCTTCCCGTTTAAGCCCAACTCTAGAGAAAACGCACGATCGTGTTTCGGCTTTGACCTACTTCTCGGAAATGAAAATTGAGAATAGATTTGGATGTCCCATTTGTAGACATGCATGCACAACAACTTTCGTGACGTTACGAGCTAATTTCACACCCTTTAAGCTCAAGTCTAACGAAAACGCATGGTGGCGTTTCGACTTTGACCAACTTTTGGGAGTTTAAATTTGAACGAGTTTCAACTTTGACCAACTTCTCGGATTTGAAAATTGAGAATAGTTTTGGATGTCACATTGGTAGACGAGCGTCCACGCCAACTTTCGTGACGTTCCGAGCTATTTTCATACCCTTTAAGCCCAAGTCTAGCGAAAGCGCACGATTGAGTTTCAACTTTGACCAACTTCTTGGAATTGAAAATTGAGAATAGATTTGGATGTCCCATTTGTAGACATGCGCGCACAGCAACTTTCATGATGTTACGAGCTAATTTCACGCCCTTTATTCCCAAGTATAGTGAAAACCGACTTTGACCAACTTCTCGGAATTGAAATTTGAGAATAGTTTTGGATGTCCCATTGGTAGACAAGCATCCACACCAAGTCTAGCGAAAATGCACAGTCGATTTCCAACTTTGACCAACTTCTCGAAATTTAAATTTGAGAATGGATTTGGATGTCACACCCTCTAAGCTCAAGTCTAGCGAACATGCATGGTGGCGTTTCGACTTTGACCAACTTCTCGGAATTGAAATATGAGAATAGATTTGGATGTCCCGTTGGTAGACAAGTGCGCACGCCAACTTTCGTGACGTTCTGAGCTATTTTCCCTCCCTTTAAGCCCAAGTCTAGCGAAAACACACGGTCAAGTTTCGAATTTGACCAACTTCTCGGAATTGAAAATTGAGCATAGATTTGGATGTACTATTGGTAGACAAATGCGCACGCCATCTTTCGTCATGTTCGGAGCTATTTTCTCACCATTTAATCCTAAGTCTAGCGAAAATGCACGCCAACTTTCGTGACGTTCCGAGCTATTTTCACACCCTTTAAGGCCAAGTCTAGCGAAAACGCACGACCGAGTTTCAACTTTGACCAACTTCTCCGATTTGAAATTTGAGAATAGTTTTGGATGTCCCATTGGTAGACAAGCGTCCACACCAACTTTCGTGACGTCCCGAGCTATTTTCTCCCCCTTTAAGCCCAAGCCTAGGGAAAACGCACGATCGAGTTTCGAATTTGACCAACTTCTCGGAATTAAAAATTGAGCATTGATTTGGATTTCCCATTGGTAGAAAAATGCGCACGCCAAATTTCGTGACATTCCGAGCTATTTTCTCCCCATTTAAGCCCAAGCCTAGGGAAAACGCACGATCGAGTTTCAACTTTGACCAACTTCTCAAAATTGAAATTTGAGAATAGTTTTGGATGTCCCATTGGTAGACAAGCATCCACACCAACTTTCGTGACATTCCGAGCTATTTTCTCCCACTTTAAGCCCAAGCCTAGGGAAAACGCACGATCGAGTTTCAACTTTGACCAACTTCTCGGAATTGAAATTTGAGAATAGTTTTGGATGTCCCATTGGTAGACAAGCATCCACACCGACATTCGTTACGTTCTGAGCTATTTTCTCCCCCTTTAAGCCCAAGTCTAGCGAAAATGCACGGTCGAGTTTCGAATTTGACCAACTTCTCGGAATTGAAAATTGAGCATAGATTTGGATATCCTGTTGGTAGACAAATGCCCACGCCAACTTTCGTGACGTTCCGAGCTATTTTTTCAACCTTTAAGCCCAAATCTAGCGAAAATGCACGGAGATTTTCAACTTTGACCAACTTCTCAGAATTTAAATTTGAGAATAGATTTGGATGTCGCATTGGTAGATGAGCATCCACGCCAACTTTCGTGACATTCCGAGCTATTTTCTCACCCTTTAAGCCTAAGTCTAGCGAAAATGGATGGTCGATTTTCAAGTTTGACCAACTTCTCGCAATTTAAATTTGAGAATAGATTTGGATGTCAGATTTTGAGACATGTGCGCACTACAACTTTCGTGATTTTATGAGCTAATTTCACACACTTTAATCCCAAGTCTAGAGAAAACGCATGGTGGTGTTTCGACTTTGACCAACTTCTTGGAATTTAAATTTGAGAATAGTTTTGGATGTCCCATTGGTAGACAAGCATCCACACCAACATTCGTTACGTTCCGAGCTATTTTCTCCACCTTTAAGCCCAACTGTAGCGAAAACGTACAGTCGAGTTACGACTTTCACCAACTTCTCGGAATTGAAATTTGAGAATAGTTTTGGATGTCCCATTGGTAGACAAGCATCCACACCAACATTCGTGACGTTTCGAGCTATTTTCTCCCCCTTTAATCCCAAGTCTAGCGAAAACACACGGTCGAGTTTCGAATTTGACCAACTTCTTGGAATTAAAAATTGAGCATAGATTTGGATTTCCCGTTTGTAGACAAATGCGCACGCCAACTTTCGTGACATTCCGAGCTAATTTCACACCCCTGAAGCCCAAGTCTAGGGAAAATGCACGGTCAATTTTCAATTTTGACCAACCTCTCGCAATTTAAATTTGAGAATAGATTTGGATGTCACATTTGTAGACATGTGCGCACTACAACTTTCGTGATTTTACGAGCTAATCTCACACACTTTAATCCTAAGTCTAGAGAAAACGCATGGTGGCGTTTCGACTTTGAGCAATTTCTTGGATTTGAAATTTGAGGATAGTTTTGGATGTCCCATTGGTAGACAAGCGTCCACAAAAACTTTCGCGACGTTCCGAGCTATTTTCTCCCCCTTTAAGCCCATGTCTAGCGAAAACGCACGGTCGAGTTTCGAATATGACCAACTTCTCAAAATTTAAAATTGAGCATAGATTTGGATTTCCCGTTGGTAGAAAAATGCACACGCCAAATTTCATGACGTTCCGGGCTAATTTCACACCCTTTAAGCCCAAGTCTAGGGAAAACGCACGGTCAATTTTCAACTTTCACCAACCTCTCGCAATTTAAATTTGAGAATAGATTTGGATGTCACATTTGTAGACATGTGCGCACTACAACTTTCGTGATTTTACGAGCTAATCTCACACACTTTAATCCCAAGTCTAGAGAAAACGCATGGTGGCGTTTCGACTTTGACCAATTTCTTGGATTTGAAATTTGAGAATAGTTTTGGATGTCCCATTGGTAGACAAGCGTCCACAAAAACTTTCGCGACGTTCCGAGCTATTTTCTCCCCCTTTAAGTCCAAGTCTAGCGAAAATGCACGGTCAAGTTTTGAATATGACCAACTTCTCAGAATTTAAAATTGAGCATAGATTTAGATTTCCCGTTGGTAGAAAAATGCACACGCCAAATTTCGTGACGTTCCGAGCTAATTTCACACCCTTTAAGCCCAACTCTAGGGAAAACGCACGGTCAATTTTCAACTTTGACCAACCTCTCGCAATTTAAATTTGAGAATAGATTTGGATGTCACATTTGTAGACATGTGCGCACTACAACTTTCGTGATTTTACGAGCTAATCTCACACACTTTAATCCCAAGTCTAGAGAAAATGCATGGTGGCGTTTCGACTTTGACCAATTTCTTGGATTTGAAATTTGGGAATAGTTTTGGATGTCGCATTGGTAGACGAGCGTCAACGCCAACTTTCGTGACGTTCCGAGCTAATTTCACACCCTTTAAGCCCAAGCCTAGGGAAAACGCACGATCGAGTTTCGACTTTGACCAAATTCTCAGAATTGAAAATCGAGCATAGATTTGGATGTCCCGTTGGTAGACAAGTGCGCACGCCAACTTTCGTGACGTTCCGAGCTAATTTCACACCCTTTAAGCCCAAGTCTAGGGAAAATGCACGGTCAATTTTCAACTTTGACCAACCTCTCGCAATTTAAATTTGAGAATAGATTTGGATGTCACATTTGTAGACATGTGCGCACTACAACTTTCGTGATTTTACGAGCTAATCTCACACACTTTAATCCCAAGTCTAGAGAAAACGCATGGTGGCGTTTCGACTTTGACCAATTTCTTGGATTTGAAATCTGAGAATAGTTTTGGATGTCCCATTGGTAAACAAGCGTCCACACAAACTTTCCCGACGTTCCGAGCTATTTTCTCCCCCTTTAAGCCCAAGTCTAGCGAAAACGCACGGTCGAGTTTCGAATTTGACCAACTTCTCAGAATTAAAAATTGAGCATAGATTTGGATTTCCCGTTGGTAGAAAAATGCACACGCCAAATTTCGTGACGTTCCGAGCTAACTTCACACCCTTTAAGCCCAAGTCTAGGGAAAACGCACCGTCAATTTTCAACTTTGACCAACCTCTCGCAATTTAAATTTGAGAATAGATTTGGGTGTCACATTTGTAGACATGTGCGCACTACAACTTTAGTGATTTTATGAGCTAATCTCACACACTTTAATCCCAAGTCTAGAGAAAACGCATGGTGGCGTTTCAACTTTGACCAATTTCTTGGATTTGAAATTTGAGAATAGTTTTGGATGTCCCATTGGTAGACAAGCGTCCACACCAACTTTAGTGACTTTCCAAGCTATTTTCTCCTGTAGTGAAAACGCACCGTCAATTTTCAACTTTGACCAACCTCTCGCAATTTAAATTTGAGAATAGATTTGGATGTCACATTTGTAGACATGTGCGCACTACAACTTTAGTGATTTTATGAGCTAATCTCACGCACTTTAATCCCAAGTCTAGTGAAAACGCACGATCGAGTTTCAACTTTGACCAACTTCTCGGAATTGAAATTTGAGAATAGTTTTGGATGTCCCATTGGTAGACAAGCGTCCACACCAACTTTCGTGACGTTCTGAGCTATTTTCTCCCCCTTTAAGCCCAAGTCTAGCGAAAACGCACAGTCGAGTTTCAAATTTGACCAACTTCTCGAAATTGAAAATTGAGCATACATTTGGATTTCCCGTTGGTAGACAAATGTGCACGCCAACTTTCATGACATTCCGAGCTATTTTCTCACCCTTTAAGCCTAAGTCTAGCGAAAATGCACGATCGATTTTCAACTTTGACCAACTTCTCGGAATTTAAATTTGAGAATAGATTTGGATGTCACATTGGTAGATGAGCGTCCACGACAACTTTCGTGACGTTCCCAGCTATTTTCATACCCTTTACGCCCAAGTCTAGCGAAAACGCACGATCGAGTTTCAACTTTGACCAACTTCTCGGAATTGGAATTTGAGAATAGTTTTGGATGTCCCATTGGTAGACAAGCGTCCACACAAACTTTCGTGACGTTCCGAGCTATTCTCTCCCCCTTTAAGCCCAAGTCTAGCGAAAACGCACGGTCGAGTTTCGAATTTGACCAACTTCTCGGAATTGAAAATTGAGCATAGATTTGGATTTCCCGTTGGTAGAAAAATGCACACGCCAACTTCCGTGACGTTCCGAGCTATTTTCTCACCCTTTAATCCTAAGTCTAGCGAAAACGCACGGTCGAGTTTCGAATTTGACCAACTTCTCAAAATTAAAAATTGAGCATAGATTTGGATGTCTTGTTGGTAGACAAATGCACACGCCAACTTTCGTGACATTCCGAGCTATTTTCTCACCCTTTAAGCCCAAGTCTAGCGAAAATGCACGGTCGATTTTCAGCTTTGACCAACTTCTCGGAATTTAAATTTGAGAATAGATTTGGATGTCACATTGGTAGACGAGCGTCCACGCCAAGTTTCGTGACGTTCCGAGCTTTTTTCACACCCTTTAAGCCCAAGTCTAGCGAAAATGCACGATCGAGTTTCAACTTTGACCAACCTCTCGGAATTGAAATTGGAGAATAGTTTTGGATGTCCCATTGGTAGACAAGCGTCCACACCAACTTTCATGACGTTCCCAGCTATTTTCTCGCCCTTTAAGCCCAAGTCTAGCGAAAATGCACAGTCGAGTTTTGAATTTGACCAACCACTCAGAATTGAAAATTGAGCAGAGATTTGGATGTCCCGTTGTTAGACAAATACGCACACCAACTTTCGTGACGATCCGAGCTATTTTCTCACCCTTTAAGCGTAAGTCTAGCGAAAATGCACGGTCGAGTTTCGAATTTGACCAACTTCTCGGAATTAAAAATTGAGCATAGATTTGGATGTCCCGTTGGTAGACAAATGCGCACGCCAACTTTCGTGACGTTCCGAGCTATTTTCCCTCCCTTTAAGCCCAAGTCTAGCGAAAACGCACGATTGAGTTTCAAGTTTGACCAACTTCTCGGAACTGAAATTTGACAATAGTTTTGGATGTCCCATTGGTAGACAAGCATCCACACCAACATTCGTGACGTTCCGAGCTATTTTCTACCCCTTTAAGCCCAAGTCTAGCGAAAACGCACGGTCGAGTTTTGAATTTGAGCAACTTCTAGGAATTAAAAATTGAGCATAGAATTGGATTTCCCGTTTGTAGACAAGCGTCCATGCCAACGTTCGTGACGTTCCAAGTTATTTTCTTCCCCTTTAGGCCCAACTCTAGAGAAAATGCACGATCGTGTTTCGGCTTTGACCTACTTCTCGTAAATGAAAATTGAGAATAGATTTGGATGTCCCATTTGTAGACATGCATGCACAACAACTTTCGTGACGTTACGAGCTAATTTCACACCCTTTAAGCTCAAGTCTAACGAAAACGCATGGTGGCGTTTCGACTTTGACCAACTTTTGGGAGTTTAAATTTGAAAATAGATTTGGATGTCCCGTTGGTAGACAAGTGCACATGCCAACTTTCGTGACGTTCCGAGCTATTTTCTTCCCCTTTAAGCCCAACTCTAGAGAAAACGCACGGTCGTGTTTCGGCTTTGAGCTACTTCTCGGAATTGAAAATTGAGAATAGATTTGGATGTCCCATTTGTAGACATGCGTGCACAGCAACTTTCGTGACGTTACGAGCTAATTTTACACCCTTTAAGCTCAAGTTTAGAGAAAACGCACGGTCGTGTTTCGGCTTTGAGCTACTTCTCGGAATTGAAAATTGAGAATAGATTTGGATGTCCCATTTGTAGACAAGTGCGCACGCCAACTTTCGTGACGTTCCGAGCTATTTTCTCGCCCTTTAAGCCCAAGTCTAGCGAAAACGCACGGTCGAGTTTCGAATTTGAACAACCACTCAGAATTGAAAATTGAGCAGAGATTTGGATGTCCGGTTGTTAGACAAATACGCACGCCAACTTTCGTGACGTTCCGAGCTATTTTCTCGCCCTTTAAGCCCAAGTCTAGCGAAAACACACGATCGAGTTTCAACTTTGACCAAGTTCTCGGATTTGAAATTTGAGAATAGTTTTGGATGTCACACTGGTAGACGAGCGTCCACGCCAACTTTCGTGACGTTCCGAGCTATTTTCATACCCTTTAAGCCCAAGTCTAGCGAAAGCGCACGATTGAGTTTCAACTTTGACCAACTTCTTGGAATTGAAAATTGAGAATAGATTTGGATGTCCCATTTGTAGACATGCGCGCACAGCAACTTTCATGACGTTACGAGCTAATTTCACGCCCTTTATTCCCAAGTATAGTGAAAACCGACTTTGACCAAATTCTCGGAATTGAAATTTGAGAATAGTTTTGGATGTCCCATTGGTAGACAAGCATCCACACCAAGTCTAGCGAAAATGCACGGTCGATTTCCAACTTTGACCAACTTCTCGAAATTTAAATTTGAGAATGGATTTGGATGTCACACCCTCTAAGCTCAAGTCTAGCGAACATGCATGGTGGCGTTTCGACTTTGACCAACTTCTCGGAATTGAAATATGAGAATAGATTTGGATGTCCCGTTGGTAGACAAGTGCGCACGCCAACTTTCGTGACGTTCTGAGCTATTTTCCCTCCCTTTAAGCCCAAGTCTAGCGAAAACACACGGTCAAGTTTCGAATTTGACCAACTTCTCGGAATTGAAAATTGAGCATAGATTTGGATGTACTATTGGTAGACAAATGCGCACGCCATCTTTCGTCATGTTCGGAGCTATTTTCTCACCATTTAATCCTAAGTCTAGCGAAAATGCACGCCAACTTTCGTGACGTTCCGAGCTATTTTCACACCCTTTAAGGCCAAGTCTAGCGAAAACGCACGACCGAGTTTCAACTTTGACCAACTTCTCCGATTTGAAATTTGAGAATAGTTTTGGATGTCCCATTGGTAGACAAGCGTCCACACCAACTTTCGTGACGTCCCGAGCTATTTTCTCCCCCTTTAAGCCCAAGCCTAGGGAAAACGCACGATCGAGTTTCGAATTTGACCAACTTCTCGGAATTAAAAATTGAGCATAGATTTGGATTTCCCATTGGTAGAAAAATGCGCACGCCAAATTTCATGACATTCCGAGCTATTTTCTCCCCATTTAAGCCCAAGCCTAGGGAAAACGCACGATCGAGTTTCAACTTTGACCAACTTCTCAAAATTGAAATTTGGGAATAGTTTTGGATGTCCCATTGGTAGACAAGCATCCACACCAACTTTCGTGACATTCCGAGCTATTTTCTCCCCCTTTAAGCCCAAGCCTAGGGAAAACGCACGATCGAGTTTCAACTTTGACCAACTTCTCGGAATTGAAATTTGAGAATAGTTTTGGATGTCCCATTGGTAGACAAGCATCCACACCGACATTCGTTACGTTCCGAGCTATTTTCTCCCCCTTTAAGCCCAAGTCTAGCGAAAATGCACGGTCAAGTTTCGAATTTGACCAACTTCTCGGAATTGAAAATTGAGCATAGATTTGGATATCCTGCTGTTAGACAAATGCCCACGCCAACTTTCGTGACGTTCCGAGCTATTTTTTCAACCTTTAAGCCCAAATCTAGCGAAAATGCACGGAGATTTTCAACTTTGACCAACTTCTCGGAATTTAAATTTGAGAATAGATTTGGATGTCACATTGGTAGACGAGCATCCACACCAACTTTCGTGACGTTCCGAGCTATTTTCACACCCTTTAAGCCCAAGTCTAGCGAAAACGCACAATCGAGTTTCAACTTTGACCAACTTCTCGGAATTGAAATTTGAGAATAGTTTTGGATGTCCCATTGGTAGACAAGCATCCACACCAACATTCGTTACGTTCCGAGCTATTTTCTCACCCTTTAAGCTTAAGTCTAGCGAAAACGCACGGTCGAGTTTCGAATTTAACCAACTTCTCGGAATTAAAAATTGAGCATAGATTTGGATGTCCTGTTGGTAGACAAATGCACAAGCCAACTTTCGTGACATTCCGAGCTATTTTCTCACCCTTTAAGCCCAAGTCTAGCGAAAATGCACGGTCGATTTTCAACTTTGACCAACTTCTCTCAATTTAAATTTGAGAATAGATTTGGATGTCACATTGGTAGACGAGCGTCCACGCCAACCTTCGTGACGTTCCGAGCACTTTTCGCACCCTTTAAGCCAAAGTCTAGCGAAAACGCACGATCGAGTTTCAACTTTGACCAACTTCTCAGAATTGAAATTTGAGAATAGTTTTGGATGTCCCATTGGTAGACAAGCATCCACACCAACATTCGTTACGTTCCGAGCTATTTTCTCGCCCTTTAAGCCCAAGTCTAGCGAAAACGCACGACCGAGTTTCAACTTTGACCAACTTCTCGGATTTGAAATTTGAGAATAGTTTTGGATGTCACACTGGTAGACGAGCGTCCACGCCAACTTTCGTGACGTTCCGAGCTATTTTCATACCCTTTAAGCCCAAGTCTAGCGAAAGCGCACGATTGAGTTTCAACTTTGACCAACTTCTTGGAATTGAAAATTGAGAATAGATTTGGATGTCCCATTTGTAGACATGCGCGCACAGCAACTTTCATGATGTTACGAGCTAATTTCACGCCCTTTATTCCCAAGTATAGTGAAAACCGACTTTGACCAACTTCTCTGAATTGAAATTTGAGAATAGTTTTGGATGTCCCATTGGTAGACAAGCATCCACACCGAGTCTAGCGAAAATGCACGGTCGATTTCCAACTTTGACCAACTTCTCGAAATTTAAATTTGAGAATGGATTTGGATGTCACACCCTCTAAGCTCAAGTCTAGCGAACATGCATGGTGGCGTTTCGACTTTGACCAACTTCTCGGAATTGAAATATGAGAATAGATTTGGATGTCCCGTTGGTAGACAAGTGCGCACGCCAACTTTCGTGACGTTCTGAGCTATTTTCCCTCCCTTTAAGCCCAAGTCTAGCGAAAACACACGGTCAAGTTTCGAATTTGACCAACTTCTCGGAATTGAAAATTGAGCATAGATTTGGATGTACTATTGGTAGACAAATGCGCACGCCATCTTTTGTCATGTTCGGAGCTATTTTCTCACCATTTAATCCTAAGTCTAGTGAAAATGCACGCCAACTTTCGTGACGTTCCGAGCTATTTTCACACCCTTTAAGGCCAAGTCTAGCGAAAACGCACGACCGAGTTTCAACTTTGACCAACTTCTCCGATTTGAAATTTGAGAATAGTTTTGGATGTCCCATTGGTAGACAAGCGTCCACACCAACTTTCGTGACATCCCGAGCTATTTTCTCCCCCTTTAAGCCCAAGCCTAGGGAAAACGCACGATCGAGTTTCGAATTTGACCAACTTCTCGGAATTAAAAATTGAGCATAGATTTGGATTTCCCATTGGTAGAAAAATGCGCACGCCAACTTTCGTGACATTCCGAGCTATTTTCTCCCCATTTAAGCCCAATCCTAGGGAAAACGCACGATCGAGTTTCAACTTTGACCAACTTCTCAAAATTGAAATTTGAGAATATTTTTGGATGTCCCATTGGTAGACAAGCATCCACACCAACTTTCGTGACATTCCGAGCTATTTTCTCCCCCTTTAAGCCCAAGCCTAGGGAAAATGCACGATCGAGTTTCAACTTTGACCAACTTCTCGGAATTGAAATTTGAGAATAGTTTTGGATGTCCCATTGGTAGACAAGCATCCACACCGACATTCGTTACGTTCCGAGCTATTTTCTCCCCCTTTAAGCCCAAGTCTAGCGAAAATGCACGGTCAAGTTTCGAATTTGACCAACTTCTCGGAATTGAAAATTGAGCATAGATTTGGATATCCTGCTGGTAGACAAATGCCCACGCCAACTTTCGTGACGTTCCGAGCTATTTTTTCAATCTTTAAGCCCAAATCTAGCGAAAATGCACGGAGATTTTCAACTTTGACCAACTTCTCGGAATTTAAATTTGAGAATAGATTTGGATGTCACATTGGTAGACGAGCATCCACATCAACTTTCGTGACGTTCCGAGCTATTTTCACACCCTTTAAGCCCAAGTCTAGCGAAAACGCACAATCGAGTTTCAACTTTGACCAACTTCTCGGAATTGAAATTTGAGAATAGTTTTGGATGTCCCATTGGTAGACAAGCATCCACACCAACATTCGTTACGTTCCGAGCTATTTTCTCACCCTTTAAGCCTAAGTCTAGCGAAAACGCACGGTCGAGTTTCGAATTTAACCAACTTCTCGTAATTAAAAATTGAGCATAGATTTGGATGTCCTGTTGGTAGACAAATGCACACGCCAACTTTCGTGACATTCCGAGCTATTTTCTCACCCTTTAAGCCCAAGTCTAGCGAAAATGCACGGTCGATTTTCAACTTTGACCAACTTCTCTCAATTTAAATTTGAGAATAGATTTGGATGTCACATTGGTAGACGAGCTTCCATGCCAACCTTCATGACGTCCCGAGCACTTTTCGCACCCTTTAAGCCAAAGTCTAGCGAAAACGCACGATCGAGTTTTAACTTTGACCAACTTCTCGGAATTGAAATTTGAGAATAGTTTTGGATGTCCCATTGGTAGACAAGCGTCCACACCAACTTTCATGACGTTCCCAGCTATTTTCTCGCCCTTTAAGCCCAAGTCTAGCGAAAACGCACAGTCGAGTTTTGAATTTGACCAACCACTCAGAATTGAAAATTGAGCAGAGATTTGGATGTCCTGTTGTTAGGAAAATACGCACCCCAATTTTCGTGACGTTCCGAGCTATTTTCTAACCCTTTAAGCCTAAGTCTAGCCAAAACGCACGGTCGAGTTTCGAATTTTACCAACTTCTCGGAATTAAAAATTGAGCATAGATTTGGATGTCCTATTGGTAGACAAATGCACACGCCAACTTTCGTGACATTCTGACCTATTTTCTCTCCCTTTAATCCCAAGTCTAGCGAAAATGCAGGGTCGATTTTCAACTTTGACCAACTTCTCGGAATTTAAATTTGAGATTAGATTTAGATGTCACATTGGTAGACGAGCATCTACGCCAACTTTCGTGACGTTCCTAGCTATTTGCACACCCTTTAAGCCCAAGTCGAGCGAAAACGCACGATCGAGTTTCAACTTTGACCAACTTCTCGGAATTGAAATTTGAGAATAGTTTTGGATGTCCCATTGGTAGACAAGTGTCCACGCCAACTTTTGTGACATTCCGAGCTATTTTCGCCCCCTTTAAGCCCAAGTCTAGCGAAAACACACGGTCGAGTTTCCAATTTGACCAACTTCTCGGAATTGAAAATTGAGCATAGATTTGGATGTCCCGTTGGCAGACAAATGCGCACACCAACGTTCGTGACGTTCTAAGCTATTTTCACCCCCTTTAAGCCCAAGTCTAGCGAAAATGCACGGTCGAGTTTCGAATTTGACCAACTTCTGGGAATTGAAAATTGAGCATAGATTTGGATGTCCCGTTGGTAGAAAAGCGTTCACACCAACTTTCGTGACGTTCCGAGCTATTTTCCCCCCCTTTAAGCCCAAGTCTAGCGAAAACGCACGATCGAGTTTCGAAGTTGACCGACTTCTCGGAATTAAAAATTGAGCATAGACTTGGCTGTCCCGTTGGTAGACAAATGCGCACGCCAACTTTTGTCACATTCCGAGCTATTTTCTCTCCCTTTAGGCCCAAGTCTAGCGAAAATGCAGGGTCGATTTTCAGCTTTGACCAACTTCTCGAAATTTAAATTTGAGAATAGATTTGGATGTCACATTGGTAGACGAGTGTCCACGCCAACTTTCATGACATTCTGAGCTATTTTCACACCCTTTAAGCCCAAGTCTAGCGAAAACGCACGATCGAGTTTCAACTTTGACCAACTTCTCAGAATTGAAATTTGAGAATAGTTTTGGATGTCCCATTGGTAGACAAGCATCCACACCAACATTCGTTACGTTCCGAGCTATTTTCTCCCCCTTTAAGCCCAACTGTAGTGAAAACGCACGGTCGAGTTATGACTTTCACCAACTTCTCCGAATTGAAAATTGAGCATAGTTTTGGATGTCCCATTTGTAGACATTCGCGCACAACAACTTTCGTCACATTATGAGCTAATTTCACACCCTTTAAGCTCAAGTCGAGCGAAAACGCATGGTCGAGTTTCGAATTTGACCAACTTCTCGGAATTGAAAATTGACCATAGATTTGGATGTACCGTTGGTAGACAAATGCGCACGCCAACTTTCGTGACGTTTCGAGCTATTTTCTCACCCTTTAAGCCTAAGTGTAGTGAAAATGCACGGTTGATTTTCAACTTTGACCAACTTCTCGGAATTGAAATTTGAGAATAGTTTTGGATGTCCCATTGGTAGACAAGCATCCACACCAACATTCTTTACGTTCCGAGCTATTTTCTCCACCTTTAAGCCCAACTGTAGTGAAAACGTACAGTCGAGTTACGACTTTCACCAACTTCTCGGAATTGAAAATTGAGCATAGATTTGGATGTCCCATTTGTAGACATTCGCGCACAACAACTTTCGTCACATTACGAGCAAATTTCACACCTTTTAAGCTCAAGTCTAGAGAACACGCATGGTGGCGTTTCGACTTTGACCAACTTCTCGGAATTGAAATATGAGAATAGATTTGGATGTCCCGTTGGTAGACAAGTGCGCACGCCAACTTTCGTGACGTTCCGAGTTATTTTCCCTCCCTTTAAGCCCAAGTCTAGCGAAAATGCACGGTCGATTTTCAACTTTGACCAACTTCTCAGAATTTAAATTTGAGAATAGATTTGGATGTCGCATTGGTAGATGAGCATCCATGCCAACTTTCGTGACATTTCGATCTATTTTCACGCCCTTTAAGCCCAATCTAGCAAAAACGCACGATCGAGTTTCAACTTTGACCAACTTCTCGGAATTGAAATTTGACAATACGTTTGGATGTCCCATTGGTAGACAAGCATCCACACCAACTTTCGTGACGTTCCGAGCTATTTTCTCCCCCTTTAAACCCAAGTCTAGCGAAAACGCATGGTCGAGTTTCGAATTTGACCAACTTCTCGGAATTAAAAATTGAGCATAGATTTGGATGTCCCGTTGGTAGACAAATGCGCACACCAACTTTCGTGACATTCCGAGCTATTTTCTCACCCTTTAAGCCTAAGTCTAGCGAAAATGGACGGTCGATTTTCAAGTTTGACCAACTTCTCACAATTTAAATTTGAAAATAGATTTGGATGTCAGATTTTGAGACATGTGCGCACTACAACTTTCGTGATTTTATGAGCTAATTTCACACACTTTAATCCCAAGTCTAGAGAAAACGCATGGTGGTGTTTCGACTTTGACCAACTTCTTGGAATTTAAATTTGAGAATAGTTTTGGATGTCCCATTGGTAGACAAGCATCCACACCAACATTCGTTACGTTCCGAGCTATTTTCTCCACCTTTAAGCCCAACTGTAGCGAAAATGTACAGTCGAGTTACGACTTTCACCAACTTCTCAGAATTGAAATTTGAGAATAGTTTTGGATGTCCCATTGGTAGACAAGCATCCACACCAACATTCGTGACGTTTCGAGCTATTTTCTCCCCCTTTAATCCCAAGTCTAGCGAAAACACACGGTCGAGTTTCGAATTTGACCAACTTCTTGGAATTAAAAATTGAGCATAGATTTGGATTTCCCGTTTGTAGACAAATGCGCACGCCAACTTTCGTGACATTCCGAGCTAATTTCACACCCTTGAAGCCCAAGTCTAGGGAAAATGCACGGTCAATTTTCAATTTTGACCAACCTCTCGCAATTTAAATTTGAGAATAGATTTGGATGTCACATTTGTAGACATGTGCGCACTACAACTTTCGTGATTTTACGAGCTAATCTCACACACTTTAATCCCAAGTCTAGAGAAAACGCATGGTGGCATTTCGACTTTGACCAATTTCTTGGATTTGAAATTTGAGAATAGTTTTGGATGTCCCATTGGTAGACAAGCGTCCACAAAAACTTTCGCGACGTTCCGAGCTATGTTCTCCCCCTTTAAGCCCAAGTCTAGCGAAAACGCACGGTCGAGTTTCGAATATGACCAACTTCTCAAAATTTAAAATTGAGCATAGATTTGGATTTCCCGTTGGTAGAAAAATGCACACGCCAAATTTCATGACGTTCCGGGCTAATTTCACACCCTTTAAGCCCAAGTCTAGGGAAAACGCACGGTCAATTTTCAACTTTGACCAACCTCTCGCAATTTAAATTTGAGAATAGATTTGGATGTCACATTTGTAGACATGTGCGCACTACAACTTTAGTGATTTTATGAGCTAATCTCACACACTTTAATCCCAAGTCTAGAGAAAACGCATGGTGGCGTTTCAACTTTGACCAATTTCTTGGATTTGAAATTTGAGAATAGTTTTGGATGTCCCATTGGTAGACAAGCGTCCACACCAACTTTAGTGACTTTCCAAGCTATTTTCTCCTGTAGTGAAAACGTATGGTCGAGTTTCAACTTTCACCAACTTCTCGTAATTGAAGATTGAGCATAGGTTTGGAGGTCCCATTTTTAGACATTTGCGCACAACAACTTTCGTGACATTATGGGCTAATTTCACACCCTTTAAGCCCAAGTATAGCGAAAACGCACAATCGAATTTCAACTTTGACCAACTTCTCGGAATTGAAATTTGAGAATAGTTTTGGATGTCCCATTGGTAGACAAGCGTCCACACCAACTTTCGTGACGTTCTGAGCTATTTTCTCCCCCTTTAAGCCCAAGTCTAGCGAAAACGCACAGTCGAGTTTCAAATTTGACCAACTTCTCGAAATTGAAAATTGAGCATACATTTGGATTTCCCGTTGGTAGACAAATGTGCACGCCAACTTTCATGACATTCCGAGCTATTTTCTCACCCTTTAAGCCTAAGTCTAGCGAAAATGCACGATCGATTTTCAACTTTGTCCAACTTCTCGGAATTTAAATTTGAGAATAGATTTGGATGTCACATTGGTAGATGAGCGTCCACGCCAACTTTCGTGACGTTCCCAGCTATTTTCACACCCTTTACGCCCAAGTCTAGCGAAAACGCACGATCGAGTTTCAACTTTGACCAACTTCTCGGAATTGGAATTTGAGAATAGTTTTGGATGTCCCATTGGTAGACAAGCGTCCACACATACTTTCGTGGTGTTCCGAGCTATTCTCTCCCCCTTTAAGCCCAAGTCTAGCGAAAATGCACGGTCGAGTTTCGAATTTGACCAACTTCTCGGAATTGAAAATTGAGCATAGATTTGGATTTCCCGTTGGTAGAAAAATGCACACGCCAACTTCCGTGACGTTCCGAGTTTTTTTCTCACCCTTTAATCCTAAGTCTAGCGAAAACGCACGGTCGAGTTTCGAATTTGACCAACTTCTAAAAATTAAAAATTGAGCATAGATTTGGATGTCTTGTTGGTAGACAAATGCACACGCCAACTTTCGTGACATTCCGAGCTATTTTCTCACCCTTTAAGCCCAAGTCTAGCGAAAATGCACGGTCGATTTTCAGCTTTGACCAACTTCTCGGAATTTAAATTTGAGAATAGATTTGGATGTCACATTGGTAGACGAGCGTCCACGCCAAGTTTCGTGACGTTCCGAGCTTTTTTCAAACCCTTTAAGCCCAAGTCTAGCGAAAATGCACGATCGAGTTTCAACTTTGACCAACTTCTCGGAATTGAAATTTGAGAATAGTTTTGGATGTCCCATTGGTAGACAAGCGTCCACACCAACTTTCATGACGTTCCCAGCTATTTTCTCGCCCTTTAAGCCCAAGTCTAGCGAAAACGCACAGTCGAGTTTTGAATTTGACCAACCACTCAGAATTGAAAATTGAGCAGAGATTTGGATGTCCTGTTGTTAGACAAATACGCACACCAACTTTCGTGACGATCCGAGCTATTTTCTCACCCTTTAAGCGTAAGTCTAGCGAAAATGCACGGTCGAGTTTCGAATTTGACCAACTTCTCGGAATTAAAAATTGAGCATAGATTTGGATGTCCCGTTGGTAGACAAATGCGCACGCCAACTTTCGTGACGTGCCGAGCTATTTTCCCTCCCTTTAAGCCCAAGTCTAGCGAAAACGCACGATCGAGTTTCAAGTTTGACCAACTTCTCGGAATTGAAATTTGAGAATAGTTTTGGATGTCCCATTTGTAGACAAGCATCCACACCAACATTCGTGACGTTCCGAGCTATTTTCTCCCCCTTTAAGCCCAAGTCTAGCGAAAACGCACGGTCGAGTTTCGAATTTGAGAAACTTCTCGGAATTAAAAATTGAGCATAGATTTGGATTTCCCGTTTGTAGACAAATGCGCACGCCAACTTTCGTGACATTCTGAGCAATTTTCTCACCCTTTAAGCCTAAGTCTATCGAAAATGCACGGTTGATTTTCAACTTTGACAACCTTCTAGGAATTTAAATTTGAGAATGGATTTGGATGTCCCGTTGGTAGACAAGCGTCCACGCCAACGTTCATGACGTTCCAAGTTATTTTCTTCCCCTTTAGGCCCAACTCTAGAGAAAACGCACGATCGTGTTTCGGCTTTGACCTACTTCTCGTAAATGAAAATTGAGAATAGATTTGGATGTCCCATTTGTAGACATGCACGCACAACAAATTTCGTGACGTTACGAGCTAATTTCACACCCTTTAAGCTCAAGTCTAACGAAAACGCATGGTGGCGTTTCGACTTTGACCAACTTTTGGGAGTTGAAATTTGAAAATAGATTTGGATGTCCCGTTGGTAGACAAGTGCACATGCCAACTTTCGGGACGTTTCGATCTATTTTCTTCCCCTTTAAGCCCCACTCTAGAGAAAACACACGGTCGTGTTTCGGCTTTGAGCTACTTCTCGGAATTGAAAATTGAGAATAGATTTGTATGTCCCATTTGTAGACATGCGTGCACAGCAGTTTTCGTGACGTTACGAGCTAATTTTACACCCTTTAAGCTCAAGTTTAGCGAAAACGCATGGTGGCATTTCAGCTTTGACCAACTTCTTGGAATTGAAATTTGAGAATAGATTTGGATGTCCCATTGGTAGACAAGTGCGCACGCCAACTTTCGTGACGTTCCAAGCTATTTTCTCACCCTTTAAGCCCAAGTCGAGCGAAAACGCTCCGTCAATTTTAAACTTTGACCAACTTCTCAGAATTTAAATTTGAGAATAGATTTGGATGTCACATTGGTAGACGAGCGTCCACGCCGACTTTCGTGACGTTCTGAGCTATTTTCACACCCTTTAAGCCCAAGTTTAGCGAAAACGCACGATCAAGTTTCAACTTTGACCAACTTCTCGGAATTGAAATTTGAGAATAGTTTTGGATGTCCCATTGGTAGACAAGCATCCACACCAACATTCGTTATGTTCCGAGCTATTTTCTCACCCTTTAAGCCTAAGTCTAGCAAAAAGGCATGGTCGAGTTTCAAATTTGACCAACGTCTCGGAATTAAAAATTGAGCATAGATTTGGATGTCCTATTGGTAGACAAATGCACACGCCAACTTTCGTGACATTCCGAGCTATTTTCTCTCCCTTTAAGCCCAAGTCTAGCGAAAATGCAAGGTCGATTTTCAACTTTGACCAACTTCTCGGAATTTAAATTTGAGAATAGATTTGGATGTCACATTGGTAGACGAGTGTCCACACGCCAACTTTCGTGACATTCCTAGCTATTTTCACACCCTTTAAGCCCAAGTCTAGCGAAAACACACGATCGAGTTTCAACTTTGACCAACTTCTCGGAATTGAAATTTGAGAATAGTTTTGGATGTCCCATTGGTAGAGAAGCATCCACACCAACATTCGTTACGTTCCGAGCTATTGTCTCCCCCTTTAAGCCCAACTATAGCGAAAACGTACGGTCGAGTTACGAATTTCACCAACTTCTTGGAATTGAAAATTGAGCATAGGTTTGGATGTCCCAATTGTAGACATTCGCGCACAACAACTTTCGTCACATTACGAGCTAATTTAACACCCTTTAAGCTCAAGTCTAGCGAAAACGCATGGTGTCATTTCGACTTTGACCAACTTCTCGGAATTGAAATATGAGAATAGATTTGGATGTCCCTTTGGTAGACAGGTGCGCGCGCCAATTTTCGCGACGTTCCGAGCTATTTTCGCACCCTTTAAGACCAAGTCTAGCGAAAATGCACGATCGAGTTTCAACTTTGACCAACTTCTCGGAACTGAAATTTGAGAATAGTTTTGGATGTCCAATTGGTAGACAAGCGTCCATTCCAACTTTCGTGACGTTCCGAGCTATTTTCTCCCCCTTTAAGCCCAAGTCTAGCGAAAACGCACGGTCGAGTTTTGAATTTGAGCAACTTCTCGGAATTGAAAATCGAGCATAGATTTGGATGTCCCGTTGGTAGACAAATGCGCACGCCAACTTTCGTGACATTCCGAGCTATTTTCTAACCCTTTAAGCCTAGGTCTAGCGAAAATGCACGGTCGATTTTCAACTTTGACCAACTTCTCGGAATTTAAATTTGAGAATGGATTTGGATGTCCCGTTGGTAGACAAGTGCACACGCCAACTTTCGTGACGTTCCGAGCTATTTTCAACTTTGACCGACTTCTCGGAATTTAAATTTGAGAATGGATTTGGATGTCCCATTTGTAGACAAGTGCACACGCCAACTTTCGTGACGTTCCGAGCTATTTTCTTCCCGTTTAAGCCCAACTCTAGAGAAAACGCACGATCGTGTTTCGGCTTTGACCTACTTCTCGGAAATGAAAATTGAGAATAGATTTGGATGTCCCATTTGTAGACATGCATGCACAACAACTTTCGTGACGTTACGAGCTAATTTCACACCCTTTAAGCTCAAGTCTAACGAAAACGCATGGTGGCGTTTCGACTTTGACCAACTTCTTGGAATTGAAATTTGAGAATAGATTTGGATGTCCCATTGGTAGACAAGTGCGCACGCCAACTTTCGTGACGTTCCGAGCTATTTTCTCGCCCTTTAAGCCCAAGTCTAGCGAAAACGCACGGTCGAGTTTCGAATTTGAACAACCACTTAGAATTGAAAATTGAGCAGAGATTTGGATGTCCCGTTGTTAGACAAATACGCACGCCAACTTTCGTGACGTTCTGAGCTATTTTCTCGCCCTTTAAGCCCAAGTCTAGCGAAAACGCACGACCGAGTTTCAACTTTGACCAACTTCTCGGAATTGAAATTTGAGAATAGTTTTGGATGTCCCATTGGTAGACAAGCATCCACACCAACATTCGTTACGTTCCGAGCTATTTTCTCCACCTTTAAGCCCAACTGTAGCGAAAACGTATAGTCGAGTTACGACTTTCACCAACTTCTCGGAATTGAAAATTGAGCATAGATTTGGATGTCCCATTTGTAGACATTCGCGCGCAACAACTTTCGTCACATTACGAGCTAATTTCACACCTTTTAAGCTCAAGTCTAGTGAACACGCATGGTGGCGTTTCGACTTTGACCAACTTCTCGGAATTGAAATATGAGAATAGATTTGGATGTCCCGTTGGTAGACAAGTGCGCACGCCAACTTTCGTGACGTTCCGAGTTTTTTTCCCTCCCTTTAAGCCCAAGTCTAGCGAAAATGCACGGTCGATTTTCAACTTTGACCAACTTCTCAGAATTTAAATTTGAGAATAGATTTGGATGTCGCATTGGTAGATGAGCATCCACGCCAACTTTCGTGACGTTTCGAGCTATTTTCACGCCCTTTAAGCCCAATCTAGCAAAAACGCACGATCGAGTTTCAACTTTGACCAACTTCTCGGAATTGAAATTTGAGAATAGTTTTGGATGTCCCATTGGTAGACAAGCGTCCACACCAACTTTCGTGACGTTCCGAGCTATTTTCTCCCCCTTTAAACCCAAGTCTAGCGAAAACGCACGGTTGAGTTTCGAATTTGACCAACTTCTCGGAATTAAAAATTGAGCATAGATTTGGATGTCCCGTTGGTAGACAAATGCGCACCCCAACTTTCGTGACATTCCGAGCTATTTTCTCACCCTTTAAGCCTAAGTCTAGCGAAAATGGACGGTCGATTTTCAAGTTTGACCAACTTCTCGCAATTTAAATTTGAGAATAGATTTGGATGTCAGATTTTGAGACATGTGCGCACTACAACTTTCGTGATTTTATGAGCTAATTTCACACACTTTAATCCCAAGTCTAGAGAAAACGCATGGTGGTGTTTCGACTTTGACCAACTTCTTGGAATTTAAATTTGAGAATAGTTTTGGATGTCCCATTGGTAGACAAGCGTCCACACCAACATTCGTGACGTTTCGAGCTATTTTCTCCCCCTTTAATCCCAAGTCTAGCGAAAACACACGGTCGAGTTTCGAATTTGACCAACTTCTTGGAATTAAAAATTGAGCATAGATTTGGATTTCCCGTTTGTAGACAAATGCGCACGCCAACTTTCGTGACATTCCGAGCTAATTTCACACCCTTGAAGCCCAAGTCTAGGGAAAATGCACGGTCAATTTTCAATTTTGACCAACCTCTCGCAATTTAAATTTGAGAATAGATTTGGATGTCACATTTGTAGACATGTGCGCACTACAACTTTCGTGATTTTACAAGCTAATCTCACACACTTTAATCCCAAGTCTAGAGAAAACGCATGGTGGCGTTTCGACTTTGACCAATTTCTTGGATTTGAAATTTGAGGATAGTTTTGGATGTCCCATTGGTAGACAAGCGTCCACAAAAACTTTCGCGACGTTCCGAGCTATTTTCTCCCCCTTTAAGCCCAAGTCTAGCGAAAACGCACGGTCGAGTTTCGAATATGACCAACTTCTCAAAATTTAAAATTGAGCATAGATTTGGATTTCCCGTTGGTAGAAAAATGCACACGCCAAATTTCATGACGTTCCGGGCTAATTTCACACCCTTTAAGCCCAAGTCTAGGGAAAACGCACGGTCAATTTTCAACTTTGACCAACCTCTCGCAATTTAAATTTGAGAATAGATTTGGATGTCACATTTGTAGACATGTGCGCACTACAACTTTCGTGATTTTACGAGCTAATCTCACACACTTTAATCCCAAGTCTAGAGAAAACGCATGGTGGCGTTTCGACTTTGACCAATTTCTTGGATTTGAAATTTGAGAATAGTTTTGGATGTCCCATTGGTAGACAAGCGTCCACAAAAACTTTCGCGACGTTCCGAGCTATTTTCTCCCCCTTTAAGTCCAAGTCTAGCGAAAATGCACGGTCAAGTTTTGAATATGACCAACTTCTCAGAATTTAAAATTGAGCATAGATTTGGATTTCCCGTTGGTAGAAAAATGCACACGCCAAATTTCGTGACGTTCCGAGCTAATTTCACACCCTTTAAGCCCAACTCTAGGGAAAACGCACGGTCAATTTTCAACTTTGACCAACCTCTCGCAATTTAAATTTGAGAATAGATTTGGATGTCACATTTGTAGACATGTGCGCATTACAACTTTCGTGATTTTACGAGCTAATCTCACACACTTTAATACCAAGTCTAGAGAAAATGCATGGTGGCGTTTCGACTTTGACCAATTTCTTGGATTTGAAATTTGGGAATAGTTTTGGATGTCGCATTGGTAGACGAGCGTCAACGCCAACTTTCGTGACGTTCCGAGCTAATTTCACACCCTTTAAGCCCAAGCCTAGGGAAAACGCACGATCGAGTTTCGACTTTGACCAAATTCTCAGAATTGAAAACCGAGCATAGATTTGGATGTCCCGTTGGTAGACAAGTGCGCACGCCAACTTTCGTGACGTTCCGAGCTATTTCACACCCTTTAAGCCCAAGTCTAGGGAAAATGCACGGTCAATTTTCAACTTTGACCAACCTCTCGCAATTTAAATTTGAGAATAGATTTGGATGTCACATTTGTAGACATGTGCGCACTACAACTTTCGTGATTTTACGAGCTAATCTCACACACTTTAATCCCAAGTCTAGAGAAAACGCATGGTGGCGTTTCGACTTTGACCAATTTCTTGGATTTGAAATCTGAGAATAGTTTTGGATGTCCCATTGGTAAACAAGCGTCCACACAAACTTTCCCGACGTTCCGAGCTATTTTCTCCCCCTTTAAGCCCAAGTCTAGCGAAAACGCACGGTCGAGTTTCGAATTTGACCAACTTCTCAGAATTAAAAATTGAGCATAGATTTGGATTTCCTGTTGGTAGAAAAATGCACACGCCAAATTTCGTGACGTTCCGAGTTAATTTCACACCCTTTAAGCCCAAGTCTAGGGAAAACGCACCGTCAATTTTCAACTTTGACCAACCTCTCGCAATTTAAATTTGAGAATAGATTTGGATGTCACATTTGTAGACATGTGCGCACTACAACTTTAGTGATTTTATGAGCTAATCTCACACACTTTAATCCCAAGTCTAGAGAAAACGCATGGTGGCGTTTCAACTTTGACCAATTTCTTGGATTTGAAATTTGAGAATAGTTTTGGATGTCCCATTGGTAGACAAGCGTCCACACCAACTTTAGTGACTTTCCAAGCTATTTTCTCCTGTAGTGAAAACGTATGGTCGAGTTTCAACTTTCACCAACTTCTCGTAATTGAAGATTGAGCATAGGTTTGGATGTCCCATTTTTAGACATTTGCGCACAACAACTTTCGTGACATTATGGGCTAATTTCACACCCTTTAAGCCCAAGTATAGCGAAAACACACAATCGAGTTTAAACTTTGACCAACTTCTCGGAATTGAAATTTGAGAATAGTTTTGGATGTCCCATTGGTAGACAAGCGTCCACACCAACTTTCGTGACGTTCTGAGCTATTTTCTCCCCCTTTAAGCCCAAGTCTAGCGAAAACGCACAGTCGAGTTTCAAATTTGACCAACTGCTCGAAATTGAAAATTGAGCATACATTTGGATTTCCCGTTGGTAGACAAATGTGCACGCCAACTTTCATGACATTCCGAGCTATTTTCTCACCCTTTAAGCCTAAGTCTAGCGAAAATGCACGATCGATTTTCAACTTTGACCAACTTCTCGGAATTTAAATTTGAGAATAGATTTGGATGTCACATTGGTAGATGAGCGTCCATGCCAACTTTCGTGACGTTCCCAGCTATTTTCACACCCTTTACGCCCAAGTCTAGCGAAAACGCACGATAGAGTTTCAACTTTGACCAACTTCTCGGAATTGGAATTTGAGAATAGTTTTGGATGTCCCATTGGTAGACAAGCGTCCACACAAAATTTCGTGACGTTCCGAGCTATTCTCTCCCCCTTTAAGCCCAAGTCTAGCGAAAACGCACGGTCGAGTTTCGAATTTGACCAACTTCTCGGAATTGAAAATTGAGCATAGATTTGGATTTCCCGTTGGTAGAAAAATGCACACGCCAACTTCCGTGACGTTCCGAGCTATTTTCTCACCCTTTAATCCTAAGTCTAGCGAAAACGCACGGTCGAGTTTCGAATTTGACCAACTTCTCAAAATTAAAAATTGAGCATAGATTTGGATGTCTTGTTGGTAGACAAATGCACACGCCAACTTTCGTGACATTTCGAGCTATTTTCTCACCCTTTAAGCCCAAGTCTAGCGAAAATGCACGGTCGATTTTCAACTTTGACCAACTTCTCGGAATTTAAATTTGAGAATAGATTTGGATGTCACATTGGTAGACGAGCGTCCACGCCAAGTTTCGTGACGTTCCGAGCTTTTTTCACACCCTTTAAGCCCAAGTCTAGCGAAAATGCACGATCGAGTTTCAACTTTGACCAACTTCTCGGAATTGAAATTTGAGAATAGTTTTGGATGTCCCATTGGTAGACAAGCGTCCACACCAACTTTCATGACGTTCCCATCTATTTTCTCGCCCTTTAAGCCCAAGTCTAGCGAAAACGCGACGGTCGAGTTTTGACAAATACGCACACCAACTTTCGTGACGATCCGAGCTATTTTCTCACCCTTTAAGCGTAAGTCTAGCGAAAATGCACGGTCGAGTTTCGAATTTGACAAACTTCTCGGAATTAAAAATTGAGCATAGATTTGGATGTCCCGTTGGTAGACAAATGCGCACGCCAACTTTCGTGACGTTCCGAGCTATTTTCCCTCCCTTTAAGCCCAAGTCTAGCGAAAACGCACGATCGAGTTTCAAGTTTGACCAACTTCTCGGAATTGAAATTTGAGAATAGTTTTGGATGTCCCATTGGTAGACAAGCATCCACACCAACTTTCATGACGTTCTGAGCTATTTTCTCCCCCTTTAAGCCCAAGTCTAGCGAAAACGCACGGTCGACTTTCGAATTTGACCAACTTCTCGGAATTGAAAATTGAGCATAGATTTGGATGTCCCGTTGGTAGACAAATGCGCACACCAACTTTCGCGACGTTCTAAGCTATTTTCTCACCCTTTAAGCCTAAGTCTATCGAAAATGCACGGTCGATTTTCAACTTTGACCAACTTCTAGGAATTTAAATTTGAGAATGGATTTGGATGTCCCGTTGGTAGACAAGCGTCCACGCCAACGTTCGTGACATTCCAAGTTATTTTCTTCCCCTTTAGGCCCAACTCTAGAGAAAACGCACGATCGTGTTTCGGCTTTGACCTACTTCTCGTAAATGAAAATTGAGAATAGATTTGGATGTCCCATTTGTAGACATGCACGAACAACAACTTTCGTGACGTTACGAGCTAATTTCACACCCTTTAAGCTCAAGTCTAACTAAAACGCATGGTGGCGTTTCGACTTTGACCAACTTTTGGGAGTTGAAATTTGAAAATAGATTTGGATGTCCCGTTGGTAGACAAGTGCACATGCCAACTTTCGGGACGTTCCGATCTATTTTCTTCCCCTTTAAGCCCAACTCTAGAGAAAACACACGGTCGTTTTTCGGCTTTGAGCTACTTCTCGGAATTGAAAATTGAGAATAGATTTGTATGTCCCATTTGTAGACATGCGTGCACAGCAATTTTCGTGACGTTACGAGCTAATTTTACACCCTTTAAGCTCAAGTTTAGAGAAAACGCATGGTGGCGTTTCGGCTTTGACCAACTTCTTGGAATTGAAATTTGAGAATAGATTTGGATGTCCCATTGGTAGACAAGTGCGCACGCCAACTTTCGTGACGTTCCAAGCTATTTTCTCACCCTTTAAGCCCAAGTCGAGCGAAAACGCACCGTCAATTTTAAACTTTGACCAACTTCTCAGAATTTAAATTTGAGAATAGATTTGGATGTCCCATTGGTAGACAAGCGTCCACACCAACTTTCGTTACATTCCGAGCTATTTTCATCCCATTTAAGCCCAACTCTAGAGAAAACACACGGTCGCATTTCATCCTTGACCAACTTCTCGGAATTGAAAATTGAGAATAGATTTGGATGTCCCATTTGTAGACATGCGCGCACAACAACTTGCATGACGTTACGAGCTAATTTCATGCCCTTTATTCCCAAGTATAGTGAAAACCCATGGTGGCATTTCGACTTTGACCAACTTCTGGGAATTGAAATTTGAAAATAGATTTGGATGTCCCATTGGTAGACAAGCGTCCACACCAACTTTCGTGACATTCCGAGCTATTTTCTTCCCATTTAAGCCTAACTCTGGAGAAAACGCACGGTCGCGTTTCATCTTTGACCAACTTCTCGTAATTGAAAATTGAGAATAGATTTGGATGTCCCATTTGTAGACATACGCGCACAACAACTTTCGTGACATTACGAGCTAATTTCACACCCTTTAAGCCCAAGTCTAGCGAAAATGCACGATCGAGTTTCAACTTTGACCAACTTCTCGGAATTGAAATTTGAGAATAGTTTTGGATGTCCCATTGGTAGACAAGCATCCACACCAACTTTCATGACGTTCCGAGCTATTTTCTCCCCCTTTAAGCCCAAGTCTAGCGAAAATGCACGGTCGACTTTCGAATTTGACCAACTTCTCGGAATTGAAAATTGAGCATAGATTTGGATGTCCCGTTGGTAGACAAATGCGCACACCAACTTTCGTGACGTTCTAAGCTATTTTCTCACCCTTTAGCCTAAGTCTAACGAAAATGCACGGTCGATATTGAACTTTGAACAACTTCTCGGCATTTAAATTTGAGAATAGATTTGGATGTCACATTGGTAGACGACCGTCCACGTCCCGAGCTATTTTCTCACCCTTTAAGCTTAAGTCTAGCGAAAATGCATGGTCAATTTTCAACTTTGACCAACTTCTCGGAATTTAAATTTGAGAATAGATTTGGATGTCGCATTGGTAGACAAGCGTCCACGCCAAATTTCGTGACGTTCCGAGCTAATTTCACACCCTTTAAGCCCAAGTCTAGCGAAAACGCACGGTCGAGTTTCGAATTTGACCAACCACTCAGAATTGAAAATTGAGCAGAGATTTGCATGTCCCGTTGTTAGACAAATGCGCACGCCAACTTTCGTGACATTCCGACCTATTTTCACTCCCTTTAAGCCCAAGTCTAGCGAAAATGCAGGGTCGATTTTCAATTTTGACCAACTTCTCGGAATTCAGATTTGAAAATAGATTTGGATGTCACATTGGTAGACGAGCGTCCACGCCAACTTTCGTGACGTTCCGAGCTATTTTCACACCCTTTAAGCCCAAGTCTAGCGAAAACGCACGATCGAGTTTCAACTTTGACCAACTTCTCGGAATTGAAATTTGAGAATAGTTTTGGATGTCCCATTGGTAGACAAGCGTCCACACAAACTTTCGTGACGTTCCGAGCTATTTTCTCCCCCTTTAAGCCCAAGTCTAGCGAAAACGCACGGTCGAGTTTCTAAATTGACCAACTTCCCGGAATTGAAAATTGAGCATAGATTTGGATTTCCCGTTGGTAGAAAAATGCACAAGCCAACATTCGTAACGTTCCGAGCTATTTTCTCACCCTTTAAGCCTAAGTCTAGCGAAAACGCATGGTCGAGTTTCGAATTTGACCAACTTCTCGGAATTAAAAATTTAGCATAGATTTGGATGTCCTGTTGGTAGACAAATGCACACGCCAACTTTCGTGACATTCCGAGCTATTTTCTCACCCTTTAAGCCCAAGTCTAGGAAAATGCATGGTCGATTTTCAACTTTGACCAACGTCTCAGAATTTAAATTTGAGAATAGATTTGGATGTCACATTGGTAGACGAGCGTCCACGCCAACTTTCGTGACATTCCTAGCTATTTTCACACCCTTTAAGCCCAAGTCTAGCGAAAACGCACGATCGAGTTTCAACTTTGACCAACTTCTCGGAATTGAAATTTGAGAATAGTTTTGGATGTCCCATTGGTAGACAAGCGTCCACACCAACTTTCATGATGTTCCGAGCTATTTTCTCACCCTTTAAGCCCAAGTCTAACGAAAACGCACGGTCGAGTTTCGAATTTGACCAACCACTCGGAATTGAAAATTGAGCAAAGATTTGGATGTCCCGTTGTTAGATAAATACGCACGCCAACTTTCGTGACGATCCGAGCTATTTTGTCACCCTTTAAGCCTAAGTCTAGCGGAATTAAAAATTGAGCATAGATTTGGATGTCCTATTGGTAGACAAATGCACACGCCAACTTTCGTGACATTCCGAGCTATTTTCTTTCCCTTTAAGCCCAAGTCTAGCGAAAATTCAGGGTCGATTTTCAACTTTGACCAACTTCTCGGAATTTAAATTTGAGAATAGATTTGGATGTCACATTGGTAAACGAGCGTCCATGCCAACTTTCCTGACGTTCCAAGCTATTTTCACACCCTTTAAGCCCAAGTCTAGCAAAAACGCACGATCGAGTTTGAACTTTGACCAACTTCTCGGAATTGAAATTTGAGAATGGATTTGGATGTCCCATTGGTAGACAAGCGTCCACACCAACTTTCGTGACGTTCCGAGCTATTTTCGCGCCCTTTAAGCCCAAGTCTAGCGAAAACGCACGGTCGAGTTTCGAATTTGACAACCTTCTTGGAATTGAAAATCGAGCATAGATTTGGATGTCCCGTTGGTAGACAAATGCGCACACCAACTTTCGTGACGTTCCGAGCTATTTTTTCAACCTTTAAGCCCAAATCTAGCGAAAATGCACGGTTGATTTTCAACTTTGACCAACTTCTCGGAATTTAAATTTGAGAATAGATTTGGATGTCACATTGGTAGACGAGCGTCCACGCCAACTTTCGTGACGTTTCGAGCTATTTTCATACCCTTTAAGCCCAAGTCTAGCGAAAGTGCACGATTGAGTTTCAACTTTGACCAACTTCTTGGAATTGAAAATTGAGAATAGATTTGGATGTCCCGTTGGTAGACAAGTGCACATGCCAACTTTCGTGACGTTCCGAGCTATTTTCTTCCCCTTTAAGCCCAACTCTAGAGAAAACGCACGGTCGTGTTTCGGCTTTGAGCTACTTCTCGGAATTAAAAATTGAGAATAGATTTGTATGTCCTATTTGTAGACATGCGTGCACAGCAATTTTCGTGACATTACGAGCTAATTTTACACCCTTTAAGCTCAAGTTTAGATAAAACGCATGGTGGCGTTTCGGCTTTGACCAACTTCTTGGAATTGAAATTTGAGAATAGATTTGGATGTCCCATTGGTAGACAAGTGCGCACGCCAACTTTCGTGACGTTCCGAGCTATTTTCTCGCCCTTTAAGCCCAAGTCTAGCGAAAACGCACGGTCGAGTTTCGAATTTGAACAACCACTCAGAATTGAAAATTGAGCAGAGATTTGGATGTCCCGTTGTTAGACAAATACGCACGCCAACTTTCGTGACGTTCCGAGCTATTTTCTCGCCCTTTAAGCCCAAGTCTAGCGAAAACGCGACGACCGAGTTTCAACTTTGACCAACTTCTCGGATTTGAAATTTGAGAATAGTTTTGGATGTCACATTGGTAGACGAGCGTCCACGCCAACTTTCGTGACGTTTCGAGCTATTTTCATACCCTTTAAGCCCAAGTCTAGCGAAAGTGCACGATTGAGTTTCAACTTTGACCAACTTCTTGGAATTGAAAATTGAGAATAGATTTGGATGTCCCGTTGGTAGACAAGTGCACATGCCAACTTTCGTGACGTTCCGAGCTATTTTCTTCCCCTTTAAGCCCAACTCTAGAGAAAACGCACGGTCGTGTTTCGGCTTTGAGCTACTTCTCGGAATTAAAAATTGAGAATAGATTTGTATGTCCTATTTGTAGACATGCGTGCACAGCAATTTTCGTGACATTACGAGCTAATTTTACACCCTTTAAGCTCAAGTTTAGCGAAAATGCATGGTGGCGTTTCAGCTTTGACAAACTTCTTGGAATTGAAATTTGAGAATAGATTTGGATGTCCCATTGGTAGAGAAGTGCGCACACCAACTTTCGTGATGTTCCAAGCTATTTTCTCGCCCTTTAATCCCAAGTCTAGCGAAAATGCACCGTCAATTTTAAACTTTGACCAACTTCTCGGAATTTAAATTTGAGACTAGATTTGGATGTCCCATTGGTAGACAAGCATCCACGCCAACTTTCGTGACATTCCGAGCTATTTTCATCCCATTTAAGCCCAACTCTAGAGAAAACGCACGGTCCCATTTCATCTTTGACCAACTTCTCGTAATTGAAAATTGAGAATAAATTTGGATGTCCCATTTGTAGACATGCGCGGACAACAACTTTCATGACGTTATGAGCTAATTTCATGCCCTTTATTCCCAAGTATAGTGAAAACCCATGGTGGCATTTCGACTTTGACCAACTTCTGGGAATTGAAATTTGAAAATAGATTTGGATGTCCCATTGGTAGACAAGCGTGCACGCCAACTTTCGTGACGTTCCGAGCTATTTTCTGCCCCTTTAAGCCCAAGTCTAGATGAAAACGCACGGCCGAGTTTGAACCTTGACAAACATTTCAGAATTAAAATTTGAGAAAAAGTTTTGGATATACCATTGGTAGAGAAGTGTCCACACCAAATTTCATGACATTCTGAGACATGCGCGCACAGCAACTTTCATGACATTCCGAGCTATTTTCTTCCCATTTAAGCCCAACTCTAGACAAAACGCACGGTCGCATTTCATCTTTGACCAACTTCTCGGAATTGAAAATTGAGAATAGATTTGGATGTCCCATTTGTAGACATGCGCGCACAGGAACTTTCGTGACATTACGAGCTAATTTCACACCCTTTAAGCCCAAGTCTAGCGAAAATGCACGATCGAGTTTCAACTTTGACCAACTTCTCCGAATTAAAATTTGAGAATAGTTTTGGATGTCCCATTGGTAGACAAGCATCCACACCAACTTTCGTGACGTTCCGAGCTATTCTCTCCCCCTTTATGCCCAAGTCTAGCGAAAACACACGGTCAAGTTTTGAATTTGACCAACTTCTGGGAATTGAAAATTGAGCATAGATTTGCATGTCCCATTGGTAGACAAATGCGCACGCCAACTTTCGTGATATTCCTAGCTATTTTCAGACCCTTTAAGGCCAAGTCTAGCGAAAACGCACGATCGAGTTTCAACTTTGACCAACTTCTCGGAATTGAAATTTGAGAATAGTTTTGGATGTCCCATTGGTAGACAAGCGTCCACACCAACTTTCATGATGTTCCGAGCTATTTTCTCACCCTTTAAGCCCAAGTCTAGCCAAAACGCACGGTCGAGTTTCGAATTTGACCAACCACTCAGAATTGAAAATTGAGCAGAGATTTGGATGTCCCGTTGTTATACAAATACGCATGCCAACTTTCATGACGATCCGAGCTATTTTGTCACCCTTTAAGCCTAAGTCTAGCGAAAACGCATGGTCGAGTTTCGAATTTGACCAACTTCTCGGAATTGAAAATTGAGCATAGATTTGGATGTCCCGTTGGTAGACAAATGTGCACACCAACTTTCGTGACGTTCTGAGCTATTTTCTCACCCTTTAAGCCCAAGTCTAGCGAAAACGCATGATCGAGTTTCAACTTTGACCAACTTCTCGGAATTGAAATTTGAGAATAGTTTTGGATGTCCCATTGGTAGACAAGCATCCACACCAGCATTCGTTACGTTCCGAGCTATTTTCTCACCCTTTAAGCCTAAGTCTAGTGAAAATGCATGGTCGAGTTTCAAATTTGACCAACGTCTCGCAATTAAAAATTGAGCATAGATTTGGATGTCCTATTGGTAGACAAATGCACACGCCAACTTTCGTGACATTCCGAGCTATTTTCTCTCCCTTTAAGCCCAAGTCTAGCGAAAATGCAGGGTCGATTTTCAACTTTGACCAACTTCTCGGAATTTAAATTTGAGAATAGATTTGGATGTCACATTGGTAGACGAGCGTCCACGCCAACTTTCATGACGTTCCGAGCTATTTTCACACCCTTTAAGCCCAAGTCTAGCGAAAACGCACGATCGAGTTTCAACTTTGACCAACTTCTCGGAATTGAAATTTGAGAATAGTTTTGGATGTCCCATTGGTAGACAAGCATCCACACCAGCATTCGTTACGTTCCGAGCTATTTTCTCACCCTTTAAGCCTAATTCTAGCGAAAATGCATGGTTGAGTTTCAAATTTGACCAACGTCTCGGAATTAAAAATTGAGCACAGATTTGGATGTCCTATTGGTAGACAAATGCACACGCCAACTTTCGTGACATTCCGAGCTATTTTCTCTCCCTTTAAGCCCAAGTCTAGCGAAAACGCACGATCGAGATTCAACTTTGACCAACTTTTCGGAATTGAAATTTGAGAATAGTTTTGGATGTCCCATTGGTAGACAAGCGTCCACACCAACTTTCGTGACGTTCCGAGCTATTTTCACCCCCTTTAAGCCCAAGTCTAGATAAAACGCACGGTCGAGTTTCAAATTTGACCAACTTCTCGGAATTGAAAATTGAGCATAGATTTGGATGTCCCATTGGTAGACAAATGCACACACCAACTTTCGTGACTTTCCGAGCTATTTTTTCAACCTTTAAGCCCAAATCTAGCGAAAATGCACGGTCGATTTTTAACTTTGACCAACTTCTCGGAATTTAAATTTGAGAATAGATTTGGATGTCACATTGGTAGACGAGCGTCCATGCCAACTTTCGTGACGTTTCGAGCTCTTTTCACACCCTTTAAGCCCAAGTCTAGCGAAAACGCACGATCGAGTTTCAACTTTGACAAACTTCTCGGAATTGAAATTTGAGAATAGTTTTGGATGTCCCATTGGTAGACAAGCATCCACACCAACCTTCGTTACGTTTCGAGCTATTTTCTCCCCCTTTAAACCCAACGATAGCGAAAACGTACGATCGAGTTATGAATTTCACCAACTTCTTGGAATTGAAAATTGAGCATAGATTTGGATGTCCAAATTGTAGACATTCGCGCACAAGAACTTTCGTCACATTACGAGCTAATTTAACACCCTTTAAGCTCATGTCTAGCGAAAACGCATGGTGTCATTTCGACTTTGACCAACTTCTCGGACTTTAAATATGAGAATAGATTTGGATGTCCAATTGGTAGACAAGCGTCCACACCATCTTTCGTGACGTTCCGAGCTATTTTCTCCCCCTTTAAGCCCAAGTATAGCGAAAACGCACGGTCGAGTTTCGAATTTGACCAACTTCTCGGAATTGAAAATCGAGCATAGATTTGGATGTCCCGTTGGTAGACAAATGCGCATGCCAACTTTCGTGACATTCCGAGCTATTTTCTAACCCTTTAAGCCTAGTTCTAGCGAAAATGCACGGTCGATTTTCAACTTTGACCAACTTCTCGGAATTTAAATTTTAGAATGGATTTGGATGTCCCGTTGGTAGACAAGTGCACACGCCAACTTTCGTGACGTTCCGAGCTATTTTCTTCCCCTTTAAGCCCAACTCTAGAGAAAACGTACGATCGTGTTTCGGCTTTGACCTACTTTTCGGAAATGAAAATTGAGAATAGATTTGGATGTCCCATTTGTAGACATGCGTGCACAGCAACTTTCGTGACGTTACGAGCTAATTTCACGCCCTTTATTCCCAAGTATAGTGAAAACACATGGTGGCATTTCGACTTTGACCAACTTCTGGGAATTGAAATTTGAAAATAGATTTGGATGTCCCATTGGTAGACAAGCGTGCACACCGACTTTCGTGACTTTCCGAGCTATTTTCTGGCCCTTTAAGCCCAACTAGATTCGGAATTCAAAATTGAGCATAGATTTGGATTTCCCATTTGTAGACATGCGTGCACAGCAACTTTCGTGATGTTACGAGCTATTTTCTTGCCATTTAAGCCCAACTCTAGAGAAAACGCATGGTCGCGTTTCATCTTTGACCAACTTCTCGGAATTTGAATTTGAGAATAGATTTGAATGTCCCATTGGTAGACAAGTGTCCAGACCAACTTTCGTGACATTCCGAGCTATTTTCTTCCCATTTAAGCCCAACTCTAGAGAAAACGCACGGTCGCGTTTCATCTTTGACCAACTTCTCAGAATTTAAATTTGAGAATATATTTGAATGTCCCATTGGTAGACAAGTGTCCACACCAACTTTCGTGACATTCCGAGCTATTTTCTTCCCATTTAAGCCCAACTCTAGAGAAAACACACGGTCGCGTTTCATCTTTGACCAACTTCTCGGAATTGAAAAATGAGAATAGATTTGGATGTCCCATTTGTAGACATGCTCGCACAGCAACTTTCGTGACATTACGAGTTAATTTCACACCCTTTAAGCCCAAGTTTAGCGAAAATGCACGATCGAGTTTCAACTTTGACCAACTTCTCGGAATTGAAAATTTAGAATAGTTTTGGATGTCCCATTGGTACACAAGCGTCCACACCAACTTTCATGACGTTTCGAGCTATTTTCTCCCCGTTTAAGCCCAAGTCTAGCGAAAACGCACGTTCAACTTTCGAATTTGACCATCTTCTCGGAATTGAAAATTGAGCATAGATTTGGATGTCCCGTTGGTAGACAAATGCGCACGCCAACTTTCGTCACGTTCGGAGCTATTTTCTCACTATTTATGCCTAAGTGTAGCGAAAATGCACGGTCGATTTTCAACTTTGACCGACTTCTCGAAATTTAAATTTGAGAATAGATTTGGATATCACATTGGTAGACGAGCGTCCACGCCAACTTTCGTGATGTTCCAAGCTATTTTCTCCCCCTTTAAGCCCAAGTCTAGCAAAAAAGCACGATCAAGTTTCAACTTTGACCAACTTCTCGGATTTCAAATTTGAGAATAGTTTTGGATGTCCCGTTGGTAGACAAGCGTCCACATCAACTTTCGTGACGTTCCGAGCTATTTTCTCCCCCTTTAAGCCCAAGCCTAGGGAAAACACACGATTGAGTTTCGAATTTGACCAACTTCTCAGAATTAAAAATTGAGCATAGATTTGGATTTCCCATTGGTAGACGAATGCGCACGCCAACTTTCGTGACATTCCGAGCAATTTTCTCACCCTTTAAGCCCAAGTCTAGCGAAAATGCACGATTGATTTTCAACTTTGACCAACTTCTCAGAATTTAAATTTGAGAATAGATTTGGTTGTCGCATTGGTAGACAAGCGTCCACGGCAACTTTCGTGATGTTCCGAGCTAATTTCACACCCTTTAAGCCCAATTCTAACGAAAACGCACGATCGAGTTTCAACTTTGACCAACTTCTCGGAATTGAAATTTAAGATAGTTTTGGATGTCCCATTGGTAGACAAGCATCCACACCAACATTCGTTACGTTCTGAGCTATTTTCTCCCCCTTTAAGCTCAACTGTAGCGAAAACGTATAGTCGTGTTACGACTTTCACCAACTTCTCGGAATTGAAAATTGAGCATAGATTTGGATGTCCCATTTGTAGACATTCGCGCACAACAACGTTCGTCACATTACGAGCTAATTTCACATCCTTTAAGCTCAAGTCTAGCGAACACGCATGGTGGCGTTTCGACTTTGACCAACTTCTCGGAATTGAAATATGAGAATAGATTTGGATGTCCCGTTGGTAGACAAGTGCGCACGCCAACTTTCGTGACGTTCCGAGCTATTTTCTTACCCTTTAAGTGCAAGTCTAGTGAAAACGCACGACCGAGTTTCGACTTTGACCAACTTCTCGTATTTGAAATTTGAGAATAGTTTTGGATGTCCAATTGGTAGACAAGCGTCCACACCAACTTTCGTGACGTTCCGAGCTATTTTCTCCCCCTTTAAGCCCAAGTCTAGCAAAAACGCACGGTCGAGTTTCGAATTTGACCAACTTCTCGGAATTAAAAATTGAGCATAGATTTATATTTCCCGTTTGTAGACAAATGCGCACGCCAACTTTCGTGACATTCCGAGCTATTTTCTCACCCTTTAAGCCCAAGTCTAGCGAAAATGCACGGTCGATTTTCAACTTTGACCAACTTCTCGCAATTTAAATTTGAGAATAGATTTGGATGTCGCATTGGTAGACGAGCGTCCACGCCAACCTTCGTGACGTTCCGAGCTCTTTTCAAACCCTTTAAGCCAAAGTCTAGCGAAAACGCACGATCGAGTTTCAACTTTGACCAACTTCTCGGAATTGAAATTTGAGAATAGTTTTGGATGTCCCATTGGTAGACAAGCTTCCACACCAACTTTCATGACGTTCCGAGCTATTTTCTCGCCCTTTAAGCTCAAGTCTAGCGAAAACGCACGGTCGAGTTTCGAATTTGACCAACCACTCAGAATTGAAAATTGAGCAGAGATTTGGATGTCCCGTTGTTAGACAAGTGCGCACGCCAACTTTCGTGACGTTCCGAGATATTTTCTTACACTTTAAGCCCAAGTCTAGCGAAAACGCACGACCGAGTTTCAACTTTGACCAGCTATTTTCTGCCCCTTTAAGCCCAAGTCTAGATGAAAATGCACGGTCGAGTTTCAACCTTGACAAACATTTCAGAATTAAAATTTGAGAATAGTTTTGGATATACCATTGGTAGACAAGTGTCCACACCAACTTTCGTGACATTCCGAGATATTTTCTCCTCCTTCTAGCCCAACTCTAGCGAAAATGTACGGTCGAGTTTCGACTTTATTCTCGGAATTCAAAATTGAGCATAGATTTGGATGTCCCATTTGTAAAAATGCGTGCACAGCAACTTTCGTGATGTTACGAGCTAATTTCACACCCTTTAAGCTCAAGTCTAGCGAAAATGCATGGTGGCGTTTCGACTTTGACCAACTTCTCAAAATTTAAATTTGAGAATAGATTTGAATGTCCCATTGGTAGACAAGCATCCACATAAACTTTCGTGACATTCCGAGCTATTTTCTTCCCATTTAAGCCCAACTCTGGAGAAAACGCACGGTCGCGTTTCATCTTTGACCAACTTCTCGTAATTTAAAATTGAGAATAGATTTGGATGTCCCATTTGTAGACATACGCGCACAGCGACTTTCGTGACATTACGAGCTAATTTCACACCCTTTAAGCCCAAGTCTAGCGAAAATGCACGATCGAGTTTCAACATTGACCAACTTCTCGGAATTGAAATTTGAGAATAGTTTTGGATGTCCCATTGGTAGACAAGCGTCCACACCAACTTTCGTGACGTTCTGAGCTATTTTTTCCCCCTTTAAGCCCAAGTCTAGCGAAAACGCACAGTCGAGTTTCAAATTTGACCAACTTCTCAAAATTGAAAATTGAGCATACATTTGGATTTCCCGTTGGTAGACAAATGTGCACGCCAACTTTCATGACATTCCGAGCTATTTTCTCACCCTTTAAGCCTAAGTCTAGCGAAAATGCACGATCGATTTTCATCTTTGACCAACTTCTCGGAATTTAAATTTGAGAATAGATTTGGATTTCACATTGGTAGATGAGCGTCCACGCCAACTTTCGTGACGTTCCCAGCTATTTTCACACCCTTTACGCCCAAGTCTAGCGAAAACGCACGATCGAGTTTCAACTTTGACCAACTTCTCGGAATTGGAATTTGAGAATAGTTTTGGATGTCCCATTGGTAGACAAGCGTCCACACAAACTTTCGTGACGTTCCGAGCTCTTCTCTCCCCCTTTAAGCCCAAGTCTAGCGAAAACGCAGGGTCGAGTTTCGAATTTGACCAACTTCTCGGAATTGAAAATTGAGCATAGATTTGGATTTCCCATTGGTAGAAAAATGCACACGCCAACTTCCGTGACGTTCCGAGCTATTTTCTCACCCTTTAATCCTAAGTCTAGCGAAAACGCACGGTCGAGTTTCGAATTTGACCAACTTCTCAAAATTAAAAATTGAGCATAGATTTGGATGTCTTGTTGGTAGACAAATCCACACGCCAACTTTCGTGACATTCCGAGCTATTTTCTCACCCTTTAAGCCCAAGTCTAGCGAAAATGCACGGTCGATTTTCAACTTTGACCAACTTCTCGGAATTTAAATTTGAGAATAGATTTGGATGTCACATTGGTAGACGAGCGTCCACGCCAAGTTTCGTGACGTTCCGAGCTTTTTTCACACCCTTTAAGCCCAAGTCTAGCGAAAATGCACGATCGAGTTTCAACTTTGACCAACTTCTCGGAATTGAAATTTGAGAATAGTTTTGGATGTCCCATTGGTAGACAAGCGTCCACACCAACTTTCATGACGTTCCCATCTATTTTCTCGCCCTTTAAGCCCAAGTCTAGCGAAAACGCACGGTCGAGTTTTGAATTTGACCAACCACTCAGAATTGAAAATTGAGCAGAGATTTGGATGTCCCGTTGTTAGACAAATACGCACACCAACGTTCGTGACGATCCGAGCTATTTTCTCACCCTTTAAGCGTAAGTCTAGCGAGAATGCACGGTCGAGTTTCGAATTTGACCAACTTCTCGGAATTAAAAATTGAGCATAGATTTGGATGTCCCGTTGGTAGACAAATGCGCACGCCAACTTTCGTGACGTTCCGAGCTATTTTCCCTCCCTTTAAGCCCAAGTCTAGCGAAAACGCACGATCGAGTTTCAAGTTTGACCAACTTCTCGGAATTGAAATTTGAGAATAGTTTTGGATGTCCCATTGGTAGACAAGCATCCACACCAACATTCGTGACGTTCCGAGCTATTTTCTCCCCCTTTAAGCCCAAGTCTAGCGAAAACGCACGGTCGAGTTTCCAATTTGAGCAACTTCTCGGAATTAAAAATTGAGCATAGATTTGGATTTCCCGTTTGTAGACAAATGCACACGCCAACTTTCGTGACATTCTGAGCAATTTTCTCACCCTTTAAGCCTAAGTCTATCGAAAATGCACGGTCGATTTTCAACTTTGACCAACTTCTAGGAATTTAAATTTGAGAATGGATTTGGATGTCCCGTTGGTAAACAAGCGTCCACGCCAACGTTCGTGACGTTCCAAGTTATTTTCTTCCCCTTTAGGCCCAACTCTAGAGAAAACGCACGATCGTGTTTCGGCTTTGACCTACTTCTCGTAAATGAAAATTGAGAATAGATTTGGATGTCCCATTTGTAGACATGCACGAACAACAACTTTCGTGACGTTACGAGCTAATTTCACACCCTTTAAGCTCAAGTCTAACTAAAACGCATGGTGGCGTTTCGACTTTGACCAACTTTTGGGAGTTGAAATTTGAAAATAGATTTGGATGTCCCGTTGGTAGACAAGTGCACATGCCAACTTTCGGGACGTTTCGATCTATTTTCTTCCCCTTTAAGCCCAACTCTAGAGAAAACACACGGTTGTGTTTCGGCTTTGAGCTACTTCTCGGAATTGAAAATTGAGAATATATTTGTATGTCCCATTTGTAGACATGCGTGCACAGCAATTTTCGTGACGTTACGAGCTAATTTTACACCTTTTAAGCTCAAGTTTAGCGAAAACGCATGGTGGCGTTTCGGCTTTGACCAACTTCTTGGAATTGAAATTTGAGAATAGATTTGGATGTCCCATTGGTAGACAAGTGCGCACGCCAACTTTCGTGACGTTCCAAGCTATTTTCTCACCCTTTAAGCCCAAGTCGAGCGAAAACGCACCGTCAATTTTAAACTTTGACCAACTTCTCAGAATTTAAATTTGAGAATAGATTTGGATGTCCCATTGGTAGACAAGCGTCCACACCAACTTTCGTTACATTCCGAGCTATTTTCATCCCATTTAAGCCCAACTCTAGAGAAAACACACGGTCGCATTTCATCCTTGACCAACTTCTCGGAATTGAAAATTGAGAATAGATTTGGATGTCCCATTTGTAGACATGCGCGCACAACAACTTTCATGACGTTACGAGCTAATTTCATGCCCTTTATTCCCAAGTATAGTGAAAACCCATGGTGGCATTTCGACTTTGACCAACTTCTGGGAATTGAAATTTGAAAATAGATTTGGATGTCCCATTGGTAGACAAGCGTCCACACCAACTTTCGTGACATTCCGAGCTATTTTCTTCCCATTTAAGCCCAACTCTGGAGAAAACGCACGGTCGCGTTTCATCTTTGACCAACTTCTCGTAATTGAAAATTGAGAATAGATTTGGATGTCCCATTTGTAGACATACGTGCACAACAACTTTCGTGACATTACGAGCTAATTTCACACCCTTTAAGCCCAAGTCTAGCGAAAATGCACGATCGAGTTTCAACTTTGACCAACTTCTCGGAATTGAAATTTGAGAATAGTTTTGGATGTCCCATTGGTAGACAAGCGTCCACACCAACTTTCATGACGTTCCGAGCTATTTTCTCCCCCTTTAAGCCCAAGTCTAGCGAAAACGCACGGTCGACTTTTGAATTTGACCAACTTCTCGGAATTGAAAATTGAGCATAGATTTGGATGTCCCGTTGGTAGACAAATGCGCACACCAACTTTCGTGACGTTCTAAGCTATTTTCTCACCCTTTAGCCTAAGTCTAACGAAAATGCACGGTCGATATTGAACTTTGAACAACTTCTCGGCATTTAAATTTGAGAATAGATTTGGATGTCACATTGGTAGACGAGCGTCCACGTCCCGATCTATTTTCTCACCCTTTAAGCTTAAGTCTAGCGAAAATACATGGTCAATTTTCAACTTTGACCAACTTCTCAGAATTTAAATTTGAGAATAGATTTGGATGTCGCATTGGTAGACAAGCGTCCACGCCAAATTTCGTGACGTTCCGAGCTAATTTCACACCCTTTAAGCCCAAGTCTAGCGAAAACGCACGGTCGAGTTTCGAATTTGACCAACCACTCAAAATTGAAAATTGAGCAGAGATTTGCATGTCCCGTTGTTAGACAAATGCGCACGCCAACTTTCGTGACATTCCGACCTATTTTCACTCCCTTTAAGCCCAAGTCTAGCGAAAATGCAGGGTCGATTTTCAACTTTGACCAACTTCTCGGAATTCAGATTTGAAAATAGATTTGGATGTCACATTGGTAGACGAGCGTCCACGCCAACTTTCGTGACGTTCCGAGCTATTTTCACACCCTTTAAGCCCAAGTCTAGCGAAAACGCACGATCGAGTTTCAACTTTGACCAACTTCTCGGAATTGAAATTTGAGAATAGTTTTGGATGTCCCATTGGTAGACAAGCGTCCACACAAACTTCCGTGACGTTCCGAGCTATTTTCTCCCCCTTTAAGCCCAAGTCTAGCGAAAACGCACGGTCGAGTTTCGAAATTGACCAACTTCCCGGAATTGAAAATTGAGCATAGATTTGGATTTCCCGTTGGTAGAAAAATGCACACGCCAACATTCGTGACGTTCCGAGCTATTTTCTCACCCTTTAAGCCTAAGTCTAGCGAAAACGCATGGTCGAGTTTCGAATTTGACCAACTTCTCGGAATTAAAAATTTAGCATAGATTTGGATGTCCTGTTGGTAGACAAATGCACACGCCAACTTTCGTGACATTCCGAGCTATTTTCTCACCCTTTAAGCCCAAGTCTAGGAAAATGCACGGTCGATTTTCAACTTTGACCAACTTCTCAGAATTTAAATTTGAGAATAGATTTGGATGTCACATTGGTAGACGAGCGTCCACGCCAACTTTCGTGACATTCCTAGCTATTTTCACACCCTTTAAGCCCAAGTCTAGCGAAAACGCACGATCGAGTTTCAACTTTGACCAACTTCTCGGAATTGAAATTTGAGAATGGATTTGGATGTCCCATTGGTAGACAAGCGTCCACACCAACTTTCGTGACGTTCCGAGCTATTTTCGCCCCCTTTAAGCCCAAGTCTAGCGAAAACGCACGGTCGAGTTTCGAATTTGACCAACTTCTTGGAATTGAAAATCGAGCATAGATTTGGATGTCCCATTGGTAGACAAATCCGCACACCAACTTTCGTGACGTTCCGAGCTATTTTTTCAACCTTTAAGCCCAAATCTAGCGAAAATGCACGGTTGATTTTCAGCTTTGACCAACTTCTCGGAATTTAAATTTGAGAATAGATTTGGATGTCACATTGGTAGACGAGCGTCCACGCCAACTTTCGTGACGTTCCGAGCTATCTTCACACCCTTTAAGCCCAAGTTTAGCGAAAACGCACGATCAAGTTTCAACTTTGACCAACTTCTCGGAATTGAAATTTGAGAATAGTTTTGGATGTCCCATTGGTAGACAAGCATCCACACCAACATTCGTTATGTTCCGAGCTATTTTCTCACCCTTTAAGCCTAAGTCTAGCGAAAATGCATGGTCGAGTTTCAAATTTGACCAACGTCTCAGAATTAAAAATTGAGCATAGATTTGGATGTCCTATTGGTAGACAAATGCACACGCCAACTTTCGTGACATTCCGAGCTATTTTCTCTCCCTTTAAGCCCAAGTCTAGCGAAAATGCAAGGTCGATTTTCAACTTTGACCAACTTCTCGGAATTTAAATTTGAGAATAGATTTGGATGTCACATTGGTAGACGAGTGTCCACACGCCAACTTTCGTGACATTCCTAGCTATTTTCACACCCTTTAAGCCCAAGTCTAGCGAAAACACACGATCGAGTTTCAACTTTGACCAACTTCTCGGAATTGAAATTTGAGAATTGTTTTGGATGTCCCATTGGTAGAGAAGCATCCACACCAACATTCGTTACGTTCCGAGCTATTGTCTCCCCCTTTAAGCCCAACTATAGCGAAAACGTACGGTCGAGTTACGAATTTCACCAACTTCTTGGAATTGAAAATTGAGCATAGGTTTGGATGTCCCAATTGTAGACATTCGTGCACAACAACTTTCGTCACATTACGAGCTAATTTAACACCCTTTAAGCTCAAGTCTAGCAAAAACGCATGGTGTCATTTCGACTTTGACCAACTTCTCGGAATTGAAATATGAGAATAGATTTGGATGTCCCTTTGGTAAACAGGTGCGCGCGCCAACTTTCGTGACGTTCCGAGCTATTTTCCCACCCTTTAAGACCAAGTCTAGCGAAAAATGCACGATCGAGTTTCAACTTTGACCAACTTCTCGGAACTGAAATTTGAGAATAGTTTTGGATGTCCAATTGGTAGACAAGCGTCCATTCCAACTTTCGTGACGTTCCGAGCTATTTTCTACCCCTTTAAGCCCAAGTCTAGCGAAAACGCATGGTCGAGTTTTGAATTTGACCAACTTCTCGGAATTGAAAATCGAGCATAGATTTGGATGTCCCGTTGGTAGACAAATGCGCACGCCAACTTTCGTGACATTCCGAGCTATTTTCTAACCCTTTAAGCCTAGGTCTAGCGAAAATGCACGGTCGATTTTCAACTTTGACCAACTTCTCGGAATTTAAATTTGAGAATGGATTTGGATGTCCCGTTGGTAGACAAGTGCACATGCCAACTTTCGTGACGTTCCGAGCTATTTTCAACTTTGACCGACTTCTCGGAATTTAAATTTGAGAATGGATTTGGATGTCCCATTGGTAGACAAGTGCACACGCCAACTTTCGTGACGTTCCGAGCTATTTTCTTCCCGTTTAAGCCCAACTCTAGAGAAAACGCACGATCGTGTTTCGGCTTTGACCTACTTCTCGGAAATGAAAATTGAGAATAGATTTGGATGTCCCATTTGTAGACATGCATGCACAACAACTTTCGTGACGTTACGAGCTAATTTCACACCCTTTAAGCTCAAGTCTAACGAAAACGCATGGTGGCGTTTCGACTTTGACCAACTTTTGGGAGTTTAAATTTGAAAATAGATTTGGATGTCCCGTTGGTAGACAAGTGCACATGCCAACTTTCGTGACGTTCCGAGCTATTTTCTTCCCCTTTAAGCCCAACTCTAGAGAAAACGCACAGTCGTGTTTCGGCTTTGAGCTACTTCTCGGAATTGAAAATTGAGAATAGATTTGGATGTCCCATTTGTAGACATGCGTGCACAGCAACTTTCGTGACGTTACGAGCTAATTTTACACCCTTTAAGCTCAAGTTTAGATAAAACGCATGGTGGCGTTTCGGCTTTGACCAACTTCTTGGAATTGAAATTTGAGAATAGATTTGGATGTCCCATTGGTAGACAAGTGCGCACGCCAACTTTCGTGACGTTCCGAGCTATTTTCTCGCCCTTTAAGCCCAAGTCTAGCGAAAACGCACGGTCGAGTTTCGAATTTGACCAACCACTCAGAATTGAAAATTGAGCAGAGATTTGGATGTCCCGTTGTTAGACAAATACGCACGCCAACTTTCGTGACGTTCCGAGCTATTTTCTCGCCCTTTAAGCCCAAGTCTAGCGAAAACGCACGACCGAGTTTCAACTTTGACCAACTTCTCGGATTTGAAATTTGAGAATAGTTTTGGATGTCACATTGGTAGACGAGCGTCCACGCCAACTTTCGTGACGTTCCGAGCTATTTTCATACCCTTTAAGCCCAAGTCTAGCGAAAGCGCACGATTGAGTTTCAACTTTGACCAACTTCTTGGAATTGAAAATTGAGAATAGATTTGGATGTCCCATTTGTAGACATGCGCGCACAGCAACTTTCATGACGTTACGAGCTAATTTCACGCCCTTTATTCCCAAGTATAGTGAAAACCGACTTTGACCAACTTCTCGGAATTGAAATTTGAGAATAGTTTTGGATGTCCTATTGGTAGACAAGCATCCACACCAAGTCTAGCGAAAATGCACGGTCGATTTCCAACTTTGACCAACTTTGACCAACTTCTCGAAATTTAAATTTGAGAATGGATTTGGATGTCACACCCTCTAAGCTCAAGTCTAGCGAACATGCATGGTGGCGTTTCGACTTTGACCAACTTCTCGGAATTGAAATATGAGAATAGATTTGGATGTCCCGTTGGTAGACAAGTGCGCACGCCAACTTTCGTGACGTTCTGAGCTATTTTCCCTCCCTTTAAGCCCAAGTCTAGCGAAAACACACGGTCAAGTTTCGAATTTGACCAACTTCTCGGAATTGAAAATTGAGCATAGATTTGGATGTACTATTGGTAGACAAATGCGCACGCCATCTTTCGTCATGTTCGGAGCTATTTTCTCACCATTTAATCCTAAGTCTAGCGAAAATGTACGCCAACTTTCGTGACGTTCCGAGCTATTTTCACACCCTTTAAGGCCAAGTCTAGCGAAAACGCACGACCGAGTTTCAACTTTGACCAACTTCTCCGATTTGAAATTTGAGAATAGTTTTGGATGTCCCATTGGTAGACAAGCGTCCACACCAACTTTCGTGATGTCCCGAGCTATTTTCTCCCCCTTTAAGCCCAAGCCTAGGGAAAATGCACGATCGAGTTTCGAATTTGACCAACTTCTCGGAATTAAAAATTGAGCATAGATTTGGATTTCCCATTGGTAGAAAAATGCGCACGCCAACTTTCGTGACATTCCGAGCTATTTTCTCCCCATTTAAGCCCAAGCCTAGGGAAAACGCACGATCGAGTTTCAACTTTGACCAACTTCTCAAAATTGAAATTTGAGAATAGTTTTGGATGTCCCATTGGTAGACAAGCATCCACACCAACTTTCGTGACATTCCGAGCTATTTTCTCCCCCTTTAAGCCCAAGCCTAGGGAAAACGCACGATCGAGTTTCAACTTTGGCCAACTTCTCGGAATTGAAATTTGAGAATAGTTTTGGATGTCCCATTGGTAGACAAGCATCCACACCGACATTCGTTACGTTCCGAGCTATTTTCTCCCCCTTTAAGCCCAAGTCTAGCGAAAATGCACGGTCAAGTTTCGAATTTGACCAACTTCTCGGAATTGAAAATTGAGCATAGATTTGGATATCCTGCTGGTAGACAAATGCCCACGCCAACTTTCGTGACGTTCCGAGCTATTTTTTCAACCTTTAAGCCCAAATCTAGCGAAAATGCATGGAGATTTTCAACTTTGACCAACTTCTCGGAATTTAAATTTGAGAATAGATTTGGATGTCACATTGGTAGACAAGCATCCACACCAACTTTCGTGACGTTCCGAGCTATTTTCACACCCTTTAAGCCCAAGTCTAGCGAAAACGCACAATCGAGTTTCAACTTTGACCAACTTCTCGGAATTGAAATTTGAGAATAGTTTTGGATGTCCCATTGGTAGACAAGCATCCACACCAACATTCGTTACGTTCCGAGCTATTTTCTCACCCTTTAAGCCTAAGTCTAGCGAAAATGCACGGTCGAGTTTCGAATTTAACCAACTTCTCGGAATTAAAAATTGAGCATAGATTTGGATGTCCTGTTGGTAGACAAATGCACACGCCAACTTTCGTGACATTCCGAGCTATTTTCTCACCCTTTAAGCCCAAGTCTAGCGAAAATGCACGGTCGATTTTCAACTTTGACCAACTTCTCTCAATTTAAATTTGAGAATAGATTTGGATGTCACATTGGTAGACGAGCGTCCACGCCAACCTTCGTGACGTTCCGAGCACTTTTCGCACCCTTTAAGCCAAAGTCTAGCGAAAACGCACGATCGAGTTTCAACTTTGACCAACTTCTCGGAATTGAAATTTGAGAATAGTTTTGGATGTCCCATTGGTAGACAAGCGTCCACACCAACTTTCCTGACGTTCCGAGCTATTTTCTCGCCCTTTAAGCCCAAGTCTAGCGAAAACGCACGGTCGAGTTTCGAATTTGACCAACCACTCAGAATTGAAAATTGAGCACAGATTTGGATGTCCCGTTGTTAGAAAAATACGCACCCCAATTTTCGTGACGTTCCGAGCTATTTTCTAACCCTTTAAGCCTAAGTCTAGCCAAAACACACGGTCGAGTTTCGAATTTTACCAACTTCTCGGAATTAAAAATTGAGCATAGATTTCGATGTCCTATTGGTAGACAAATGCACACGCCAACTTTCGTGACATTCTGACCTATTTTCTCTCCCTTTAAGCCCAAGTCTAGCGAAAATGCAGGGTCGATTTTCAACTTTGACCAACTTCTCGGAATTTAAATTTGAGAATAGATTTAGATGTCACATTGGTAGACGAGCATCTATGCCAACTTTCGTGACGTTCCTAGCTATTTGCACACCCTTTAGGCCCAAGTCGATCGAAAACGCACGATCGAGTTTCAACTTTGACCAACTTTTCGGAATTGAAATTTGAGAATAGTTTTGGATGTCCCATTGGTAGACAAGTGTCCACGCCAACTTTCGTGACGTTCCGAGCTATTTTCGCCCCCTTTAGGCCCAAGTCTAGCGAAAACGCACGGTCGAGTTTCCAATTTGACCAACTTCTCGGAATTGAAAATTGAGCATAGATTTGGATGTCCCGTTGGTAGACAAATGCGCACACCAACGTTCGTGATGTTCTAAGCTATTTTCACCCCCTTTAAGCCCAAGTCTAGCGAAAATGCACGGTCGAGTTTCGAATTTGACCAACTTCTGGGAATTGAAAATTGAGCATAGATTTGGATGTCCCGTTGGTAGAAAAACATTCACACCAACTTTCGTGACGTTCCGAGCTATTTTCTCCCCCTTTAAGCCCAAGTCTAGCGAAAACGCACGATCGAGTTTCGAAGTTGACCGACTTCTCGGAATTAAAAATTGAGCATAGACTTGGCTGTCCCGTTGGTAGACAAATGCGCACGCCAACTTTTGTCACATTCCGAGCTATTTTCTCTCCCTTTAAGCCCAAGTCTAGCGAAAATGCAGGGTCGATTTTCAGCTTTGACCAACTTCTCGAAATTTAAATTTGAGAATAGATTTGGATGTCACATTGGTAGACGAGCGTCCACGCCAACTTTCATGACGTTCTGAGCTATTTTCACACCCTTTAAGCCCAAGTCTAGCGAAAACGCACGATCGAGTTTCAACTTTGACCAACTTCTCAGAATTGAAATTTGAGAATAGTTTTGGATGTCCCATTGGTAGACAAGCATCCACACCAACATTCGTTACGTTCCGAGCTATTTTCTCCCCCTTTAAGCCCAACTGTAGTGAAAACGCACGGTCCAGTTATGACTTTCACCAACTTCTCCGAATTGAAAATTGAGCATAGATTTGGATGTCCCATTTGTAGACATTCGCGCACAACAACTTTCGTCACATTATGAGCTAATTTCACACCCTTTAAGCTCAAGTCGAGCGAAAATGCATGGTCGAGTTTCGAATTTGACCAACTTCTCGGAATTGAAAACTGAGCATAGATTTGGATGTACCGTTGGTAGACAAATGCGCACGCCAACTTTCGTGACGTTTTGAGCTGTTTTCTCACCCTTTAAGCCTAAGTGTAGCGAAAATGCACGGTCGATTTTCAACTTTGACCAACTTCTCGGAATTGAAATTTGAGAATAGTTTTGGATGTCCCATTGGTAGACAAGCATCCACAAACATTCGTTACGTTCCGAGCTATTTTCTCCACCTTTAAGCCCAACTGTAGCGAAAACGTACAGTCGAGTTACGACTTTCACCAACTTCTCGGAATTGAAAATTGAGCATAGATTTGGATGTCCCATTTGTAGACATTCGCGCACAACAACTTTCGTCACATTACGAGCTAATTTCACACCTTTTAAGCTCAAGTCTAGCGAACACGCATGGTGGCGTTTCGACTTTGACCAACTTCTCGGAATTGAAATATGAGAATAGATTTGGATGTCCCGTTGGTAGACAAGTGCGCACGCCAACTTTTGTGACGTTCCGAGTTATTTTCCCTCCCTTTAAGCCCAAGTCTAGCGAAAATGCACGGTCGATTTTCAACTTTGACCAATTTCTCAGAATTTAAATTTGAGAATAGATTTGGATGTCGCATTGGTAGATGAGCATCCACGCCAACTTTCGTGACGTTTCAAGCTATTTTCACGCCCTTTAAGCCCAATCTAGCAAAAACGCACGATCGAGTTTCAACTTTGACCAACTTCTCGGAATTGAAATTTGAGAATAGTTTTGGATGTCCCGTTGGTAGACAAATGCGCACGCCAACTTTCGTGACATTCTGAGCTATTTTCTCACCCTTTAAGCCTAAGTCTAGCGAAAATGGACGATCGATTTTCAAGTTTGACCAACTTCTCGCAATTTAAATTTGAGAATAGATTTGGATGTCAGATTTTGAGACATGTGCGCACTACAACTTTCATGATTTTATGAGCTAATTTCACACACTTTAATCCCAAGTCTAGAGAAAACGCATGGTGGTGTTTCGACTTTGACCAACTTCTTGGAATTTAAATTTGAGAATAGTTTTGGATGTCCCATTGGTAGACAAACATCCACACCAACATTCGTTACGTTCCAAGCTATTTTCTCCACCTTTAAGCCCAACTGTAGCGAAAACGTACAGTCGAGTTACGACTTTCTCCAACTTCTCAGAATTGAAATTTGAGAATAGTTTTGGATGTCCCATTGGTAGACAAGCATCCACACCAACATTCGTGACGTTTCGAGCTATTTTCTCCCCATTTAATCCCAAGTCTAGTGAAAACACACGGTCGAGTTTCGAATTTGACCAACTTCTTGGAATTAAAAATTCAGCATAGATTTGGATTTCCCGTTTGTAGACAAATGCGCACGCCAACTTTCGTGACATTCCGAGCTAATTTCACACCCTTGAAGCCCAAGTCTAGGGAAAATGCATGGTCAATTTTCAATTTTGACCAACCTCTCGCAATTTAAATTTGAGAATAGATTTGGATGTCACATTTGTAGACATGTGCGCACTAAAACTTCCGTGATTTTACGAGCTAATCTCACACACTTTAATCCCAAGTCTAGAGAAAACGCATGGTGGCGTTTCGACTTTGACCAATTTTTTGGATTTGAAATTTGAGAATAGTTTTGGATGTCCCATTGGTAGACAAGCGTCCACAAAAACTTTCGCGACGTTCCGAGCTATTTTCTACCCCTTTAAGCCCAAGTCTAGCGAAAACGCACGGTCGAGTTTCGAATATGACCAACTTCTCAAAATTTAAAATTGAGCATAGATTTGGATTTCCCGTTGGTAGAAAAATGCACACGCCAAATTTCATGACGTTCCGGGCTAATTTCACACCCTTTAAGCCCAAGTCTAGGGAAAACGCACGGTCAATTTTCAACTTTGACCAACCTCTCGCAATTTAAATTTGAGAATAGATTTGGATGTCACATTTGTAGACATGTGCGCACTACAACTTTCGTGACATTCCGAGCTATTTTCTCCCCCTTTAAGCCCAAGCCTAGGGAAAACGCACGATCGAGTTTCAACTTTGACCAACTTCTCGGAATTGAAATTTGAGAATAGTTTTGGATGTCCCATTGGTAGACAAGCATCCACACCGACATTCGTTACGTTCCGAGCTATTTTCTCCCCCTTTAAGCCCAAGTCTAGCGAAAATGCACAGTCGAGTTTCAAATTTGACCAACTTCTCGGAATTGAAAATTGAGCATAGATTTGGATATCCTGCTGGTAGACAAATGCCCACGCCAACTTTTGTGACGTTCCGAGCTATTTTTTCAACCTTTAAGCCCAAATCTAGCGAAAATGCACGGAGATTTTCAACTTTGACCAACTTCTCGGAATTTAAATTTGAGAATAGATTTGGATGTCACATTGGTAGACGAGCATCCACACCAACTTTCGTGACGTTCCGAGCTATTTTCACACCCTTTAAGCCCAAGTCTAGCGAAAACGCACAATCGAGTTTCAACTTTGACCAACTTCTCGGAATTAAAATTTGAGAATAGTTTTGCATGTCCCATTGGTAGACAAGCATCCACACCAACATTCGTTACGTTCCGAGCTATTTTCTCACCCTTTAAGCCTAACTCTAGCGAAAAACGCACGGTCGAGTTTCGAATTTAACCAACTTCTCGGAATTAAAAATTGAGCATAGATTTAGATGTCCTGTTGGTAGAAAAATGCACACGCCAACTTTCGTGACATTCCGAGCTATTTTCTCACCCTTTAAGCCCATGTCTAGCGAAAATGCACGGTCGATTTTCAACTTTGACTAACTTCTCTCAATTTAAATTTGAGAATAGATTTGGATGTCACATTGGTAGACGAGCGTCCACGCCAACCTTCGTGACGTTCCGAGCACTTTTCGCACCCTTTAAGCCAAAGTCTAGCGAAAACGCACGATCGAGTTTCAACTTTGACCAACTTCTCGGAATTGAAATTTGAGAATAATTTTGGATGTCCCATTGGTAGACAAGCGTCCACACCAACTTTCCTGACGTTCCGAGCTATTTTCTCGCCCTTTAAGCCCAAGTCTAGCGAAAACGCACGGTCGAGTTTCGAATTTGACCAACCACTCAGAATTGAAAATTGAGCAGAGATTTGGATGTCCCGTTGTTAGAAAAATACGCACCCCAATTTTCGTGACGTTCCAAGCTATTTTCTAACCCTTTAAGCCTAAGTCTAGCCAAAACGCACGGTCTAGTTTCGAATTTTACCAACTTCTCGGAATTAAAAATTGAGCATAGATTTGGATGTCCTATTGGAAGACAAATGCACACGCCAACTTTCGTGACATTCTGACCTATTTTCTCTCCCTTTAAGCCCAAGTCTAGCGAAAATGCAGGGTCGATTTTCAACTTTGACCAACTTCTCGGAATTTAAATTTGAGAATAGATTTAGATGTCACATTGGTAGACGAGCATCTACGCCAACTTTCGTGACGTTCCTAGCTATTTGCACACCCTTTAAGCCCAAGTCGAGCGAAAACGCACGATCGAGTTTCAACTTTGACCAACTTCTCGGAATTGAAATTTGAGAATAGTTTTGGATGTCCCATTGGTAGACAAGTGTCCACGCCAACTTTCGTGACGTTCCGAGCTATTTTCGCCCCCTTTAAGCCCAAGTCTAGCGAAAACGCACGGTCGAGTTTCCAATTTGACCAACTTCTCGGAATTTTAAATTGAGCATAGATTTGGATGTCCCGTTGGTAGACAAATGCGCACACCAACGTTCGTGACGTTCTAAGCTATTTTCACCCCCTTTAAGCCCAAGTCTAGCGAAAATGCACGGTCGAGTTTCGAATTTGACCAACTTCTGGGAATTGAAAATTGAGAATAGATTTGGATGTCCCGTTGGTAGAAAAGCGTTCACACCAACTTTCGAGACGTTCCGAGCTATTTTCTCCCCCTTTAAGCCCAAGTCTAGCGAAAACGCACGATCGAGTTTCGAAGTTGACCGACTTCTCGGAATTAAAAATTGAGCATAGACTTGGCTGTCCCGTTGGTAGACAAATGCGCACGCCAACTTTTGTCACATTCCGAGCTATTTTCACACCCTTGAAGCCCAAGTCTAGCGAAAATGCAGGGTCGATTTTCAGCTTTGACCAACTTCTCGCAATTTAAATTTGAGAATAGATTTGGATGTCACACCCTCTAAGCTCAAGTCTAGCGAACATGCATGGTGGCGTTTTGACTTTGACCAACTTCTCGGAATTGAAATATGAGAATAGATTTGGATGTCCCGTTGGTAGACAAGTGCGCACGCCAACTTTCGTGACGTTCTGAGCTATTTTCCCTCCCTTTAAGCCCAAGTCTAGCGAAAGCACACGGTCAAGTTTCGAATTTGACCAACTTCTCGGAATTGAAAATTGAGCATAGATTTGGATGTACTATTGGTAGACAAATGCGCACGCCATCTTTTGTCATGTTCGGAGCTATTTTCTCACCATTTAATCCTAAGTCTAGCGAAAATGCATGCCAACTTTCGTGACGTTCCGAGATATTTTCACACCCTTTAAGGCCAGGTCTAGTGAAAACGCACGACCGAGTTTCAACTTTGACCAACTTCTCCGATTTGAAATTTGAGAATAGTTTTGGATGTCCCATTGGTAGACAAGCGTCCACACCAACTTTCGTGACGTCCCGAGCTATTTTCTCCCCCTTTAAGCCCAAGCCTAGGGAAAACGCACGATCGAGTTTCGAATTTGACCAACTTCTCGGAATTAAAAATTGAGCATAGATTTGGATTTCCCATTGGTAGAAAAATGCGCACGCCAACTTTCGTGACATTCCGAGCTATTTTCTCCCCATTTAAGCCCAAGCCTAGGGAAAACACACGATCGAGTTTCAACTTTGACCAACTTCTCGGAATTGAAATTTGAGAATAGTTTTGGATGTCCCATTGGTAGAAAAGCATCCACACCGACATTCGTTACGTTTCGAGCTATTTTCTCCCCCTTTAAGCCCAAGTCTAGCGAAAATGCACGGTCAAGTTTTGAATTTGACCAACTTCTCGGAATTGAAAATTGAGCATAGATTTGGATATCCTGCTGGTAGACAAATGCCCACGCCAACTTTCGTGACGTTCCGAGCTATTTTTTCAACCTTTAAGCCCAAATCTAGCGAAAATGCACGGAGATTTTCAACTTTGACCAACTTCTCGGAATTTAAATTTGAGAATAGATTTGGATGTCACATTGGTAGACGAGCATCCACACCAACTTTCGTGATGTTCCGAGCTATTTTCACACCCTTTAAGCCCAAGTCTAGCGAAAACGCACAATCGAGTTTCAACTTTGACCAACTTCTCGGAATTGAAATTTGAGAATAGTTTTGGATGTCCCATTGGTAGACAAGCATCCACACCAACATTCGTTACGTTCCGAGCTATTTTCTCACCCTTTAAGCCTAAGTCTAGCGAAAACGCACGGTCGAGTTTCGAATTTAACCAACTTCTCGGAATTAAAAATTGAGCATAGATTTGGATGTCCTGTTGGTAGACAAATGCACACGCCAACTTTCGTGACATTCCGAGCTATTTTCTCACCCTTTAAGCCCAAGTCTAGCGAAAATGCACGGTCGATTTTCAACTTTGACCAACTTCTCTCAATTTAAATTTGAGAATAGATTTGGATGTCACATTGGTAGACGAGCGTCCACGCCAACCTTCGTGACGTTCCGAGCACTTTTCACACCCTTTAAGCCAAAGTCTAGCGAAAACGCACGATCGAGTTTCAACTTTGACCAACTTCTCGGAATTGAAATTTGAGAATAGTTTTGGATGTCCCATTGGTAGACAAGCGTCCACACGAACTTTCCTGACGTTCCGAGCTATTTTCTCGCCCTTTAAGCCCAAGTCTAGCGAAAACGCACGGTCGAGTTTCGAATTTGACCAACCACTCAGAATTGAAAATTGAGCACAGATTTGGATGTCCCGTTGTTAGAAAAATACGCACCCCAATTTTCGTGACGTTCCGAGCTATTTTCTAACCCTTTAAGCCTAAGTCTAGCCAAAACGCGCGGTCGAGTTTCGAATTTTACCAACTTCTCGGAATTAAAAATTGAGCATAGATTTGGATGTCCTATTGGTAGACAAATGCACACGCCAACTTTCGTGACATTCTGACCTATTTTCTCTCCCTTTAAGCCCAAGTCTAGCGAAAATGCAGGGTCGATCTTCAAATTTGACCAACTTCTCGGAATTTAAATTTGAGAATAGATTTAGATGTCACATTGGTAGATGAGCATCTACGCCAACTTTCGTGACGTTCCTAGCTATTTGCACACCCTTTAAGCCCAAGTCGAGCGAAAACGCACGATCGAGTTTCAACTTTGACCAACTTCTCGGAATTGAAATTTGAGAATAGTTTTGGATGTCCCATTGGTAGACAAGTGTCCACGCCAACTTTCGTGACGTTCCGAGCTATTTTCTCCCCCTTTAAGCCTAAGTCTAGCGAAAACGCACGGTCGAGTTTCCAATTTGACCAACTTCTCGGAATTGAAAATTGAGCATAGATTTCGATGTCCCGTTGGTAGACAAATGCGCACACCAACGTTCGTGACGTTCTAAGCTATTTTCACCCCCTTTAAGCCCAAGTCTAGCGAAAATGCACGGTCGAGTTTCGAATTTGACCAACTTCTGGGAATTGAAAATTGAGCATAGATTTGGATGTCCCGTTGGTAGAAAAGTGTTCACACCAACTTTCGTGACGTTCCGAGCTATTTTCTCCCCCTTTAAGCCCAAGTCTAGCGAAAACGCACGATCGAGTTTCGAAGTTGACCGACTTCTCGGAATTAAAAATTGAGCATAGACTTGGCTGTCCCGTTGGTAGACAAATGCGCACGCCAACTTTTGTCACATTCCGAGCTATTTTCTCTCCCTTTAAGCCCAAGTCTAGCGAAAATGCAGGGTCGATTTTCAGCTTTGACCAACTTCTCGAAATTTAAATTTGAGAATATATTTGGATGTCACATTGGTAGACGAGCGTCCACGCCAACTTTCATGACGTTCTGAGCTATTTTCACACCCTTTAAGCCCAAGTCTAGCGAAAACGCACGATCGAGTTTCAACTTTGACCAACTTCTCAGAATTGAAATTTGAGAATAGTTTTGGATGTCCCATTGGTAGACAAGCATCCACACCAACATTCGTTACGTTCTGAGCTATTTTCTCTCCGTTTAAGCCCAACTGTAGTGAAAACGCACGGTCGAGTTATGACTTTCACCAACTTCTCCGAATTGAAAATTGAGCATAGATTTGGATAACCCATTTGTAGACATTCGCGCACAACAACTTTCGTCACATTATGAGCTAATTTCACACCCTTTAAGCTCAAGTCGAGCGAAAACGCATGGTCGAGTTTCGAATTTGACCAACTTCTCGGAATTGAAAATTGAGCATAGATTTGGATGTACCGTTGGTAGAGAAATGCGCACGCCAACTTTCGTGACGTTTCGAGCTATTTTCTCACCCTTTAAGCCTAAGTGTAGCGAAAATGCACGGTCGATTTTCAACTTTGACCAACTTCTCGGAATTGGAATTTGAGAATAGATTTGGATGTCACATTGGTAGACGAGCGTCCCCGCCAACTTTCGTGACATTCCTAGCTATTTTCACAACCTTTAAGCCCAAGTCTAGCGAAAACGCACGATCGAGTTTCAACTTTGACCAACTTCTCGGAATTGAAATTTGAGAATAGTTTTGGATGTCCCATTGGTAGACAAGCGTCCACACCAACTTTCATGATGTTCCGAGCTATTTTCTCACCCTTTAAGCCCAAGTCTAACGAAAACGCACAGTCGAGTTTCGAATTTGACCAACCACTCGGAATTGAAAATTGACCAAAGATTTGGATGTCCCGTTGTTAGACAAATACGCACGCCAACTTTCGTGACGATCCGAGCTATTTTGTCACCCTTTAAGCCTAAGTCTAGCGGAATTAAAAATTGAGCATAGATTTGGATGTCCTATTGGTAGACAAATGCACACGCCAACTGTCGTGACATTCCGAGCTATTTTCTTTCCCCTTAAGCCCAAGTCTAGCGAAAATTCAGGGTCGATTTTCAACTTTGACCAACTTCTCGGAATTTAAATTTGAGAATAGATTTGGATGTCGCATTGGTAAACGAGCGTCCATGCCAACTTTCCTGACGTTCCAAGCTATTTTAACACCCTTTAAGCCCAAGTCTAGCAAAAATGCACGATCGAGTTTCAACTTTGACCAACTTCTCGGAATTGAAATTTGAGAATGGATTTGGATGTCCCATTGGTAGACAAGCGTCCACACCAACTTTCGTGACGTTCCGAGCTATTTTCGCCCCCTTTAAGCCCAAGTCTAGCGAAAACGCACGGTCGAGTTTCGAATTTGACCAACTTCTTGGTATTGAAAATCGAGCATAGATTTGGATGTCCCGTTGGTAGACAAATGCGCACACCAACTTTCGTGACGTTCTGAGCTATTTTTTCAACCTTTAAGCCCAAATCTAGCGAAAATGCACGGTTGATTTTCAACTTTGACCAACTTCTCGGAATTTAAATTTGAGAATAGATTTGGATGTCATATTGGTAGGCGAGCGTCCACGCCAACTTTCGTGACGTTCCGAGCTATTTTCACACCCTTTAAGCCCAAGTTTAGCGAAAACGCACGATGAAGTTTCAACTTTGACCAACTTCTCGGAATTGAAATTTGAGAATAGTTTTGGATGTCCCATTGGTAGACAAGCATCCACACCAACATTCGTTATGTTCCGAGCTATTTTCTCACCCTTTAAGCCTAAGTCTAGCGAAAATGCATGGTCGAGTTTCAAATTTGACCAACGTCTCGGAATTAAAAATTGAGCATAGATTTGGATGTCCTATTGGTTGACAAATGCACACGCCAACTTTCGTGACATTCCGAGCTATTTTCTCTCCCTTTTAGCCCAAGTCTAGCGACAATGCAAGGTCGATTTTCAACTTTGACCAACTTCTCGGAATTTAAATTTGAGAATAGATTTGGATGTCACATTGGTAGACGAGTATCCACGCCAACTTTCGTGACATTCCTAGCTATTTTCACACCCTTTAAGCCCAAGTCTAGCGAAAACACACGATCGAGTTTCAACTTTGACCAACTTCTCGGAATTGAAATTTGAGAATAGTTTTGGATGTCCCATTGGTAGAGAAGCATCCACACCAACATTCGTTACGTTCCGAGCTATTGTCTCCCCCTTTAAGCCCAACTATAGCGAAAACGTACGGTCGAGTTACGAATTTCACCAACTTCTTGGAATTGAAAATTGAGCATAGGTTTGGATGTCCCAATTGTAGACATTCGCGCACAACCACTTTCGTCACATTACGAGCTAATTTAACAACCTTTAAGCTCAAGTCTAGCGAAAACGCATGGTGTCATTTCGACTTTGACCAACTTCTCGGAATTGAAATATGAGAATAGATTTGGATGTCCCGTTGGTAGACAGGTGCGCGCGCCAACGTTCGTGACGTTCCGAGCTATTTTCCCACCCTTTAAGACCAAGTCTAGCGAAAATGCACGATCGAGTTTCAACTTTGACCAACTTCTCGGAACTGAAATTTGAGAATAGTTTTGGATGTCCAATTGGTAGACAAGCGTCCATTCCAACTTTCGTGACGTTCTGAGCTATTTTCCCTCCCTTTAAGCCCAAGTCTAGCGAAAACACACGGTCAAGTTTCGAATTTGACCAACTTCTCGGAATTGAAAATTGAGCATAGATTTGGATGTACTATTGGTAGACAAATGCGCACGCCATCTTTCGTCATGTTCAGAGCTATTTTCTCACCATTTAATCCTAAGTCTAGCGAAAATGCACGCCAACTTTCGTGACGTTCCGAGCTATTTTCACACCCTTTAAGGCCAAGTCTAGCGAAAACGCACGACCGCGTTTCAACTTTGACCAACTTCTCCGATTTGAAATTTGAGAATAGTTTTGGATTTCCCATTGGTAGACAAGCGTCCACACCAACTTTCGTGACGTCCCGAGCTATTTTCTCCCCCTTTAATCCCAAGCCTATGGAAAACGCACGATCGAGTTTCAACTTTGACCAACTTCTCAAAATTGAAATTTGAGAATAGTTTTGGATGTCCCATTGGTAGACAAGCATCCACACCAACTTTCGTGACATTCCGAGCTATTTTCTCCCCCTTTAAGCCCAAGCCTAGCGAAAAACGCACGATCGAGTTTCGAATTTGACCAACTTCTCGGAATTAAAAATTGAGCATAGATTTGGATTTCCCATTGGTAGAAAAATGCGCATGCCAACTTTCGTGACATTCCGAGCTATTTTCTCCCCATTTAAGACCAATCCTAGCGAAAACGCACGATCGAGTTTCAACTTTGACCAACTTCTCAAAATTGAAATTTGAGAATAGTTTTGGATGTCCCATTGGTAGACAAGCATCCACACCAACTTTCGTGACATTCCGAGCTATTTTCTCCCCCTTTAAGCCCAAGCCTAGGGAAAACGCACGATCGAGTTTCAACTTTGACCAACTTCTTGGAATTGAAATTTGAGAATAGTTTTGGATGTCCCATTGGTAGACAAGCATCCACACCGACATTCGTTACGTTCCGAGCTATTTTCTCCCCCTTTAAGCCCAAGTCTAGCGAAAATGCACGGTCAAGTTTCAAATTTGACCAACTTCTCGGAATTGAAAATTGAGCATAGATTTGGATATCCTGTTGGTAGACAAATGCCCACGCCAACTTTCGTGACGTTCCGAGCTATTTTTTCAACCTTTAAGCCCAAATCTAGCGAAAATGCACGGAGATTTTCAACTTTGACCAACTTCTCGGAATTTAAATTTGAGAATAGATTTGGATGTCACATTGGTAGACGAGCATCCACACCAACTTTCGTGACATTCCGAGCTATTTTCACACCCTTTAAGCCCAAGTCTAGCGAAAACGCACAATCGAGTTTCAACTTTGACCAACTTCTCGGAATTGAAATTTGAGAATAGTTTTGGATGTCCCATTGGTAGACAAGCATCCACACCAACATTCGTTACGTTCCGAGCTATTTTCTCACCCTTTAAGTTAAGCGAAAACGCACGGTCGAGTTTCGAATTTAACCAACTTCTCGGAATTAAAAATTGAGCATAGATTTGGATGTCCTGTTGGTAGACAAATGCACATGCCAACTTTCGTGACATTCCGAGCTATTTTCTCACCCTTTAAGCCCAAGTCTAGCGAAAATGCACGGTCGATTTTCAACTTTGACCAACTTCTCTCAATTTAAATTTGAGAATAGATTTGGATGTCACATTGGTAGACGAGCGTCCACGCCAACCTTCGTGACGTTCCGAGCACTTTTTGCACCCTTTAAGCCAAAGTCTAGCGAAAACGCACGATCGAGTTTCAACTTTGACCAACTTCTCGGAATTGAAATATGAGAATAGTTTTGGATGTCCCATTGGTAGACAAGCGTCCACACCAACTTTCCTGACGTTCCGAGCTATTTTCTCGCCCTTTAAGCCCAAGTCTAGCGAAAACGCACGGTCGAGTTTCGAATTTGACCAACCACTCAGAATTGAAAATTGAGCAGAGATTTGGATGTCCCGTTGTTAGAAAAATACGCACCCCAATTTTTGTGACGTTCCGAGCTATTTTCTAACCCTTTAAGCCTAAGTCTAGCCAAAACGCACGGTCGAGTTTCGAATTTTACCAACTTCTCGGAATTAAAAATTGAGCATAGATTTGGCTGTCCTATTGGTAGACAAATGCACACGCCAACTTTCGTGACATTCTGACCTATTTTCTCTCCCTTTAAGACCAAGTCTAGCGAAAATGCAGGGTCGATTTTCAACTTTGACAAACTTCTCGGAATTTAAATTTGAGAATAGATTTAGATGTCACATTGGTAGACGAGCATCTACGCCAACTTTCGTGATGTTCCTAGCTATTTGCACACCCTTTAAGCCCAAGTCGAGCGAAAACGCATGATCGAGTTTCAACTTTGACCAACTTCTCGGAATTGAAATTTGAGAATAGTTTTGGATGTCCCATTGGTAGACAAGTGTCCACGCCAACTTTCGTGACGTTCCGAGCTATTTTCGCCCCCTTTAAGCCCAAGTCTAGCGAAAACGCACAGTCGAGTTTCCAATTTGACCAACTTCTCGGAATTGAAAATTGAGCATAGATTTGGATGTCCCGAAAAGCGTTCACACCAACGTTCGTGACATTCCGAGCTATTTTCTCCCCCTTTAAGCCCAAGTCTAGCGAAAACGCACGATCGAGTTTTGAAGTTGACCGACTTCTCGGAATTAAAAATTGAGCATAGATTGGCTGTCCCGTTGGTAGACAAATGTGCACGCCAACTTTTGTCACATTCCGAGCTATTTTCTCTCCCTTTAAGCCCAAGTCTAGCGAAAATGCAGGGTCGATTTTCAGCTTTGACCAACTTCTCGAAATTTAAATTTGAGAATAGATTTGGATGTCACATTGGTAGACGAGCCGTCCACGCCAACTTTCATGACGTTCTGAGCTATTTTCACACCCTTTAAGCCCAAGTCTAGCGAAAACGCACGATCGAGTTTCAACTTTGACCAACTTCTCAGAATTGAAATTTGAGAATAGTTTTGGATGTCCCATTGGTAGACAAGCATCCACACCAACATTCGTTACGTTCCGAGCTATTTTCTCCCCCTTTAAGCCCAACTGTAGTGAAAACGCACGGTCGAGTTATGACTTTCACTAACTTCTCCGAATTCAAAATTGAGCATAGATTTGGATGTCCCATTTGTAGACATTCGCGCACAACAACTTTCGTCACATTATGAGCTAATTTCACACCCTTTAAGCTCAAGTCGAGCGAAAACGCATGGTCAAGTTTTGAATTTGACCAACTTCTCGGAATTGAAAATTGAGCATAGATTTGGATGTACCGTTGGTAGACAAATGCGCACGCCAACTTTCGTGACTTTTCGAGCTATTTTCTCACCCTTTAAGTCTAAGTGTAGCGAAAATGCATGGTCGATTTTCAACTTTGACCAACTTCTCGGAATTGAAATTTGAGAATAGTTTTGGATGTCCCATTGGTAGACAAGCATCCACACCAACATTCGTTACGTTCCGAGCTATTTTCTCCACCTTTAAGCCCAACTGTAGCGAAAACGTACATTCGAGTTACGACTTTCACCAACTTCTCGGAATTGAAATATGAGAATAGATTTGGATGTCCCGTTGGTAGACAAGTGCGCACGCCAACTTTCGTGACGTTCCGAGTTATTTTCCCTCCCTTTAAGCCCAAGTCTAGCGAAAATGCACGGTCGATTTTCAACTTTGACCAACTTCTCAGAATTTAAATTTGCGAATAGATTTGGATGTCGCATTGGTAGATGAGCATCCACGCCAACTTTCCTGACGTTTCGAGCTATTTTCACGCCCTTTAAGCCCAATCTAGCAAAAACGCACGATCGAGTTTCAACTTTGACCAACTTCTCGGTATTGAAATTTGAGAATAGTTTTGGATGTCCCATTGGTAGACAAGCGTCCACACCAACTTTCGTGACGTTCCGAGCTATTTTCTCCCCCTTTAAACCCAAGTCTAGCGAAAACGCACGGTCGAGTTTCGAATTTGACCAACTTCTCGGAATTAAAAATTGAGCATAGATTTGGATGTCCCGTTGGTAGACAAATGCGCACGCCAACTTTCGTGACATTCCGAGCTATTTTCTCACCCTTTAAGCCTAAGTCTAGCGAAAATGGACGATCGATTTTCAAGTTTGACCAACTTCTCGCAATTTAAATTTGAGAATAGATTTGGATGTCAGATTTTGAGACATGTGCGCACTACAACTTTCGTGATTTTATGAGCTAATTTCACACACTTTAATCCCAAGTCTAGAGAAAACGCATGGTGGTGTTTCGACTTTGACCAACTTCTTGGAATTTAAATTTGAGAATAGTTTTGGATGTCCCATTGGTAGACAAGCATCCACACCAACATTCGTTACGTTCCGAGCTATTTTCTCCACCTTTAAGCCCAACTGTAGCGAAAACGTACAGTCGAGTTACGACTTTCTCCAACTTCTCAGAATTGAAATTTGAGAATAGTTTTGGATGTCCCATTGGTAGACAAGCATCCACACCAACATTCGTGACGTTTCGAGCTATTTTCTACCCCTTTAATCCCAAGTCTAGCGAAAACACACGGTCGAGTTTCGAATTTGACCAACTTCTTGGAATTAAAAATTGAGCATAGAATAGTTTTGGATGTCCCATTGGTAGACAAGCATCCACACCAACATTCGTGACGTTTCGAGCTATTTTCTCCCCCTTTAATCCCAAGTCTAGCGAAAACACACGGTCGAGTTTCGAATTTGACCAACTTCTTGGAATTAAAAATTGAGCATAGATTTGGATTTCACACCCTTGAAGCCCAAGTCTAGGGAAAATGCACGGTCAATTTTCAATTTTGACCAACCTCTCGCAATTTAAATTTGAGAATAGATTTGGATGTCACATTTGTAGACATGTGCGCACTACAACTTTCGTGATTTTACGAGCTAATCTCACACACTTTAATCCCAAGTCTAGAGAAAACGCATGGTGGCGTTTCGACTTTGACCAATTTCTTGGATTTGAAATTTGAGAATAGTTTTGGATGTCCCATTGGTAGACAAGCGTCCACAAAAACTTTCGCGACGTTCCGAGCTATTTTCTCCCCCTTTAAGCCCAAGTCTAGCGAAAACGCACGGTCGAGTTTCAATATGACCAACTTCTCAAAATTTAAAATTGAGCATAGATTTGGATTTCCCGTTGGTAGAAAAATGCACACGCCAAATTTCATGACGTTCCGGGCTAATTTCACACCCTTTAAGCCCAAGTCTAGGGAAAACGCACGGTCAATTTTCAACTTTGACCAACCTCTCGCAATTTAAATTTGAGAATAGATTTGGATGTCACATTTGTAGACATGTGCGCACTACAACTTTCGTGATCTTACGAGCTAATCTCACACACTTTAATCCCAAGTCTAGAGAAAACGCATGGTGGCGTTTCGACTTTGACCAATTTCTTGGATTTGAAATTTGAGAATAGTTTTGGATGTCCCATTGGTAGACAAGCGTCCACAAAAACTTTCGCGACGTTCCGAGCTATTTTCTCCCCCTTTAAGTCCAAGTCTAGCGAAAATGCACGGTCAAGTTTTGAATATGACCAACTTCTCAGAATTTAAAATTGAGCATAGATTTGGATTTCCCGTTGGTAGAAAAATGCACACGCCAAATTTCGTGACGTTCCGAGCTAATTTCACACCCTTTAAGCCCAACTCTAGGTTAAACGCACGGTCAATTTTCAACTTTGACCAACCTCTCGCAATTTAAATTTGAGAATAGATTTGGATGTCACATTTGTAGACATGTGCGCACTACAACTTTCGTGATTTTACGAGCTAATCTCACACACTTTAATCCCAAGTCTAGAGAAAACGCATGGTGGCGTTTCGACTTTGACCAATTTCTTGGATTTGAAATCTGAGAATAGTTTTGGATGTCCCATTGGTAAACAAGCGTCCACACAAACTTTCCCGACGTTCCGAGCTATTTTCTCCCCCTTTAAGCCCAAGTCTAGCGAAAACGCACGGTCGAGTTTCGAATTTGACCAACTTCTCAGAATTAAAAATTGAGCATAGATTTGGATTTCCCGTTGGTAGAAAAATGCACACGCCAAATTTCGTGACGTTCCGAGCTAATTTCACACCCTTTAAGCCCAAGTCTAGGGAAAACGCACCGTCAATTTTCAACTTTGACCAACCTCTCGCAATTTAAATTTGAGAATAGATTTGGATGTCACATTTGTAGACATGTGCGCACTACAACTTTAGTGATTTTATGAGCTAATCTCACACACTTTAATCCCAAGTCTAGTGAAAACGCACAATCGAGTTTCAACTTTGACCAACTTCTCGGAATTGAAATTTGAGAATAGTTTTGGATGTCCCATTGGTAGACAAGCGTCCACACCAACTTTCGTGAAGTTCTGAGCTATTTTCTCCCCCTTTAAGCCCAAGTCTAGCGAAAACGCACAGTCGAGTTTCAAATTTGACCAACTTCTCGAAATTGAAAATTGAGCATACATTTGGATTTCCCGTTGGTAGACAAATGTGCACGCCAACTTTCATGACATTCCGAGCTATTTTCTCACCCTTTAAGCCTAAGTCTAGCGAAAATGCACGATCGATTTTTAACTTTGACCAACTTCTCGGAATTTAAATTTGAGAATAGATTTGGATGTCACATTGGTAGATGAGCGTCCACGCCAACTTTCGTGACGTTCCCAGCTATTTTCACACCCTTTACGCCCAAGTCTAGCGAAAACGCACGATCGAGTTTCAACTTTGACCAACTTCTGGAATTGGAATTTGAGAATAGTTTTGGATGTCCCATTGGTAGACAAGCGTCCACACAAACTTTCGTGACGTTCCGAGCTATTCTCTCCCCCTTTAAGCCCAAGTCTAGCGAAAAGGCACGGTCGAGTTTCGAATTTGACCAACTTCTCGGAATTGAAAATTGAGCATAGATTTGGATTTCACGTTGGTAGAAAAATGCACACGCCAACTTCCGTGACGTTCCGAGCTATTTTCTCACCCTTTAATCCTAAGTCTAGCGAAAACGCACGGTCGAGTTTCGAATTTGACCAACTTCTCAAAATTAAAAATTGAGCATAGATTTGGATGTCTTGTTGGTAGACAAATGCACACGCCAACTTTCGTGACATTTCGAGCTATTTTCTCACCCTTTAAGCCCAAGTCTAGCGAAAATGCACGGTCGATTTTCAACTTTGACCAACTTCTCGGAATTTAAATTTGAGAATAGATTTGGATGTCACATTGGTAGACGAGCGTCCACGCCAAGTTTCGTGACGTTCCGAGCTTTTTTCACACCCTTTAAGCCCAAGTCTAGCGAAAATGCACGATCGAGTTTCAACTTTGACCAACTTCTCGGAATTGAAATTTGAGAATAGTTTTGGATGTCCCATTGGTAGACAAGCGTCCACACCAACTTTCATCACGTTCCCATCAATTTTCTCGCCCTTTAAGCCCAAGTCTAGCGAAAACGCACGGTCGAGTTTTGAATTTGACCAACCACTCAGAATTGAAAATTGAGCAGAGATTTGGATGTCCCGTTGTTAGACAAATACGCACACCAACGTTCGTGACGATCCGAGCTATTTTCTCACCCTTTAAGCGTAAGTCTAGTGAAAATGCACGGTCGAGTTTCGAATTTGACCAACTTCTCGGAATTAAAAATTGAGCATAGATTTGGATGTCCCGTTGGTAGACAAATGCGCACGCCAACTTTCGTGACGTTCCGAGCTATTTTCCCTCCCTTTAAGCCCAAGTCTAGCGAAAACGCACGATCGAGTTTCAAGTTTGACCAACTTCTCGGAATTGAAATTTGAGAATAGTTTTGGATGTCCCATTGGTAGACAAGCATCCACACCAACATTCGTGACGTTCCGAGCTATTTTCTCCCCCTTTAAGCCCAAGTCTAGCGAAAACGCACGGTCGAGTTTCGAATTTGAGCAACTTCTCGGAATTAAAAATTGAGCATAGATTTGGATGTCCCGTTGGTAGACAAATGCGCACGCCAACTTTCGTGACGTTCCGAGCTATTTTCCCTCCCTTTAAGCCCAAGTCTAGCGAAAACGCATGATCGAGTTTCAAGTTTGACCAACTTCTCGGAATTGAAATTTGAGAATAGTTTTGGATGTCCCATTGGTAGACAAGCGTCCACACCAACTTTCATGATGTTCCGAGCTATTTTCTCACCCTTTAAGCCCAAGTCTAACGAAAACGCACGGTCGAGTTTCGAATTTGACCAACCACTCGGAATTGAAAATTGAGCAAAGATTTGGATGTCCCGTTGTTAGACAAATACGCACGCCAACTTTCGTGACGATCCGAGCTATTTTGTCACCCTTTAAGCCTAAGTCTAGCGGAATTAAAAATTGAGCATAGATTTGGATGTCCTATTGGTAGACAAATGCACACACCAACTTTCGTGACATTCCGAGCTATTTTCTTTCCCTTTAAGCCCAAGTCTAGCAAAAATTCAGGGTCGATTTTCAACTTTGACCAACTTCTCAGAATTTAAATTTGAGAATAGATTTGGATGTCACATTGGTAAACGAGCATCCATGCCAACTTTCCTGACGTTCCAAGCTATTTTCACACCCTTTAAGCCCAAGTCTAGCAAAAACGCACGATCGAGTTTCAACTTTGACCAACTTCTCGGAATTGAAATTTGAGAATGGATTTGGATGTCCCATTGGTAGACAAGCGTCCACACCAACTTTCGTGACGTTCCGAGCTATTTTCGCCCCCTTTAAGCCCAAGTCTAGCGAAAACGCACGGTCGAGTTTCGAATTTGACCAACTTCTTGGAATTGAAAATCGAGCATAGATTTGGATGTCCCGTTGGTAGACAAATGCGCACACCAACTTTCGTGACGTTCCGAGCTAGTTTTTCAACCTTTAAGCCCAAATCTAGCGAAAATGCATGGTTGATTTTCAACTTTGACCAACTTCTCGGAACTTAAATTTGAGAATAGATTTGGATGTCACATTGGTAGACGAGCGTCCACGCCAACTTTCGTGACGTTCCGAGCTATTTTCAAACCCTTTAAGCCCAAATTTAGCGAAAACGCACGATCAAGTTTCAACTTTGACCAACTTCTCGGAATTGAAATTTGAGAATAGTTTTGGATGTCCCATTGGTAGACAAGCATCCACACCAACATTCGTTATGTTCCGAGCTATTTTCTCACCCTTTAAGCCTAAGTCTAGCAAAAATGCATGGTCGAGTTTCAAATTTGACCAACGTCTCGGAATTAAAAATTGAGCATAGATTTGGATGTCCTATTGGTAGACAAATGCACACGCCAACTTTCGTGACATTCCGAGCTATTTTCTCTCCCTTTAAGCCCAAGTCTAGCGAAAATGCAACGTCGATTTTCAACTTTGACCAACTTCTCGGAATTTAAATTTGAGAATAGATTTGGATGTCACATTGGTAGACGAGTGTCCACACGCCAACTTTCGTGACATTCCTAGCTATTTTCACACCCTTTAAGCCCAAGTCTAGCGAAAACACACGATCGAGTTTCAACTTTGACCAACTTCTCGGAATTGAAATTTGAGAATAGTTTTGGATGTCCCATTGGTAGAGAAGCATCCACACCAACATTCGTTACGTTTCGAGCTATTGTCTCCCCCTTTAAGCCCAACTATAGCGAAAACGTACGGTCGAGTTACGAATTTCACCAACTTCTTGGAATTGAAAATTGAGCATAGGTTTGGATGTCCCAATTGTAGACATTCGCGCACAACAACTTTCGTCACATTACGAGCTAATTTAACACCCTTTAAGCTCAAGTCTAGCGAAAACGCATGGTGTCATTTCGACTTTGACCAACTTCTCGGAATTGAAATATGAGAATAGATTTGGATGTCCCTCTGGTAGATAGGTGCGCGCGCCAACTTTCGTGACGTTCCGAGCTATTTTCACACCCTTTAAGACCAAGTCTAGCGAAAATGCACGATCGAGTTTCAACTTTGACCAACTTCTCGGAACTGAAATTTGAGAATAGTTTTGGATGTCCAATTGGTAGACAAGCGTCCATTCCAACTTTCGTGACGTTAGGAGCTATTTTCTCCCCCTTTAAGCCCAAGTCTAGCGAAAACGCACGGTCGAGTTTTGAATTTGACCAACTTCTCGGAATTGAAAATCGAGCATAGATTTGGATGTCCCGTTGGTAGACAAATGCGCACGCCAACTTTCGTGACATTCCGAGCTATTTTCTAACCCTTTAAGCGTAGGTCTAGCGAAAATGCACGGTCGATTTTCAACTTTGACCAACTTCTCGGAATTTAAATTTGAGAATGGATTTGGATGTCCCGTTGGTAGACAAGTGCACACGCCAACTTTCATGACGTTCCGAGCTATTTTCAACTTTGACCGACTTCTCGGAATTTAAATTTGAGAATGGATTTGGATGTCCCATTGGTAGACAAGTGCACACGCCAACTTTCGTGACGTTCCGAGCTATTTTCTTCCCGTTTAAGCCCAACTCTAGAGAAAACGCACGATCTTGTTTCGGCTTTGACCTACTTCTCGGAAATGAAAATTGAGAATAGATTTGGATGTCCCATTTGTAGACATGCATGCACAACAACTTTCGTGACGTTACGAGCTAATTTCACACCCTTTAAGCTCAAGTCTAACGAAAACGCATGGTGGCGTTTCGACTTTGACCAACTTTTGGGAGTTTAAATTTGAACGAGTTTCAACTTTGACCAACTTCTCGGATTTGAAAATTGAGAATAGTTTTGGATGTCACATTGGTAGACGAGCGTCCACGCCAACTTTCGTGACGTTCCGAGCTATTTTCATACCCTTTAAGCCCAAGTCTAGCGAAAGCGCACGATTGAGTTTCAACTTTGACCAACTTCTTGGAATTGAAAATTGAGAATAGATTTGGATGTCCCATTTGTAGACATGCGCGCACAGCAACTTTCATGATGTTACGAGCTAATTTCACGCCCTTTATTCCCAAGTATAGTGAAAACCGACTTTGACCAACTTCTTGGAATTGAAATTTGAGAATAGTTTTGGATGTCCCATTGGTAGACAAGCATCCACACCAAGTCTAGCGAAAATGCACAGTCGATTTCCAACTTTGACCAACTTCTCGAAATTTAAATTTGAGAATGGATTTGGATGTCACACCCTCTAAGCTCAAGTCTAGCGAACATGCATGGTGGCGTTTCGACTTTGACCAACTTCTCGGAATTGAAATATGAGAATAGATTTGGATGTCCCGTTGGTAGACAAGTGCGCACGCCAACTTTCGTGACGTTCTGAGCTATTTTCCCTCCCTTTAAGCCCAAGTCTAGCGAAAACACACGGTCAAGTTTCGAATTTGACCAACTTCTCGGAATTAAAAATTGAGCATAGATTTGGATGTACTATTGGTAGACAAATGCGCACGCCATCTTTCGTCATGTTCGGAGCTATTTTCTCACCATTTAATCCTAAGTCTAGCGAAAATGCACGCCAACTTTCGTGACGTTCCGAGCTATTTTCACACCCTTTAAGGCCAAGTCTAGCGAAAACGCACGACCGAGTTTCAACTTTGACCAACTTCTCCGATTTGAAATTTGAGAATAGTTTTGGATGTCCCATTGGTAGACAAGCGTCCACACCAACTTTCGTGACGTCCCGAGCTATTTTCTCCCCCTTTAAGCCCAAGCCTAGGGAAAACGCACGATCGAGTTTCGAATTTGACCAACTTCTCGGAATTAAAAATTGAGCATTGATTTGGATTTCCCATTGGTAGAAAAATGCGCACGCCAAATTTCGTGACATTCCGAGCTATTTTCTCCCCATTTAAGCCCAAGCCTAGGGAAAACGCACGATCGAGTTTCAACTTTGACCAACTTCTCAAAATTGAAATTTGAGAATAGTTTTGGATGTCCCATTGGTAGACAAGCATCCACACCAACTTTCGTGACATTCCGAGCTATTTTCTCCCACTTTAAGCCCAAGCCTAGGGAAAACGCACGATCGAGTTTCAACTTTGACCAACTTCTCGGAATTGAAATTTGAGAATAGTTTTGGATGTCCCATTGGTAGACAAGCATCCACACCGACATTCGTTACGTTCTGAGCTATTTTCTCCCCCTTTAAGCCCAAGTCTAGCGAAAATGCACGGTAGAGTTTCGAATTTGACCAACTTCTCGGAATTGAAAATTGAGCATAGATTTGGATATCCTGTTGGTAGACAAATGCCCACGCCAACTTTCGTGACGTTCCGAGCTATTTTTTCAACCTTTAAGCCCAAATCTAGCGAAAATGCACGGAGATTTTCAACTTTGACCAACTTCTTAGAATTTAAATTTGAGAATAGATTTGGATGTCGCATTGGTAGATGAGCATCCACGCCAACTTTCGTGACATTCCGAGCTATTTTCTCACCCTTTAAGCCTAAGTCTAGCGAAAATGGACGGTCGATTTTCAAGTTTAACCAACTTCTCGCAATTTAAATTTGAGAATAGATTTGGATGTCAGATTTTGAGACATGTGCGCACTACAACTTTCGTGATTTTATGAGCTAATTTCACACACTTTAATCCCAAGTCTAGAGAAAACGCATGGTGGTGTTTCGACTTTGACCAACTTCTTGGAATTTAAATTTGAGAATAGTTTTGGATGTCCCATTGGTAGACAAGCATCCACACCAACATTCGTTACGTTCCGAGCTATTTTCTCCGCCTTTAAGCCCAACTGTAGCGAAAACGTACAGTCGAGTTACGACTTTCACCAACTTCTCGGAATTGAAATTTGAGAATAGTTTTGGATGTCCCATTGGTAGACAAGCATCCACACCAACATTCGTGACGTTTCGAGCTATTTTCTCCCCCTTTAATCCCAAGTCTAGCGAAAACACACGGTCGAGTTTCGAATTTGACCAACTTCTTCGAATTAAAAATTGAGCATAGATTTGGATTTCCCGTTTGTAGACAAATGCGCACGCCAACTTTCGTGACATTCCGAGCTAATTTCACACCCCTGAAGCCCAAGTCTAGGGAAAATGCACGGTCAATTTTCAATTTTGACCAACCTCTCGCAATTTAAATTTGAGAATAGATTTGGATGTCACATTTGTAGACATGTGCGCACTACAACTTTCGTGATTTTACGAGCTAATCTCACACACTTTAATCCCAAGTCTAGAGAAAACGCATGGTGGCGTTTCGACTTTGAGCAATTTCTTGGATTTGAAATTTGAGGATAGTTTTGGATGTCCCATTGGTAGACAAGCGTCCACAAAAACTTTCGCGACGTTCCGAGCTATTTTCTCCCCCTTTAAGCCCATGTCTAGCGAAAACGCACGGTCGAGTTTCGAATATGACCAACTTCTCAAAATTTAAAATTGAGCATAGATTTGGATTTCCCGTTGGTAGAAAAATGCACACGCCAAATTTCATGACGTTCCGGGCTAATTTCACACCCTTTAAGCCCAAGTCTAGGGAAAACGCACGGTCAATTTTCAACTTTCACCAACCTCTCGCAATTTAAATTTGAGAATAGATTTGGATGTCACATTTGTAGACATGTGCGCACTACAACTTTCGTGATTTTACGAGCTAATCTCACACACTTTAATCCCAAGTCTAGAGAAAACGCATGGTGGCGTTTCGACTTTGACCAATTTCTTGGATTTGAAATTTGAGAATAGTTTTGGATGTCCCATTGGTAGACAAGCGTCCACAAAAACTTTCGCGACGTTCCGAGCTATTTTCTCCCCCTTTAAGTCCAAGTCTAGCGAAAATGCACGGTCAAGTTTTGAATATGACCAACTTCTTAGAATTTAAAATTGAGCATAGATTTAGATTTCCCGTTGGTAGAAAAATGCACACGCCAAATTTCGTGACGTTCCGAGCTAATTTCACACCCTTTAAGCCCAACTCTAGGGAAAACGCACGGTCAATTTTCAACTTTGACCAACCTCTCGCAATTTAAATTTGAGAATAGATTTGGATGTCACATTTGTAGACATGTGCGCACTACAACTTTCGTGATTTTACGAGCTAATCTCACACACTTTAATCCCAAGTCTAGAGAAAACGCATGGTGGCGTTTCGACTTTGACCAATTTCTTGGATTTGAAATCTGAGAATAGTTTTGGATGTCCCATTGGTAAACAAGCGTCCACACAAACTTTCCCGACGTTCCGAGCTATTTTCTCCCCCTTTAATCCCAAGTCTAGCGAAAACGCACGGTCGAGTTTCGAATTTGACCAACTTCTCAGAATTAAAAATTGAGCATAGATTTGGATTTCCCGTTGGTAGAAAAATGCACACGCCAAATTTCGTGACGTTCCGAGCTAACTTCACACCCTTTAAGCCCAAGTCTAGGGAAAACGCACCGTCAATTTTCAACTTTGACCAACCTCTCGCAATTTAAATTTGAGAATAGATTTGGATGTCACATTTGTAGACATGTGCGCACTACAACTTTAGTGATTTTATGAGCTAATCTCACACACTTTAATCCCAAGTCTAGAGAAAACGCATGGTGGCGTTTCAACTTTGACCAATTTCTTGGATTTGAAATTTGAGAATAGTTTTGGATGTCCCATTGGTAGACAAGCGTCTACACCAACTTTAGTGACTTTCCAAGCTATTTTCTCCTGTAGTGAAAACGCACCGTCAATTTTCAACTTTGACCAACCTCTCGCAATTTAAATTTGAGAATAGATTTGGATGTCACATTTGTAGACATGTGCGCACTACAACTTTAGTGATTTTATGAGCTAATCTCACGCACTTTAATCCCAAGTCTAGTGAAAACGCACAATCGAGTTTCAACTTTGACCAACTTCTCGGAATTGAAATTTGAGAATAGTTTTGGATGTCCCATTGGTAGACAAGCGTCCACACCAACTTTCGTGACGTTCTGAGCTATTTTCTCCCCCTTTAAGCCCAAGTCTAGCGAAAACGCACAGTCGAGTTTCAAATTTGACCAACTTCTCGAAATTGAAAATTGAGCATACATTTGGATTTCTCGTTGGTAGACAAATGTGCACGCCAACTTCCGTGACGTTCCGAGCTATTTTCTCACCCTTTAATCCTAAGTCTAGCGAAAACGCACGGTCGAGTTTCGAATTTGACCAACTTCTCAAAATTAAAAATTGAGCATAGATTTGGATGTCTTGTTGGTAGACAAATGCACACGCCAACTTTCGTGACATTCCGAGCTATTTTCTCACCCTTTAAGCCCAAGTCTAGCGAAAATGCACGGTCGATTTTCAGCTTTGACCAACTTCTCGGAATTTAAATTTGAGAATAGATTTGGATGTCACATTGGTAGACGAGCGTCCACGCCAAGTTTCGTGACGTTCCGAGCTTTTTTCACACCCTTTAAGCCCAAGTCTAGCGAAAATGCACGATCGAGTTTCAACTTTGACCAACCTCTCGGAATTGAAATTGGAGAATAGTTTTGGATGTCCCATTGGTAGACAAGCGTCCACACCAACTTTCATGACGTTCCCAGCTATTTTCTCGCCCTTTAATCCCAAGTCTAGCGAAAACGCACAGTCGAGTTTTGAATTTGACCAACCACTCAGAATTGAAAATTGAGCAGAGATTTGGATGTCCCGTTGTTAGACAAATACGCACACCAACTTTCGTGACGATCCGAGCTATTTTCTCACCCTTTAAGCGTAAGTCTAGCGAAAATGCACGGTCGAGTTTCGAATTTGACCAACTTCTCGGAATTAAAAATTGAGCATAGATTTGGATGTCCCGTTGGTAGACAAATGCGCACGCCAACTTTCGTGACGTTCCGAGCTATTTTCCCTCCCTTTAAGCCCAAGTCTAGCGAAAACGCACGATCGAGTTTCAAGTTTGACCAACTTCTCGGAACTGAAATTTGACAATAGTTTTGGATGTCCCATTGGTAGACAAGCATCCACACCAACATTCGTGACGTTCCGAGCTATTTTCTCCCCCTTTAAGCCCAAGTCTAGCGAAAACGCACGGTCGAGTTTTGAATTTGAGCAACTTCTAGGAATTAAAAATTGAGCATAGATTTGGATTTCCCGTTTGTAGACAAGCGTCCATGCCAACGTTCGTGACGTTCCAAGTTATTTTCTTCCCCTTTAGGCCCAACTCTAGAGAAAATGCACGATCGTGTTTCGGCTTTGACCTACTTCTCGTAAATGAAAATTGAGAATAGATTTGGATGTCCCATTTGTAGACATGCATGCACAACAACTTTCGTGACGTTCCGAGCTATTTTCTCGCCCTTTAAGCCCAAGTCTAGCGAAAACGCACGGTCGAGTTTCGAATTTGAACAACCACTCAGAATTGAAAATTGAGCAGAGATTTGGATGTCCGGTTGTTAGACAAATACGCACGCCAACTTTCGTGACGTTCCGAGCTATTTTCTCGCCCTTTAAGCCCAAGTCTAGCGAAAACACACGGTCGAGTTTCCAATTTGACCAACTTCTCGGAATTGAAAATTGAGCATAGATTTGGATGTCCCGTTGGCAGACAAATGCGCACACCAACGTTCGTGACGTTCTAAGCTATTTTCTCACCCTTTAATCCTAAGTCTAGCGAAAACGCACGGTCGAGTTTCGAATTTGACCAACTTCTCAAAATTAAAAATTGAGCTTAGATTTGGATGTCTTGTTGGTAGACAAATGCACACGCCAACTTTCGTGACATTCCGAGCTATTTTCTCACCGTTTAAGCCCAAGTCTAGCGAAAATGCACGGTCGATTTTCAGCTTTGACCAACTTCTCGGAATTTAAATTTGAGAATAGATTTGGATGTCACATTGGTAGACGAGCGTCCACGCCAAGTTTCGTGACGTTCCGAGCTTTTTTCACACCCTTTAAGCCCAAGTCTAGCGAAAATGCACGATCGAGTTTCAACTTTGACCAACCTCTCGGAATTGAAATTGGAGAATAGTTTTGGATGTCCCATTGGTAGACAAGCATCCACACCAACATTCGTGACGTTCCGAGCTATTTTCTCCCCCTTTAGGCCCAAGTCTAGCGAAAACGCACGGTCGAGTTTTGAATTTGAGCAACTTCTAGGAATTAAAAATTGAGCATAGATTTGGATTTCCCGTTTGTAGACAAGCGTCCATGCCAACGTTCGTGACGTTCCAAGTTATTTTCTTCCCCTTTAGGCCCAACTCTAGAGAAAATGCACGATCGTGTTTCGGCTTTGACCTACTTCTCGTAAATGAAAATTGAGAATAGATTTGGATGTCCCATTTGTAGACATGCATGCACAACAACTTTCGTGACGTTACGAGCTAATTTCACACCCTTTAAGCTCAAGTCTAACGAAAACGCATGGTGGCGTTTCGACTTTGACCAACTTTTGGGAGTTTAAATTTGAAAATAGATTTGGATGTCCCGTTGGTAGACAAGTGCACATGCCAACTTTCGTGACATTCCGAGCTATTTTCTTCCCCTTTAAGCCCAACTCTAGAGAAAACGCACGGTCGTGTTTCGGCTTTGAGCTACTTCTCGGAATTGAAAATTGAGAATAGATTTGGATGTCCCATTTGTAGACATGCGTGCACAGCAACTTTCGTGACGTTACGAGCTAATTTTACACCCTTTAAGCTCAAGTTTAGAGAAAACGCACGGTCGTGTTTCGGCTTTGAGCTACTTCTCGGAATTGAAAATTGAGAATAGATTTGGATGTCCCATTTGTAGACAAGTGCGCACGCCAACTTTCGTGACGTTCCGAGCTATTTTCTCGCCCTTTAAGCCCAAGTCTAGCGAAAACGCACGGTCGAGTTTCGAATTTGAACAACCACTCAGAATTGAAAATTGAGCAGAGATTTGGATGTCCGGTTGTTAGACAAATACGCACGCCAACTTTCGTGACGTTCCGAGCTATTTTCTCGCCCTTTAAGCCCAAGTCTAGCGAAAACACACGATCGAGTTTCAACTTTGACCAAGTTCTCGGATTTGAAATTTGAGAATAGTTTTGGATGTCACATTGGTAGACGAGCGTCCACGCCAACTTTCGTGACGTTCCGAGCTATTTTCATACCCTTTAAGCCCAAGTCTAGCGAAAGCGCACGATTGAGTTTCAACTTTGACCAACTTCTTGGAATTGAAAATTGAGAATAGATTTGGATGTCCCATTTGTAGACATGCGCGCACAGCAACTTTCATGACGTTACGAGCTAATTTCACTCCCTTTATTCCCAAGTATAGTGAAAACCGACTTTGACCAACTTCTCGGAATTGAAATTTGAGAATAGTTTTGGATGTCCCATTGGTAGACAAGCATCCACACCAAGTCTAGGGAAAACGCACGATCGAGTTTCGAATTTGACCAACTTCTCGGAATTAAAAATTGAGCATAGATTTGGATTTCCCATTGGTAGAAAAATGCGCACGCCAAATTTCATGACATTCCGAGCTATTTTCTCCCCATTTAAGCCCAAGCCTAGGGAAAACGCACGATCGAGTTTCAACTTTGACCAACTTCTCAAAATTGAAATTTGGGAATAGTTTTGGATGTCCCATTGGTAGACAAGCATCCACACCAACTTTCGTGACATTCCGAGCTATTTTCTCCCCCTTTAAGCCCAAGCCTAGGGAAAACGCACGATCGAGTTTCAACTTTGACCAACTTCTCGGAATTGAAATTTGAGAATAGTTTTGGATGTCCCATTGGTAGACAAGCATCCACACCGACATTCGTTACGTTCCGAGCTATTTTCTCCCCCTTTAAGCCCAAGTCTAGCGAAAATGCACGGTCAAGTTTCGAATTTGACCAACTTCTCGGAATTGAAAATTGAGCATAGATTTGGATATCCTGCTGTTAGACAAATGCCCACGCCAACTTTAGTGACGTTCCGAGCTATTTTTTCAACCTTTAAGCCCAAATCTAGCGAAAATGCACGGAGATTTTCAACTTTGACCAACTTCTAGGAATTTAAATTTGAGAATAGATTTGGATGTCACATTGGTAGACGAGCATCCACACCAACTTTCGTGACGTTCCGAGCTATTTTCACACCCTTTAAGCCCAAGTCTAGCGAAAACGCACAATCGAGTTTCAACTTTGACCAACTTCTCGGAATTGAAATTTGAGAATAGTTTTGGATGTCCCATTGGTAGACAAGCATCCACACCAACATTCGTTACGTTCCGAGCTATTTTCTCACCCTTTAAGCTTAAGTCTAGCGAAAACGCACGGTCGAGTTTCGAATTTAACCAACTTCTCGGAATTAAAAATTGAGCATAGATTTGGATGTCCTGTTGGTAGACAAATGCACAAGCCAACTTTCGTGACATTCCGAGCTATTTTCTCACCCTTTAAGCCCAAGTCTAGCGAAAATGCACGGTCGATTTTCAACTTTGACCAACTTCTCTCAATTTAAATTTGAGAATAGATTTGGATGTCACATTGGTAGACGAGCGTCCACGCCAACCTTCGTGACGTTCCGAGCACTTTTCGCACCCTTTAAGCCAAAGTCTAGCGAAAACGCACGATCGAGTTTCAACTTTGACCAACTTCTCAGAATTGAAATTTGAGAATAGTTTTGGATGTCCCATTGGTAGACAAGCATCCACACCAACATTCGTTACGTTCCGAGCTATTTTCTCGCCCTTTAAGCCCAAGTCTAGCGAAACCGCACGACCGAGTTTCAACTTTGACCAACTTCTCGGATTTGAAATTTGAGAATAGTTTTGGATGTCACACTGGTAGACGAGCGTCCACGCCAACTTTCGTGACGTTCCGAGCTATTTTCATACCCTTTAAGCCCAAGTCTAGCGAAAGCGCACGATTGAGTTTCAACTTTGACCAACTTCTTGGAATTGAAAATTGAGAATAGATTTGGATGTCCCATTTGTAGACATGCGCGCACAGCAACTTTCATGATGTTACGAGCTAATTTCACGCCCTTTATTCCCAAGTATAGTGAAAACCGACTTTGACCAACTTCTCGGAATTGAAATTTGAGAATAGTTTTGGATGTCCCATTGGTAGACAAGCATCCACACCAAGTCTAGCGAAAATGCACGGTCGATTTCCAACTTTGACCAACTTCTCGAAATTTAAATTTGAGAATGGATTTGGATGTCACACCCTCTAAGCTCAAGTCTAGCGAACATGCATGGTGGCGTTTCGACTTTGACCAACTTCTCGGAATTGAAATATGAGAATAGATTTGGATGTCCCGTTGGTAGACAAGTGCGCACGCCAACTTTCGTGACGTTCTGAGCTATTTTCCCTCCCTTTAAGCCCAAGTCTAGCGAAAACACACGGTCAAGTTTCGAATTTGACCAACTTCTCGGAATTGAAAATTGAGCATAGATTTGGATGTACTATTGGTAGACAAATGCGCACGCCATCTTTTGTCATGTTCGGAGCTATTTTCTCACCATTTAATCCTAAGTCTAGTGAAAATGCACGCCAACTTTCGTGACGTTCCGAGCTATTTTCACACCCTTTAAGGCCAAGTCTAGCGAAAACGCACGACCGAGTTTCAACTTTGACCAACTTCTCCGATTTGAAATTTGAGAATAGTTTTGGATGTCCCATTGGTAGACAAGCGTCCACACCAACTTTCGTGACATCCCGAGCTATTTTCTCCCCCTTTAAGCCCAAGCCTAGGGAAAACGCACGATCGAGTTTCGAATTTGACCAACTTCTCGGAATTAAAAATTGAGCATAGATTTGGATTTCCCATTGGTAGAAAAATGCGCACGCCAACTTTCGTGACATTCCGAGCTATTTTCTCCCCATTTAAGCCCAATCCTAGGGAAAACGCACGATCGAGTTTCAACTTTGACCAACTTCTCAAAATTGAAATTTGAGAATATTTTTGGATGTCCCATTGGTAGACAAGCATCCACACCAACTTTCGTGACATTCCGAGCTATTTTCTCCCCGTTTAAGCCCAAGCCTAGGGAAAATGCACGATCGAGTTTCAACTTTGACCAACTTCTCGGAATTGAAATTTGAGAATAGTTTTGGATGTCCCATTGGTAGACAAGCATCCACACCGACATTCGTTACGTTCCGAGCTATTTTCTCCCCCTTTAAGCCCAAGTCTAGCGAAAATGCACGGTCAAGTTTCGAATTTGACCAACTTCTCGGAATTGAAAATTGAGCATAGATTTGGATATCCTGCTGGTAGACAAATGCCCACGCCAACTTTCGTGACGTTCCGAGCTATTTTTTCAATCTTTAAGCCCAAATCTAGCGAAAATGCACGGAGATTTTCAACTTTGACCAACTTCTCGGAATTTAAATTTGAGAATAGATTTGGATGTCACATTGGTAGACGAGCATCCACATCAACTTTCGTGACGTTCCGAGCTATTTTCACACCCTTTAAGCCCAAGTCTAGCGAAAACGCACAATCGAGTTTCAACTTTGACCAACTTCTCGGAATTGAAATTTGAGAATAGTTTTGGATGTCCCATTGGTAGACAAGCATCCACACCAACATTCGTTACGTTCCGAGCTATTTTCTCACCCTTTAAGCCTAAGTCTAGCGAAAACGCACGGTCGATTTTCAACTTTGACCAACTTCTCTCAATTTAAATTTGAGAATAGATTTGGATGTCACATTGGTAGACGAGCTTCCACGCCAACCTTCGTGACGTCCCGAGCACTTTTCGCACCCTTTAAGCCAAAGTCTAGCGAAAACGCACGATCGAGTTTTAACTTTGACCAACTTCTCGGAATTGAAATTTGAGAATAGTTTTGGATGTCCCATTGGTAGACAAGCGTCCACACCAACTTTCCTGACGTTACGAGCTATTTTCTCGCCCTTTAAGCCCAAGTCTAGCGAAAACGCACGGTCGAGTTTCGAATTTGACCAACCACTCAGAATTGAAAATTGAGCAGAGATTTGGATGTCCCGTTGTTAGGAAAATACGCACCCCAATTTTCGTGACGTTCCGAGCTATTTTCTAACCCTTTAAGCCTAAGTCTAGCCAAAACGCACGGTCGAGTTTCGAATTTTACCAACTTCTCGGAATTAAAAATTGAGCATAGATTTGGATGTCCTATTGGTAGACAAATGCACACGCCAACTTTCGTGACATTCTGACCTATTTTCTCTCCCTTTAATCCCAAGTCTAGCGAAAATGCAGGGTCGATTTTCAACTTTGACCAACTTCTCGGAATTTAAATTTGAGATTAGATTTAGATGTCACATTGGTAGACGAGCATCTACGCCAACTTTCGTGACGTTCCTAGCTATTTGCACACCCTTTAAGCCCAAGTCGAGCGAAAACGCACGATCGAGTTTCAACTTTGACCAACTTCTCGGAATTGAAATTTGAGAATAGTTTTGGATGTCCCATTGGTAGACAAGTGTCCACGCCAACTTTTGTGACATTCCGAGCTATTTTCGCCCCCTTTAAGCCCAAGTCTAGCGAAAACACACGGTCGAGTTTCCAATTTGACCAACTTCTCGGAATTGAAAATTGAGCATAGATTTGGATGTCCCGTTGGCAGACAAATGCGCACACCAACGTTCGTGACGTTCTAAGCTATTTTCACCCCCTTTAAGCCCAAGTCTAGCGAAAATGCACGGTCGAGTTTCGAATTTGACCAACTTCTGGGAATTGAAAATTGAGCATAGATTTGGATGTCCCGTTGGTAGAAAAGCGTTCACACCAACTTTCGTGACGTTCCGAGCTATTTTCCCCCCCTTTAAGCCCAAGTCTAGCGAAAACGCACGATCGAGTTTCGAAGTTGACCGACTTCTCGGAATTAAAAATTGAGCATAGACTTGGCTGTCCCGTTGGTAGACAAATGCGCACGCCAACTTTTGTCACATTCCGAGCTATTTTCTCTCCCTTTAGGCCCAAGTCTAGCGAAAATGCAGGGTCGATTTTCAGCTTTGACCAACTTCTCGAAATTTAAATTTGAGAATAGATTTGGATGTCACATTGGTAGACGAGTGTCCACGCCAACTTTCATGACATTCTGAGCTATTTTCACACCCTTTAAGCCCAAGTCTAGCGAAAACGCACGATCAAGTTTCAACTTTGACCAACTTCTCAGAATTGAAATTTGAGAATAGTTTTGGATGTCCCATTGGTAGACAAGCATCCACACCAACATTCGTTACGTTCCGAGCTATTTTCTCCCCCTTTAAGCCCAACTGTAGTGAAAACGCACGGTCGAGTTATGACTTTCACCAACTTCTCCGAATTGAAAATTGAGCATAGTTTTGGATGTCCCATTTGTAGACATTCGCGCACAACAACTTTCGTCACATTATGAGCTAATTTCACACTCTTTAAGCTCAAGTCGAGCGAAAACGCATGGTCGAGTTTCGAATTTGACCAACTTCTCGGAATTGAAAATTGAGCATAGATTTGGATGTACCGTTGGTAGACAAATGCGCACGCCAACTTTCGTGACGTTTCGAGCTATTTTCTCACCCTTTAAGCCTAAGTGTAGTGAAAATGCACGGTCGATTTTCAACTTTGACCAACTTCTCGGAATTGAAATTTGAGAATAGTTTTGGATGTCCCATTGGTAGACAAGCATCCACACCAACATTCTTTACGTTCCGAGCTATTTTCTCCACCTTTAAGCCCAACTGTAGTGAAAACGTACAGTCGAGTTACGACTTTCACCAACTTCTCGGAATTGAAAATTGAGCATAGATTTGGATGTCCCATTTGTAGACATTCGCGCACAACAACTTTCGTCACATTACGAGCAAATTTCACACCTTTTAAGCTCAAGTCTAGAGAACACGCATGGTGGCGTTTCGACTTTGACCAACTTCTCGGAATTGAAATATGAGAATAGATTTGGATGTCCCGTTGGTAGACAAGTGCGCACGCCAACTTTCGTGACGTTCCGAGTTATTTTCCCTCCCTTTAAGCCCAAGTCTAGCGAAAATGCACGGTCGATTTTCAACTTTGACCAACTTCTCAGAATTTAAATTTGAGAATAGATTTGGATGTCGCATTGGTAGATGAGCATCCATGCCAACTTTCGTGACATTTCGATCTATTTTCACGCCCTTTAAGCCCAATCTAGCAAAAACGCACGATCGAGTTTCAACTTTGACCAACTTCTCGGAATTGAAATTTGAGAATACGTTTGGATGTCCCATTGGTAGACAAGCATCCACACCAACTTTCGTGACGTTCCGAGCTATTTTCTCCCCCTTTAAACCCAAGTCTAGCGAAAACGCATGGTCGAGTTTCGAATTTGACCAACTTCTCGGAATTAAAAATTGAGCATAGATTTGGATGTCCCGTTGGTAGACAAATGCGCACACCAACTTTCGTGACATTCCGAGCTATTTTCTCACCCTTTAAGCCTAAGTCTAGCGAAAATGGACGGTCGATTTTCAAGTTTGACCAACTTCTCGCAATTTAAATTTGAAAATAGATTTGGATGTCAGATTTTGAGACATGTGCGCACTACAACTTTCGTGATTTTATGAGCTAATTTCACACACTTTAATCCCAAGTCTAGAGAAAACGCATGGTGGTGTTTCGACTTTCACCAACTTCTTGGAATTTAAATTTGAGAATAGTTTTGGATGTCCCATTGGTAGACAAGCATCCACACCAACATTCGTTACGTTCCGAGCTATTTTCTCCACCTTTAAGCCCAACTGTAGCGAAAATGTACAGTCGAGTTACGACTTTCACCAACTTCTCAGAATTGAAATTTGAGAATAGTTTTGGATGTCCCATTGGTAGACAAGCATCCACACCAACATTCGTGACGTTTCGAGCTATTTTCTCCCCCTTTAATCCCAAGTCTAGCGAAAACACACGGTCGAGTTTCGAATTTGACCAACTTCTTGGAATTAAAAATTGAGCATAGATTTGGATTTCCCGTTTGTAGACAAATGCGCACGCCAACTTTCGTGACATTCCGAGCTAATTTCACACCCTTGAAGCCCAAGTCTAGGGAAAATGCACGGTCAATTTTCAATTTTGACCAACCTCTCGCAATTTAAATTTGAGAATAGATTTGGATGTCACATTTGTAGACATGTGCGCACTACAACTTTCGTGATTTTACGAGCTAATCTCACACACTTTAATCCCAAGTCTAGAGAAAACGCATGGTGGCATTTCGACTTTGACCAATTTCTTGGATTTGAAATTTGAGAATAGTTTTGGATGTCCCATTGGTAGACAAGCGTCCACAAAAACTTTCGCGACGTTCCGAGCTATGTTCTCCCCCTTTAAGCCCAAGTCTAGCGAAAACGCACGGTCGAGTTTCGAATATGACCAACTTCTCAAAATTTAAAATTGAGCATAGATTTGGATTTCCCGTTGGTAGAAAAATGCACACGCCAAATTTCATGACGTTCCGGGCTAATTTCACACCCTTTAAGCCCAAGTCTAGGGAAAACGCACGGTCAATTTTCAACTTTGACCAACCTCTCGCAATTTAAATTTGAGAATAGATTTGGATGTCACATTTGTAGACATGTGCGCACTACAAATTTAGTGATTTTATGAGCTAATCTCACACACTTTAATCCCAAGTCTAGAGAAAACGCATGGTGGCGTTTCAACTTTGACCAATTTCTTGGATTTGAAATTTGAGAATAGTTTTGGATGTCCCATTGGTAGACAAGCGTCCACACCAACTTTAGTGACTTTCCAAGCTATTTTCTCCTGTAGTGAAAACGTATGGTCGAGTTTCAACTTTCACCAACTTCTCGTAATTGAAGATTGAGCATAGGTTTGGAGGTCCCATTTTTAGACATTTGCGCACAACAACTTTCGTGACATTATGGGCTAATTTCACACCCTTTAAGCCCAAGTATAGCGAAAACGCACAATCGAATTTCAACTTTGACCAACTTCTCGGAATTGAAATTTGAGAATAGTTTTGGATGTCCCATTGGTAGACAAGCGTCCACACCAACTTTCGTGACGTTCTGAGCTATTTTCTCCCCCTTTAAGCCCAAGTCTAGCGAAAACGCACAGTCGAGTTTCAAATTTGACCAACTTCTCGAAATTGAAAATTGAGCATACATTTGGATTTCCCGTTGGTAGACAAATGTGCACGCCAACTTTCATGACATTCCGAGCTATTTTCTCACCCTTTAAGCCTAAGTCTAGCGAAAATGCACGATCGATTTTCAACTTTGTCCAACTTCTCGGAATTTAAATTTGAGAATAGATTTGGATGTCACATTGGTAGATGAGCGTCCACGCCAACTTTCGTGACGTTCCCAGCTATTTTCACACCCTTTACGCCCAAGTCTAGCGAAAACGCACGATCGAGTTTCAACTTTGACCAACTTCTCGGAATTGGAATTTGAGAATAGTTTTGGATGTCCCATTGGTAGACAAGCGTCCACACATACTTTCGTGGTGTTCCGAGCTATTCTCTCCCCCTTTAAGCCCAAGTCTAGCGAAAATGCACGGTCGAGTTTCGAATTTGACCAACTTCTCAGAATTGAAAATTGAGCATAGATTTGGATTTCCCGTTGGTAGAAAAATGCACACGCCAACTTCCGTGACGTTCCGAGTTTTTTTCTCACCCTTTAATCCTAAGTCTAGCGAAAACGCACGGTCGAGTTTCGAATTTGACCAACTTCTCAAAATTAAAAATTGAGCATAGATTTGGATGTCTTGTTGGTAGACAAATGCACACGCCAACTTTCGTGACATTCCGAGCTATTTTCTCACCCTTTAAGCCCAAGTCTAGCGTAAATGCACGGTCGATTTTCAGCTTTGACCAACTTCTCGGAATTTAAATTTGAGAATAGATTTGGATGTCACATTGGTAGACGAGCATCCACGCCAAGTTTCGTGACGTTCCGAGCTTTTTTCACACCCTTTAAGCCCAAGTCTAGCGAAAATGCACGATCGAGTTTCAACTTTGACCAACTTCTCGGAATTGAAATTTGAGAATAGTTTTGGATGTCCCATTGGTAGACAAGCGTCCACACCAACTTTCATGACGTTCCCAGCTATTTTCTCGCCCTTTAAGCCCAAGTCTAGCGAAAACGCACAGTCGAGTTTTGAATTTGACCAACCACTCAGAATTGAAAATTGAGCAGAGATTTGGATGTCCTGTTGTTAGACAAATACGCACACCAACTTTCGTGACGATCCGAGCTATTTTCTCACCCTTTAAGCGTAAGTCTAGCGAAAATGCACGGTCGAGTTTCGAATTTGACCAACTTCTCGGAATTAAAAATTGAGCATAGATTTGGATGTCCCGTTGGTAGACAAATGCGCACGCCAACTTTCGTGACGTGCCGAGCTATTTTCCCTCCCTTTAAGCCCAAGTCTAGCGAAAACGCACGATCGAGTTTCAAGTTTGACCAACTTCTCGGAATTGAAATTTGAGAATAGTTTTGGATGTCCCATTTGTAGACAAGCATCCACACCAACATTCGTGACGTTCCGAGCTATTTTCTCCCCCTTTAAGCCCAAGTCTAGCGAAAACGCACGGTCGAGTTTCGAATTTGAGAAACTTCTCGGAATTAAAAATTGAGCATAGATTTGGATTTCCCGTTTGTAGACAAATGCGCACGCCAACTTTCGTGACATTCTGAGCAATTTTCTCACCCTTTAAGCCTAAGTCTATCGAAAATGCACGGTTGATTTTCAACTTTGACAACCTTCTAGGAATTTAAATTTGAGAATGGATTTGGATGTCCCGTTGGTAGACAAGCGTCCACGCCAACGTTCATGACGTTCCAAGTTATTTTCTTCCCCTTTAGGCCCAACTCTAGAGAAAACGCACGATCGTGTTTCGGCTTTGACCTACTTCTCGTAAATGAAAATTGAGAATAGATTTGGATGTCCCATTTGTAGACATGCACGCACAACAAATTTCGTGACGTTACGAGCTAATTTCACACCCTTTAAGCTCAAGTCTAACGAAAACGCATGGTGGCGTTTCGACTTTGACCAACTTTTGGGAGTTGAAATTTGAAAATAGATTTGGATGTCCCGTTGGTAGACAAGTGCACATGCCAACTTTCGGGACGTTTCGATCTATTTTCTTCCCCTTTAAGCCCCACTCTAGAGAAAACACACGGTCGTGTTTCGGCTTTGAGCTACTTCTCGGAATTGAAAATTGAGAATAGATTTGTATGTCCCATTTGTAGACATGCGTGCACAGCAGTTTTCGTGACGTTACGAGCTAATTTTACACCCTTTAAGCTCAAGTTTAGCGAAAACGCATGGTGGCGTTTCAGCTTTGACCAACTTCTTGGAATTGAAATTTGAGAATAGATTTGGATGTCCCATTGGTAGACAAGTGCGCACGCCAACTTTCGTGACGTTCCAAGCTATTTTCTCACCCTTTAAGCCCAAGTCGAGCGAAAACGCTCCGTCAATTTTAAACTTTGACCAACTTCTCAGAATTTAAATTTGAGAATAGATTTGGATGTCACATTGGTAGACGAGCGTCCACGCCGACTTTCGTGACGTTCTGAGCTATTTTCACACCCTTTAAGCCCAAGTTTAGCGAAAACGCACGATCAAGTTTCAACTTTGACCAACTTCTCGGAATTGAAATTTGAGAATAGTTTTGGATGTCCCATTGGTAGACAAGCATCCACACCAACATTCGTTATGTTCCGAGCTATTTTCTCACCCTTTAAGCCTAAGTCTAGCAAAAATGCATGGTCGAGTTTCAAATTTGACCAACGTCTCGGAATTAAAAATTGAGCATAGATTTGGATGTCCTATTGGTAGACAAATGCACACGCCAACTTTCGTGACATTCCGAGCTATTTTCTCTCCCTTTAAGCCCAAGTCTAACGAAAATGCAAGGTCGATTTTCAACTTTGACCAACTTCTCGGAATTTAAATTTGAGAATAGATTTGGATGTCACATTGGTAGACGAGTGTCCACACGCCAACTTTCGTGACATTCCTAGCTATTTTCACACCCTTTAAGCCCAAGTCTAGCGAAAACACACGATCGAGTTTCAACTTTGACCAACTTCTCGGAATTGAAATTTGAGAATAGTTTTGGATGTCCCATTGGTAGAGAAGCATCCACACCAACATTCGTTACGTTCCGAGCTATTGTCTCCCCCTTTAAGCCCAACTATAGCGAAAACGTATGGTCGAGTTACGAATTTCACCAACTTCTTGGAATTGAAAATTGAGCATAGGTTTGGATGTCCCAATTGTAGACATTCGCGCACAACAACTTTCGTCACATTACGAGCTAATTTAACACCCTTTAAGCTCAAGTCTAGCGAAAACGCATGGTGTCATTTCGACTTTGACCAACTTCTCGGAATTGAAATATGAGAATAGATTTGGATGTCCCTTTGGTAGACAGGTGCGCGCGCCAATTTTCGTGACGTTCCGAGCTATTTTCGCACCCTTTAAGACCAAGTCTAGCGAAAATGCACGATCGAGTTTCAACTTTGACCAACTTCTCGGAACTGAAATTTGAGAATAGTTTTGGATGTCCAATTGGTAGACAAGCGTCCATTCCAACTTTCGTGACGTTCCGAGCTATTTTCTCCCCCTTTAAGCCCAAGTCTAGCAAAAATGCACGGTCGATTTTCAACTTTGACCAACTTCTCGGAATTTAAATTTGAGAATGGATTTGGATGTCCCGTTGGTAGACAAGTGCACACGCCAACTTTCGTGACGTTCCGAGCTATTTTCAACTTTGACCAACTTCTCGGAATTTAAATTTGAGAATGGATTTGGATGTCCCATTTGTAGACAAGTGCACACGCCAACTTTCGTGACGTTCCGAGCTATTTTCTTCCCGTTTAAGCCCAACTCTAGAGAAAACGCACGATCGTGTTTCGGCTTTGACCTACTTCTCGGAAATGAAAATTGAGAATAGATTTGGATGTCCCATTTGTAGACATGCATGCACAACAACTTTCGTGACGTTACGAGCTAATTTCACACCCTTTAAGCTCAAGTCTAACGAAAACGCATGGTGGCGTTTCGACTTTGACCAACTTCTTGGAATTGAAATTTGAGAATAGATTTGGATGTCCCATTGGTAGACAAGTGCGCACGCCAACTTTCGTGACGTTCCGAGCTATTTTCTCGCCCTTTAAGCCCAAGTCTAGCGAAAACGCACGGTCGAGTTTCGAATTTGAACAACCACTTAGAATTGAAAATTGAGCAGAGATTTGGATGTCCCGTTGTTAGACAAATACGCACGCCAACTTTCGTGACGTTCCGAGCTATTTTCTCGCCCTTTAAGCCCAAGTCTAGCGAAAACGCACGACCGAGTTTCAACTTTGACCAACTTCTCGGATTTGAAATTTGAGAATAGTTTTGGATGTCACATTGGTAGACGAGCGTCCACGCCAACTTTCGTGACGTTCCGAGCTATTTTCATACCCTTTAAGCCCAAGTCTAGCGAAAGCGCACGATTGAGTTTCAACTTTGACCAACTTCTTGGAATTGAAAATTGAGAATAGATTTGGATGTCCCATTTGTAGACATGCGCGCACAGCAACTTTCATGATGTTACGAGCTAATTTCACGCCCTTTATTCCCAAGTATAGTGAAAACCGACTTTGACCAACTTCTCGGAATTGAAATTTGAGAATAGTTTTGGATGTCCCATTGGTAGACAACCATCCACACCAAGTTTAGCGAAAATGCACGGTCGATTTCCAACTTTGACCAACTTCTCGAAATTTAAATTTGAGAATGGATTTGGATGTCACACCCTCTAAGCTCAAGTCTAGCGAACATGCATGGTGGCGTTTCGACTTTGACCAACTTCTCGGAATTGAAATATGAGAATAGATTTGGATGTCCCGTTGGTAGACAAGTGCGCACGCCAACTTTCGTGACGTTCTGAGCTATTTTCCCTCCCTTTAAGCCCAAGTCTAGCGAAAACACACGGTCAAGTTTCGAATTTGACCAACTTCTCGGAATTGAAAATTGCGCATAGATTTGGATGTACTATTGGTAGACAAATGCGCACGCCATCTTTCGTCATGTTCGGAGCTATTTTCTCACCATTTAATCCTAAGTCTAGCGAAAATGCACGCCAACTTTCGTGACGTTCCGAGCTATTTTCACACCCTTTAAGGCCAAGTCTAGCGAAAACGCACGACCGAGTTTCAACTTTGACCAACTTCTCCGATTTGAAATTTGAGAATAGTTTTGGATGTCCCATTGGTAGACAAGCGTCCACACCAACTTTCGTGACGTCCCGAGCTATTTTCTCCCCCTTTAAGCCCAAGCCTAGGGAAAACGCACGATCGAGTTTCGAATTTGACCAACTTCTCGGAATTAAAAATTGAGCATAGATTTGGATTTCCCATTGGTAGAAAAATGCGCACGCCAAATTTCGTGACATTCCGAGCTATTTTCTCCCCATTTAAGCCCAAGCCTAGGGAAAACGCACGATCGAGTTTCAACTTTGACCAACTTCTCAAAATTGAAATTTGAGAATAGTTTTGGATGTCCCATTGGTAGACAAGCATCCACACCAACTTTCGTGACATTCCGAGCTATTTTCTCCCCCTTTAAGCCCAAGCCTAGGGAAAACGCACGATCGAGTTTCAACTTTGACCAACTTCTCGGAATTGAAATTTGAGAATAGTTGTGGATGTCCCATTGGTAGACAAGCATCCACACCGACATTCGTTACGTTCCGAGCTATTTTCTCCCCCTTTATGCCCAAGTCTAGCGAAAATGCACGGTCGAGTTTCGAATTTGACCAACTTCTCGGAATTGAAAATTGAGCATAGATTTGGATATCCTGTTGCTAGACAAATGCCCACGCCAACTTTCGTGACGTTCCGAGCTATTTTTTCAACCTTTAAGCCCAAATCTAACGAAAATGCACGGAGATTTTCAACTTTGACCAACTTCTCGGAATTTAAATTTGAGAATAGATTTGGATGTCACATTGGTAGACGAGCATCCACACCAACTTTCGTGACGTTCCGAGCTATTTTCACACCCTTTAAGCCCAAGTCTAGCGAAAACGCACAATCGAGTTTCAACTTTGACCAACTTCTCGGAATTGAAATTTGAGAATAGTTTTGGATGTCCCATTGGTAGACAAGCATCCACACCAACATTCGTTACGTTCCGAGCTATTTTCTCACCCTTTAAGCCTAAGTCTAGCGAAAACGCACGGTCGAGTTTCGAATTTAACCAACTTCTCGGAATTAAGAATTGAGCATTGATTTGGATGTCCTGTTGGTAGACAAATGCACACGCCAACTTTCGTGACATTCCGAGCTATTTTCTCACCCTTTAAGCCCAAGTCTAGCGAAAATGCACGGTCGATTTTCAACTTTGACCAACTTCTCTCAATTTAAATTTGAGAATAGATTTTGATGTCACATTGGTAGACGAGCGTCCACGCCAACCTTCGTGACGTTCCGAGCACTTTTCGCACCCTTTAAGCCAAAGTCTAGCGAAAACGCACGATCGAGTTTCAACTTTGACCAACTTCTCGGAATTGAAATTTGAGAATAGTTTTGGATGTCCCATTGGTAGACAAGCGTCCACACCAACTTTCCTGACGTTTCGAGCTATTTTCTCGCCCTTTAAGCCCAAGTCTAGCGAAAACGCACGGTCGAGTTTCGAATTTGACCAACCGCTCAGAATTGAAAATTGAGCAAAGATTTGGATGTCCCGTTGTTAGAAAAATACGCACCCCAATTTTCGTGACGTTCCGAGCTATTTTCTAACCCTTTAAGCCTAAGTCTAGCCAAAACGCACGGTCGAGTTTCGAATTTTACCAACTTCTCGGAATTAAAAATTGAGCATAGATTTGGATGTCCTATTGGTAGACAAATGCACACGCCAACTTTCGTGACATTCTGACCTATTTTCTCTCCCTTTAAGCCCAAGTCTAGCGAAAATGCAGGGTCGATTTTCAACTTTGACCAACTTCTTGGAATTTAAATTTGAGAATAGATTTAGATGTCACATTGGTAGACGAGCATCTACGCCAACTTTCGTGACGTTCCTAGCTATTTGCACACCCTTTAAGCCCAAGTCGAGCGAAAACGCACGATCGAGTTTCAACTTTGACCAACTTCTCGGAATTGAAATTTGAGAATAGTTTTGGATGTCCCATTGGTAGACAAGTTTCCACGCCAACTTTCGGGACGTTCCGAGCTATTTTCGCCCCCTTTAAGCCCAAGTCTAGCGAAAACGCACGGTCGAGTTTCCAATTTGACCAACTTCTCAGAATTGAAAATTGAGCATAGATTTGGATGTCCCGTTGGTAGACAAATGCGCACACCAACGTTCGTGACGTTCTAAGCTATTTTCACCCCCTTTAAGCCCAAGTCTAGCGAAAATGCACGGTCGAGTTTCGAATTTGACCAACTTCTGGGAATTGAAAATTGAGCATAGATTTGGATGTCCTGTTGGTAGAAAAGCGTTCACACCAACTTTCGTGACGTTCCGAGCTATTTTCTCCCCCTTTAAGCCCAAGTCTAGCGAAAACGCACGATCGAGTTTCGAAGTTGACCGACTTCTCGGAATTAAAAATTGAGCATAGACTTGGCTGTCCCGTTGCTAGTCAAATGCGCACGCCAACTTTTGTCACATTCCGAGCTATTTTCTCTCCCTTTAAGCCCAAGTCTAGCGAAAATGCAGGGTCGATTTTCAGCTTTGACCAACTTCTCGAAATTTAAATTTGAGAATAGATTTGGATGTCACATTGGTAGACGAGCGTCCACGCCAACTTTCATGACTTTCTGAGCTATTTTCACACCCTTTAAGCCCAAGTCTAGCGAAAACGCACGATCGAGTTTCAACTTTGACCAACTTCTCAGAATTGAAATTTGAGAATAGTTTTGGATGTCCCATTGGTAGACAAGCATCCACACCAACATTCGTTACGTTCCGAGCTATTTTCTCCCCCTTTAAGCCCAACTGTAGTGAAAACGCACGGTCGAGTAATGACTTTCACCAACTTCTCCGAATTGAAAATTGACCATAGATTTGGATGTCCCATTTGTAGACATTCGCGCACAACAACTTTCGTCACATTATGAGCTAATTTCACACCCTCTAAGCTCAAGTCGAGCGAAAACGCATGGTCGAGTTTCGAATTTAACCAACTTCTCGGAATTGAAAATTGAGCATAGATTTGGATGTACCGTTGGTAGACAAATGCGCACGCCAACTTTCGTGACGTTTCGAGCTATTTTCTCACCCTTTAAGCCGAAGTGTAGCGAAAATGCACGCTCGATTTTCAACTTTGACCAACTTCTCGGAATTGAAATTTGAGAATAGTTTTGGATGTCCCATTGGTAGACAAGCATCCACACCAACATTCGTTACGTTCCGAGCTATTTTCTCCACCTTTAAGCCCAACTGTAGCGAAAACGTATAGTCGAGTTACGACTTTCACCAACTTCTCGGAATTGAAAATTGAGCATAGATTTGGATGTCCCATTTGTAGACATTCGCGCACAACAACTTTCGTCACATTACGAGCTAATTTCACACCTTTTAAGCTCAAGTCTAGTGAACACGCATGGTGGCGTTTCGACTTTGACCAACTTCTCGGAATTGAAATATGAGAATAGATTTGGATGTCCCGTTGGTAGACAAGTGCGCACGCCAACTTTCGTGACGTTCCGAGTTTTTTTCCCTCCCTTTAAGCCCAAGTCTAGCGAAAATGCACGGTCGATTTTCAACTTTGACCAACTTCTCAGAATTTAAATTTGAGAATAGATTTGGATGTCGCATTGGTAGATGAGCATCCACGCCAACTTTCGTGACGTTTCGAGCTATTTTCACGCCCTTTAAGCCCAATCTAGCAAAAACGCACGATCGAGTTTCAACTTTGACCAACTTCTCGGAATTGAAATTTGAGAATAGTTTTGGATGTCCCATTGGTAGACAAGCGTCCACACCAACTTTCGTGACGTTCCGAGCTATTTTCTCCCCCTTTAAACCCAAGTCTAGCGAAAACGCACGGTTGAGTTTCGAATTTGACCAACTTCTCGGAATTAAAAATTGAGCATAGATTTGGATGTCCCGTTGGTAGACAAATGCGCACCCCAACTTTCGTGACATTCCGAGCTATTTTCTCACCCTTTAAGCCTAAGTCTAGCGAAAATGGACGGTCGATTTTCAAGTTTGACCAACTTCTCGCAATTTAAATTTGAGAATAGATTTGGATGTCAGATTTTGAGACATGTGCGCACTACAACTTTCGTGATTTTATGAGCTAATTTCACACACTTTAATCCCAAGTCTAGAGAAAACGCATGGTGGTGTTTCGACTTTGACCAACTTCTTGGAATTTAAATTTGAGAATAGTTTTGGATGTCCCATTGGTAGACAAGCGTCCACACCAACATTCGTGACGTTTCGAGCTATTTTCTCCCCCTTTAATCCCAAGTCTAGCGAAAACACACGGTCGAGTTTCGAATTTGACCAACTTCTTGGAATTAAAAATTGAGCATAGATTTGGATTTCCCGTTTGTAGACAAATGCGCACGCCAACTTTCGTGACATTCCGAGCTAATTTCACACCCTTGAAGCCCAAGTCTAGGGAAAATGCACGGTCAATTTTCAATTTTGACCAACCTCTCGCAATTTAAATTTGAGAATAGATTTGGATGTCACATTTTTAGACATGTGCGCACTACAACTTTCGTGATTTTACAAGCTAATCTCACACACTTTAATCCCAAGTCTAGAGAAAATGCATGGTGGCGTTTCGACTTTGACCAATTTCTTGGATTTGAAATTTGAGGATAGTTTTGGATGTCCCATTGGTAGACAAGCGTCCACAAAAACTTTCGCGACGTTCCGAGCTATTTTCTCCCCCTTTAAGCCCAAGTCTAGCGAAAACGCACGGTCGAGTTTCGAATATGACCAACTTCTCAAAATTTAAAATTGAGCATAGATTTGGATTTCCCGTTGGTAGAAAAATGCACACGCCAAATTTCATGACGTTCCGGGCTAATTTCACACCCTTTAAGCCCAAGTCTAGGGAAAACGCACGGTCAATTTTCAACTTTGACCAACCTCTCGCAATTTAAATTTGAGAATAGATTTGGATGTCACATTTGTAGACATGTGCGCACTACAACTTTCATGATTTTACGAGCTAATCTCACACACTTTAATCCCAAGTCTAGAGAAAACGCATGGTGGCGTTTCGACTTTGACCAATTTCTTGGATTTGAAATTTGAGAATAGTTTTGGATGTCCCATTGGTAGACAAGCGTCCACAAAAACTTTCGCGACGTTCCGAGCTATTTTCTCCCCCTTTAAGTCCAAGTCTAGCGAAAATGCACGGTCAAGTTTTGAATATGACCAACTTCTCAGAATTTAAAATTGAGCATAGATTTGGATTTCCCGTTGGTAGAAAAATGCACACGCCAAATTTCGTGACGTTCCGAGCTAATTTCACACCCTTTAAGCCCAACTCTAGGGAAAACGCACGGTCAATTTTCAACTTTGACCAACCTCTCGCAATTTAAATTTGAGAATAGATTTGGATGTCACATTTGTAGACATGTGCGCATTACAACTTTCGTGATTTTACGAGCTAATCTCACACACTTTAATACCAAGTCTAGAGAAAATGCATGGTGGCGTTTCGACTTTGACCAATTTCTTGGATTTGAAATTTGGGAATAGTTTTGGATGTCGCATTGGTAGACGAGCGTCAACGCCAACTTTCGTGACGTTCCGAGCTAATTTCACACCCTTTAAGCCCAAGCCTAGGGAAAACGCACGATCGAGTTTCGACTTTGACCAAATTCTCAGAATTGAAAATCGAGCATAGATTTGGATGTCCCGTTGGTAGACAAGTGCGCACGCCAACTTTCGTGACGTTCCGAGCTAATTTCACACCCTTTAAGCCCAAGTCTAGGGAAAATGCACGGTCAATTTTCAACTTTGACCAACCTCTCGCAATTTAAATTTGAGAATAGATTTGGATGTCACATTTGTAGACATGTGCGCACTACAACTTTCGTGATTTTACGAGCTAATCTCACACACTTTAATCCCAAGTCTAGAGAAAACGCATGGTGGCGTTTCGACTTTGACCAATTTCTTGGATTTGAAATCTGAGAATAGTTTTGGATGTCCCATTGGTAAACAAGCGTCCACACAAACTTTCCCGACGTTCCGAGCTATTTTCTCCCCCTTTAAGCCCAAGTCTAGCGAAAACGCACGGTCGAGTTTCGAATTTGACCAACTTCTCAGAATTAAAAATTGAGCATAGATTTGGATTTCCTGTTGGTAGAAAAATGCACACGCCAAATTTCGTGACGTTCCGAGCTAATTTCACACCCTTTAAGCCCAAGTCTAGGGAAAACGCACCGTCAATTTTCAACTTTGACCAACCTCTCGCAATTTAAATTTGAGAATAGATTTGGATGTCACATTTGTAGACATGTGCGCACTACAACTTTAGTGATTTTATGAGCTAATCTCACACACTTTAATCCCAAGTCTAGAGAAAACGCATGGTGGCGTTTCAACTTTGACCAATTTCTTGGATTTGAAATTTGAGAATAGTTTTGGATGTCCCATTGGTAGACAAGCGTCCACACCAACTTTAGTGACTTTCCAAGCTATTTTCTCCTGTAGTGAAAACGTATGGTCGAGTTTCAACTTTCACCAACTTCTCGTAATTGAAGATTGAGCATAGGTTTGGATGTCCCATTTTTAGACATTTGCGCACAACAACTTTCGTGACATTATGGGCTAATTTCACACCCTTTAAGCCCAAGTATAGCGAAAACACACAATCGAGTTTAAACTTTGACCAACTTCTCGGAATTGAAATTTGAGAATAGTTTTGGATGTCCCATTGGTAGACAAGCGTCCACACCAACTTTCGTGACGTTCTGAGCTATTTTCTCCCCCTTTAAGCCCAAGTCTAGCGAAAACGCACAGTCGAGTTTCAAATTTGACCAACTGCTCGAAATTGAAAATTGAGCATACATTTGGATTTCCCGTTGGTAGACAAATGTGCACGCCAACTTTCATGACATTCCGAGCTATTTTCTCACCCTTTAAGCCTAAGTCTAGCGAAAATGCACGATCGATTTTCAACTTTGACCAACTTCTCGGAATTTAAATTTGAGAATAGATTTGGATGTCACATTGGTAGATGAGCGTCCACGCCAACTTTCGTGACGTTCCCAGCTATTTTCACACCCTTTACGCCCAAGTCTAGCGAAAACGCACGATCGAGTTTCAACTTTGACCAACTTCTCGGAATTGGAATTTGAGAATAGTTTTGGATGTCCCATTGGTAGACAAGCGTCCACACAAACTTTCGTGACGTTCCGAGCTATTCTCTCCCCCTTTAAGCCCAAGTCTAGCGAAAACGCACGGTCGAGTTTCGAATTTGACCAACTTCTCGGAATTGAAAATTGAGCATAGATTTGGATTTCCCGTTGGTAGAAAAATGCACACGCCAACTTCCGTGACGTTCCGAGCTATTTTCTCACCCTTTAATCCTAAGTCTAGCGAAAACGCACGGTCGAGTTTCGAATTTGACCAACTTCTCAAAATTAAAAATTGAGCATAGATTTGGATGTCTTGTTGGTAGACAAATGCACACGCCAACTTTCGTGACATTTCGAGCTATTTTCTCACCCTTTAAGCCCAAGTCTAGCGAAAATGCACGGTCGATTTTCAACTTTGACCAACTTCTCGGAATTTAAATTTGAGAATAGATTTGGATGTCACATTGGTAGACGAGCGTCCACGCCAAGTTTCGTGACGTTCCGAGCTTTTTTCACACCCTTTAAGCCCAAGTCTAGCGAAAATGCACGATCGAGTTTCAACTTTGACCAACTTCTCGGAATTGAAATTTGAGAATAGTTTTGGATGTCCCATTGGTAGACAAGCGTCCACACCAACTTTCATGACGTTCCCATCTATTTTCTCGCCCTTTAAGCCCAAGTCTAGCGAAAACGCACGGTCGAGTTTTGACAAATACGCACACCAACTTTCGTGACGATCCGAGCTATTTTCTCACCCTTTAAGCGTAAGTCTAGCGAAAATGCACGATCGAGTTTCGAATTTGACAAACTTCTCGGAATTAAAAATTGAGCATAGATTTGGATGTCCCGTTGGTAGACAAATGCGCACGCCAACTTTCGTGACGTTCCGAGCTATTTTCCCTCCCTTTAAGCCCAAGTCTAGCGAAAACGCACGATCGAGTTTCAAGTTTGACCAACTTCTCGGAATTGAAATTTGAGAATAGTTTTGGATGTCCCATTGGTAGACAAGCATCCACACCAACTTTCATGACGTTCCGAGCTATTTTCTCCCCCTTTAAGCCCAAGTCTAGCGAAAACGCACGGTCGACTTTCGAATTTGACCAACTTCTCGGAATTGAAAATTGAGCATAGATTTGGATGTCCCGTTGGTAGACAAATGCGCACACCAACTTTCGTGACGTTCTAAGCTATTTTCTCACCCTTTAAGCCTAAGTCTATCGAAAATGCACGGTCGATTTTCAACTTTGACCAACTTCTAGGAATTTAAATTTGAGAATGGATTTGGATGTCCCGTTGGTAGACAAGCGTCCACGCCAACGTTCGTGACGTTCCAAGTTATTTTCTTCCCCTTTAGGCCCAACTCTAGAGAAAACGCACGATCGTGTTTCGGCTTTGACCTACTTCTCGTAAATGAAAATTGAGAATAGATTTGGATGTCCCATTTGTAGACATGCACGAACAACAACTTTCGTGACGTTACGAGCTAATTTCACACCCTTTAAGCTCAAGTCTAACTAAAACGCATGGTGGCGTTTCGACTTTGACCAACTTTTGGGAGTTGAAATTTGAAAATAGATTTGGATGTCCCGTTGGTAGACAAGTGCACATGCCAACTTTCGGGACGTTCCGATCTATTTTCTTCCCCTTTAAGCCCAACTCTAGAGAAAACACACGGTCGTTTTTCGGCTTTGAGCTACTTCTCGGAATTGAAAATTGAGAATAGATTTGTATGTCCCATTTGTAGACATGCGTGCACAGCAATTTTCGTGACGTTACGAGCTAATTTTACACCCTTTAAGCTCAAGTTTAGAGAAAACGCATGGTGGCGTTTCGGCTTTGACCAACTTCTTGGAATTGAAATTTGAGAATAGATTTGGATGTCCCATTGGTAGACAAGTGCGCACGCCAACTTTCGTGACGTTCCAAGCTATTTTCTCACCCTTTAAGCCCAAGTCGAGCGAAAACGCACCGTCAATTTTAAACTTTGACCAACTTCTCAGAATTTAAATTTGAGAATAGATTTGGATGTCCCATTGGTAGACAAGCGTCCACACCAACTTTCGTTACATTCCGAGCTATTTTCATCCCATTTAAGCCCAACTCTAGAGAAAACACACGGTCGCATTTCATCCTTGACCAACTTCTCGGAATTGAAAATTGAGAATAGATTTGGATGTCCCATTTGTAGACATGCGCGCACAACAACTTTCATGACGTTACGAGCTAATTTCATGCCCTTTATTCCCAAGTATAGTGAAAACCCATGGTGGCATTTCGACTTTGACCAACTTCTGGGAATTGAAATTTGAAAATAGATTTGGATGTCCCATTGGTAGACAAGCGTCCACACCAACTTTCGTGACATTCCGAGCCATTTTCTTCCCATTTAAGCCCAACTCTGGAGAAAACGCACGGTCGCGTTTCATCTTTGACCAACTTCTCGTAATTGAAAATTGAGAATAGATTTGGATGTCCCATTTGTAGACATACGCGCACAACAACTTTCGTGACATTACGAGCTAATTTCACACCCTTTAAGCCCAAGTCTAGCGAAAATGCACGATCGAGTTTCAACTTTGACCAACTTCTCGGAATTGAAATTTGAGAATAGTTTTGGATGTCCCATTGGTAGACAAGCATCCACACCAACTTTCATGACGTTCCGAGCTATTTTCTCCCCCTTTAAGCCCAAGTCTAGCGAAAACGCACGGTCGACTTTCGAATTTGACCAACTTCTCGGAATTGAAAATTGAGCATAGATTTGGATGTCCCGTTGGTAGACAAATGCGCACACCAACTTTCGTGACGTTCTAAGCTATTTTCTCACCCTTTAGCCTAAGTCTAACGAAAATGCACGGTCGATATTGAACTTTGAACAACTTCTCGGCATTTAAATTTGAGAATAGATTTGGATGTCACATTGGTAGACGACCGTCCACGTCCCGAGCTATTTTCTCACCCTTTAAGCTTAAGTCTAGTGAAAATGCATGGTCAATTTTCAACTTTGACCAACTTCTCGGAATTTAAATTTGAGAATAGATTTGGATGTCGCATTGGTAGACAAGCGTCCACGCCAAATTTCGTGACGTTCCGAGCTAATTTCACACCCTTTAAGCCCAAGTCTAGCGAAAACGCACGGTCGAGTTTCGAATTTGACCAACCACTCAGAATTGAAAATTGAGCAGAGATTTGCATGTCCCGTTGTTAGACAAATGCGCACGCCAACTTTCGTGACATTCCGACCTATTTTCACTCCCTTTAAGCCCAAGTCTAGCGAAAATGCAGGGTCGATTTTCAATTTTGACCAACTTCTCGGAATTCAGATTTGAAAATAGATTTGGATGTCCCATTGGTAGACGAGCGTCCACGCCAACTTTCGTGACGTTCCGAGCTATTTTCACACCCTTTAAGCCCAAGTCTAGCGAAAACGCACGATCGAGTTTCAACTTTGACCAACTTCTCGGAATTGAAATTTGAGAATAGTTTTGGATGTCCCATTGGTAGACAAGCGTCCACACAAACTTTCGTGACGTTCCGAGCTATTTTCTCCCCCTTTAAGCCCAAGTCTAGCGAAAACGCACGGTCGAGTTTCGAAATTGACCAACTTCCCGGAATTGAAAATTGAGCATAGATTTGGATTTCCCGTTGGTAGAAAAATGCACAAGCCAACATTCGTAACGTTCCGAGCTATTTTCTCACCCTTTAAGCCTAAGTCTAGCGAAAACGCATGGTCGAGTTTCGAATTTGACCAACTTCTCGGAATTAAAAATTTAGCATAGATTTGGATGTCCTGTTGGTAGACAAATGCACACGCCAACTTTCGTGACATTCCGAGCTATTTTCTCACCCTTTAAGCCCAAGTCTAGGAAAATGCATGGTCGATTTTCAACTTTGACCAACGTCTCAGAATTTAAATTTGAGAATAGATTTGGATGTCACATTGGTAGACGAGCGTCCACGCCAACTTTCGTGACATTCCTAGCTATTTTCACACCCTTTAAGCCCAAGTCTAGCGAAAACGCACGATCGAGTTTCAACTTTGACCAACTTCTCGGAATTGAAATTTGAGAATAGTTTTGGATGTCCCATTGGTAGACAAGCGTCCACACCAACTTTCATGATGTTCCGAGCTATTTTCTCACCCTTTAAGCCCAAGTCTAACGAAAACGCACGGTCGAGTTTCGAATTTGACCAACCACTCGGAATTGAAAATTGAGCAAAGATTTGGATGTCCCGTTGTTAGACAAATACGCACGCCATTTTTCGTGACGATCCGAGCTATTTTGTCACCCTTTAAGCCTAAGTCTAGCGGAATTAAAAATTGAGCATAGATTTGGATGTCCTATTGGTAGACAAATGCACACGCCAACTTTCGTGACATTCCGAGCTATTTTCTTTCCCTTTAAGCCCAAGTCTAGCGAAAATTCAGGGTCGATTTTCAACTTTGACCAACTTCTCGGAATTTAAATTTGAGAATAGATTTGGATGTCACATTGGTAAACGAGCGTCCATGCCAACTTTCCTGACGTTCCAAGCTATTTTCACACCCTTTAAGCCCAAGTCTAGCAAAAACGCACGATCGAGTTTGAACTTTGACCAACTTCTCGGAATTGAAATTTGAGAATGGATTTGGATGTCCCATTGGTAGACAAGCGTCCACACCAACTTTCGTGACGTTCCGAGCTATTTTCGCCCCCTTTAAGCCCAAGTCTAGCGAAAACGCACGGTCGAGTTTCGAATTTGGCAACCTTCTTGGAATTGAAAATCGAGCATAGATTTGGATGTCCCGTTGGTAGACAAATGCGCACACCAACTTTCGTGACGTTCCGAGCTATTTTTTCAACCTTTAAACCCAAATCTAGCGAAAATGCACGGTTGATTTTCAACTTTGACCAACTTCTCGGAATTTAAATTTGAGAATAGATTTGGATGTCACATTGGTAGACGAGCGTCCACGCCAACTTTCGTGACGTTCCGAGCTATTTTCACACCCTTTAAGCCCAAGTTTAGCGAAAACGCACGATCAAGTTTCAACTTTGACCAACTTCTCGGAATTGAAATTTGAGAATAGTTTTGGATGTCCCATTGGTAGAGAAGCATCCACACCAACATTCGTTACGTTCCGAGCTATTGTCTCCCCCTTTAAGCCCAACTATAGCGAAAACGTACGGTCGAGTTACGAATTTCACCAACTTCTTGGAATTGAAAATTGAGCATAGGTTTGGATGTCCCAATTGTAGACATTCGCGCACAACAACTTTCGTCACATTACGAGCTAATTTAACACCCTTTAAGCTCAAGTCTAGCGAAAACGCATGGTGTCATTTCGACTTTGACCAACTTCTCAGAATTGAAATATGAGAATAGATTTGGATGTCCCTTTGGTAGACAGGTGCGCGCGCCAACTTTCGTGACGTTCCGAGCTATTTTCCCACCCTTTAAGACCAAGTCTAGCGAAAATGCACGATCGAGTTTCAACTTTGACCAACTTCTCGGAACTGAAATTTGAGAATAGTTTTGGATGTCCAATTGGTAGACAAGCGTCCATTCCAACTTTCGTGACGTTCCGAGCTATTTTCTCCCCCTTTAAGCCCAAGTCTAGCGAAAACGCACGGTCGAGTTTTGAATTTGACCAACTTCTCGGAATTGAAAATCGAGCATAGATTTGGATGTCCCGTTGGTAGACAAATGCGCACGCCAACTTTCGTGACATTCCGAGCTATTTTCTAACCCTTTAAGCCTAGGTCTAGCGAAAATGCACGGTTGATTTTCAACTTTGACCAACTTCTCGGAATTTAAATTTGAGAATGGATTTGGATGTCCCGTTGGTAGACATGTGCACACGCCAACTTTCGTGACGTTCCGAGCTATTTTCAACTTTGACCGACTTCTCGGAATTTAAATTTGAGAATGGATTTGGATGTCCCATTGGTAGACAAGTGCACACGCCAACTTTCGTGACGTTCCGAGCTATTTTCTTCCCGTTTAAGCCCAACTCTAGAGAAAACGCACGATCGTGTTTCGGCTTTGACCTACTTCTCGGAAATGAAAATTGAGAATAGATTTGGATGTCCCATTTGTAGACATGCATGCACAACAACTTTCGTGACGTTATGAGCTAATTTCACACCCTTTAAGCTCAAGTCTAACGAAAACACATGGTGGCGTTTCGACTTTGACCAACTTTTGGGAGTTTAAATTTGAAAATAGATTTGGATGTCCCGTTGGTAGACAAGTGCACATGCCAACTTTCGTGACGTTCCGAGCTATTTTCTTCCCCTTTAAGCCCAACTCTAGAGAAAACGCACGGTCGTGTTTCGGCTTTGAGCTACTTCTCGGAATTGAAAATTGAGAATAGATTTGGATGTCCCATTTGTAGACATGCGTGCACAGCAACTTTCGTGACGTTACGAGCTAATTTTACACCCTTTAAGCTCAAGTTTAGATAAAACGCATGGTGGCGTTTCGGCTTTGACCAACTTCTTGGAATTGAAATTTGAGAATAGATTTGGATGTCCCATTGGTAGACAAGTGCGCACGCCAACTTTCGTGACGTTCCGAGCTATTTTCTCGCCCTTTAAGCCCAAGTCTAGCGAAAACGCACGGTCGAGTTTCGAATTTGACCAACCACTCAGAATTGAAAATTGAGCAGAGATTTGGATGTCCCGTTGTTAGACAAATACGCACGCCAACTTTCGTGACGTTCCGAGCTATTTTCTCGCCCTTTAAGCCCAAGTCTAGCGAAAACGCACGACCGAGTTTCAACTTTGACCAACTTCTCGGATTTGAAATTTGAGAATAGTTTTGGATGTCACATTGGTAGACGAGCGTCCACGCCAACTTTCGTGACGTTTCGAGCTATTTTCATACCCTTTAAGCCCAAGTCTAGCGAAAGTGCACGATTGAGTTTCAACTTTGACCAACTTCTTGGAATTGAAAATTGAGAATAGATTTGGATGTCCCGTTGGTAGACAAGTGCACATGCCAACTTTCGTGACGTTCCGAGCTATTTTCTTCCCCTTTAAGCCCAACTCTAGAGAAAACGCACGGTCGTGTTTCGGCTTTGAGCTACTTCTCGGAATTAAAAATTGAGAATAGATTTGTATGTCCTATTTGTAGACATGCGTGCACAGCAATTTTCGTGACATTACGAGCTAATTTTACACCCTTTAAGCTCAAGTTTAGCGAAAATGCATGGTGGCGTTTCAGCTTTGACAAACTTCTTGGAATTGAAATTTGAGAATAGATTTGGATGTCCCATTGGTAGAGAAGTGCGCACACCAACTTTCGTGATGTTCCAAGCTATTTTCTCGCCCTTTAATCCCAAGTCTAGCGAAAATGCACCGTCAATTTTAAACTTTGACCAACTTCTCGGAATTTAAATTTGAGACTAGATTTGGATGTCCCATTGGTAGACAAGCATCCACGCCAACTTTCGTGACATTCCGAGCTATTTTCATCCCATTTAAGCCCAACTCTAGAGAAAACGCACGGTCCCATTTCATCTTTGACCAACTTCTCGTAATTGAAAATTGAGAATAAATTTGGATGCCCATTTGTAGACATGCACGGACAACAACTTTCATGACGTTATGAGCTAATTTCATGCCCTTTATTCCCAAGTATAGTGAAAACCCATGGTGGCATTTCGACTTTGACCAACTTCTGGGAATTGAAATTTGAAAATAGATTTGGATGTCCCATTGGTAGACAAGCGTGCACGCCAACTTTCGTGACGTTCCAAGCTATTTTCTGCCCCTTTAAGCCCAAGTCTAGATGAAAACGCACGGCCGAGTTTGAACCTTGACAAACATTTCAGAATTAAAATTTGAGAAAAAGTTTTGGATATACCATTGGTAGAGAAGTGTCCACACCAAATTTCATGACATTCTGAGACATGCGCGCACAGCAACTTTCATGACATTCCGAGCTATTTTCTTCCCATTTAAGCCCAACTCTAGACAAAACGCACGGTCGTGTTTCATCTTTGACCAACTTCTCGGAATTGAAAATTGAGAATAGATTTGGATGTCCCATTTGTAGACATGCGCGCACAGGAACTTTCGTGACATTACGAGCTAATTTCACACCCTTTAAGCCCAAGTCTAGCGAAAATGCACGATCGAGTTTCAACTTTGACCAACTTCTCCGAATTAAAATTTGAGAATAGTTTTGGATGTCCCATTGGTAGACAAGCATCCACACCAACTTTCGTGACGTTCCGAGCTATTCTCTCCCCCTTTATGCCCAAGTCTAGCGAAAACACACGGTCAAGTTTTGAATTTGACCAACTTCTGGGAATTGAAAATTGAGCATAGATTTGCATGTCCCATTGGTAGACAAATGCGCACGCCAACTTTCGTGATATTCCTAGCTATTTTCACACCCTTTAAGGCCAAGTCTAGCAAAAACGCACGATCGAGTTTCAACTTTGACCAACTTCTCGGAATTGAAATTTGAGAATAGTTTTGGATGTCCCATTGGTAGACAAGCGTCCACACCAACTTTCATGATGTTCCGAGCTATTTTCTCACCCTTTAAGCCCAAGTCTAGCCAAAACGCACGGTCGAGTTTCGAATTTGACCAACCACTCAGAATTGAAAATTGAGCAGAGATTTGGATGTCCCGTTGTTATACAAATACGCATGCCAACTTTCATGACGATCCGAGCTATTTTGTCACCCTTTAAGCCTAAGTCTAGCGAAAACGCATGGTCGAGTTTCGAATTTCACCAACTTCTCGGAATTGAAAATTGAGCATAGATTTGGATGTCCCGTTGGTAGACAAATGTGCACACCAACTTTCGTGACGTTCTGAGCTATTTTCTCACCCTTTAAGCCCAAGTCTAGCGAAAACGCATGATCGAGTTTCAACTTTGACCAACTTCTCGGAATTGAAATTTGAGAATAGTTTTGGATGTCCCATTGGTAGACAAGCATCCACACCAGCATTCGTTACGTTCCGAGCTATTTTCTCACCCTTTAAGCCTAAGTCTAGTGAAAATGCATGGTCGAGTTTCAAATTTGACCAACGTCTCGCAATTAAAAATTGAGCATAGATTTGGATGTCCTATTGGTAGACAAATGCACACGCCAACTTTCGTGACATTCCGAGCTATTTTCTCTCCCTTTAAGCCCAAGTCTAGCGAAAATGCAGGGTCGATTTTCAACTTTGACCAACTTCTCGGAATTTAAATTTGAGAATAGATTTGGATGTCACATTGGTAGACGAGCGTCCACGCCAACTTTCATGACGTTCCGAGCTATTTTCACACCCTTTAAGCCCAAGTCTAGCGAAAACGCACGATCGAGTTTCAACTTTGACCAACTTCTCGGAATTGAAATTTGAGAATAGTTTTGGATGTCCCATTGGTAGACAAGCATCCACACCAGCATTCGTTACGTTCCGAGCTATTTTCTCACCCTTTAAGCCTAATTCTAGCGAAAATGCATGGTTGAGTTTCAAATTTGACCAACGTCTCGGAATTAAAAATTGAGCACAGATTTGGATGTCCTATTGGTAGACAAATGCACACGCCAACTTTCGTGACATTCCGAGCTATTTTCTCTCCCTTTAAGCCCAAGTCTAGCGAAAACGCACGATCGAGATTCAACTTTGACCAACTTCTCGGAATTGAAATTTGAGAATAGTTTTGGATGTCCCATTGGTAGACAAGCGTCCACACCAACTTTCGTGACGTTCCGAGCTATTTTCACCCCCTTTAAGCCCAAGTCTAGATAAAACGCACGGTCGAGTTTCAAATTTGACCAACTTCTCGGAATTGAAAATTGAGCATAGATTTGGATGTCCCATTGGTAGACAAATGCACACACCAACTTTCGTGACTTTCCGAGCTATTTTTTCAACCTTTAAGCCCAAATCTATTGAAAATGCACGGTCGATTTTTAACTTTGACCAACTTCTCGGAATTTAAATTTGAGAATAGATTTGGATGTCACATTGGTAGACGAGCGTCCATGCCAACTTTCGTGACGTTTCGAGCTCTTTTCACACCCTTTAAGCCCAAGTCTAGCGAAAACGCACGATCGAGTTTCAACTTTGACAAACTTCTCGGAATTGAAATTTGAGAATAGTTTTGGATGTCCCATTGGTAGACAAGCATCCACACCAACCTTCGTTACGTTTCGAGCTATTTTCTCCCCCTTTAAACCCAACGATAGCGAAAACGTACGATCGAGTTATGAATTTCACCAACTTCTTGGAATTGAAAATTGAGCATAGATTTGGATGTCCAAATTGTAGACATTCGCGCACAAGAACTTTCGTCACATTACGAGCTAATTTAACACCCTTTAAGCTCATGTCTAGCGAAAACGCATGGTGTCATTTCGACTTTGACCAACTTCTCGGAATTTAAATATGAGAATAGATTTGGATGTCCAATTGGTAGACAAGCGTCCACACCATCTTTCGTGACGTTCCGAGCTATTTTCTCCCCCTTTAAGCCCAAGTATAGCGAAAACGCACGGTCGAGTTTCGAATTTGACCAACTTCTCGGAATTGAAAATCGAGCATAGATTTGGATGTCCCGTTGGTAGACAAATGCGCATGCCAACTTTCGTGACATTCCGAGCTATTTTCTAACCCTTTAAGCCTAGTTCTAGCGAAAATGCACGGTCGATTTTCAACTTTGACCAACTTCTCGGAATTTAAATTTTAGAATGGATTTGGATGTCCCGTTGGTAGACAAGTGCACACGCCAACTTTCGTGACGTTCCGAGCTATTTTCTTCCCCTTTAAGCCCAACTCTAGAGAAAACGTACGATCGTGTTTCGGCTTTGACCTACTTTTCGGAAATGAAAATTGAGAATAGATTTGGATGTCCCATTTGTAGACATGCGTGCACAGCAACTTTCGTGACGTTACGAGCTAATTTCACGCCCTTTATTCCCAAGTATAGTGAAAACACATGGTGGCATTTCGACTTTGACCAACTTCTGGGAATTGAAATTTGAAAATAGATTTGGATGTCCCATTGGTAGACAAGCGTGCACACCGACTTTCGTGACTTTCCGAGCTATTTTCTGGCCCTTTAAGCCCAACTAGATTCGGAATTCAAAATTGAGCATAGATTTGGATTTCCCATTTGTAGACATGCGTGCACAGCAACTTTCGTGATGTTACGAGCTATTTTCTTGCCATTTAAGCCCAACTCTAGAGAAAACGCATGGTCGCGTTTCATCTTTGACCAACTTCTCGGAATTTGAATTTGAGAATAGATTTGAATGTCCCATTGGTAGACAAGTGTCCAGACCAACTTTCGTGACATTCCGAGCTATTTTCTTCCCATTTAAGCCCAACTCCAGAGAAAACGCACGGTCGCGTTTCATCTTTGACCAACTTCTCAGAATTTAAATTTGAGAATATATTTGAATGTCCCATTGGTAGACAAGTGTCCACACCAACTTTCGTGACATTCCGAGCTATTTTCTTCCCATTTAAGCCCAACTCTAGAGAAAACACACGGTCGCGTTTCATCTTTGACCAACTTCTCGGAATTGAAAAATGAGAATAGATTTGGATGTCCCATTTGTAGACATGCTCGCACAGCAACTTTCGTGACATTACGAGTTAATTTCACACCCTTTAAGCCCAAGTTTAGCGAAAATGCACGATCGAGTTTCAACTTTGACCAACTTCTCGGAATTGAAAATTTAGAATAGTTTTGGATGTCCCATTGGTACACAAGCGTCCACACCAACTTTCATGACGTTTCGAGCTATTTTCTCCCCGTTTAAGCCCAAGTCTAGCGAAAACGCACGTTCAACTTTCGAATTTGACCATCTTCTCGGAATTGAAAATTGAGCATAGATTTGGATGTCCCGTTGGTAGACAAATGCGCACGCCAACTTTCGTCACGTTCGGAGCTATTTTCTCACTATTTATGCCTAAGTGTAGCGAAAATGCACGGTCGATTTTCAACTTTGACCGACTTCTCGAAATTTAAATTTGAGAATAGATTTGGATATCACATTGGTAGACGAGCGTCCACGCCAACTTTCGTGATGTTCCAAGCTATTTTCTCCCCCTTTAAGCCCAAGTCTAGCAAAAACGCACGATCAAGTTTCAACTTTGACCAACTTCTCGGATTTCAAATTTGAGAATAGTTTTGGATGTCCCGTTGGTAGACAAGCGTCCACATCAACTTTCGTGACGTTCCGAGCTATTTTCTCCCCCTTTAAGCCCAAGCCTAGGGAAAACACACGATTGAGTTTCGAATTTGACCAACTTCTCAGAATTAAAAATTGAGCATAGATTTGGATTTCCCATTGGTAGACGAATGCGCACGCCAACTTTCGTGACATTCCGAGCAATTTTCTCACCCTTTAAGCCCAAGTCTAGCGAAAATGCACGATCGATTTTCAACTTTGACCAACTTCTCAGAATTTAAATTTGAGAATAGATTTGGTTGTCGCATTGGTAGACAAGCGTCCACGGCAACTTTCGTGATGTTCCGAGCTAATTTCACACCCTTTAAGCCCAATTCTAACGAAAACGCACGATCGAGTTTCAACTTTGACCAACTTCTCGGAATTGAAATTTAAGATAGTTTTGGATGTCCCATTGGTAGACAAGCATCCACACCAACATTCGTTACGTTCTGAGCTATTTTCTCCCCCTTTAAGCTCAACTGTAGCGAAAACGTATAGTCGTGTTACGACTTTCACCAACTTCTCGGAATTGAAAATTGAGCATAGATTTGGATGTCCCATTTGTAGACATTCGCGCACAACAACGTTCGTCACATTACGAGCTAATTTCACATCCTTTAAGCTCAAGTCTAGCGAACACGCATGGTGGCGTTTCGACTTTGACCAACTTCTCGGAATTGAAATATGAGAATAGATTTGGATGTCCCGTTGGTAGACAAGTGCGCACGCCAACTTTCGTGACGTTCCGAGCTATTTTCTTACCCTTTAAGTCCAAGTCTAGTGAAAACGCACGACCGAGTTTCGACTTTGACCAACTTCTCGTATTTGAAATTTGAGAATAGTTTTGGATGTCCAATTGGTAGACAAGCGTCCACACCAACTTTCGTGACGTTCCGAGCTATTTTCTTCCCCTTTAAGCCCAAGTCTAGCAAAAACGCACGGTCGAGTTTCGAATTTGACCAACTTCTCGGAATTAAAAATTGAGCATAGATTTATATTTCCCGTTTGTAGACAAATGCGCACGCCAACTTTCGTGACATTCCGAGCTATTTTCTCACCCTTTAAGCCCAAGTCTAGCGAAAATGCACGGTCGATTTTCAACTTTGACCAACTTCTCGCAATTTAAATTTGAGAATAGATTTGGATGTCGCATTGGTAGACGAGCGTCCACGCCAACCTTCGTGACGTTCCGAGCTCTTTTCAAACCCTTTAAGCCAAAGTCTAGCGAAAACGCACGATCGAGTTTCAACTTTGACCAACTTCTCGGAATTGAAATTTGAGAATAGTTTTGGATGTCCCATTGGTAGACAAGCTTCCACACCAACTTTCATGACGTTCCGAGCTATTTTCTCGCCCTTTAAGCTCAAGTCTAGCGAAAACGCACGGTCGAGTTTCGAATTTGACCAACCACTCAGAATTGAAAATTGAGCAGAGATTTGGATGTCCCGTTGTTAGACAAGTGCGCACGCCAACTTTCGTGACGTTCCGAGATATTTTCTTACCCTTTAAGCCCAAGTCTAGCGAAAACGCACGACCGAGTTTCAACTTTGACCAGCTATTTTCTGCCCCTTTAAGCCCAAGTCTAGATGAAAATGCACGGTCGAGTTTCAACCTTGACAAACATTTCGGAATTAAAATTTGAGAATAGTTTTGGATATACCATTGGTAGACAAGTGTCCACACCAACTTTCGTGACATTCCGAGATATTTTCTCCTCCTTCTAGCCCAACTCTAGCGAAAATGTACGGTCGAGTTTCGACTTTATTCTCGGAATTCAAAATTGAGCATAGATTTGGATGTCCCATTTGTAAAAATGCGTGCACAGCAACTTTCGTGATGTTACGAGCTAATTTCACACCCTTTAAGCTCAAGTCTAGCGAAAATGCATGGTGGCGTTTCGACTTTGACCAACTTCTCAAAATTTAAATTTGAGAATAGATTTGAATGTCCCATTGGTAGACAAGCATCCACATAAACTTTCGTGACATTCCGAGCTATTTTCTTCCCATTTAAGCCCAACTCTGGAGAAAACGCACGGTCGCGTTTCATCTTTGACCAACTTCTCGTAATTTAAAATTGAGAATAGATTTGGATGTCCCATTTGTAGACATACGTGCACAGCGACTTTCGTGACATTACGAGCTAATTTCACACCCTTTAAGCCCAAGTCTAGCGAAAATGCACGATCGAGTTTCAACATTGACCAACTTCTCGGAATTGAAATTTGAGAATAGTTTTGGATGTCCCATTGGTAGACAAGCGTCCACACCAACTTTCGTGATGTTCTGAGCTATTTTTTCCCCCTTTAAGCCCAAGTCTAGCGAAAACGCACAGTCGAGTTTCAAATTTGACCAACTTCTCAAAATTGAAAATTGAGCATACATTTGGATTTCCCGTTGGTAGACAAATGTGCACGCCAACTTTCATGACATTCGGAGCTATTTTCTCACCCTTTAAGCCTAAGTCTAGCGAAAATGCACGATCGATTTTCATCTTTGACCAACTTCTCGGAATTTAAATTTGAGAATAGATTTGGATTTCACATTGGTAGATGAGCGTCCACGCCAACTTTCGTGACGTTCCCAGCTATTTTCACACCCTTTACGCCCAAGTCTAGCGAAAACGCACGATCGAGTTTCAACTTTGACCAACTTCTCGGAATTGGAATTTGAGAATAGTTTTGGATGTCCCATTGGTAGAAAAGCGTCCACACAAACTTTCGTGACGTTCCGAGCTCTTCTCTCCCTCTTTAAGCCCAAGTCTAGCGAAAACGCAGGGTCGAGTTTCGAATTTGACCAACTTCTCGGAATTGAAAATTGAGCATAGATTTAGATTTCCCATTGGTAGAAAAATGCACACGCCAACTTCCGTGACGTTCCGAGCTATTTTCTCACCCTTTAATCCTAAGTCTAGCGAAAACGCACGGTCGAGTTTCGAATTTGACCAACTTCTCAAAATTAAAAATTGAGCATAGATTTGGATGTCTTGTTGGTAGACAAATCCACACGCCAACTTTCGTGACATTCCGAGCTATTTTCTCACCCTTTAAGCCCAAGTCTAGCGAAAATGCACGGTCGATTTTCAACTTTGACCAACTTCTCGGAATTTAAATTTGAGAATAGATTTGGATGTCACATTGGTAGACGAGCGTCCACGCCAAGTTTCGTGACGTTCCGAGCTTTTTTCACACCCTTTAAGCCCAAGTCTAGCGAAAATGCACGATCGAGTTTCAACTTTGACCAACTTCTCGGAATTGAAATTTGAGAATAGTTTTGGATGTCCCATTGGTAGACAAGCGTCCACACCAACTTTCATGACGTTCCCATCTATTTTCTCGCCCTTTAAGCCCAAGTCTAGCGAAAACGCACGGTCGAGTTTTGAATTTGACCAACCACTCAGAATTGAAAATTGAGCAGAGATTTGGATGTCCCGTTGTTAGACAAATACGCACACCAACGTTCGTGACGATCCGAGCTATTTTCTCACCCTTTAAGCGTAAGTCTAGCGAAAATGCACGGTCGAGTTTCGAATTTGACCAACTTCTCGGAATTAAAAATTGAGCATAGATTTGGATGTCCCGTTGGTAGACAAATGCGCACGCCAACTTTCGTGACGTTCCGAGCTATTTTCCCTCCCTTTAAGCCCAAGTCTAGCGAAAACGCACGATCGAGTTTCAAGTTTGACCAACTTCTCGGAATTGAAATTTGAGAATAGTTTTGGATGTCCCATTGGTAGACAAGCATCCACACCAACATTCGTGACGTTCCGAGCTATTTTCTCCCCCTTTAAGCCCAAGTCTAGCGAAAACGCACGGTCGAGTTTCCAATTTGAGCAACTTCTCGGAATTAAAAATTGAGCATAGATTTGGATTTCCCGTTTGTAGACAAATGCACACGCCAACTTTCGTGACATTCTGAGCAATTTTCTCACCCTTTAAGCCTAAGTCTATCGAAAATGCACGGTCGATTTTCAACTTTGACCAACTTCTAGGAATTTAAATTTGAGAATGGATTTGGATGTCCCGTTGGTAAACAAGCGTCCACGCCAACGTTCGTGACGTTCCAAGTTATTTTCTTCCCCTTTAGGCCCAACTCTAGAGAAAACGCACGATCGTGTTTCGGCTTTGACCTACTTCTCGTAAATGAAAATTGAGAATAGATTTGGATGTCCCATTTGTAGACATGCACGAACAACAACTTTCGTGACGTTACGAGCTAATTTCACACCCTTTAAGCTCAAGTCTAACTAAAACGCATGGTGGCGTTTCGACTTTGACCAGCTTTTGGGAGTTGAAATTTGAAAATAGATTTGGATGTCCCGTTGGTAGACAAGTGCACATGCCAACTTTCGGGACGTTTCGATCTATTTTCTTCCCCTTTAAGCCCAACTCTAGAGAAAACACACGGTCGTGTTTCGGCTTTGAGCTACTTCTCGGAATTGAAAATTGAGAATATATTTGTATGTCCCATTTGTAGACATGCGTGCACAGCAATTTTCGTGACGTTACGAGCTAATTTTACACCTTTTAAGCTCAAGTTTAGCGAAAACGCATGGTGGCGTTTCGGCTTTGACCAACTTCTTGGAATTGAAATTTGAGAATAGATTTGGATGTCCCATTGGTAGACAAGTGCGCACGCCAACTTTCGTGACGTTCCAAGCTATTTTCTCACCCTTTAAGCCCAAGTCGAGCGAAAACGCACCGTCAATTTTAAACTTTGACCAACTTCTCAGAATTTAAATTTGAGAATAGATTTGGATGTCCCATTGGTAGACAAGCGTCCACACCAACTTTCGTTACATTCCGAGCTATTTTCATCCCATTTAAGCCCAACTCTAGAGAAAACACACGGTCGCATTTCATCCTTGACCAACTTCTCGGAATTGAAAATTGAGAATAGATTTGGATGTCCCATTTGTAGACATGCGCGCACAACAACTTTCATGACGTTACGAGCTAATTTCATGCCCTTTATTCCCAAGTATAGTGAAAACCCATGGTGGCATTTCGACTTTGACCAACTTCTGGGAATTGAAATTTGAAAATAGATTTGGATGTCCCATTGGTAGACAAGCGTCCACACCAACTTTCGTGACATTCCGAGCTATTTTCTTCCCATTTAAGCCCAACTCTGGAGAAAACGCACGGTCGCGTTTCATCTTTGACCAACTTCTCGTAATTGAAAATTGAGAATAGATTTGGATGTCCCATTTGTAGACATACGTGCACAACAACTTTCGTGACATTACGAGCTAATTTCACACCCTTTAAGCCCAAGTCTAGCGAAAATGCACGATCGAGTTTCAACTTTGACCAACTTCTCGGAATTGAAATTTGAGAATAGTTTTGGATGTCCCATTGGTAGACAAGCGTCCACACCAACTTTCATGACGTTCCGAGCTATTTTCTCCCCCTTTAAGCCCAAGTCTAGCGAAAACGCACGGTCGACTTTTGAATTTGACCAACTTCTCGGAATTGAAAATTGAGCATAGATTTGGATGTCCCGTTGGTAGACAAATGCGCACACCAACTTTCGTGACGTTCTAAGCTATTTTCTCACCCTTTAGCCTAAGTCTAACGAAAATGCACGGTCGATATTGAACTTTGAACAACTTCTCGGCATTTAAATTTGAGAATAGATTTGGATGTCACATTGGTAGACGAGCGTCCACGTCCCGATCTATTTTCTCACCCTTTAAGCTTAAGTCTAGCGAAAATACATGGTCAATTTTCAACTTTGACCAACTTCTCGGAATTTAAATTTGAGAATAGATTTGGATGTTGCATTGGTAGACAAGCGTCCACGCCAAATTTCGTGACGTTCCGAGCTAATTTCACACCCTTTAAGCCCAAGTCTAGCGAAAACGCACGGTCGAGTTTCGAATTTGACCAACCACTCAAAATTGAAAATTGAGCAGAGATTTGCATGTCCCGTTGTTAGACAAATGCGAACGCCAACTTTCGTGACATTCCGACCTATTTTCACTCCCTTTAAGCCCAAGTCTAGCGAAAATGCAGGGTCGATTTTCAACTTTGACCAACTTCTCGGAATTCAGATTTGAAAATAGATTTGGATGTCACATTGGTAGACGAGCGTCCACGCCAACTTTCGTGACGTTCCGAGCTATTTTCACACCCTTTAAGCCCAAGTCTAGCGAAAACGCACGATCGAGTTTCAACTTTGACCAACTTCTCGGAATTGAAATTTGAGAATAGTTTTGGATGTCCCATTGGTAGACAAGCGTCCACACAAACTTCCGTGACGTTCCGAGCTATTTTCTCCCCCTTTAAGCCCAAGTCTAGCGAAAACGCACGGTCGAGTTTCGAAATTGACCAACTTCCCGGAATTGAAAATTGAGCATAGATTTGGATTTCCCGTTGGTAGAAAAATGCACACGCCAACATTCGTGACGTTCCGAGCTATTTTCTCACCCTTTAAGCCTAAGTCTAGCGAAAACGCATGGTCGAGTTTCGAATTTGACCAACTTCTCGGAATTAAAAATTTAGCATAGATTTGGATGTCCTGTTGGTAGACAAATGCACACGCCAACTTTCGTGACATTCCGAGCTATTTTCTCACCCTTTAAGCCCAAGTCTAGGAAAATGCACGGTCGATTTTCAACTTTGACCAACTTCTCAGAATTTAAATTTGAGAATAGATTTGGATGTCACATTGGTAGACGAGCGTCCACGCCAACTTTCGTGACATTCCTAGCTATTTTCACACCCTTTAAGCCCAAGTCTAGCGAAAACGCGACGATCGAGTTTCAACTTTGACCAACTTCTCGGAATTGAAATTTGAGAATGGATTTGGATGTCCCATTGGTAGACAAGCGTCCACACCAACTTTCGTGACGTTCCGAGCTATTTTCGCCCCCTTTAAGCCCAAGTCTAGCGAAAACGCACGGTCGAGTTTCGAATTTGACCAACTTCTTGGAATTGAAAATCGAGCATAGATTTGGATGTCCCATTGGTAGACAAATGCGCACACCAACTTTCGTGACGTTCCGAGCTATTTTTTCAACCTTTAAGCCCAAATCTAGCGAAAATGCACGGTTGATTTTCAGCTTTGACCAACTTCTCGGAATTTAAATTTGAGAATAGATTTGGATGTCACATTGGTAGACGAGCGTCCACGCCAACTTTCGTGACGTTCCGAGCTATCTTCAAACCCTTTAAGCCCAAGTTTAGCGAAAACGCACGATCAAGTTTCAACTTTGACCAACTTCTCGGAATTGAAATTTGAGAATAGTTTTGGATGTCCCATTGGTAGACAAGCATCCACACCAACATTCGTTATGTTCCGAGCTATTTTCTCACCCTTTAAGCCTAAGTCTAGCGAAAATGCATGGTCGAGTTTCAAATTTGACCAACGTCTCAGAATTAAAAATTGAGCATAGATTTGGATGTCCTATTGGTAGACAAATGCACACGCCAACTTTCGTGACATTCCGAGCTATTTTCTCTCCCTTTAAGCCCAAGTCTAGCGAAAATGCAAGGTCGATTTTCAACTTTGACCAACTTCTCGGAATTTAAATTTGAGAATAGATTTGGATGTCACATTGGTAGACGAGTGTCCACACGCCAACTTTCGTGACATTCCTAGCTATTTTCACACCCTTTAAGCCCAAGTCTAGCGAAAACACACGATCGAGTTTCAACTTTGACCAACTTCTCGGAATTGAAATTTGAGAATAGTTTTGGATGTCCCATTGGTAGAGAAGCATCCACACCAACATTCGTTACGTTCCGAGCTATTGTCTCCCCCTTTAAGCCCAACTATAGCGAAAACGTACGGTCGAGTTACGAATTTCACCAACTTCTTGGAATTGAAAATTGAGCATAGGTTTGGATGTCCCAATTGTAGACATTCGTGCACAACAACTTTCGTCACATTACGAGCTAATTTAACACCCTTTAAGCTCAAGTCTAGCGAAAACGCATGGTGTCATTTCGACTTTGACCAACTTCTCGGAATTGAAATATGAGAATAGATTTGGATGTCCCTTTGGTAAACAGGTGCGCGCGCCAACTTTCGTGACGTTCCGAGCTATTTTCCCACCCTTTAAGACCAAGTCTAGCGAAAATGCACGATCGAGTTTCAACTTTGACCAACTTCTCGGAACTGAAATTTGAGAATAGTTTTGGATGTCCAATTGGTAGACAAGCGTCCATTCCAACTTTCGTGACGTTCCGAGCTATTTTCTACCCCTTTAAGCCCAAGTCTAGCGAAAACGCATGGTCGAGTTTTGAATTTGACCAACTTCTCGGAATTGAAAATCGAGCATAGATTTGGATGTCCCGTTGGTAGACAAATGCGCACGCCAACTTTCGTGACATTCCGAGCTATTTTCTAACCCTTTAAGCCTAGGTCTAGCGAAAATGCACGGTCGATTTTCAACTTTGACCAACTTCTCGGAATTTAAATTTGAGAATGGATTTGGATGTCCCGTTGGTAGACAAGTGCACATGCCAACTTTCGTGACGTTCCGAGCTATTTTCAACTTTGACCGACTTCTCGGAATTTAAATTTGAGAATGGATTTGGATGTCCCATTGGTAGACAAGTGCACACGCCAACTTTCGTGACGTTCCGAGCTATTTTCTTCCCGTTTAAGCCCAACTCTAGAGAAAACGCACGATCGTGTTTCGGCTTTGACCTACTTCTCGGAAATGAAAATTGAGAATAGATTTGGATGTCCCATTTGTAGACATGCATGCACAACAACTTTCGTGACGTTACGAGCTAATTTCACACCCTTTAAGCTCAAGTCTAACGAAAACGCATGGTGGCGTTTCGACTTTGACCAACTTTTGGGAGTTTAAATTTGAAAATAGATTTGGATGTCCCGTTGGTAGACAAGTGCACATGCCAACTTTCGTGACGTTCCGAGCTATTTTCTTCCCCTTTAAGCCCAACTCTAGAGAAAACGCACAGTCGTGTTTCGGCTTTGAGCTACTTCTCGGAATTGAAAATTGAGAATAGATTTGGATGTCCCATTTGTAGACATGCGTGCACAGCAACTTTCGTGACGTTACGAGCTAATTTTACACCCTTTAAGCTCAAGTTTAGATAAAACGCATGGTGGCGTTTCGGCTTTGACCAACTTCTTGGAATTGAAATTTGAGAATAGATTTGGATGTCCCATTGGTAGACAAGTGCGCACGCCAACTTTCGTGACGTTCCGAGCTATTTTCTCGCCCTTTAAGCCCAAGTCTAGCGAAAACGCACGGTCGAGTTTCGAATTTGACCAACCACTCAGAATTGAAAATTGAGCAGAGATTTGGATGTCCCGTTGTTAGACAAATACGCACGCCAACTTTCGTGACGTTTCGAGCTATTTTCTCGCCCTTTAAGCCCAAGTCTAGCGAAAACGCACGACCGAGTTTCAACTTTGACCAACTTCTCGGATTTGAAATTTGAGAATAGTTTTGGATGTCACATTGGTAGACGAGCGTCAACGCCAACTTTCGTGACGTTCCGAGCTATTTTCATACCCTTTAAGCCCAAGTCTAGCGAAAGCGCACGATTGAGTTTCAACTTTGACCAACTTCTTGGAATTGAAAATTGAGAATAGATTTGGATGTCCCATTTGTAGACATGCGCGCACAGCAACTTTCATGACGTTACGAGCTAATTTCACGCCCTTTATTCCCAAGTATAGTGAAAACCGACTTTGACCAACTTCTCGGAATTGAAATTTGAGAATAGTTTTGGATGTCCTATTGGTAGACAAGCATCCACACCAAGTCTAGCGAAAATGCACGGTCGATTTCCAACTTTGACCAACTTTGACCAACTTCTCGAAATTTAAATTTGAGAATGGATTTGGATGTCACACCCTCTAAGCTCAAGTCTAGCGAACATGCATGGTGGCGTTTCGACTTTGACCAACTTCTCGGAATTGAAATATGAGAATAGATTTGGATGTCCCGTTGGTAGACAAGTGCGCACGCCAACTTTCGTGACGTTCTGAGCTATTTTCCCTCCCTTTAAGCCCAAGTCTAGCGAAAACACACGGTCAAGTTTCGAATTTGACCAACTTCTCGGAATTGAAAATTGAGCATAGATTTGGATGTACTATTGGTAGACAAATGCGCACGCCATCTTTCGTCATGTTCGGAGCTATTTTCTCACCATTTAATCCTAAGTCTAGCGAAAATGTACGCCAACTTTCGTGACGTTCCGAGCTATTTTCACACCCTTTAAGGCCAAGTCTAGCGAAAACGCACGACCGAGTTTCAACTTTGACCAACTTCTCCGATTTGAAATTTGAGAATAGTTTTGGATGTCCCATTGGTAGACAAGCGTCCACACCAACTTTCGTGATGTCCCGAGCTATTTTCTCCCCCTTTAAGCCCAAGCCTAGGGAAAATGCACGATCGAGTTTCGAATTTGACCAACTTCTCGGAATTAAAAATTGAGCATAGATTTGGATTTCCCATTGGTAGAAAAATGCGCACGCCAACTTTCGTGACATTCCGAGCTATTTTCTCCCCATTTAAGCCCAAGCCTAGGGAAAACGCACGATCGAGTTTCAACTTTGACCAACTTCTCAAAATTGAAATTTGAGAATAGTTTTGGATGTCCCATTGGTAGACAAGCATCCACACCAACTTTCGTGACATTCCGAGCTATTTTCTCCCCCTTTAAGCCCAAGCCTAGGGAAAACGCACGATCGAGTTTCAACTTTGGCCAACTTCTCGGAATTGAAATTTGAGAATAGTTTTGGATGTCCCATTGGTAGACAAGCATCCACACCGACATTCGTTACGTTCCGAGCTATTTTCTCCCCCTTTAAGCCCAAGTCTAGCGAAAATGCACGGTCAAGTTTCGAATTTGACCAACTTCTCGGAATTGAAAATTGAGCATAGATTTGGATATCCTGCTGGTAGACAAATGCCCACGCCAACTTTCGTGACGTTCCGAGCTATTTTTTCAACCTTTAAGCCCAAATCTAGCGAAAATGCATGGAGATTTTCAACTTTGACCAACTTCTCGGAATTTAAATTTGAGAATAGATTTGGATGTCACATTGGTAGACAAGCATCCACACCAACTTTCGTGACGTTCCGAGCTATTTTCACACCCTTTAAGCCCAAGTCTAGCGAAAACGCACAATCGAGTTTCAACTTTGACCAACTTCTCGGAATTGAAATTTGAGAATAGTTTTGGATGTCCCATTGGTAGACAAGCATCCACAAACATTCGTTACGTTCCGAGCTATTTTCTCCACCTTTAAGCCCAACTGTAGCGAAAACGTACTGTCGAGTTACGACTTTCACCAACTTCTCGGAATTGAAAATTGAGCATAGATTTGGATGTCCCATTTGTAGACATTCGCGCACAACAACTTTCGTCACATTACGAGCTAATTTCACACCTTTTAAGCTCAAGTCTAGCGAACACGCATGGTGGCGTTTCGACTTTGACCAACTTCTCGGAATTGAAATATGAGAATAGATTTGGATGTCCCGTTGGTAGACAAGTGCGCACGCCAACTTTTGTGACGTTCCGAGTTATTTTCCCTCCCTTTAAGCCCAAGTCTAGCGAAAATGCACGGTCGATTTTCAACTTTGACCAATTTCTCAGAATTTAAATTTGAGAATAGATTTGGATGTCGCATTGGTAGATGAGCATCCACGCCAACTTTCGTGAAGTTTCAAGCTATTTTCACGCCCTTTAAGCCCAATCTAGCAAAAACGCACGATCGAGTTTCAACTTTGACCAACTTCTCGGAATTGAAATTTGAGAATAGTTTTGGATGTCCCGTTGGTAGACAAATGCGCACGCCAACTTTCGTGACATTCTGAGCTATTTTCTCACCCTTTAAGCCTAAGTCTAGCGAAAATGGACGATCGATTTTCAAGTTTGACCAACTTCTCGCAATTTAAATTTGAGAATAGATTTGGATGTCAGATTTTGAGACATGTGCGCACTACAACTTTCATGATTTTATGAGCTAATTTCACACACTTTAATCCCAAGTCTAGAGAAAACGCATGGTGGTGTTTCGACTTTGACCAACTTCTTGGAATTTAAATTTGAGAATAGTTTTGGATGTCCCATTGGTAGACAAACATCCACACCAACATTCGTTACGTTCCAAGCTATTTTCTCCACCTTTAAGCCCAACTGTAGCGAAAACGTACAGTCGAGTTACGACTTTCTCCAACTTCTCAGAATTGAAATTTGAGAATAGTTTTGGATGTCCCATTGGTAGACAAGCATCCACACCAACATTCGTGACGTTTCGAGCTATTTTCTCCCCATTTAATCCCAAGTCTAGTGAAAACACACGGTCGAGTTTCGAATTTGACCAACTTCTTGGAATTAAAAATTCAGCATAGATTTGGATTTCCCGTTTGTAGACAAATGCGCACGCCAACTTTCGTGACATTCCGAGCTAATTTCACACCCTTGAAGCCCAAGTCTAGGGAAAATGCATGGTCAATTTTCAATTTTGACCAACCTCTCGCAATTTAAATTTGAGAATAGATTTGGATGTCACATTTGTAGACATGTGCGCACTAAAACTTTCGTGATTTTACGAGCTAATCTCACACACTTTAATCCCAAGTCTAGAGAAAACGCATGGTGGCGTTTCGACTTTGACCAATTTCTTGGATTTGAAATTTGAGAATAGTTTTGGATGTCCCATTGGTAGACAAGCGTCCACAAAAACTTTCGCGACGTTCCGAGCTATTTTCTCCCCCTTTAAGCCCAAGTCTAGCGAAAACGCACGGTCGAGTTTCGAATATGACCAACTTCTCAAAATTTAAAATTGAGCATAGATTTGGATTTCCCGTTGGTAGAAAAATGCACACGCCAAATTTCATGACGTTCCGGGCTAATTTCACACCCTTTAAGCCCAAGTCTAGGGAAAACGCACGGTCAATTTTCAACTTTGACCAACCTCTCGCAATTTAAATTTGAGAATAGATTTGGATGTCACATTTGTAGACATGTGCGCACTACAACTTTCGTGACATTCCGAGCTATTTTCTCCCCCTTTAAGCCCAAGCCTAGGGAAAACGCACGATCGAGTTTCAACTTTGACCAACTTCTCGGAATTGAAATTTGAGAATAGTTTTGGATGTCCCATTGGTAGACAAGCATCCACACCGACATTCGTTACGTTCCGAGCTATTTTCTCCCCATTTAAGCCCAAGTCTAGCGAAAATGCACAGTCGAGTTTCAAATTTGACCAACTTCTCGGAATTGAAAATTGAGCATAGATTTGCATATCCTGCTGGTAGACAAATGCCCACGCCAACTTTTGTGACGTTCCGAGCTATTTTTTCAACCTTTAAGCCCAAATCTAGCGAAAATGCACGGAGATTTTCAACTTTGACCAACTTCTCGGAATTTAAATTTGAGAATAGATTTGGATGTCACATTGGTAGACGAGCATCCACACCAACTTTCGTGACGTTCCGAGCTATTTTCACACCCTTTAAGCCCAAGTCTAGCGAAAACGCACAATCGAGTTTCAACTTTGACCAACTTCTCGGAATTAAAATTTGAGAATAGTTTTGCATGTCCCATTAGTAGACAAGCATCCACACCAACATTCGTTACGTTCCGAGCTATTTTCTCTCCCTTTAAGCCTAACTCTAGCGAAAAACGCACGGTCGAGTTTCAAATTTAACCAACTTCTCGGAATTAAAAATTGAGCATAGATTTAGATGTCCTGTTGGTAGAAAAATGCACACGCCAACTTTCGTGACATTCCGAGCTATTTTCTCACCCTTTAAGCCCATGTCTAGCGAAAATGCACGGTCGATTTTCAACTTTGACTAACTTCTCTCAATTTAAATTTGAGAATAGATTTGGATGTCACATTGGTAGACGAGCGTCCACGCCAACCTTCGTGACGTTCCGAGCACTTTTCGCACCCTTTAAGCCAAAGTCTAGCGAAAACGCACGATCGAGTTTCAACTTTGACCAACTTCTCGGAATTGAAATTTGAGAATAATTTTGGATGTCCCATTGGTAGACAAGCGTCCACACCAACTTTCCTGACGTTCCGAGCTATTTTCTCGCCCTTTAAGCCCAAGTCTAGCGAAAACGCACGGTCGAGTTTCGAATTTGACCAACCACTCAGAATTGAAAATTGAGCAGAGATTTGGATGTCCCGTTGTTAGAAAAATACGCACCCCAATTTTCGTGACGTTCCAAGCTATTTTCTAACCCTTTAAGCCTAAGTCTAGCCAAAACGCACGGTCTAGTTTCGAATTTTACCAACTTCTCGGAATTAAAAATTGAGCATAGATTTGGATGTCCTATTGGAAGACAAATGCACACGCCAACTTTCGTGACATTCTGACCTATTTTCTCTCCCTTTAAGCCCAAGTCTAGCGAAAATGCAGGGTCGATTTTCAACTTTGACCAACTTCTCGGAATTTAAATTTGAGAATAGATTTAGATGTCACATTGGTAGACGAGCATCTACGCCAACTTTCGTGACGTTCCTAGCTATTTGCACACCCTTTAAGCCCAAGTCGAGCGAAAACGCACGATCGAGTTTCAACTTTGACCAACTTCTCGGAATTGAAATTTGAGAATAGTTTTGGATGTCCCATTGGTAGACAAGTGTCCACGCCAACTTTCGTGACGTTCCGAGCTATTTTCGCCCCCTTTAAGCCCAAGTCTAGCGAAAACGCACGGTCGAGTTTCCAATTTGACCAACTTCTCGGAATTGAAAATTGAGCATAGATTTGGATGTCCCGTTGGTAGACAAATGCGCACACCAACGTTCGTGACGTTCTAAGCTATTTTCACCCCCTTTAAGCCCAAGTCTAGCGAAAATGCACGGTCGAGTTTCGAATTTGACCAACTTCTGGGAATTGAAAATTGAGAATAGATTTGGATGGCCCGTTGGTAGAAAAGCGTTCACACCAACTTTCGAGACGTTCCGAGCTATTTTCTCCCCCTTTAAGCCCAAGTCTAGCGAAAACGCACGATCGAGTTTCGAAGTTGACCGACTTCTCGGAATTAAAAATTGAGCATAGACTTGGCTGTCCCGTTGGTAGACAAATGCGCACGCCAACTTTTGTCACATTCCGAGCTATTTTCACACCCTTGAAGCCCAAGTCTAGCGAAAATGCAGGGTCGATTTTCAGCTTTGACCAACTTCTCGCAATTTAAATTTGAGAATAGATTTGGATGTCACACCCTCTAAGCTCAAGTCTAGCGAACATGCATGGTGGCGTTTCGACTTTGACCAACTTCTCGGAATTGAAATATGAGAATAGATTTGGATGTCCCGTTGGTAGACAAGTGCGCACGCCAACTTTCGTGACGTTCTGAGCTATTTTCCCTCCCTTTAAGCCCAAGTCTAGCGAAAATGCACGCCAACTTTCGTGACGTTCCGAGATATTTTCACACCCTTTAAGGCCAGGTCTAGCGAAAACGCACGACCGAGTTTCAACTTTGACCAACTTCTCCGATTTTAAATTTGAGAATAGTTTTGGATGTCCCATTGGTAGACAAGCGTCCACACCAACTTTCGTGACGTCCCGAGCTATTTTCTCCCCCTTTAAGCCCAAGCCTAGGGAAAACGCACGATCGAGTTTCGAATTTGACCAACTTCTCGGAATTAAAAATTGAGCATAGATTTGGATTTCCCATTGGTAGAAAAATGCGCACGCCAACTTTCGTGACATTCCGAGCTATTTTCTCCCCATTTAAGCCCAAGCCTAGGGAAAACGCACGATCGAGTTTCAACTTTGACCAACTTCTCAAAATTGAAATTTGAGAATAGTTTTGGATGTCCCATTGGTAGACAAGCATCCACACCAACTTTCGTGACATTCCGAGCTATTTTCTCCCCCTTTAAGCCCAAGCCTAGGGAAAACACACGATCGAGTTTCAACTTTGACCAACTTCTCGGAATTGAAATTTGAGAATAGTTTTGGATGTCCCATTGGTAGAAAAGCATCCACACCGACATTCGTTACGTTTCGAGCTATTTTCTCCCCCTTTAAGCCCAAGTCTAGCGAAAATGCGACGGTCAAGTTTTGAATTTGACCAACTTCTCGGAATTGAAAATTGAGCATAGATTTGGATATCCTGCTGGTAGACAAATGCCCACGCCAACTTTCGTGACGTTCCGAGCTATTTTTTCAACCTTTAAGCCCAAATCTAGCGAAAATGCACGGAGATTTTCAACTTTGACCAACTTCTCGGAATTTAAATTTGAGAATAGATTTGGATGTCACATTGGTAGACGAGCATCCACACCAACTTTCGTGATGTTCCGAGCTATTTTCACACCCTTTAAGCCCAAGTCTAGCGAAAACGCACAATCGAGTTTCAACTTTGACCAACTTCTCGGAATTGAAATTTGAGAATAGTTTTGGATGTCCCATTGGTAGACAAGCATCCACACCAACATTCGTTACGTTCCGAGCTATTTTCTCACCCTTTAAGCCTAAGTCTAGCGAAAACGCACGGTCGAGTTTCGAATTTAACCAACTTCTCGGAATTAAAAATTGAGCATAGATTTGGATGTCCTGTTGGTAGACAAATGCACACGCCAACTTTCGTGACATTCCGAGCTATTTTCTCACCCTTTAAGCCCAAGTCTAGCGAAAATGCACGGTCGATTTTCAACTTTGACCAACTTCTCTCAATTTAAATTTGAGAATAGATTTGGATGTCACATTGGTAGACGAGCGTCCACGCCAACCTTCGTGACGTTCCGAGCACTTTTCACACCCTTTAAGCCAAAGTCTAGCGAAAACGCACGATCGAGTTTCAACTTTGACCAACTTCTCGGAATTGAAATTTGAGAATAGTTTTGGATGTCCCATTGGTAGACAAGCGTCCACACCAACTTTCCTGACGTTCCGAGCTATTTTCTCGCCCTTTAAGCCCAAGTCTAGCGAAAACGCACGGTCGAGTTTCGAATTTGACCAACCACTCAGAATTGAAAATTGAGCACAGATTTGGATGTCCCGTTGTTAGAAAAATACGCACCCCAATTTTCGTGACGTTCCGAGCTATTTTCTAACCCTTTAAGCCTAAGTCTAGCCAAAACGCGCGGTCGAGTTTCGAATTTTACCAACTTCTCGGAATTAAAAATTGAGCATAGATTTGGATGTCCTATTGGTAGACAAATGCACACGCCAACTTTCGTGACATTCTGACCTATTTTCTCTCCCTTTAAGCCCAAGTCTAGCGAAAATGCAGGGTTGAATTTCAAATTTGACCAACTTCTCGGAATTTAAATTTGAGAATAGATTTAGATGTCACATTGGTAGATGAGCATCTACGCCAACTTTCGTGACGTTCCTAGCTATTTGCACACCCTTTAAGCCCAAGTCGAGCGAAAACGCACGATCGAGTTTCAACTTTGACCAACTTCTCGGAATTGAAATTTGAGAATAGTTTTGGATGTCCCATTGGTAGACAAGTGTCCACGCCAACTTTCGTGACGTTCCGAGCTATTTTCTCCCCCTTTAAGCCCAAGTCTAGCGAAAACGCACGGTCGAGTTTCCAATTTGACCAATTTCTCGGAATTGAAAATTGAGCATAGATTTGGATGTCCCGTTGGTAGACAAATGCGCACACCAACGTTCGTGACGTTCTAAGCTATTTTCACCCCCTTTAAGCCCAAGTCTAGCGAAAATGCACGGTCGAGTTTCGAATTTGACCAACTTCTGGGAATTGAAAATTGAGCATAGATTTGGATGTCCCGTTGGTAGAAAAGTGTTCACACCAACTTTCGTGACGTTCCGAGCTATTTTCTCCCCCTTTAAGCCCAAGTCTAGCGAAAACGCACGATCGAGTTTCGAAGTTGACCGACTTCTCGGAATTAAAAATTGAGCATAGACTTGGCTGTCCCGTTGGTAGACAAATGCGCACGCCAACTTTTGTCACATTCCGAGCTATTTTCTCTCCCTTTAAGCCCAAGTCTAGCGAAAATGCAGGGTCGATTTTCAGCTTTGACCAACTTCTCGAAATTTAAATTTGAGAATATATTTGGATGTCACATTGGTAGACGAGCGTCCACGCCAACTTTCATGACGTTCTGAGCTATTTTCACACCCTTTAAGCCCAAGTCTAGCGAAAACGCACGATCGAGTTTCAACTTTGACCAACTTCTCAGAATTGAAATTTGAGAATAGTTTTGGATGTCCCATTGGTAGACAAGCATCCACACCAACATTCGTTACGTTCCGAGCTATTTTCTCTCCCTTTAAGCCCAACTGTAGTGAAAACGCACGGTCGAGTTATGACTTTCACCAACTTCTCCGAATTGAAAATTGAGCATAGATTTGGATAACCCATTTGTAGACATTCGCGCACAACAACTTTCGTCACATTATGAGCTAATTTCACACCCTTTAAGCTCAAGTCGAGCGAAAACGCATGGTCGAGTTTCGAATTTGACCAACTTCTCGGAATTGAAAATTGAGCATAGATTTGGATGTACCGTTGGTAGAGAAATGCGCACGCCAACTTTCGTGACGTTTCGAGCTATTTTCTCACCCTTTAAGCCTAAGTGTAGCGAAAATGCACGGTCGATTTTCAACTTTGACCAACTTCTCGGAATTGAAATTTGAGAATAGATTTGGATGTCACATTGGTAGACGAGCGTCCACGCCAACTTTCGTGACATTCCTAGCTATTTTCACAACCTTTAAGCCCAAGTCTAGCGAAAACGCACGATCGAGTTTCAACTTTGACCAACTTCTCGGAATTGAAATTTGAGAATAGTTTTGGATGTCCCATTGGTAGACAAGCGTCCACACCAACTTTCATGATGTTCCGAGCTATTTTCTCACCCTTTAAGCCCAAGTCTAACGAAAACGCACAGTCGAGTTTCGAATTTGACCAACCACTCGGAATTGAAAATTGACCAAAGATTTGGATGTCCCGTTGTTAGACAAATACGCACGCCAACTTTCGTGACGATCCGAGCTATTTTGTCACCCTTTAAGCCTAAGTCTAGCGGAATTAAAAATTGAGCATAGATTTGGATGTCCTATTGGTAGACAAATGCACACGCCAACTGTCGTGACATTCCGAGCTATTTTCTTTCCCCTTAAGCCCAAGTCTAGCGAAAATTCAGGGTCGATTTTCAACTTTGACCAACTTCTCGGAATTTAAATTTGAGAATAGATTTGGATGTCGCATTGGTAAACGAGCGTCCATGCCAACTTTCCTGACGTTCCAAGCTATTTTAACACCCTTTAAGCCCAAGTCTAGCAAAAATGCACGATCGAGTTTCAACTTTGACCAACTTCTCGGAATTGAAATTTGAGAATGGATTTGGATGTCCCATTGGTAGACAAGCGTCCACACCAACTTTCGTGACGTTCCGAGCTATTTTCGCCCCCTTTAAGCCCAAGTCTAGCGAAAACGCACGGTCGAGTTTCGAATTTGACCAACTTCTTGGTATTGAAAATCGAGCATAGATTTGGATGTCCCGTTGGTAGACAAATGCGCACACCAACTTTCGTGACGTTCTGAGCTATTTTTTCAACCTTTAAGCCCAAATCTAGCGAAAATGCACGGTTGATTTTCAACTTTGACCAACTTCTCGGAATTTAAATTTGAGAATAGATTTGGATGTCATATTGGTAGGCGAGCGTCCACGCCAACTTTCGTGACGTTCCGAGCTATTTTCACACCCTTTAAGCCCAAGTTTAGCGAAAACGCACGATGAAGTTTCAACTTTGACCAACTTCTCGGAATTGAAATTTGAGAATAGTTTTGGATGTCCCATTGGTAGACAAGCATCCACACCAACATTCGTTATGTTCCGAGCTATTTTCTCACCCTTTAAGCCTAAGTCTAGCGAAAATGCATGGTCGAGTTTCAAATTTGACCAACGTCTCGGAATTAAAAATTGAGCATAGATTTGGATGTCCTATTGGTAGACAAATGCACACGCCAACTTTCGTGACATTCCGAGCTATTTTCTCTCCCTTTTAGCCCAAGTCTAGCGACAATGCAAGGTCGATTTTCAACTTTGACCAACTTCTCGGAATTTAAATTTGAGAATAGATTTGGATGTCACATTGGTAGACGAGTATCCACGCCAACTTTCGTGACATTCCTAGCTATTTTCACACCCTTTAAGCCCAAGTCTAGCGAAAACACACGATCGAGTTTCAACTTTGACCAACTTCTCGGAATTGAAATTTGAGAATAGTTTTGGATGTCCCATTGGTAGAGAAGCATCCACACCAACATTCGTTACGTTCCGAGCTATTGTCTCCCCCTTTAAGCCCAACTATAGCGAAAACGTACGGTCGAGTTACGAATTTCACCAACTTCTTGGAATTGAAAATTGAGCATAGGTTTGGATGTCCCAATTGTAGACATTCGCGCACAACCACTTTCGTCACATTACGAGCTAATTTAACAACCTTTAAGCTCAAGTCTAGCGAAAACGCATGGTGTCATTTCGACTTTGACCAACTTCTCGGAATTGAAATATGAGAATAGATTTGGATGTCCCGTTGGTAGATAGGTGCGCGCGCCAACGTTCGTGACGTTCCGAGCTATTTTCCCACCCTTTAAGACCAAGTCTAGCGAAAATGCACGATCGAGTTTCAACTTTGACCAACTTCTCGGAACTGAAATTTGAGAATAGTTTTGGATGTCCAATTGGTAGACAAGCGTCCATTCCAACTTTCGTGACGTTCTGAGCTATTTTCCCTCCCTTTAAGCCCAAGTCTAGCGAAAACACACGGTCAAGTTTCGAATTTGACCAACTTCTCGGAATTGAAAATTGAGCATAGATTTGGATGTACTATTGGTAGACAAATGCGCACGCCATCTTTCGTCATGTTCAGAGCTATTTTCTCACCATTTAATCCTAAGTCTAGCGAAAATGCACGCCAACTTTCGTGACGTTCCGAGCTATTTTCACACCCTTTAAGGCCAAGTCTAGCGAAAACGCACGACCGCGTTTCAACTTTGACCAACTTCTCCGATTTGAAATTTGAGAATAGTTTTGGATTTCCCATTGGTAGACAAGCGTCCACACCAACTTTCGTGACGTCCCGAGCTATTTTCTCCCCCTTTAATCCCAAGCCTAGGGAAAACGCACGATCGAGTTTCAACTTTGACCAACTTCTCAAAATTGAAATTTGAGAATAGTTTTGGATGTCCCATTGGTAGACAAGCATCCACACCAACTTTCGTGACATTCCGAGCTATTTTCTCCCCCTTTAAGCCCAAGCCTAGCGAAAAACGCACGATCGAGTTTCGAATTTGACCAACTTCTCGGAATTAAAAATTGAGCATAGATTTGGATTTCCCATTGGTAGAAAAATGCGCATGCCAACTTTCGTGACATTCCGAGCTATTTTCTCCCCATTTAAGACCAATCCTAGCGAAAACGCACGATCGAGTTTCAACTTTGACCAACTTCTCAAAATTGAAATTTGAGAATAGTTTTGGATGTCCCATTGGTAGACAAGCATCCACACCAACTTTCGTGACATTCCGAGCTATTTTCTCCCCCTTTAAGCCCAAGCCTAGGGAAAACGCACGATCGAGTTTCAACTTTGACCAACTTCTTGGAATTGAAATTTGAGAATAGTTTTGGATGTCCCATTGGTAGACAAGCATCCACACCGACATTCGTTACGTTCCGAGCTATTTTCTCCCCCTTTAAGCCCAAGTCTAGCGAAAATGCACGGTCAAGTTTCAAATTTGACCAACTTCTCGGAATTGAAAATTGAGCATAGATTTGGATATCCTGTTGGTAGACAAATGCCCACGCCAACTTTCGTGACGTTCCGAGCTATTTTTTCAACCTTTAAGCCCAAATCTAGCGAAAATGCACGGAGATTTTCAACTTTGACCAACTTCTCGGAATTTAAATTTGAGAATAGATTTGGATGTCACATTGGTAGACGAGCATCCACACCAACTTTCGTGACATTCCGAGCTATTTTCACACCCTTTAAGCCCAAGTCTAGCGAAAACGCACAATCGAGTTTCAACTTTGACCAACTTCTCGGAATTGAAATTTGAGAATAGTTTTGGATGTCCCATTGGTAGACAAGCATCCACACCAACATTCGTTACGTTCCGAGCTATTTTCTCACCCTTTAAGTTAAGCGAAAACGCAACGGTCGAGTTTCGAATTTAACCAACTTCTCGGAATTAAAAATTGAGCATAGATTTGGATGTCCTGTTGGTAGACAAATGCACACGCCAACTTTCGTGACATTCCGAGCTATTTTCTCACCCTTTAAGCCCAAGTCTAGCGAAAATGCACGGTCGATTTTCAACTTTGACCAACTTCTCTCAATTTAAATTTGAGAATAGATTTGGATGTCACATTGGTAGACGAGCGTCCACGCCAACCTTCGTGACGTTCCGAGCACTTTTTGCACCCTTTAAGCCAAAGTCTAGCGAAAACGCACGATCGAGTTTCAACTTTGACCAACTTCTCGGAATTGAAATATGAGAATAGTTTTGGATGTCCCATTGGTAGACAAGCGTCCACACCAACTTTCCTGACGTTCCGAGCTATTTTCTCGCCCTTTAAGCCCAAGTCTAGCGAAAACGCACGGTCGAGTTTCGAATTTGACCAACCACTCAGAATTGAAAATTGAGCAGAGATTTGGATGTCCCGTTGTTAGAAAAATACGCACCCCAATTTTTGTGACGTTCCGAGCTATTTTCTAACCCTTTAAGCCTAAGTCTAGCCAAAACGCACGGTCGAGTTTCGAATTTTACCAACTTCTCGGAATTAAAAATTGAGAATAGATTTGGCTGTCCTATTGGTAGACAAATGCACACGCCAACTTTCGTGACATTCTGACCTATTTTCTCTCCCTTTAAGACCAAGTCTAGCGAAAATGCAGGGTCGATTTTCAACTTTGACCAACTTCTCGGAATTTAAATTTGAGAATAGATTTAGATGTCACATTGGTAGACGAGCATCTACGCCAACTTTCGTGATGTTCCTAGCTATTTGCACACCCTTTAAGCCCAAGTCGAGCGAAAACGCATGATCGAGTTTAAACTTTGACCAACTTCTCGGAATTGAAATTTGAGAATAGTTTTGGATGTCCCATTGGTAGACAAGTGTCCACGCCAACTTTCGTGACGTTCCGAGCTATTTTCGCCCCCTTTAAGCCCAAGTCTAGCGAAAACGCACAGTCGAGTTTCCAATTTGACCAACTTCTCGGAATTGAAAATTGAGCATAGATTTGGATGTCCCGAAAAGCGTTCACACCAACGTTCGTGACATTCCGAGCTATTTTCTCCCCCTTTAAGCCCAAGTCTAGCGAAAACGCACGATCGAGTTTTGAAGTTGACCGACTTCTCGGAATTAAAAATTGAGCATAGATTGGCTGTCCCGTTGGTAGACAAATGTGCACGCCAACTTTTGTCACATTCCGAGCTATTTTCTCTCCCTTTAAGCCCAAGTCTAGCGAAAATGCAGGGTCGATTTTCAGCTTTGACCAACTTCTCGAAATTTAAATTTGAGAATAGATTTGGATGTCACATTGGTAGACGAGCCGTCCACGCCAACTTTCATGACGTTCTGAGCTATTTTCACACCCTTTAAGCCCAAGTCTAGCGAAAACGCACGATCGAGTTTCAACTTTGACCAACTTCTAAGAATTGAAATTTGAGAATAGTTTTGGATGTCCCATTGGTAGACAAGCATCCACACCAACATTCGTTACGTTCCGAGCTATTTTCTCCCCCTTTAAGCCCAACTGTAGTGAAAACGCACGGTCGAGTTATGACTTTCACTAACTTCTCCGAATTCAAAATTGAGCATAGATTTGGATGTCCCATTTGTAGACATTCGCGCACAACAACTTTCGTCACATTATGAGCTAATTTCACACCCTTTAAGCTCAAGTCGAGCGAAAACGCATGGTCAAGTTTCGAATTTGACCAACTTCTCGGAATTGAAAATTGAGCATAGATTTGGATGTACCGTTGGTAGACAAATGCGCACGCCAACTTTCGTGACTTTTCGAGCTATTTTCTCACCCTTTAAGTCTAAGTGTAGCGAAAATGCATGGTCGATTTTCAACTTTGACCAACTTCTCGGAATTGAAATTTGAGAATAGTTTTGGATGTCCCATTGGTAGACAAGCATCCACACCAACATTCGTTACGTTCCGAGCTATTTTCTCCACCTTTAAGCCCAACTGTAGCGAAAACGTACATTCGAGTTACGACTTTCACCAACTTCTCGGAATTGAAATATGAGAATAGATTTGGATGTCCCGTTGGTAGACAAGTGCGCACGCCAACTTTCGTGACGTTCCGAGTTATTTTCCCTCCCTTTAAGCCCAAGTCTAGCGAAAATGCACGGTCGATTTTCAACTTTGACCAACTTCTCAGAATTTAAATTTGCGAATAGATTTGGATGTCGCATTGGTAGATGAGCATCCACGCCAACTTTCCTGACGTTTCGAGCTATTTTCACGCCCTTTAAGCCCAATCTAGCAAAAACGCACGATCGAGATTCAACTTTGACCAACTTCTCGGAATTGAAATTTGAGAATAGTTTTGGATGTCCCATTGGTAGACAAGCGTCCACACCAACTTTCGTGACGTTCCGAGCTATTTTCTCCCCCTTTAAACCCAAGTCTAGCGAAAACGCACGGTCGAGTTTCGAATTTGACCAACTTCTCGGAATTAAAAATTGAGCATAGATTTGGATGTCCCGTTGGTAGACAAATGCGCACGCCAACTTTCGTGACATTCCGAGCTATTTTCTCACCCTTTAAGCCTAAGTCTAGCGAAAATGGACGATCGATTTTCAAGTTTGACCAACTTCTCGCAATTTAAATTTGAGAATAGATTTGGATGTCAGATTTTGAGACATGTGCGCACTACAACTTTCGTGATTTTATGAGCTAATTTCACACACTTTAATCCCAAGTCTAGAGAAAACGCATGGTGGTGTTTCGACTTTGACCAACTTCTTGGAATTTAAATTTGAGAATAGTTTTGGATGTCCCATTGGTAGACAAGCATCCACACCAACATTCGTTACGTTCCGAGCTATTTTCTCCACCTTTAAGCCCAACTGTAGCGAAAACGTACAGTCGAGTTACGACTTTCTCCAACTTCTCAGAATTGAAATTTGAGAATAGTTTTGGATGTCCCATTGGTAGACAAGCATCCACACCAACATTCGTGACGTTTCGAGCTATTTTCTCCCCCTTTAATCCCAAGTCTAGCGAAAACACACGGTCGAGTTTCGAATTTGACCAACTTCTTGGAATTAAAAATTGAGCATAGAATAGTTTTGGATGTCCCATTGGTAGACAAGCATCCACACCAACATTCGTGACGTTTCGAGCTATTTTCTCCCCCTTTAATCCCAAGTCTAGCGAAAACACACGGTCGAGTTTCGAATTTGACCAACTTCTTGGAATTAAAAATTGAGCATAGATTTGGATTTCACACCCTTGAAGCCCAAGTCTAGGGAAAATGCACGGTCAATTTTCAATTTTGACCAACCTCTCGCAATTTAAATTTGAGAATAGATTTGGATGTCACATTTGTAGACATGTGCGCACTACAACTTTCGTGATTTTACGAGCTAATCTCACACACTTTAATCCCAAGTCTAGAGAAAACGCATGGTGCCGTTTCGACTTTGACCAATTTCTTGGATTTGAAATTAGAGAATAGTTTTGGATGTCCCATTGGTAGACAAGCGTCCACAAAAACTTTCGCGACGTTCCGAGCTATTTTCTCCCCCTTTAAGCCCAAGTCTAGCGAAAACGCACGGTCGAGTTTCAATATGACCAACTTCTCAAAATTTAAAATTGAGCATAGATTTGGATTTCCCGTTGGTAGAAAAATGCACACGCCAAATTTCATGACGTTCCGGGCTAATTTCACACCCTTTAAGCCCAAGTCTAGGGAAAACGCACGGTCAATTTTCAACTTTGACCAACCTCTCGCAATTTAAATTTGAGAATAGATTTGGATGTCACATTTGTAGACATGTGCGCACTACAACTTTCGTGATCTTACGAGCTAATCTCACACACTTTAATCCCAAGTCTAGAGAAAACGCATGGTGGCGTTTCGACTTTGACCAATTTCTTGGATTTGAAATTTGAGAATAGTTTTGGATGTCCCATTGGTAGACAAGCGTCCACAAAAACTTTCGCAACGTTCCGAGCTATTTTCTCCCCCTTTAAGTCCAAGTCTAGCGAAAATGCACGGTCAAGTTTTGAATATGACCAACTTCTCAGAATTTAAAATTGAGCATAGATTTGGATTTCCCGTTGGTAGAAAAATGCACACGCCAAATTTCGTGACGTTCCGAGCTAATTTCACACCCTTTAAGCCCAACTCTAGGGAAAACGCACGGTCAATTTTCAACTTTGACCAACCTCTCGCAATTTAAATTTGAGAATAGATTTGGATGTCACATTTGTAGACATGTGCGCACTACAACTTTCGTGATTTTACGAGCTAATCTCACACACTTTAATCCCAAGTCTAGAGAAAACGCATGGTGGCGTTTCGACTTTGACCAATTTCTTGGATTTGAAATCTGAGAATAGTTTTGGATGTCCCATTGGTAAACAAGCGTCCACACAAACTTTCCTGACGTTCCGAGCTATTTTCTCCCCCTTTAAGCCCAAGTCTAGCGAAAACGCACGGTCGAGTTTCGAATTTGACCAACTTCTCAGAATTAAAAATTGAGCATAGATTTGGATTTCCCGTTGGTAGAAAAATGCACACGCCAAATTTCGTGACGTTCCGAGCTAATTTCACACCCTTTAAGCCCAAGTCTAGGGAAAACGCACCGTCAATTTTCAACTTTGACCAACCTCTCGCAATTTAAATTTGAGAATAGATTTGGATGTCACATTTGTAGACATGTGCGCACTACAACTTTAGTGATTTTATGAGCTAATCTCACACACTTTAATCCCAAGTCTAGTGAAAACGCACAATCGAGTTTCAACTTTGACCAACTTCTCGGAATTGAAATTTGAGAATAGTTTTGGATGTCCCATTGGTAGACAAGCGTCCACACCAACTTTCGTGAAGTTCTGAGCTATTTTCTCCCCCTTTAAGCCCAAGTCTAGCGAAAACGCACAGTCGAGTTTCAAATTTGACCAACTTCTCGAAATTGAAAATTGAGCATACATTTGGATTTCCCGTTGGTAGACAAATGTGCACGCCAACTTTCATGACATTCCGAGCTATTTTCTCACCCTTTAAGCCTAAGTCTAGCGAAAATGCACGATCGATTTTTAACTTTGACCAACTTCTCGGAATTTAAATTTGAGAATAGATTTGGATGTCACATTGGTAGATGAGCGTCCACGCCAACTTTCGTGACGTTCCCAGCTATTTTCACACCCTTTACGCCCAAGTCTAGCGAAAACGCACGATCGAGTTTCAACTTTGACCAACTTCTCGGAATTGGAATTTGAGAATAGTTTTGGATGTCCCATTGGTAGACAAGCGTCCACACAAACTTTCGTGACGTTCCGAGCTATTCTCTCCCCCTTTAAGCCCAAGTCTAGCGAAAAGGCACGGTCGAGTTTCGAATTTGACCAACTTCTCGGAATTGAAAATTGAGCATAGATTTGGATTTCCCGTTGGTAGAAAAATGCACACGCCAACTTCCGTGACGTTCCGAGCTATTTTCTCACCCTTTAATCCTAAGTCTAGCGAAAACGCACGGTCGAGTTTCGAATTTGACCAACTTCTCAAAATTAAAAATTGAGCATAGATTTGGATGTCTTGTTGGTAGACAAATGCACACGCCAACTTTCGTGACATTTCGAGCTATTTTCTCACCCTTTAAGCCCAAGTCTAGCGAAAATGCACGGTCGATTTTCAACTTTGACCAACTTCTCGGAATTTAAATTTGAGAATAGATTTGGATGTCACATTGGTAGACGAGCGTCCACGCCAAGTTTCGTGACGTTCCGAGCTTTTTTCACACCCTTTAAGCCCAAGTCTAGCGAAAATGCACGATCGAGTTTCAACTTTGACCAACTTCTCGGAATTGAAATTTGAGAATAGTTTTGGATGTCCCATTGGTAGACAAGCGTCCACACCAACTTTCATCACGTTCCCATCTATTTTCTCGCCCTTTAAGCCCAAGTCTAGCGAAAACGCACGGTCGAGTTTTGAATTTGACCAACCACTCAGAATTGAAAATTGAGCAGAGATTTGGATGTCCCGTTGTTAGACAAATACGCACACCAACGTTCGTGACGATCCGAGCTATTTTCTCACCCTTTAAGCGTAAGTCTAGTGAAAATGCACGGTCGAGTTTCGAATTTGACCAACTTCTCGGAATTAAAAATTGAGCATAGATTTGGATGTCCCGTTGGTAGACAAATGCGCACGCCAACTTTCGTGACGTTCCGAGCTATTTTCCCTCCCTTTAAGCCCAAGTCTAGCGAAAACGCACGATCGAGTTTCAAGTTTGACCAACTTCTCGGAATTGAAATTTGAGAATAGTTTTGGATGTCCCATTGGTAGACAAGCATCCACACCAACATTCGTGACGTTCCGAGCTATTTTCTCCCCCTTTAAGCCCAAGTCTAGCGAAAACGCACGGTCGAGTTTCGAATTTGAGCAACTTCTCGGAATTAAAAATTGAGCATAGATTTGGATGTCCCGTTGGTAGACAAATGCGCACGCCAACTTTCGTGACGTTCCGAGCTATTTTCCCTCCCTTTAAGCCCAAGTCTAGCGAAAACGCATGATCGAGTTTCAAGTTTGACCAACTTCTCGGAATTGAAATTTGAGAATAGTTTTGGATGTCCCATTGGTAGACAAGCGTCCACACCAACTTTCATGATGTTCCGAGCTATTTTCTCACCCTTTAAGCCCAAGTCTAACGAAAACGCACGGTCGAGTTTCGAATTTGACCAACCACTCGGAATTGAAAATTGAGCAAAGATTTGGATGTCCCGTTGTTAGACAAATACGCACGCCAACTTTCGTGACGATCCGAGCTATTTTGTCACCCTTTAAGCCTAAGTCTAGCGGAATTAAAAATTGAGCATAGATTTGGATGTCCTATTGGTAGACAAATGCACACGCCAACTTTCGTGACATTCCGAGCTATTTTCTTTCCCTTTAAGCCCAAGTCTAGCAAAAATTCAGGGTCGATTTTCAACTTTGACCATCTTCTCGGAATTTAAATTTGAGAATAGATTTGGATGTCACATTGGTAAACGAGCATCCATGCCAACTTTCCTGACGTTCCAAGCTATTTTCACACCCTTTAAGCCCAAGTCTAGCTAAAACGCACGATCGAGTTTCAACTTTGACCAACTTCTCGGAATTGAAATTTGAGAATGGATTTGGATGTCCCATTGGTAGACAAGCGTCCACACCAACTTTCGTGACGTTCCGAGCTATTTTCGCCCCCTTTAAGCCCAAGTCTAGCGAAAACGCACGGTCGAGTTTCGAATTTGACCAACTTCTTGGAATTGAAAATCGAGCATAGATTTGGATGTCCCGTTGGTAGACAAATGCGCACACCAACTTTCGTGACGTTCCGAGCTATTTTTTCAACCTTTAAGCCCAAATCTAGCGAAAATGCACGGTTGATTTTCAACTTTGACCAACTTCTCGGAATTTAAATTTGAGAATAGATTTGGATGTCACATTGGTAGACGAGCGTCCACGCCAACTTTCGTGACGTTCCGAGCTATTTTCAAACCCTTTAAGCCCAAATTTAGCGAAAACGCACGATCAAGTTTCAACTTTGACCAACTTCTCGGAATTGAAATTTGAGAATAGTTTTGGATGTCCCATTGGTAGACAAGCATCCACACCAACATTCGTTATGTTCCGAGCTATTTTCTCACCCTTTAAGCCTAAGTCTAGCAAAAATGCATGGTCGAGTTTCAAATTTGACCAACGTCTCGGAATTAAAAATTGAGCATAGATTTGGATGTCCTATTGGTAGACAAATGCACACGCCAACTTTCGTGACATTCCGAGCTATTTTCTCTCCCTTTAAGCCCAAGTCTAGCGAAAATGCAAGGTCGATTTTCAACTTTGACCAACTTCTCGGAATTTAAATTTGAGAATAGATTTGGATGTCACATTGGTAGACGAGTGTCCACACGCCAACTTTCGTGACATTCCTAGCTATTTTCACACCCTTTAAGCCCAAGTCTAGCGAAAACACACGATCGAGTTTCAACTTTGACCAACTTCTCGGAATTGAAATTTGAGAATAGTTTTGGATGTCCCATTGGTAGAGAAGCATCCACACCAACATTCGTTACGTTTCGAGCTATTGTCTCCCCCTTTAAGCCCAACTATAGCGAAAACGTACGGTCGAGTTACGAATTTCACCAACTTCTTGGAATTGAAAATTGAGCATAGGTTTGGATGTCCCAATTGTAGACATTCGCGCACAACAACTTTCGTCACATTACGAGCTAATTTAACACCCTTTAAGCTCAAGTATAGCGAAAACGCATGGTGTCATTTCGACTTTGACCAACTTCTCGGAATTGAAATATGAGAATAGATTTGGATGTCCCTCTGGTAGACAGGTGCGCGCGCCAACTTTCGTGACGTTCCGAGCTATTTTCCCACCCTTTAAGACCAAGTCTAGCGAAAATGCACGATCGAGTTTCAACTTTGACCAACTTCTCGGAACTGAAATTTGAGAATAGTTTTGGATGTCCAATTGGTAGACAAGCGTCCATTCCAACTTTCGTGACGTTAGGAGCTATTTTCTCCCCCTTTAAGCCCAAGTCTAGCGAAAACGCACGGTCGAGTTTTGAATTTGACCAACTTCTCGGAATTGAAAATCGAGCATAGATTTGGATGTCCCGTTGGTAGACAAATGCACACGCCAACTTTCGTGACATTCCGAGCTATTTTCTAACCCTTTAAGCCTAGGTCTAGCGAAAATGCACGGTCGATTTTCAACTTTGACCAACTTCTCGGAATTTAAATTTGAGAATGGATTTGGATGTCCCGTTGGTAGACAAGTGCACACGCCAACTTTCATGACGTTCCGAGCTATTTTCAACTTTGACCGACTTCTCGGAATTTAAATTTGAGAATGGATTTGGATGTCCCATTGGTAGACAAGTGCACACGCCAACTTTCGTGACGTTCCGAGCTATTTTCTTCCCGTTTAAGCCCAACTCTAGAGAAAACGCACGATCGTGTTTCGGCTTTGACCTACTTCTCGGAAATGAAAATTGAGAATAGATTTGGATGTCCCATTTGTAGACATGCATGCACAACAACTTTCGTGACGTTACGAGCTAATTTCACACTCTTTAAGCTCAAGTCTAACGAAAACGCATGGTGGCGTTTCGACTTTGACCAACTTTTGGGAGTTTAAATTTGAACGAGTTTCAACTTTGACCAACTTCTCGGATTTGAAAATTGAGAATAGTTTTGGATGTCACATTGGTAGACGAGCGTCCACGCCAACTTTCGTGACGTTCCGAGCTATTTTCATACCCTTTAAGCCCAAGTCTAGCGAAAGCGCACGATTGAGTTTCAACTTTGACCAACTTCTTGGAATTGAAAATTGAGAACAGATTTGGATGTCCCATTTGTAGACATGCGCGCACAGCAACTTTCATGATGTTACGAGCTAATTTCACGCCCTTTATTCCCAAGTATAGTGAAAACCGACTTTGACCAACTTCTCGGAATTGAAATTTGAGAATAGTTTTGGATGTCCCATTGGTAGACAAGCATCCACACCAAGTCTAGCGAAAATGCACAGTCGATTTCCAACTTTGACCAACTTCTCGAAATTTAAATTTGAGAATGGATTTGGATGTCACACCCTCTAAGCTCAAGTCTAGCGAACATGCATGGTGGCGTTTCGACTTTGACCAACTTCTCGGAATTGAAATATGAGAATAGATTTGGATGTCCCGTTGGTAGACAAGTGCGCACGCCAACTTTCGTGACGTTCTGAGCTATTTTCCCTCCCTTTAAGCCCAAGTCTAGCGAAAACACACGGTCAAGTTTCGAATTTGACCAACTTCTCGGAATTGAAAATTGAGCATAGATTTGGATGTACTATTGGTAGACAAATGCGCACGCCATCTTTCGTCATGTTCGGAGCTATTTTCTCACCATTTAATCCTAAGTCTAGCGAAAATGCACGCCAACTTTCGTGACGTTCCGAGCTATTTTCACACCCTTTAAGGCCAAGTCTAGCGAAAACGCACGACCGAGTTTCAACTTTGACCAACTTCTCCGATTTGAAATTTGAGAATAGTTTTGGATGTCCCATTGGTAGACAAGCGTCCACACCAACTTTCGTGACGTCCCGAGCTATTTTTCTCCCCCTTTAAGCCCAAGCCTAGGGAAAACGCACGATCGAGTTTCGAATTTGACCAACTTCTCGGAATTAAAAATTGAGCATTGATTTGGATTTCCCATTGGTAGAAAAATGCGCACGCCAAATTTCGTGACATTCCGAGCTATTTTCTCCCCATTTAAGCCCAAGCCTAGGGAAAACGCACGATCGAGTTTCAACTTTGACCAACTTCTCAAAATTGAAATTTGAGAATAGTTTTGGATGTCCCATTGGTAGACAAGCATCCACACCAACTTTCGTGACATTCCGAGCTATTTTCTCCCACTTTAAGCCCAAGCCTAGGGAAAACGCACGATCGAGTTTCAACTTTGACCAACTTCTCGGAATTGAAATTTGAGAATAGTTTTGGATGTCCGATTGGTAGACAAGCATCCACACCGACATTCGTTACGTTCTGAGCTATTTTTTCCCCCTTTAAGCCCAAGTCTAGCGAAAATGCACAGTCGAGTTTCGAATTTGACCAACTTCTCGGAATTGAAAATTGAGCATAGATTTGGATATCCTGTTGGTAGACAAATGCCCACGCCAACTTTCGTGACGTTCCGAGCTATTTTTTCAACCTTTAAGCCCAAATCTAGCGAAAATGCACGGAGATTTTCAACTTTGACCAACTTCTCAGAATTTAAATTTGAGAATACATTTGGATGTCGCATTGGTAGATGAGCATCCACGCCAACTTTCGTGACATTCCGAGCTATTTTCTCACCCTTTAAGCCTAAGTCTAGCGAAAATGGACGGTCGATTTTCAAGTTAAACCAACTTCTCGCAATTTAAATTTGAGAATAGATTTGGATGTCAGATTTTGAGACATGTGCGCACTACAACTTTCGTGATTTTATGAGCTAATTTCACACACTTTAATCCCAAGTCTAGAGAAAACGCATGGTGGTGTTTCGACTTTGACCAACTTCTTGGAATTTAAATTTGAGAATAGTTTTGGATGTCCCATTGGTAGACAAGCATCCACACCAACATTCGTTACGTTCCGAGCTATTTTCTCCACCTTTAAGCCCAACTGTAGCGAAAACGTACAGTCGAGTTACGACTTTCACCAACTTCTCGGAATTGAAATTTGAGAATAGTTTTGGATGTCCCATTGGTAGACAAGCATCCACACCAACATTCGTGACGTTTCGAGCTATTTTCTCCCCCTTTAATCCCAAGTCTAGCGAAAACACACGGTCGAGTTTCGAATTTGACCAACTTCTTGGAATTAAAAATTGAGCATAGATTTGGATTTCCCGTTTGTAGACAAATGCACACGCCAACTTTCGTGACATTCCGAGCTAATTTCACACCCCTGAAGCCCAAGTCTAGGGAAAATGCACGGTCAATTTTCAATTTTGACCAACCTCTCGCAATTTAAATTTGAGAATAGATTTGGATGTCACATTTGTAGACATGTGCGCACTACAACTTTCGTGATTTTACGAGCTAATCTCACACACTTTAATCCCAAGTCTAGAGAAAACGCATGGTGGCGTTTCGACTTTGAGCAATTTCTTGGATTTGAAATTTGAGGATAGTTTTGGATGTCCCATTGGTAGACAAGCGTCCACAAAAACTTTCGCGACGTTCCGAGCTATTTTCTCCCCCTTTAAGCCCATGTCTAGCGAAAACGCACGGTCGAGTTTCGAATATGACCAACTTCTCAAAATTTAAAATTGAGCATAGATTTGGATTTCCCGTTGGTAGAAAAATGCACACGCCAAATTTCATGACGTTCCGGGCTAATTTCACACCCTTTAAGCCCAAGTCTAGGGAAAACGCACGGTCAATTTTCAACTTTGACCAACCTCTCGCAATTTAAATTTGAGAATAGATTTGGATGTCACATTTGTAGACATGTGCGCACTACAACTTTCGTGATTTTACGAGCTAATCTCACACACTTTAATCCCAAGTCTAGAGAAAACGCATGGTGGCGTTTCGACTTTGACCAATTTCTTGGATTTGAAATTTGAGAATAGTTTTGGATGTCCCATTGGTAGTCAAGCGTCCACAAAAACTTTCACGACGTTCCGAGCTATTTTCTCCCCCTTTAAGTCCAAGTCTAGCGAAAATGCACGGTCAAGTTTTGAATATGACCAACTTCTCAGAATTTAAAATTGAGCATAGATTTAGATTTCCCATTGGTAGAAAAATGCACACGCCAAATTTCGTGACGTTCCGAGCTAATTTCACACCCTTTAAGCCCAACTCTAGGGAAAACGCACGGTCAATTTTCAACTTTGACCAACCTCTCGCAATTTAAATTTGAGAATAGATTTGGATGTCACATTTGTAGACATGTGCGCACTACAACTTTCGTGATTTTACGAGCTAATCTCACACACTTTAATCCCAAGTCTAGAGAAAATGCATGGTGGCGTTTCGACTTTGACCAATTTGTTGGATTTGAAATTTGGGAATAGTTTTGGATGTCGCATTGGTAGACGAGCGTCAACGCCAACTTTCGTGACGTTCCGAGCTAATTTCACACCCTTTAAGCCCAAGCCTAGGGAAAACGCATGATCGAGTTTCGACTTTGGCCAAATTCTCAAAATTGAAAATCGAGCATAGATTTGGATGTCCCGTTGGTAGACAAGTGCGCACGCCAACTTTCGTGACGTTCCGAGCTAATTTCACACCCTTTAAGCCCAAGTCTAGGGAAAATGCACGGTCAATTTTCAACTTTGACCAACCTCTCGCAATTTAAATTTGAGAATAGATTTGGATGTCACATTTGTAGACATGTGCGCACTACAACTTTCGTGATTTTACGAGCTAATCTCACACACTTTAATCCCAAGTCTAGAGAAAACGCATGGTGGCGTTTCGACTTTGACCAATTTCTTGGATTTGAAATCTGAGAATAGTTTTGGATGTCCCATTGGTAAACAAGCGTCCACACAAACTTTCCCGACGTTCCGAGCTATTTTCTCCCCCTTTAAGCCCAAGTCTAGCGAAAACGCACGGTCGAGTTTCGAATTTGACCAACTTCTCAGAATTAAAAATTGAGCATAGATTTGGATTTCCCGTTGGTAGAAAAATGCACACGCCAAATTTCGTGACGTTCCGAGCTAATTTCACACCCTTTAAGCCCAAGTCTAGGGAAAACGCACCGTCAATTTTCAACTTTGACCAACCTCTCGCAATTTAAATTTGAGAATAGATTTGGATGTCACATTTGTAGACATGTGCGCACTACAACTTTAGTGATTTTATGAGCTAATCTCACACACTTTAATCCCAAGTCTAGAGAAAACGCATGGTGGCGTTTCAACTTTGACCAATTTCTTGGATTTGAAATTTGAGAATAGTTTTGGATGTCCCATTGGTAGACAAGCGTCCACACCAACTTTAGTGACTTTCCAAGCTATTTTCTCCTGTAGTGAAAACGTATGGTCGAGTTTCAACTTTCACCAACTTCTCCTAATTGAAGATTGAGCATAGGTTTGGATGTCCCATTTTTAGACATTTGCGCACAACAACTTTCGTGACATTATGGGCTAATTTCACACCCTTTAAGCCCAAGTATAGCGAAAACGCACAATCGAGTTTCAACTTTGACCAACTTCTCGGAATTGAAATTTGAGAATAGTTTTGGATGTCCCATTGGTAGACAAGCGTCCACACCAACTTTTGTGACGTTCTGAGCTATTTTCTCCCCCTTTAAGCCCAAGTCTAGCGAAAACGCACAGTCGAGTTTCAAATTTGACCAACTTCTCGAAATTGAAAATTGAGCATACATTTGGATTTCCCGTTGGTAGACAAATGTGCACGCCAACTTTCATGACATTCCGAGCTATTTTCTCACCCTTTAAGCCTAAGTCTAGCGAAAATGCACGATCGATTTTCAACTTTGACCAACTTCTCGGAATTTAAATTTGAGAATAGATTTGGATGTCACATTGGTAGATGAGCGTCCACGACAACTTTCGTGACGTTCCCAACTATTTTCATACCCTTTACGCCCAAGTCTAGCGAAAACACACGATCGAGTTTCAACTTTGACCAACTTCTCGGAATTGGAATTTGAGAATAGTTTTGGATGTCCGATTGGTAGACAAGCGTCCACACAAACTTTCGTGACGTTCCGAGCTATTCTCTCCCCCTTTAAGCCCAAGTCTAGCGAAAACGCACGGTCGAGTTTCGAATTTGACCAACTTCTCGGAATTGAAAATTGAGCATAGATTTGGATTTCCCGTTGGTAGAAAAATGCACACGCCAACTTCCGTGACGTTCCGAGCTATTTTCTCACCCTTTAATCCTAAGTCTAGCGAAAACGCACGGTCGAGTTTCGAATTTGACCAACTTCTCAAAATTAAAAATTGAGCATAGATTTGGATGTCTTGTTGGTAGACAAATGCACACGCCAACTTTCGTGACATTCCGAGCTATTTTCTCACCCTTTAAGCCCAAGTCTAGCGAAAATGCACGGTCGATTTTCAGCTTTGACCAACTTCTCGGAATTTAAATTTGAGAATAGATTTGGATGTCACATTGGTAGACGAGCGTCCACGCCAAGTTTCGTGACGTTCCGAGCTTTTTTCACACCCTTTAAGCCCAAGTCTAGCGAAAATGCACGATCGAGTTTCAACTTTGACCAACCTCTCGGAATTGAAATTGGAGAATAGTTTTGGATGTCCCATTGGTAGACAAGCGTCCACACCAACTTTCATGACGTTCCCAGCTATTTTCTCGCCCTTTAAGCCCAAGTCTAGCGAAAACGCACAGTCGAGTTTTGAATTTGACCAACCACTCAGAATTGAAAATTGAGCAGAGATTTGGATGTCCCGTTGTTAGACAAATACGCACACCAACTTTCGTGACGATCCGAGCTATTTTCTCACCCTTTAAGCGTAAGTCTAGCGAAAATGCACGGTCGAGTTTCGAATTTGACCAACTTCTCGATATTAAAAATTGAGCATAGATTTGGATGTCCCGTTGGTAGACAAATGCGCACGCCAACTTTCGTGACGTTCCGAGCTATTTTCCCTCCCTTTAAGCCCAAGTCTAGCGAAAACGCACGATCGAGTTTCAAGTTTGACCAACTTCTCGGAACTGAAATTTGACAATAGTTTTGGATGTCCCATTGGTAGACAAGCATCCACACCAACATTCGTGACGTTCCGAGCTATTTTCTAATCCTTTAAGCCCAAGTCTAGTGAAAACGCACGGTCGAGTTTTGAATTTGAGCAACTTCTCGGAATTAAAAATTGAGCATAGATTTGGATTTCCCGTTTGTAGACAAATGCGCACGCCAACTTTCGTGACATTCTGAGCAATTTTCTCACCCTTTAAGCCTAAGTCTATCGAAAATGCACGGTTGATTTTCAACTTTGACCAACTTCTAGGAATTTAAATTTGAGAATGGATTTGGATGTCCCGTTGGTAGACAAGCGTCCATGCCAACGTTCGTGACGTTCCAAGTTATTTTCTTCCCCTTTAGGCCCAACTCTAGAGAAAACGCACGATCGTGTTTCGGCTTTGACCTACTTCTCGTAAATGAAAATTGAGAATAGATTTGGATGTCCCATTTGTAGACATGCATGCATAACAACTTTCGTGACGTTACGAGCTAATTTCACACCCTTTAAGCTCAAGTCTAACGAAAACGCATGGTGGCGTTTCGACTTTGACCAACTTTTGGGAGTTTAAATTTGAAAATAGATTTGGATGTCCCGTTGGTAGACAAGTGCACATGCCAACTTTCGTGACGTTCCGAGCTATTTTCTTCCCCTTTAAGCCCAACTCTAGAGAAAACGCACGGTCGTGTTTCGGCTTTGAGCTACTTCTCGGAATTGAAAATTGAGAATAGATTTGGATGTCCCATTTGTAGACATGCGTGCACAGCAACTTTCGTGACGTTACGAGCTAATTTTACACCCTTTAAGCTCAAGTTTAGATAAAACGCATGGTGGCGTTTCAGCTTTGACCAACTTCTTGGAATTGAAATTTGAGAATAGATTTGGATGTCCCATTGGTAGACAAGTGCGCACGCCAACTTTCGTGACGTTTCGAGCTATTTTCTCGCCCTTTAAGCCCAAGTCTAGCGAAAACGCACGGTCGAGTTTCGAATTTGAACAACCACTCAGAATTGAAAATTGAGCAGAGATTTGGATGTCCCGTTGTTAGACAAATACGCACGCCAACTTTCGTGACGTTCCGAGCTATTTTCTCGCCCTTTAAGCCCAAGTCTAGCGAAAACACACGATCGAGTTTCAACTTTGACCAAGTTCTCGGATTTGAAATTTGAGAATAGTTTTGGATGTCACATTGGTAGACGAGCGTCCACGCCAACTTTCGTGACGTTCCGAGCTATTTTCATACCCTTTAAGCCCAAGTCTAGCGAAAGCGCACGATTGAGTTTCAACTTTGACCAACTTCTTGGAATTGAAAATTGAGAATAGATTTGGATGTCCCATTTGTAGACATGCGCGCACAGCAACTTTCATGACGTTACGAGCTAATTTCACGCCCTTTATTCCCAAGTATAGTGAAAACCGACTTTGACCAACTTCTCGGAATTGAAATTTGAGAATAGTTTTGGATGTCCCATTGGTAGACAAGCATCCACACCAAGTCTAGCGAAAATGCAGGTCGATTTCCAACTTTGACCAACTTCTCGAAATTTAAATTTGAGAATGGATTTGGATGTCACACCCTCTAAGCTCAAGTCTAGCGAACATGCATGGTGGCGTTTCGACTTTGACCAACTTCTCGGAATTGAAATATGAGAATAGATTTGGATGTCCCGTTGGTAGACAAGTGCGCACGCCAACTTTCGTGACGTTCTGAGCTATTTTCCCTCCCTTTAAGCCCAAGTCTAGCGAAAACACACGGTCAAGTTTCGAATTTGACCAACTTCTCGGAATTGAAAATTGAGCATAGATTTGGATGTACTATTGGTAGACAAATGCGCACGCCATCTTTCGTCATGTTCGGAGCTATTTTCTCACCATTTAATCCTAAGTCTAGCGAAAATGCACGCCAACTTTCGTGACGTTCCGAGCTATTTTCACACCCTTTAAGGCCAAGTCTAGCGAAAACGCACGACCGAGTTTCAACTTTGACCAACTTCTCCGATTTGAAATTTGAGAATAGTTTTGGATGTCCCATTGGTAGACAAGCGTCCACACCAACTTTCGTGACGTCCCGAGCTATTTTCTCCCCCTTTAAGCCCAAGCCTAGGGAAAACGCACGATCGAGTTTCGAATTTGACCAACTTCTCGGAATTAAAAATTGAGCATAGATTTGGATTTCCCATTGGTAGAAAAATGCACACGCCAAATTTCATGACATTCCGAGCTATTTTCTCCCCATTTAAGCCCAAGCCTAGGGAAAACGCACGATCGAGTTTCAACTTTGACCAACTTCTCAAAATTGAAATTTGGGAATAGTTTTGGATGTCCCATTGGTAGACAAGCATCCACACCAACTTTCGTGACATTCCGAGCTATTTTCTCCCCCTTTAAGCCAAGCCTAGGGAAAACGCACGATCGAGTTTCAACTTTGACCAACTTCTCGGAATTGAAATTTGAGAATAGTTTTGGATGTCCCATTGGTAGACAAGCATCCACACCGACATTCGTTACATTCCGAGCTATTTTCTCCCCCTTTAAGCCCAAGTCTAGCGAAAATGCGACGGTCAAGTTTCGAATTTGACCAACTTCTCGGAATTGAAAATTGAGCATAGATTTGGATATCCTGCTGTTAGACAAATGCCCACGCCAACTTTCGTGACGTTCCGAGCTATTTTTTAAACCTTTAAGCCCAAATCTAGCGAAAATGCACGGAGATTTTCAACTTTGACCAACTTCTCGGAATTTAAATTTGAGAATAGATTTGGATGTCACATTGGTAGACGAGCATCCACACCAACTTTCGTGACGTTCCGAGCTATTTTCACACCCTTTAAGCCCAAGTCTAGCGAAAACGCACAATCGAGTTTCAACTTTGACCAACTTCTCGGAATTGAAATTTGAGAATAGTTTTGGATGTCCCATTGGTAGACAAGCATCCACACCAACATTCGTTACGTTCCGAGCTATTTTCTCACCCTTTAAGCTTAAGTCTAGCGAAAACGCTACGGTCGAGTTTCGAATTTAACCAACTTCTCGGAATTAAAAATTGAGCATAGATTTGGATGTCCTGTTGGTAGACAAATGCACAAGCCAACTTTCGTGACATTCCGAGCTATTTTCTCACCCTTTAAGCCCAAGTCTAGCGAAAATGCACGGTCGATTTTCAACTTTGACCAACTTCTCTCAATTTAAATTGAGAATAGATTTGGATGTCACATTGGTAGACGAGCGTCCACGCCAACCTTCGTGACGTTCCGAGCACTTTTCGCACCCTTTAAGCCAAAGTCTAGCGAAAACGCACGATCGAGTTTCAACTTTGACCAACTTCTCAGAATTGAAATTTGAGAATAGTTTTGGATGTCCCATTGGTAGACAAGCATCCACACCAACATTCGTTACGTTCCGAGCTATTTTCTCGCCCTTTAAGCCCAAGTCTAGCGAAAACGCAGACGACCGAGTTTCACTTTGACCAACTTCTCGGATTTGAAATTTGAGAATAGTTTTGGATGTCACATTGGTAGACGAGCGTCCACGCCAACTTTCGTGACGTTCCGAGCTATTTTCATACCCTTTAAGCCCAAGTCTAGCGAAAGCGCACGATTGAGTTTCAACTTTGACCAACTTCTTGGAATTGAAAATTGAGAATATATTTGGATGTCCCATTTGTAGACATGCGCGCACAGCAACTTTCATGATGTTACGAGCTAATTTCACGCCCTTTATTCCCAAGTATAGTGAAAACCGACTTTGACCAACTTCTCGGAATTGAAATTTGAGAATAGTTTCTGATGTCCCATTGGTAGACAAGCATCCACACCAAGTCTAGCGAAAATGCACGGTCGATTTCCAACTTTGACCAACTTCTCGAAATTTAAATTTGAGAATGGATTTGGATGTCACACCCTCTAAGCTCAAGTCTAGCCCAAGTCTAGCACGCCAACTTTCATGACGTTCTGAGCTATTTTCCCTCCCTTTAAGCCCAAGTCTAGCGAAAACACACGGTCAAGTTCGAATTTGACCAACTTATCGGAATTGAAAATTGAGCATAGATTTGGAAGTACTATTGGTAGACAAATGCGCACGCCATCTTTTGTCATGTTCGGAGCTATTTTCTCACCATTTAATCCTAAGTCTAGTGAAAATGCACGCCAACTTTCGTGACGTTCCGAGCTATTTTCACACCCTTTAAGGCCAAGTCTAGCGAAAACGCACGACCGAGTTTCAACTTTGACCAACTTCTCCGATTTGAAATTTGAGAATAGTTTTGGATGTCCCATTGGTAGACAAGCATCCACACCAACTTTCGTGACATCCCGAGCTATTTTCTCCCCCTTTAAGCCCAAGCCTAGGGAAAACGCACGATCGAGTTTCGAATTTGACCAACTTCTCGGAATTAAAAATTGAGCATAGATTTGGATTTCCATTGGTAGAAAAATGCGCACGCCAACTTTCGTGACATTCCGAGCTATTTTCTCCCCATTTAAGCCCAATCCTAGGGAAAACGCACGATCGAGTTTCAACTTTGACCAACTTCTCAAAATTGAAATTTGAGAATATTTTTGGATGTCCCATTGGTAGACAAGCATCCACACCAACTTTCGTGACATTCCGAGCTATTTTCTCCCCCTTTAAGCCCAAGCCTAGGGAAAACGCACGATCGAGTTTCAACTTTGACCAACTTCTCGGAATTGAAATTTGAGAATAGTTTTGGATGTCCCATTGGTAGACAAGCATCCACACCGACATTCGTTACGTTCCGAGCTATTTTCTCCCCCTTTAATCCCAAGTCTAGCGAAAATGCACGGTCAAGTTTCGAATTTGACCAACTTCTCGGAATTGAAAATTGAGCATAGATTTGGATATCCTGCTGGTAGACAAATGCCCACGCCAACTTTCGTGACGTTCCGAGCTATTTTTTCAATCTTTAAGCCCAAATCTAGCGAAAATGCACGGAGATTTTCAACTTTGACCAACTTCTCGGAATTTAAATTTGAGAATAGATTTGGATGTCACATTGGTAGACGAGCATCCACATCAACTTTCGTGACGTTCCGAGCTATTTTCACACCCTTTAAGCCCAAGTCTAGCGAAAACGCACAATCGAGTTTCAACTTTGACCAACTTCTCGGAATTGAAATTTGAGAATAGTTTTGGATGTCCCATTGGTAGACAAGCATCCACACCAACATTCGTTACGTTCCGAGCTATTTTCTCACCCTTTAAGCCTAAGTCTAGCGAAAACGCACGGTCGAGTTTCGAATTTAACCAACTTCTTGGAATTAAAAATTGAGCATAGATTTGGATGTCCTGTTGGTAGACAAATGCACACGCCAACTTTCGTGACATTCCGAGCTATTTTCTCACCCTTTAAGCCCAAGTCTAGCGAAAATGCACGGTCGATTTTCAATTTTGACCAACTTCTCTCAATTTAAATTTGAGAATAGATTTGGATGTCACATTGGTAGACGAGCTTCCACGCCAACCTTCGTGACGTCCCGAGCACTTTTCGCACCCTTTAAGCCAAAGTCTAGCGAAAACGCACGATCGAGTTTTAACTTTGACCAACTTCTCGGAATTGAAATTTGAGAATAGTTTTGGATGTCCCATTGGTAGACAAGCGTCCACACCAACTTTCCTGACGTTACGAGCTATTTTCTCGCCCTTTAAGCCCAAGTCTAGCGAAAACGCACGGTCGAGTTTCGAATTTGACCAACCACTCAGAATTGAAAATTGAGCAGAGATTTGGATGTCCCGTTGTTAGAAAAATACGCACCCCAATTTTCGTGACGTTCCGAGCTATTTTCTAACCCTTTAAGCCTAAGTCTAGCCAAAACGCACGGTCGAGTTTCGAATTTTACCAACTTCTCGGAATTAAAAATTGAGCATAGATTTGGATGTCCTATTGGTAGACAAATGCACACGCCAACTTTCGTGACATTCTGACCTATTTTCTCTCCCTTTAATCCCAAGTCTAGCGAAAATGCAGGGTCGATTTTCAACTTTGACCAACTTCTCGGAATTTAAATTTGAGATTAGATTTAGATGTCACATTGGTAGACGAGCATCTACGCCAACTTTCGTGACGTTCCTAGCTATTTGCACACCCTTTAAGCCCAAGTCGAGTGAAAACGCACGATCGAGTTTCAACTTTGACCAACTTCTCGGAATTGAAATTTGAGAATAGTTTTGGATGTCCCATTGGTAGACAAGTGTCCACGCCAACTTTTGTGACATTCCGAGCTATTTTCGCCCCCTTTAAGCCCAAGTCTAGCGAAAACGCACGGTCGAGTTTCCAATTTGACCAACTTCTCGGAATTGAAAATTGAGCATAGATTTGGATGTCCCGTTGGCAGACAAATGCGCACACCAACGTTCGTGACGTTCTAAGCTATTTTCACCCCCTTTAAGCCCAAGTCTAGCGAAAATGCACGGTCGAGTTTCGAATTTGACCAACTTCTGGGAATTGAAAATTGAGCATAGATTTGGATGTCCCGTTGGTAGAAAAGCGTTCACACCAACTTTCGTGACGTTCCGAGCTATTTTCCCCCCCTTTAAGCTCAAGTCTAGCGAAAACGCACGATCGAGTTTCGAAGTTGACCGACTTCTCGGAATTAAAAATTGAGCATAGACTTGGCTGTCCCGTTGGTAGACAAATGCGCACGCCAACTTTTGTCACATTCCGAGCTATTTTCTCTCCCTTTAGGCCCAAGTCTAGCGAAAATGCAGGGTCGATTTTCAGCTTTGACCAACTTCTCGAAATTTAAATTTGAGAATAGATTTGGATGTCACATTGGTAGACGAGCGTCCACGCCAACTTTCATGACGTTCTGAGCTATTTTCACACCCTTTAAGCCCAAGTCTAGCGAAAACGCACGATCGAGTTTCAACTTTGACCAACTTCTCAGAATTGAAATTTGAGAATAGTTTTGGATGTCCCATTGGTAGACAATCATCCACACCAACATTCGTTACGTTCCGAGCTATTTTCTCCCCCTTTAAGCCCAATTGTAGTGAAAACGCACGGTCGAGTTATGACTTTCACCAACTTCTCCGAATTGAAAATTGAGCATAGTTTTGGATGTCCCATTTGTAGACATTCGCGCACAACAACTTTCGTCACATTATGAGCTAATTTCACACCCTTTAAGCTCAAGTCGAGCGAAAACGCATGGTCGAGTTTCGAATTTGACCAACTTCTCGGAATTGAAAATTGAGCATAGATTTGGATGTACCGTTGGTAGACAAATGCGCACGCCAACTTTCGTGACATTTCGAGCTATTTTCTCACCCTTTAAGCCTAAGTGTAGTGAAAATGCACGGTCGATTTTCAACTTTGACCAACTTCTCGGAATTGAAATTTGAGAATAGTTTTGGATGTCCCATTGGTAGACAAGCATCCACACCAACATTCTTTACGTTCCGAGCTATTTTCTCCACCTTTAAGCCCAACTGTAGCGAAAACGTACAGTCGAGTTACGACTTTCACCAACTTCTCGGAATTGAAAATTGAGCATAGATTTGGATGTCCCATTTGTAGACATTCGCGCACAACAACTTTCGTCACATTACGAGCAAATTTCACACCTTTTAAGCTCAAGTCTAGAGAACACGCATGGTGGCGTTTCGACTTTGACCAACTTCTCGGAATTGAAATATGAGAATAGATTTGGATGTCCCGTTGGTAGACAAGTGCGCACGCCAACTTTCGTGACGTTCCGAGTTATTTTCCCTCCCTTTAAGCCCAAGTCTAGCGAAAATGCACGGTCGATTTTCAACTTTGACCAACTTCTCAGAATTTAAATTTGAGAATAGATTTGGATGTCGCATTGGTAGATGAGCATCCATGCCAACTTTCGTGACATTTCGATCTATTTTCACGCCCTTTAAGCCCAATCTAGCAAAAACGCACGATCGAGTTTCAACTTTGACCAACTTCTCGGAATTGAAATTTGAGAATACGTTTGGATGTCCCATTGGTAGACAAGCATCCACACCAACTTTCGTGACGTTCCGAGCTATTTTCTCCCCCTTTAAACCCAAGTCTAGCGAAAACGCATGGTCGAGTTTCGAATTTGACCAACTTCTCGGAATTAAAAATTGAGCATAGATTTGGATGTCCCGTTGGTAGAGAAATGCGCACACCAACTTTCGTGACATTCCGAGCTATTTTCTCACCCTTTAAGCCTAAGTCTAGCGAAAATGGACGGTCGATTTTCAAGTTTGACCAACTTCTCGCAATTTAAATTTGAAAATAGATTTGGATGTCAGATTTTGAGACATGTGCGCACTACAACGTTCGTGATTTTATGAGCTAATTTCACACACTTTAATCCCAAGTCTAGAGAAAACGCATGGTGGTGTTTCGACTTTGACCAACTTCTTGGAATTTAAATTTGAGAATAGTTTTGGATGTCCCATTGGTAGACAAGCATCCACACCAACATTCGTTACGTTCCGAGCTATTTTCTCCACCTTTAAGCCCAACTGTAGCGAAAATGTACAGTCGAGTTACGACTTTCACCAACTTCTCAGAATTGAAATTTGAGAATAGTTTTGGATGTCCCATTGATAGACAAGCATCCACACCAACATTCGTGACGTTTCGAGCTATTTTCTCCCCCTTTAATCCCAAGTCTAGCGAAAACACACGGTCGAGTTTCGAATTTGACCAACTTCTTGGAATTGAAATATGAGAATAGATTTGGATGTCCCGTTGGTAGACAAGTGCGCACGCCAACTTTCGTGACGTTCCGAGTTATTTTCCCTCCCTTTAAGCCCAAGTCTAGCGAAAATGCACGGTCGATTTTCAACTTTGACCAACTTCTCAGAATTTAAATTTGAGAATAGATTTGGATGTCGCATTGGTAGATGAGCATCCACGCCAACTTTCGTGACGTTTCGAGCTATTTTCACGCCCTTTAAGCCCAATCTAGCAAAAACGCACGATCGAGTTTCAACTTTGACCAACTTCTCGGAATTGAAATTTGAGAATAGTTTTGGATGTCCCATTGGTAGACAAGCGTCCACACCAACTTTCGTGAAGTTCCGAGCTATTTTCTCCCCCTTTAAACCCAAGTCTAGCGAAAACGCACGGTTGAGTTTCGAATTTGACCAACTTCTCGGAATTAAAAATTGAGCATAGATTTGGATGTCCCGTTGGTAGACAAATGCGCACCCCAACTTTCGTGACATTCCGAGCTATTTTCTCACCCTTTAAGCCTAAGTCTAGCGAAAATGGACGGTCGATTTTCAAGTTTGACCAACTTCTCGCAATTTAAATTTGAGAATAGATTTGGATGTCAGATTTTGAGACATGTGCGCACTACAACTTTCGTGATTTTATGAGCTAATTTCACACACTTTAATCCCAAGTCTAGAGAAAACGCATGGTGGTGTTTCGACTTTGACCAACTTCTTGGAATTTAAATTTGAGAATAGTTTTGGATGTCCCATTGGTAGACAAGCGTCCACACCAACATTCGTGACGTTTGGAGCTATTTTCTCCCCCTTTAATCCCAAGTCTAGCGAAAACACACGGTCGAGTTTCGAATTTGACCAACTTCTTGGAATTAAAAATTGAGCATAGATTTGGATTTCCCGTTTGTAGACAAATGCGCACGCCAACTTTCGTGACATTCCGAGCTAGTTTCACACCCTTGAAGCCCAAGTCTAGGGAAAATGCACGGTCAATTTTCAATTTTGACCAACCTCTCGCAATTTAAATTTGAGAATAGATTTGGATGTCACATTTGTAGACATGTGCGCACTACAACTTTCGTGATTTTACGAGCTAATCTCACACACTTTAATCCCAAGTCTAGAGAAAACGCATGGTGGCGTTTCGACTTTGACCAATTTCTTGGATTTGAAATTTGAGGATAGTTTTGGATGTCCCATTGGTAGACAAGCGTCCACAAAAACTTTCGCGACGTTCCGAGCTATTTTCTCCCCCTTTAAGCCCAAGTCTAGCGAAAACGCACGGTCGAGTTTCGAATATGACCAACTTCTCAAAATTTAAAATTGAGCATAGATTTGGATTTCCCGTTGGTAGAAAAATGCACACGCCAAATTTCATGACGTTCCGGGCTAATTTCACACCCTTTAAGCCCAAGTCTAGGGAAAACGCACGGTCAATTTTCAACTTTGACCAACCTCTCGCAATTTAAATTTGAGAATAGATTTGGATGTCACATTTGTAGACATGTGCGCACTACAAATTTCGTGATTTTACGAGCTAATCTCACACACTTTAATCCCAAGTCTAGAGAAAACGCATGGTGGCGTTTCGACTTTGACCAATTTCTTGGATTTGAAATTTGAGAATAGTTTTGGATGTCCCATTGGTAGACAAGCGTCCACAAAAACTTTCGCGACGTTCCGAGCTATTTTCTCCCCCTTTAAGTCCAAGTCTAGCGAAAATGCACGGTCAAGTTTTGAATATGACCAACTTCTCAGAATTTAAAATTGAGCATAGATTTGGATTTCCCGTTGGTAGAAAAATGCACACGCCAAATTTCGTGACGTTCCGAGCTAATTTCACACCCTTTAAGCCCAACTCTAGGGAAAACGCACGGTCAATTTTCAACTTTGACCAACCTCTCGCAATTTAAATTTGAGAATAGATTTGGATGTCACATTTGTAGACATGTGCGCATTACAACTTTCGTGATTTTACGAGCTAATCTCACACACTTTAATACCAAGTCTAGAGAAAATGCATGGTGGCGTTTCGACTTTGACCAATTTCTTGGATTTGAAATTTGGGAATAGTTTTGGATGTCGCATTGGTAGACGAGCGTCAACGCCAACTTTCGTGACGTTCCGAGCTAATTTCACACCCTTTAAGCCCAAGCCTAGGGAAAACGCACGATCGAGTTTCGACTTTGACCAAATTCTCAGAATTGAAAATCGAGCATAGATTTGGATGTCCCGTTGGTAGACAAGTGCGCACGCCAACTTTCGTGACGTTCCGAGCTAATTTCACACCCTTTAAGCCCAAGTCTAGGGAAAATGCACGGTCAATTTTCAACTTTGACCAACCTCTCGCAATTTAAATTTGAGAATAGATTTGGATGTCACATTTGTAGACATGTGCGCACTACAACTTTCGTGATTTTACGAGCTAATCTCACACACTTCAATCCCAAGTCTAGAGAAAACGCATGGTGGCGTTTCGACTTTGACCAATTTCTTGGATTTGAAATCTGAGAATAGTTTTGGATGTCCCATTGGTAAACAAGCGTCCACACAAACTTTCCCGACGTTCCGAGCTATTTTCTCCCCCTTTAAGCCCAAGTCTAGCGAAAACGCACGGTCGAGTTTCGAATTTGACCAACTTCTCAGAATTAAAAATTGAGCATAGATTTGGATTTCCCGTTGGTAGAAAAATGCACACGCCAAATTTCGTGACGTTCCGAGCTAATTTCACACCCTTTAAGCCCAAGTCTAGGGAAAACGCACCGTCAATTTTCAACTTTGACCAACCTCTCGCAATTTAAATTTGAGAATAGATTTGGATGTCACATTTGTAGACATGTGCGCACTACAACTTTAGTGATTTTATGAGCTAATCTCACACACTTTAATCCCAAGTCTAGAGAAAACGCATGGTGGCGTTTCAACTTTGACCAATTTCTTGGATTTGAAATTTGAGAATAGTTTTGGATGTCCCATTGGTAGACAAGCGTCCAAACCAACTTTAGTGACTTTCCAAGCTATTTTCTCCTGTAGTGAAATCGTATGGTCGAGTTTCAACTTTCACCAACTTCTCGTAATTGAAGATTGAGCATAGGTTTGGATGTCCCATTTTTAGACATTTGCGCACAACAACTTTCGTGACATTATGGGCTAATTTCACACCCTTTAAGCCCAAGTATAGCGAAAACGCACAATCGAGTTTCAACTTTGACCAACTTCTCGGAATTGAAATTTGAGAATAGTTTTGGATGTCCCATTGGTAGACAAGCGTCCACACCAACTTTTGTGACGTTCTGAGCTATTTTCTCCCCCTTTAAGCCCAAGTCTAGCGAAAACGCACAGTCGAGTTTCAAATTTGACCAACTTCTCGAAATTGAAAATTGAGCATACATTTGGATTTCCCGTTGGTAGACAAATGTGCACGCCAACTTTCATGACATTCCGAGCTATTTTCTCACCCTTTAAGCCTAAGTCTAGCGAAAATGCACGATCGATTTTAAACTTTGACCAACTTCTCGGAATTTAAATTTGAGAATAGATTTGGATGTCACATTGGTAGATGAGCGTCCACGCCAACTTTCGTGACGTTCCCAGCTATTTTCACACCCTTTACGCCCAAGTCTAGCGAAAACGCACGATCGAGTTTCAACTTTGACCAACTTCTCGGAATTGGAATTTGAGAATAGTTTTGGATGTCCCATTGGTAGACAAGCGTCCACACAAACTTTCGTGATGTTCCGAGCTATTCTCTCCCCCTTTAAGCCCAAGTCTAGCGAAAACGCACGGTCGAGTTTCGAATTTGACCAACTTCTCGGAATTGAAAATTGAGCATAGATTTGGATTTCCCGTTGGTAGAAAAATGCACACGCCAACTTCCGTGACGTTCCGAGCTATTTCCTCACCCTTTAATCCTAAGTCTAGCGAAAACGCACGGTCGAGTTTCGAATTTGACCAACTTCTCAAAATTAAAAATTGAGCATAGATTTGGATGTCTTGTTGGTAGACAAATGCACACGCCAACTTTCGTGACATTCCGAGCTATTTTCTCACCCTTTAAGCCCAAGTCTAGCGAAAATGCACGGTCGATTTTCAGCTTTGACCAACTTCTCGGAATTTAAATTTGAGAATAGATTTGGATGTCACATTGGTAGACGAGCGTCCACGCCAAGTTTCGTGACGTTCCGAGCTTTGTTCACACCCTTTAAGCCCAAGTCTAACGAAAATGCACGATCGAGTTTCAACTTTGACCAACTTCTTGGAATTGAAATTTGAGAATAGTTTTGGATGTCCCATTGGTAGACAAGCGTCCACACCAACTTTCATGACGTTCCCAGCTATTTTCTCGCCCTTTAAGCCCAAGTCTAGCGAAAACGCACGGTCGAGTTTTGAATTTGACCAACCACTCAGAATTGAAAATTGAGCAGAGATTTGGATGTCCCGTTGTTAGACAAATACGCACACCAACTTTCGTGACGATCCGAGCTATTTTCTCACCCTTTAAGCGTAAGTCTAGCTAAAATGCACGGTCGAGTTTCGAATTTGACCAACTTCTCGGAATTAAAAATTGAGCATAGATTTGGATGTCCCGTTGGTAGACAAATGCGCACGCCAACTTTCGTGACGTTCCGAGCTATTTTCCCTCCCTTTAAGCCCAAGTCTAGCGAAAACGCACGATCGAGTTTCAAGTTTGACCAACTTCTCGGAACTGAAATTTGAGAATAGTTTTGGATGTCCCATTGGTAGACAAGCATCCACACCAACATTCGTGACGTTCCGAGCTATTTTCTCCCCCTTTAAGCCCAAGTCTAGCGAAAACGCACGGTCGAGTTTCGAATTTGAGCAACTTCTCGGAATTAAAAATTGAGCATAGATTTGGATTTCCCGTTTGTAGACAAATGCGCACGCCAACTTTCGTGACATTCTGAGCAATTTTCTCACCCTTTAAGCCTAAGTCTATCGAAAATGCATGGTTGATTTTCAACTTTTACCAACTTCTAGGAATTTAAATTTGAGAATGGATTTGGATGTCCCGTTGGTAGACAAGCGTCCACGCCAACGTTCGTGACGTTCCAAGTTATTTTCTTCCCCTTTAGGCCCAACTCTAGAGAAAACACACGGTCGTGTTTCGGCTTTGAGCTACTTCTCGGAATTGAAAATTGAGAATAGATTTGGATGTCCCATTTGTAGACATGCGTGCACAACAACTTTCGTGACGTTACGAACTAATTTTACAACCTTTAAGCTCAAGTTTAGATAAAACGCATGGTTGCGTTTCAGCTTTGACCAACTTCTTGGAATTGAAATTTGAGAATAGATTTGGATGTCCCATTGGTAGACAAGTGCGCACGCCAACTTTCGTGACGTTCCGAGCTATTTTCTCGCCCTTTAAGCCCAAGTCTAGCGAAAACGCACGGTTGAGTTTCGAATTTGACCAACCACTCAGAATTGAAAATTGAGCAGGGATTTGGATGTCCCGTTGTTAGACAAATACGCACGCCAACTTTCGTGACGTTCCGAGCTATTTTCTCGCCCTTTAAGCCCAAGTCTAGCGAAAACGCACGATCGAGTTTCAACTTTGACCAACTTCTCGGATTTGAAATTTGAGAATAGTTTTGGATGTCACATTGGTAGACGAGCTTCCACGCCAACTTTCGTGACGTTCCGAGCTATTTTCATACCCTTTAAGCCCAAGTCTAGCGAAAGCGCACGATTGAGTTTCAACTTTGACCAACTTCTTGGAATTGAAAATTGAGAATAGATTTGGATGTCCCATTTGTAGACATGCGCGCACAGCAACTTTCATGACGTTACGAGCTAATTTCACGCCCTTTATTCCCAAGTATAGTGAAAACCGACTTTGACTAACTTCTCGGAATTGAAATTTGAGAATAGTTTTGGATGTCCCACTGGTAGACAAGCATCCACACCAAGTCTAGCGAAAATGCACGGTCGATTTCCAACTTTGACCAACTTCTCGAAATTTAAATTTGAGAATGGATTTGGATGTCACACCCTCTAAGCTCAAGTCTAGCGAACATGCATGGTGGCGTTTCGACTTTGACCAACTTCTCGGAATTGAAATATGAGAATAGATTTGGATGTCCCGTTGGTAGACAAGTGCGCACGCCAACTTTCGTGACGTTCTGAGCTATTTTCCCTCCCTTTAAGCCCAAGTCTAGCGAAAACACACGGTCAAGTTTCGAATTTGACCAACTTCTCAGAATTGAAAATTGAGCATAGATTTGGATGTACTATTGGTAGACAAATGCGCACGCCATCTTTCGTCATGTTCGGAGCTATTTTCTCACCATTTAATCTTAAGTCTAGCGAAAATGCACGCCAACTTTCGTGACGTTCCGAGCTATTTTCACACCCTTTAAGGCCAAGTCTAGCGAAAACGCACGACCGAGTTTCAACTTTGACCAACTTCTCCGATTTGAAATTTGAGAATAGTTTTGGATGTCCCATTGGTAGACAAGCGTCCACACCAACTTTCGTGACGTCCCGAGCTATTTTCTCCCCCTTTAAGCCCAAGCCTAGGGAAAAAGCACGATCGAGTTTCGAATTTGACCAACTTCTCGGAATTAAAAATTGAGCATAGATTTGGATTTCCCATTGGTAGAAAAATGCGCACGCCAAATTTCGTGACATTCCGAGCTATTTTCTCCCCATTTAAGCCCAAGCCTAGGGAAAACGCACGATCGAGTTTCAACTTTGACCAACTTCTCAAATTTGAAATTTGGGAATAGTTTTGGTTGTCCCATTGGTAGACAAGCATCCACACCAACGTTCGTGACATTCCAAGCTATTTTCTCCCCCTTTAAGCCCAAGCCTAGGGAAAACGCATGATCGAGTTTCAACTTTGACCAACTTCTCGGAATTGAAATTTGAGAATAGTTTTGGATGTCCCATTGGTAGACAAGCATCCACACCGACATTCGTTACGTTCCGAGCTATTTTCTCCCCCTTTAAGCCCAAGTCTAGCGAAAATGCACGGTCGAGTTTCGAATTTGACCAACTTCTCGGAATTGAAAATTGAGCATAGATTTGGATATCCTGTTGCTAGACAAATGCCCACGCCAACTTTCGTGACGTTCCGAGCTATTTTCACACCCTTTAAGGCCAAGTCTAGCGAAAAAGCACGACCGAGTTTCAACTTTGACCAACTTCTCTCAATTTAAATTTGAGAATAGATTTGGATGTCACATTGGTAGACGAGCGTCCACGCCAACCTTCGTGACCTCCCGAGCACTTTTCGCACCCTTTAAGCCAAAGTCTAGTGAAAACGCACGATCGAGTTTTAACTTTGACCAACTTCTCGGAATTGAAATTTGAGAATAGTTTTGGATGTCCCATTGGTAGACAAGCGTCCACACCAACTTTCCTGACGTTCCGAGCTATTTTCTCGCCCTTTAAGCCCAAGTCTAGCGAAAACGCACGGTCGAGTTTCGAATTTGACCAACCACTCAGAATTGAAAATTGAGCAGAGATTTGGATGTCCCGTTGTTAGAAAAATACGCACCCCAATTTTCGTGACGTTCCGAGCTATTTTCTAACCCTTTAAGCCTAAGTCTAGCCAAAACGCACGGTCGAGTTTCGAATTTTACCAACTTCTCGGAATTAAAAATTGAGCATAGATTTGGATGTCCTATTGGTAGACAAATGCACACGCCAACTTTCGTGACATTCTGACCTATTTTCTCTCCCTTTAAGCCCAAGTCTAGCGAAAATGCAGGGTCGATTTTCAACTTTGACCAACTTCTCGGAATTTAAATTTGAGAATAGATTTAGATGTCACATTGGTAGACGAGCATCTACGCCAACTTTCGTGACGTTCCTAGCTATTTGCACACCCTTTAAGCCCAAGTCGAGCGAAAACGCACGATCGAGTTTCAACTTTGACCAACTTCTCGGAATTGAAATTTGAGAATAGTTTTGGATGTCCCATTGGTAGACAAGTGTCCACGCCAACTTTCGTGACATTCAGAGCTATTTTCGCCCCCTTTAAGCCCAAGTCTAGCGAAAACGCACGGTCGAGTTTCCAATTTGACCAACTTCTCGGAATTGAAAATTGAGCATAGATTTGGATGTCCCGTTGGCAGAAAAATGCGCACACCAACGTTCGTGACGTTCTAAGCTATTTTCACCCCCTTTAAGCCCAAGTCTAGCGAAAATGCACGGTCGAGTTTCGAATTTGACCAACTTCTGGGAATTGAAAATTGAGCATAGATTTGGATGTCCCGTTGGTAGAAAAGCGTTCACACCAACTTTCGTGACGTTCCGAGCTATTTTCTCCCCCTTTAAGCCCAAGTCTAGCGAAAACGCACGATCGAGTTTCGAAGTTGACCGACTTCTCGGAATTAAAAATTGAGCATAGACTTGGCTGTCCCGTTGGTAGACAAATGCGCACGCCAACTTTTGTCACATTCCGAGCTATTTTCTCTCCCTTTAGGCCCAAGTCTAGCGAAAATGCAGGGTCGATTTTCAGCTTTGACCAACTTCTCGAAATTTAAATTTGAGAATAGATTTGGATGTCACATTTGTAGACGAGCGTCCACGCCAACTTTCATGACGTTCTGAGCTATTTTCACACCCTTTAAGCCCAAGTCTAGCGAAAACGCACGATCGAGTTTCAACTTTGACCAACTTCTCAGAATTGAAATTTGAGAATAGTTTTGGATGTCCCATTGGTAGACAAGCATCCACACCAACATTCGTTACGTTCCGAGCTATTTTCTCCCCCTTTAAGCCCAACTGTAGTGAAAACGCACGGTCGAGTTATGACTTTCACCAACTTCTCCGAATTGAAAATTGAGCATAGTTTTGGATGTCCCATTTGTAGACATTCGCGCACAACAACTTTCGTCACATTATGAGCTAATTTCACACCCTTTAAGCTCAAGTCGAGCGAAAACGCATGGTCGAGTTTCGAATTTGACCAACTTCTCGGAATTGAAAATTGAGCATAGATTTGGATGTACCGTTGGTAGACAAATGCGCACGCCAACTTTCGTGACGTTTCGAGCTATTTTCTCACCCTTTAAGCCTCAGTGTAGCGAAAATGCACGGTCGATTTTCAACTTTGACCAACTTCTCGGAATTGAAATTTGAGAATAGTTTTGGATGTCCCATTGGTAGACAAGCATCCACACCAACATTCGTTACGTTCCGAGCTATTTTCTCCACCTTTAAGCCCAACTGTAGCGAAAACGTACAGTCGAGTTACGACTTTCACCAACTTCTCGGAATTGAAAATTGAGCATAGATTTGGATGTCCCATTTGTAGACATTCGCGCACAACAACTTTCGTCACATTACGAGCAAATTTCACACCTTTTAAGCTCAAGTCTAGCGAACACGCATGGTGGCGTTTCGACTTTGACCAACTTCTCGGAATTGAAATATGAGAATAGATTTGGATGTCCCGTTGGTAGACAAGTGCGCACGCCAACTTTCGTGACGTTCCGAGTTATTTTCCCTCCCTTTAAGCCCAAGTCTAGCGAAAATGCACGGTCGATTTTCAACTTTGACCAACTTCTCAGAATTTAAATTTGAGAATAGATTTGGATGTCGCATTGGTAGATGAGCATCCATGCCAACTTTCGTGACGTTTCGAGCTATTTTCACGCCCTTTAAGCCCAATCTAGCAAAAACGCACGATCGAGTTTCAACTTTGACCAACTTCTCGGAATTGAAATTTGAGAATACGTTTGGATGTCCCATTGGTAGACAAGCATCCACACCAACTTTCGTGACGTTCCGAGCTATTTTCTCCCCCTTTAAACCCAAGTCTAGCGAAAACGCACGGTCGAGTTTCGAATTTGACCAACTTCTCGGAATTAAAAATTGAGCATAGATTTGGATGTCCCGTTGGTAGACAAATGCGCACGCCAACTTTTGTGGCATTCCGAGCTATTTTCTCACCCTTTAAGCCTAAGTCTAGCGAAAATGGACGGTCGATTTTCAAGTTTGACCAACTTCTCGCAATTTAAATTTGATAATAGATTTGGATGTCAGATTTTGAGACATGTGCGCACTACAACTTTCATGATTTTATGAGCTAATTTCACACACTTTAATCCCAAGTCTAAAGAAAACGCATGGTGGTGTTTCGACTTTGACCAACTTCTTGGAATTTAAATTTGAGAATAGTTTTGGATGTCCCATTGGTAGACAAGCATCCACACCAACATTCGTTACGTTCCGAGCTATTTTCTCCACCTTTAAGCCCAACTGTAGCGAAAATGTACAGTCGAGTTACGACTTTCACCAACTTCTCAGAATTGAAATTTGAGAATAGTTTTGGATGTCTTATTGGTAGACAAGCATCCACACCAACATTCGTGACGTTTCGAGCTATTTTCTCCCCCTTTAATCCCAAGTCTAGCGAAAACACACGGTCGAGTTTCGAATTTGACCAACTTCTTGGAATTAAAAATTGAGCATAGATTTGGATTTCGCGTTTGTAGACAAATGCGCACGCCAACTTTCGTGACATTCCGAGCTAATTTCACACCCTTGAAGCCCAAGTCTAGGGAAAATGCACGGTCAATTTTCAATTTTGACCAACCTCTCGCAATTTAAATTTGAGAATAGATTTGGATGTCACATTTGTAGACATGTGCGCACTACAACTTTCGTGATTTTACGAGCTAATCTCACACACTTTAATCCCAAGTCTAGAGAAAACGCATGGTGGCGTTTCGACTTTGACCAATTTCTTGGATTTGAAATTTGAGAATAGTTTTGGATGTCCCATTGGTAGACAAGCGTCCACAAAAACTTTCGCGACGTTCCGAGCTATTTTCTCCCCCTTTAAGCCCAAGTCTAGCGAAAACGCACGGTCGAGTTTCGAATATGACCAACTTCTCAAAATTTAAAATTGAGCATAGATTTGGATTTCCCGTTGGTAGAAAAATGCACACGCCAAATTTCATGACGTTCCGGGCTAATTTCACACCCTTTAAGCCCAAGTCTAGGGAAAACGCACGGTCAATTTTCAACTTTGACCAACCTCTCGCAATTTAAATTTGAGAATAGATTTGGATGTCACATTTGTAGACATGTGCGCACTACAACTTTCGTGATTTTACGAGCTAATCTCACACACTTTAATCCCAAGTCTAGAGAAAATGCATGGTGGCGTTTCGACTTTGACCAATTTCTTGGATTTGAAATTTGGGAATAGTTTTGGATGTCGCATTGGTAGACGAGCGTCAACGCCAACTTTCGTGACGTTCCGAGCTAATTTCACACCCTTTAAGCCCAAGCCTAGGGAAAACGCACGATCGAGTTTCGACTTTGACCAAATTCTCAGAATTGAAAATCGAGCATAGATTTGGATGTCCCGTTGGTAGACAAGTGCGCACGCCAACTTTCGTGACGTTCCGAGCTAATTTCACACCCTTTAAGCCCAAGTCTAGGGAAAATGCATGGTCAATTTTCAACTTTGACCAACCTCTCGCAATTTAAATTTGAGAATAGATTTGGATGTCACATTTGTAGACATGTGCGCACTACAACTTTCGTGATTTTACGAGCTAATCTCACACACTTTAATCCCAAGTCTAGAGAAAACGCATGGTGGCGTTTCGACTTTGACCAATTTCTTGGATTTGAAATCTGAGAATAGTTTTGGATGTCCCATTGGTAAACAAGCGTCCACACAAACTTTCCCGACGTTCCGAGCTCTTTTCTCGCCCTTTAAGCCCAAGTCTAGCGAAAACGCACGGTCGAGTTTCCAATTTGACCAACTTCTCAGAATTAAAAATTGAGCATAGATTTGGATTTCCCGTTGGTAGAAAAATGCACACGCCAAATTTCGTGACGTTCCGAGCTAATTTCACACCCTTTAAGCCCAAGTCTAGGGAAAACGCACCGTCAATTTTCAACTTTGACCAACCTCTCGCAATTTAAATTTGAGAATAGATTTGGATGTCACATTTGTAGACATGTGCGCACTACAACTTTAGTGATTTTATGAGCTAATCTCACACACTTTAATCCCAAGTCTAGAGAAAACGCATGGTGGCATTTCAACTTTGACCAATTTCTTGGATTTGAAATTTGAGAATAGTTTTGGATGTCCCATTGGTAGACAAGCGTCCACACCAACTTTAGTGACTTTCCAAGCTATTTTCTCCTGTAGTGAAAACGTATGGTCGAGTTTCAACTTTCACCAACTTCTCGTAATTGAAGATTGAGCATAGGTTTGGATGTCCCATTTTTAGACATTTGCGCACAACAACTTTCGTGACATTATGGGCTAATTTCACACCCTTTAAGCCCAAGTATAGCGAAAACGCACAATCGAATTTCAACTTTGACCAACTTCTCGGAATTGAAATTTGAGAATAGTTTTGGATGTCCCATTGGTAGACAAGCGTCCACACCAACTTTCGTGACGTTCTGAGCTATTTTCTCCCCCTTTAAGCCCAAGTCTAGCGAAAACGCACAGTCGAGTTTCAAATTTGACCAACTTCTCGAAATTGAAAATTGAGCATACATTTGGATTTCCCGTTGGTAGACAAATGTGCACGCCAACTTTCATGACATTCCGAGCTATTTTCTCACCCTTTAAGCCTAAGTCTAGCGAAAATGCACGATCGATTTTCAACTTTGACCAACTTCTCGGAATTTAAATTTGAGAATAGATTTGGATGTCACATTGGTAGATGAGCGTCCACGCCAACCTTCGTGACGTTCCCAGCTATTTTCACACCCTTTACGCCCAAGTCTAGCGAAAACGCACGATCGAGTTTCAACTTTGACCAACTTCTCGGAATTGGAATTTGAGAATAGTTTTGGATGTCCCATTGGTAGACAAGCGTCCACACAAACTTTCGTGACGTTCCGAGCTATTCTCTCCCCCTTTAAGCCCAAGTCTAGCGAAAACGCACGGTCGAGTTTCGAATTTGACCAACTTCTCGGAATTGAAAATTGAGCATAGATTTGGATTTCCCGTTGGTAGAAAAATGCACACGCCAACTTCCGTGACGTTCCGAGCTATTTTCTCACCCTTTAATCCTAAGTCTAGCGAAAACGCACGGTCGAGTTTCGAATTTGACCAACTTCTCAAAATTAAAAATTGAGCATAGATTTGGATGTCTTGTTGGTAGACAAATGCACACGCCAACTTTCGTGACATTCCGAGCTATTTTCTCACCCTTTAAGCCCAAGTCTAGCGAAAATGCACGGTCGATTTTCAGCTTTGACCAACTTCTCGGAATTTAAATTTGAGAATAGATTTGGATGTCACATTGGTAGACGAGCGTCCACGCCAAGTTTCGTGACGTTCCGAGCTTTTTTCACACCCTTTAAGCCCAAGTCTTGCGAAAATGCACGATCGAGTTTCAACTTTGACCAACTTCTCGGAATTGAAATTTGAGAATAGTTTTGGATGTCCCATTGGTAGACAAGCGTCCACACCAACTTTCATGACGTTCCCAGCTATTTTCTCGCCCTTTAAGCCCAAGTCTAGCGAAAACGCACAGTCGAGTTTTGAATTTGACCAACCACTCAGAATTGAAAATTGAGCAGAGATTTGGATGTCCCGTTGTTAGACAAATACGCACACCAACTTTCGTGACGATCCGAGCTATTTTCTCACCCTTTAAGCGTAAGTCTAGCGAAAATGCACGGTCGAGTTTCGAATTTGACCAACTTCTCGGAATTAAAAATTGAGCATAGATTTGGATGTCCCGTTGGTAGACAAATGCGCACGCCAACTTTCGTGACATGCCGAGCTATTTTCCCTCCCTTTAAGCCCAAGTCTAGCAAAAACGCACGATCGAGTTTCAAGTTTGACCAACTTCTCGGAATTGAAATTTGAGAATAGTTTTGGATGTCCCATTTGTAGACAAGCATCCACACCAACATTCGTGACGTTCCGAGCTATTTTCTCCCCCTTTAAGCCCAAGTCTAGCGAAAACGCACGGTCGAGTTTCGAATTTGAGCAACTTCTCGGAATTAAAAATTGAGCATAGATTTGGATTTCCCGTTTGTAGACAAATGCACACGCCAACTTTCGTGACATTCTGAGCAATTTTCTCACCCTTTAAGCCTAATTCTATCGAAAATGCACGGTTGATTTTCAACTTTGACCAACTTCTAGGAATTTAAATTTGAGAATGGATTTGGATGTCCCGTTGGTAGACAAGCGTCCACGCCAACGTTCGTGACGTTCCAAGTTATTTTCTTCCCCTTTAGGCCCAACTCTAGAGAAAACGCACGATCGTGTTTCGGCTTTGACCTACTTCTCGTAAATGAAAATTGAGAATAGATTTGGATGTCCCATTTGTAGACATGCACGCACAACAACTTTCGTGACGTTACGAGCTAATTTCACACCGTTTAAGCTCAAGTCTAACGAAAACGCATGGTGGCGTTTCAACTTTGACCAACTTTTGGGAGTTGAAATTTGAAAATAGATTTGGATGTCCCGTTGGTAGACAAGTGCACATGCCAACTTTCGGGACGTTCTGATCTATTTTCTTCCCCTTTAAGCCCAACTCTAGAGAAAACACACGGTCGTGTTTCGGCTTTGAGCTACTTCTCGGAATTGAAAATTGAAAATAGATTTGTATGTCCCATTTGTAGACATGCGCGCACAACAACTTTCATGACGTTACGAGCTAATTTCATGCCCTTTATTCCCAAGTATAGTGAAAACCCATGGTGGCATTTCGACTTTGACCAACTTCTGGGAATTGAAATTTGAAAATAGATTTGGATGTCCCATTGGTAGACAAGCGTCCACACCAACTTTCGTGACATTCCGAGCTATTTTCTTCCCATTTAAGCCCAACTCTGGAGAAAACGCACGGTCGCGTTTCATCTTTGACCAACTTCTCGTAATTGAAAATTGAGAATAGATTTGGATGTCCCATTTGTAGACATACGCGCACAACAACTTTCGTGACATTACGAGCTAATTTCACACCCTTTAAGCCCAAGTCTAGCGAAAATGCACGATCGAGTTTCAACTTTGACCAACTTCTCGGAATTGAAATTTGAGAATAGTTTTGGATGTCCCATTGGTAGACAAGCGTCCACACCAACTTTCATGACGTTCCGAGCTATTTTCTCCCCCTTTAAGCCCAAGTCTAGCGAAAACGCACGGTTGACTTTCGAATTTGACCAACTTCTCGGAATTGAAAATTGAGCATAGATTTGGATGTCCCGTTGGTAGACAAATGCGCACACCAACTTTCGTGACGTTCTAAGCTATTTTCTCACCCTTTAGCCTAAGTCTAACGAAAATGCACGGTCGATATTGAACTTTGACCAACTTCTCGGCATTTAAATTTGAGAATAGATTTGGATGTCACATTGGTAGACAAGCGTCCACGTCCCGAGCTATTTTCTCACCCTTTAAGCTTAAGTCTAGCGAAAATGCATGGTCAATTTTCAACTTTGACCAACTTCTCGGAATTTAAATTTGAGAATAGATTTGGATGTCGCATTGGTAGACAAGCGTCCACGCCAAATTTCGTGACGTTCCGAGCTAATTTCACACCCTTTAAGCCCAAGTCTAGCGAAAACGCACGGTCGAGTTTCGAATTTGACCAACCACTCAGAATTGAAAATTGAGCAGAGATTTGCATGTCCCGTTGTTAGACAAATGCGCACGCCAACTTTCGTGACATTCCGACCTATTTTCACTCCCTTTAAGCCCAAGTCTAGCGAAAATGCAGGGTCGATTTTCAACTTTGACCAACTTCTCGGAATTCAGATTTGAAAATAGATTTGGATGTCACATTGGTAGACGAGCGTCCACGCCAACTTTCGTGACGTTCCGAGCTATTTTCACACCCTTTAAGCCCAAGTCTAGCGAAAACGCACGATCGAGTTTCAACTTTGACCAACTTCTCGGAATTGAAATTTGAGAATAGTTTTGGATGTCCCATTGGTAGACAAGCGTCCACACAAGCTTTCGTGACGTTCCGAGCTATTTTCTCCCCCTTTAAGCCCAAGTCTAGCGAAAACGCACGGTCGAGTTTCGAAATTGACCAACTTCCCGGAATTGAAAATTGAGCATAGATTTGGATTTCCCGTTGGTAGAAAAATGCACACGCCAACATTCGTGACGTTCCGAGCTATTTTCTCACCCTTTAAGCCTAAGTCTAGCGAAAACGCATGGTCGAGTTTCGAATTTGACCAACTTCTCGGAATTAAAAATTTAGCATAGATTTGGATGTCCTGTTGGTAGACATGCACACGCCAACTTTCGTGACATTCCGAGCTATTTTCTCACCCTTTAAGCCCAAGTCTAGGAAAATGCATGGTCGATTTTCAACTTTGACCAACTTCTCAGAATTTAAATTTGAGAATAGATTTGGATGTCACATTGGTAGACGAGCGTCCACGCCAACTTTCGTGACATTCCTAGCTATTTTCACACCCTTTAAGCCCAAGTCTAGCGAAAACGCACGATCGAGTTTCAACTTTGACCAACTTCTCGGAATTGAAATTTGAGAATAGTTTTGGATGTCCCATTGGTAGACAAGCGTCCACACCAACTTTCATGATGTTCCGAGCTATTTTCTCACCCTTTAAGCCCAAGTCTAACGAAAACGCACGGTCGAGTTTCGAATTTGACCAACCACTCGGAATTGAAAATTGAGCAAAGATTTGGATGTCCCGTTGTTAGACAAATACGCATGCCAACTTTCGTGACGATCCGAGCTATTTTGTCACCCTTTAAGCCTAAGTCTAGCGGAATTAAAAATTGAGCATAGATTTGGATGTCCTATTGGTAGACAAATGCACACGCCAACTTTCGTGACATTCCGAGCTATTTTCTTTCCCTTTAAGCCCAAGTCTAGCGAAAATTCAGGGTCGATTTTCAACTTTGACCAACTTCTCGGAATTTAAATTTGAGAATAGATTTGGATGTCACATTGGTAAACGAGCGTCCATGCCAACTTTCCTGACGTTCCAAGCTATTTTCACACCCTTTAAGCCCAAGTCTAGCAAAAATGCACGATCGAGTTTCAACTTTGACCAACTTCTCGGAATTGAAATTTGAGAATGGATTTGGATGTCCCATTGGTAGACAAGCGTCCACACCAACTTTCGTGACGTTCCGAGCTATTTTCGCCCCCTTTAAGCCCAAGTCTAGCGAAAACGCACGGTCGAGTTTCGAATTTGACCAACTTCTTGGAATTGAAAATCGAGCATAGATTTGGATGTCCCATTGGTAGACAAGAATCCACACCAACATTCGTTATGTTCCAAGCTATTTTCTCACCCTTTAAGCCTAAGTCTAGCAAAAATTTACGGTTGATTTTCAACTTTGACCAACTTCTCGGAATTTAAATTTGAGAATAGATTTGGATGTCACATTGGTAGACGAGCGTCCACGCCAACTTTTGTGACGTTCCGAGCTATTTTCACACCCTTTAAGCCCAAGTTTAGCGAAAACGCATGATCAAGTTTCAACTTTGACCAACTTCTCGGAATTGAAATTTGAGAATAGTTTTGGATGTCCCATTGGTAGACAAGAATCCACACCAACATTCGTTATGTTCCAAGCTATTTTCTCACCCTTTAAGCCTAAGTCTAGCAAAAATGCATGGTCGAGTTTCAAATTTGACCAACGTCTCGGAATTAAAAATTGAGCATAGATTTGGATGTCCTATTGGTAGACAAATGCACACGCCAACTTTCGTGACATTCCGAGCTATTTTCTCTCCCTTTAAGCCCAAGTCTAGCGAAAATGCAAGGTCGATTTTCAACTTTGACCAACTTCTCGGAATTTAAATTTGAGAATAGATTTGGATGTCACATTGGTAGACGAGTGTCCACACGCCAACTTTCGTGACATTCCTAGCTATTTTCACACCCTTTAAGCCCAAGTCTAGCGAAAACACACGATCGAGTTTCAACTTTGACCAACTTCTCGGAATTGAAATTTGAGAATAGTTTTGGATGTCCCATTGGTAGAGAAGCATCCACACCAACATTCGTTACGTTCCGAGCTATTGTCTCCCCCTTTAAGCCCAACTATAGCGAAAACGTACGGTCGAGTTACGAATTTCACCAACTTCTTGGAATTGAAAATTGAGCATAGGTTTGGATGTCCCAATTGTAGACATTCGCGCACAACAACTTTCGTCACATTACGAGCTAATTTAACACCCTTTAAGCTCAAGTCTAGCGAAAACGCATGGTGTCATTTCGACTTTGACCAACTTCTCGGAATTGAAATATGAGAATAGATTTGGATGTCCCTTTGGTAGACAGGTGCGCGCGCCAACTTTCGTGACGTTCCGAGCTATTTTCCCACCCTTTAAGACCAAGTCTAGCGAAAATGCACGATCGAGTTTCAACTTTGACCAACTTCTCGGAACTCAAATTTGAGAATAGTTTTGGATGTCCAATTGGTAGACAAGCGTCCATTCCAACTTTCGTGACGTTCCGAGCTATTTTCTCCCCCTTTAAGCCCAAGTCTAGCGAAAACGCACGGTCGAGTTTTGAATTTGACCAACTTCTCGCAATTGAAAATTGAGCATAGATTTGGATGTCCCGTTGGTAGACAAATGCGCACGCCAACTTTCGTGACATTCCGAGCTATTTTCTCACCCTTTAAGCGTAAGTCTAGCGAAAATGCACGGTCGAGTTTCGAATTTGACCAACTTCTCGGAATTAAAAATTGAGCATAGATTTGGATGTCCCGTTGGTAGACAAATGCGCACGCCAACTTTCGTGACGTTCCGAGCTATTTTCCCTCCCTTTAAGCCCAAGTCTAGCGAAAACGCACGATCGAGTTTCAAGTTTGACCAACTTCTCGGAACTGAAATTTGAGAATAGTTTTGGATGTCCCATTGGTAGACAAGCATCCACACCAACATTCGTGACGTTCCGAGCTATTTTCTCCCCCTTTAAGCCCAAGTCTAGCGAAAACGCACGGTCGAGTTTCGAATTTGAGCAACTTCTCGGAATTAAAAATTGAGCATAGATTTGGATTTCCCGTTTGTAGACAAATGCGCACGCCAACTTTCGTGACATTCTGAGCAATTTTCTCACCCTTTAAGCCTAAGTCTATCGAAAATGCACGGTTGATTTTCAACTTTGACCAACTTCTAGGAATTTAAATTTGAGAATGGATTTGGATGTCCCGTTGGTAGACAAGCGTCCACGCCAACGTTCGTGACGTTCCAAGTTATTTTCTTCCCCTTTAGGCCCAACTCTAGAGAAAACGCACGATCGTGTTATAGCTTTGACCTACTTCTCGTAAATGAAAATTGAGAATAGATTTGGATGTCCCATTTTTAGACATGCATGCACAACAACTTTCGTGACGTTACGAGCTAATTTCACACCCTTTAAGCTCAAGTCTAACGAAAACGCATGGTGGCGTTTCGACTTTGACCAACATTTGGGAGTTTAAATTTGAAAATAGATTTGGATGTCCCGTTGGTAGACAAGTGCACATGCCAACTTTCATGACGTTCCGAGCTATTTTCTTCCCCTTTAAGCCCAACTCTAGAGAAAACGCACGGTCGTGTTTCGGCTTTGAGCTACTTCTCGGAATTGAAAATTGAGAATAGATTTGGATGTCCCATTTGTAGACATGCGTGCACAGCAACTTTCGTGACGTTACGAGCTAATTTTACACCCTTTAAGCTCAAGTTTAGATAAAACGCATGGTGGCGTTTCAGCTTTGACCAACTTCTTGGAATTGAAATTTGAGAATAGATTTGGATGTCCCATTGGTAGACAAGTGCGCACGCCAACTTTCATGACGTTCCGAGCTATTTTCTCGCCCTTTAAGCCCAAGTCTAGCGAAAACGCACGGTCGAGTTTTGAATTTGACCAACCACTCAGAATTGAAAATTGAGCAGAGATTTGGATGTCCCGTTGTTAGACAAATATGCACGCCAACTTTCGTGACGTTCCGAGCTATTTTCTTGCCCTTTAAGCCCAAGTCTAGCGAAAACGCACGATCGAGTTTCAACTTTGACCAACTTCTCGGATTTGAAATTTGAGAATAGTTTTGGATGTCACATTGGTAGACGAGCGTCCACGCCAACTTTCGTGACGTTCCGAGCTATTTTCATACCCTTTAAGCCCAAGTCTAGCGAAAGCGCACGATTGAGTTTCAACTTTGACCAACTTCTTGGAATTGAAAATTGAGAATAGATTTGGATGTCCCATTTGTAGACATGCGCGCACAGCAACTTTCATGACGTTACGAGCTAATTTCACGCCCTTTATTCCCAAGTATAGTGAAAACCGACTTTGACCAACTTCTCGGAATTGAAATTTGAGAATAGTTTTGGATGTCCCATTGGTAGACAAGCATCCACACCAAGTCTAGCGAAAATTGTGAGGCACCTGCAACAATTAATTAACAAGAATACGCGAAATAGCAGAAATGACAGAACTCAGAATCACTTTTGTATTGATCACAGGCCACTTCGAGGGGGCAACCTCCTTTGAGCAAGCTCAATACAAATAACTTCACGGTGCCTTCATAGGTCTCAACACACACTTATATACTAATTCTAGGCGCCAATACTATGGGTCGAAACCATGGGCCGTTACAAACTATGGATCAACAATACTACGGGCGACTTACAAAGCATATGCGCCAACAACAATAACACAACTATTGATCAACAAATACTACGGGACGACTTACAAAGCATATGCGTCCAATAACAACATACTAACAAAGTAAAGACATGGGTTCCTAACATCCCCTCCCCCTTGAAAAAAAAGCTTTGTCCTCAAAGCTTTAGATGTGGAAATTGTTGTTGAATCTGAAGGAGTGGTTCCCATGTAGCATCCTCTGGTTGCATGCCGTGCCACTGAATCAAGACCTCTGTGATAGAGCGGGAGTGAAGCTGACGTGTGCGTCGATTGAGGATGGCCTCTGGCTCCAAAAGGATGGATCCTTCATTATCCAATTCGGGTAAAATCGTTTGGCCGCTGATGTTGGTGCCAAGAACTTTCTTCAGACAAGAGACATGAAAGACTGGATGAATGCGGGAAGAAGGAGGAAGTTCCAATTTATAAGCGACAGACCCAATCTTCTGAAGAATCCGATATGGCCCATAGAACTTTGGAGCGAGCTTATGACGTCCTTTGAGTTTCAAGGAGGATTGTTTGTACGGCTGGAGACGAAGAAAAACCATATCGCCGACTTGAAAGGTGCGCTCTGAACGGTGCTGATCAGCTTGTTGCTTCATGCGATTCCTTGCCATGTGAAGATTGTCCTGCAAAATGTGAAGAATCTGATCTCGGTTGCGAAGGACCCTGTCAACTTCCTGAACTGGTGAACTGGTGGGGGTGTATGGAAGAAGAGCTGGAGGCGCCTGACCATAGACTGCTTCATATGGGGTCATTTTGGAGGCAGTGTGGTAAGAGGTATTGTACCACCATTCAGCGAGAGGGAGCCACTTTGCCCACTGATGTTGTTGTTCCGAGGTGAAGCAACGAAGAAAGGGTTTCCAAGCATTTATTAACAACTTCAGTCTGACCATCTGTTTGTGGGTGATACCCTGAACTCATCTTCAGTTTGGTGCCAGTGTGACGAAATAGTTCTGTCCAAAAATGACTAGTGAAAGTCGCATCACGATCCGAGACAATGGAAGAAGGGATGCCATGAAGACGAAAGATCTGGTCCATAAAAATTTGATCGACAGAGGAGGCTATATAGGGATGGCTGAGAGCACAAAAATGACTATATTTGGAGAGACGATCAAACACAACGAGAATCACTGTCTTTCCGCCATATTTAGGGAGCCCTTCGATGAAATCCATAGAAATATCTGTCCAAATCCGTGTAGGTATGGGCAAGGGTTCAAGCAATCCTGGAAGGAGTGTTGTTTCACCCTTATTGCGCTGGCAGGTATCACATTCGGCCACCATCTGTTGAATTGTCCTTTTCATGCCCTGCCAAAAGAAGTTACGCCGTGCTCGTTCATATGTTTTGAGGAACCCAGAGTGCCCGGCTGATGGAGAAGCATGGAGTTCATAGAAGACAGCCTGTTGGAGATCTGTGCTCTGGGGAAGCACCAGACGACCCTTGTATCGCAGAGAAGCACCATCCCAAGAGTAATGTGGGACCGCAGAAGGATTGTTGGTCAAGCGCTGGATGATCTGAGATAAGGAAGAGTCATTGACATAACCCTGTTGAACAGATTGCAACCAATTTGGAACAGGCATAGAAATAGCTGAAAGAGAACCTTGGCCATCAAATGTACGAGAAAGAGCATCTGCCACAATATTGTCTTTACCCTTCTTGTAAGTGATCTCATAGTCATAACCCATGAGTTTGCTAACCCATTTCTGTTGTGCCGGGGAGGATACACGCTGGTCCAAGAAATATTTCAAACTCTGGTGATCAGTCTTGATGCAGAAATGATTCCCTAATAGGTATGGACGCCACTTCTGTACTGCATGCAAAATAGCCATCATTTCCTTCTCATAGGTAGAGGCAGCTAAATTCTTACCGGAAAGGGCTTTGCTGGTGAATGCAATGGGGTGTTCATCTTGAAGGAGAACAACACCAAGTCCATTGCTGCAAGCATCACTCTCAATCGTGAAGGGCTTGGAAAAATCGGGCATAGCTAGCACAGGTGTAGTACACATAGCTTGTTTTAGTTTGTCAAATGCACACTGAGCAGCAGGTGTCCATGTAAAAGCATCTTTTTTCAATAGGGCAGTTAATGGAGCTGCAATCTTCCCATAATCCTTGACAAACTTGCGGTAGTAGCCAGTCAACCCCAAAAAACCACGAAGGCTCTTGAGTGTCTGAGGACGTGGCCAATTGTTCATGGCATCGATTTTGGCAGGATCCACGCGAACCCCTTGTGCTGAGATAATGTGCCCGAGATACTCAACTTCCTTTTGTCCAAAAACACATTTAGACTGCTTGGCATGGAGATGATGGTCAGAGAAAAGTTGCATGACAAGATCCAGATGCTGGAGATGTTCATCCCATGTTTTACTGTAGATGAGGATATCATCAAAGAATACCAGAATGAATTTCCGCAAGTAGGGTCGAAATATTTTATTCATTAAGGCCTGGAATGTGGAAGGAGCATTAGTGAGGCCAAAGGGCATGACCAAAAACTCATAATGGCCATCATGTGTGCGGAAAGCTGTTTTAGGAATATCCTCCTCATGAACCCGAATTTGATGATACCCAGAGCGAAGATCCAACTTGGAGAAAAAGTGAGCCCCATGAAGCTCATCAAGAAGCTCATCAACAACAGGAATTGGAAACTTATCCTTGATGGTGAGGTGATTAAGTGCTCGGAAGTCAATGCAAAGGTGCCATGACCCATCTTTTTTGCGGACAAGAATAACTGGAGAAGAAAAAGAACTAGTGCTTGGGCGAATAATACCTTGCTTCAATAAGTCCCGCACGAGCATTTCAATCTCTGTTTTTTGGTGAAACGGGTAGCGATAGGGCCTGATGTTGGGAGGAACGCTGCCAGGAAGGAGCTGAATACGATGGTCTTCTGGCCGGGAAGGTGGTAATCCCACTGGTTCAGCAAAGACACCTGTATATCGATTCAGAATTTGTTGTAGATCCAAAGGAGTAGTGGAGACCGCGGATGGTTGCATCTGGATGGAACTGATCTGAGCGATGACACCATGTGAACTCTTCTTGAGCAGTTTCTCCATGCGATGTGAAATGATGATGCTTAGAGAACCTGGTTGTAATCCTGTCAATGTGTGTTTGTGTCCATTGAGGGAAAACTGCATCCAAAGTTCGGCAAAATCCCATAAGATAGGGCCGAGTGTGCGTAGCCAATTGAGCGCCCAAAACCACATCACATCCGCCTAAGGGCAAGGCAAACATGTCAGAGCGCAGGATATAATCTCCCATAGAGATACGCACATTTCGACACTTCCCTTTGCAAGGTAAGGTGCCCCCATTGGCAATCATGACTTCAAAGTTGGAGCAAGGATGGATAAAACAATCAGCTTGTTTGGCGATCCGAGGGTCGATGAAATTATGAGTGCTACCAGAATCAATGAGGATTGTAAGAGGAAGCTTCTTGAAGTAACCCCTGACCCGCATTGTTTGGGGGGTGGTGATTCCAGCTAAAGCATGGAGAGATATCTCTGGCTGGTCATCCTGAGACGGAGGGTCAATAGGCGGTTCCTGAATGTCGACTGGAGCATCCAGTGTTTCTGGATCTTCGTCACCCATTTCAGAGGCTGGCGGAGACTCCACATCCAGGAGATAGAGCTTTTGCTGAACACATCGATGTCCCCGAGTGAATTTCTCATCACAATTATAACAAAGCCCCTTTTCTTTGCGTGCTTGCATCTCTGCTTCAGATAAACGCTTGATAGGAGTCGGTCGAGGAGCCTGCGGTATAGGTGGTCGCTGAGAACCCATATTTCTGAAGGGAACAAAAGTGGGCTTGGAGCGTTGCTGGGCTGCAATCTTGTCTTCTGCCAACTTAGCCAACCCGAGTGCTTCCATCATTGTGTTGGGACAGAACATTTTGACCTCCGAGCGAATGGCATCCTTTAGACCACTGATAAAACAACTCCGATAAAATTCATCAGTCAATCCTTCGGTGTGGTTGGCTAGATTCTCAAATTCGGTTTGATACTCTCTCACAGTGCCAGTTTGGCGAAGTTTAGTGAGGGCTCCTGTAAAGTCATCAAAAGCACTAGGACCAAATCGTTGCAAAAGGAGCTGACAAAAGTCTGGCCAGTTGGGCTCTGGATGAGCCTTGATGTACCAACGGTACCATTGAAGAGCTTCCTGTTCCAAATGAAAGGATGCCAACGGAACTTTGTTGACATCAAAAGTATTATGCAGACTGAAATACTGTTCTGCACGATAGATCCATCCAGTTGGATCGGTACCATTGAAGCGAGGAAAATCAAGCTTCGTACCACGGAAATTGCTGGAAGAAGAGAACCCATTGTCTACTGAAGACTCGGACTGCCGTTTGTTGTTCATAGCTGAATGTTCAAGATGGAGACCAAGAAATTTTTCATCCAGATCCTGGAGTTTGGCTTGGATGGCTGCAAGGGCTTCCTCCATGGTTTTTGCTCCTGCACGGGTGACAACCATAACCAGGGATTTTTTTTTTTTTTTTTTTTGACTGGGTAGGAAAACAAAAACAGGAACTACTTCAGTAAAGGAAAATTTGGATTCGAGAAAAAATCAGAAGGGTAATTGGGGTTTGACTCGTTTTTTGGACACTGTTGGATAGACAGGGAAGCAAAAATGAGGATTTTAGCAGCAGGGTGAAAGGATGGGAAAATTTGGCAGAGGGGAACAAAGAAGCAGAATTCAGAAAGGAACTCTGTGGTAAAAATTGAAGGTGATTGGGTGAAATCTGAGGAAGTTATGGCAAACCTGAAAAATAGACAAATGTGGGATTTCGGGCTATAGGAAAGGGAATTGAGGATAGGGTCCTCAGGGATGAAATATGTAGAATGGAATGACGGGGGTTCCCTGAAATTTTCAAGGAAAACAGAGGTAAAACAAGGGAGAATGGGATTTCTACGGCTCTGCTTGCAGAATGGGATTTCTGGTTCGAAGGATTCTGGAGCAACGCCGAACTGCTGGACCTGGAACGGTTTGCAAAATGAATCTGAAATGGCGCAGCAGTGATCGACAATAGTTCAGCTGGAAGTAGATATGGACCCCAGGTATGTGCGGCTTCCTAACAGTTCAGGGTTTTCACTCGGCCACCAATGCTGTCTGACGGCTTGCGTATTGGGGCAGTACCCCTCACTCCACGGCTCAGGTAAAACTGATAACCGCTTTGCCACAAACGACAGCTCTTGGTTTACCTCACGGGTGGGAACTAGTCAATCAGGTAGGGGTCGTTGCCCTTTTCGCCGGCAGGTCCTCTCAATGGGCCAGCTACTTCGGGGTTCCTGTGGTACTCCTCACAATGAGTTTTAGGGCTTATGCCCAAGTACTTCCCACAGTTAAGCGGATAGGGATTATTCCCAAATCCGAACCTGCAACAGATGTGAAAAAAAATTTTGGCAGAAATTTCACCCAGCGAGCCCAAGAAAGTGCTCTGATACCAGATGTGAGGCACCTGCAACAATTAATTAACAAGAATACGCGAAATAGCAGAAATGACAGAACTCAGAATCACTTTTGTATTGATCACAGGCCACTTCGAGGGGGCAACCTCCTTTGAGCAAGCTCAATACAAATAACATCACGGTGCCTTCATAGGTCTCAACACACACTTATATACTAATTCTAGGCGCCAATACTATGGGTCGAAACCATGGGCCGTTACAAACTATGGATCAACAATACTACGGGCGACTTACAAAGCATATGCGCCAACAACAATAACACAACTATTGATCAACAAATACTACGGGACGACTTACAAAGCATATGCGTCCAATAACAACATACTAACAAAGTAAAGACATGGGTTCCTAACAAAAATGCACGGTCGATTTCCAACTTTGACCAACTTCTCGAAATTTAAATTTGAGAATGGATTTGGATGTCACACCCTCTAAGCTCAAGTCTAGCGAACATGCATGGTGGCGTTTCGACTTTGACCAACTTCTCGGAATTGAAATATGAGAATAGATTTGGATGTCCCGTTGGTAGACAAGTGCGCACGCCAACTTTTGTGACGTTCTGAGCTATTTTCCCTCCCTTTAAGCCCAAGTCTAGCGAAAACACACGGTCAAGTTTCGAATTTGACCAACTTCTCGGAATTGAAAATTGAGCATAGATTTGGATGTACTATTGGTAGACAAATGCGCACGCCATCTTTCGTCATGTTCGGAGCTATTTTCTCACCATTTAATCCTAAGTCTAGCGAAAATGCACGCCAACTTTCGTGACGTTCCGAGCTATTTTCACACCCTTTAAGGCCAAGTCTAGCGAAAACGCACGACCGAGTTTCAACTTTGACCAACTTATCCGATTTGAAATTTGAGAATAGTTTTGGATGTCCCATTGGTAGACAAGCGTCCACACCAACTTTCGTGACGTCCCGAGCTATTTTCTCCCCCTTTAAGCCCAAGCCTAGGGAAAACGCACGATCGAGTTTCAACTTTGACCAACTTCTCGGAATTGAAATTTGAGAATAGTTTTGGATGTCCCATTGGTAGACAAGCATCCACACCGACATTCGTTACGTTCCGAGCTATTTTCTCCCCCTTTAAGCCCAAGTCTAGCGAAAATGCACGGTCAAGTTTCGAATTTGACCAACTTCTCGGAATTGAAAATTGAGCATAGATTTGGATATCCTGCTGGTAGACAAATGCCCACGCCAACTTTCATGACGTTCCGAGCTATTTTTTCAACCTTTAAGCCCAAATCTAGCGAAAATGCACGGAGATTTTCAACTTTGACCAACTTCTCGGAATTTAAATTTGAGAATAGATTTGGAGTCACATTGGTAGACGAGCATCCACACCAACTTTCGTGACGTTCCGAGCTATTTTCACACCCTTTAAGCCCAAGTCTAGCGAAAACACACGATCGAGTTTCAAGTTTGACCAACTTCTCGGAATTGAAATTTGAGAATAGTTTTGGATGTCCCATTGGTAGACAAGCATCCACACCAACATTCGTTACGTTCCGAGCTATTTTCTCACCCTTTAAGCCTAAGTCTAGCGAAAACGCACGGTCGAGTTTCGAATTTAACCAACTTCTCGGAATTAAAAATTGAGCATAGATTTGGATGTCCTGTTGGTAGACAAATGCACATGCCAACTTTCGTGACATTCCGAGCTATTTTCTCACCCTTTAAGCCCAAGTCTAGCGAAAATGCACGGTCGATTTTCAACTTTGACCAACTTCTCTCAATTTAAATTTGAGAATAGATTTGGATGTCACATTGGTAGATGAGCGTCCACGCCAACTTTCATGACGTTCTGAGCTATTTTCACACCCTTTAAGCCCAAGTCTAGCGAAAACGCACGATCGAGTTTCAACTTTGACCAACTTCTCAGAATTGAAATTTGAGAATAGTTTTGGATGTCCCATTGGTAGACAAGCATCTGTAAAATTAGTCACAGCAGATCTAATGAACAAGTAAATCAATCACAACAGATGAACATAGAAAATATGGTGCAAAACTGTGCAAAACATGCAGCAGTGCTCTCTATCCCAGAAAGGGTGAATGAATTACAATACAATCCAATGTCTGTCAATGGCAATTCGAATTGACTAAGTAGGCCATTCGAATCACTGAAATGGAGTAGCTTGACTCTATCTAGGAGTCCTCATCAATCATCGGTGGTGCTCATCAATCACACCAACCAGTCATCCAGGTGTCAAGCTGAGTCTAACTGATCATAATAAATGTAACTGAAGTGTGTAGCACTGATATAGGATCTGGAGGCTCAGTGGGGGCGCATGGGAGGCTAACTGGAGTCAGAACAAGTCACCTAATCGAACTGGAGGTCAATCGGAGGTGAAACAGTCAGTTAGGAGTGAAATCAATCAGAATCGGAGCTAACTGAATGTAACTGGAGTGAATCTGCAGTGGTAGGTGAGCAAGTGCGCCCTTCTCTGGCAGTAGGTGAGAAGAGGGCACCTTTCAGCTTGGGAGGGCTAAAACTCTGTGGTAAGTGGCTCCCGGGTGCTAGAAGAAGGTGGATAAGGTGCTGGAGGCATCAAACTGGTGACTGGACTGCATATCCTGAAATAGATCATGCAAGATCCTGAAGTAGATATGTATCCTGAAATAGATATCAGGCCGTGAATGTGTCAAATAAAGTAGTGAACCAATCAACTGTCGATACATACTGCAATCTGCAAGCGGTGTGGAATCTCCCTCCAGAAGACTGATTCCTGAGAGGAATGGGAACGGGGATGCCTTACATTCAGCCATATTAAACTTCAATAACAGTTCGGAAGCATATTTTTGCTGAGATATAGTGATCCCATCAAAATTTTGAGCTATCTCCAAGCCCAAAAAGTGACTCAGCAAGCCCAAATCGCTCATGTCAAAAGCTAGATTTAAGGCAGATTTTAGCTTGTTTATTGAAGTAAGTGTGCTACCAGTAATAAGCAGATCATCAACATAAAGTACAATAACCAACAAATTACCTTTAACTCGCTGAAGATAGACATTCGGATCAGATTTGCATCTTTGGAAATTCTGAGAAAGAAGGAAGGAGTCCATCTTTGCGTACCAAGCTCTTGGGGCCTGTTTTAACCCGTACAAAGACTTCTTCAATCTACAAACCAATGATGGATCTGATGTATAACCCTATGGCTGCTGCATATAGACCTCTTCAGCAAGGTCTCCATGTAAAAATGCACTCTTCACATCCATGTGATGCACCTCCCAGTGCTTGGATGCGGCAATAGCTAAAACAAGGCGGATGGAATCCATCTTTGCAACCGGTGCAAAGGTCTCTATGTAGTCCACTCCTTGGACTTGGGAAAAACCTTTTGCCACCAACCTTGCTTTATATTTGCTGATAGTGCCATCAGCAGCAACTTTAGTACGGTAGACCCATTTACACTTCACTAATTTTCTTCCAGGTGGAAGAGAAACTAGCTCCCATGTATTGTTCTTTTGAAGAGAACTGTACTCTTCATCCATGGCATCTTTCCATCTCGGATCTCGATGGGCTGAATAGTATGATTGGGGATCTGAACCAGCCATCAAATAACAAATCTCAGGAAGAAATGGATCAGCAATAGAAAGAGCCATACCTGCCCTTTGAAAGTCTCCTCTTGTTCGTCTCGGATCAGCAGGATTTCCAAGACTAGAACCAGCAGATTGTAGAGTATTTTGGGCCCACTTTGGTAACCGAGGGGGATTTGATTGGTCGGATTCCGAACCTGATATGTCATGATCATCATATGCTGCTACAATATCAGAAATATCAGAACTCATACCTTCATTATCGCTGCTCGAATCTTCTTCTGGTGAAGGCGGTGAATCGGCAGTTTTCTCCTCAACTAGTTGCAATTCTTGAAGCGGTTCTTCAAACTGCACACTGCGCTCTATGAATATCTTTTTAGATCTGATATCCATGAGTTTATATGCTTTTGATTCTTCCCCATATCCTATCAATATGCACTCGATACTTTGTGGATCCAAAGCTCGTCTCTTCTCAGAAGGAATTCTAGCCCATGCAGTAGAGCCAAAAACTCTCAAATTGGACACATCCGGTTTGTGACCAAAGAATGCTTCGAAAGGAGAAATACCTTTCACGGATGAATGTGGAACTCGGTTCTGTATATATGAAGCAACATTGATTGCTTCAGCCCAAATATTTTCAGCCAAACCTTTTGATTCAATCATGCATGTAGCCATCTCTTTCAGTGACCGGTTTTTCCTTTCCGCTACACCGTTCTGCTGGGGTGTGTAGGGAACTGTATGTTGGATCTTGATTCCTCTTTGGGAACAAAGTTGCAGAAACTCGGACTTGATATATTCCCCACCATTATCAGATCTAAGAGCTTTGATCTTGCTCTCAGTGGTGGTCTCAACAGAAGCCTTAAAATCCTTGAATTTTCCAAGCACTTCTGACTTGTTTTTGAGAAAGAATACCCATGTAAAGCGAGAATAATCATCAATAAATGTCAAAACATACCTTGAACCATTTAATGACATATGGGGCAGCGGACCGCTGATATCAGAATGGATCAATCCCAAAATAGTAGAGGCTCTGCTAGCCTTGCCGCGGTCGAATCTGTGCTCGGGGTGCTTCCCAATAATGCAACCGGTGCATATTCCCTTCGAGGAACGGAGTTGTGGAAGCCCATCAACCATGGATTTATTTGATAGCAGTAGCAAATACTTATAATTTAGATGTCCAAATCTTTCATGCCAAAGCCTACTAACCGCATTACCATGTGTGCGAAGAGCAGTGGGCTTTGCAAGCGGAATAAAGTGCGAAAACTCATAACATTTTGCAGTGTGGTTTGCCTTTCCAACCGCAACTAGTCTTCCACTTTTGATATCAGAAATTTCAACTGTATTAGGGCTGAATGTGACTTTCTTTGGATCACCAGTATGTGTCATTTGATACACAGAAAGGAGATTCGAAGCTAAGGAAGGCACATAGAGAACATTCTGAAAGCATCCATGTTCTACATGAATCGTACCTTTGCCCTTTGAAGAAATTTTTGAGTCATCTCCCAAATGGATGGGGATGGAGCTGTTTGGATCGAATGAGGAAAAAGAATCAATGTTTGCAGCCATATGATTTGATGCACCCGAATCTATCAAGAGAGTTGAGGGCTTCGAAACCGTTGCCATGAGTGCTTGTCCTCTTTCATGATCATCATTCCGATCTTTCTTCCTTGCACCGTCAGGAAGGGTTATGTTGTTCTTTTCCAAAAGGAGGGCCATTTGATCTATAGTCTTCTTCATACATGAACTTTCGGGATGAAAGCCACGGTTACAATAAGAACATTTAGATTTTTGGTTACCTTCTTTGCCCTTTTGCTTGGATTTCGAACTGGATGGTGCATCCGTTTGCTTGCCTTTGTCTTTTTGCTTGTGAGGCTCGAATTTGGGCTTCTCCTTCTTTAGCTTTCCTTTACCATTCGAGATCTTGGGTCCTTGAACAAATAGGGCTGAATCTTTGGAGTTTATGGACCCCATTTGAATCAACTTGTCATGCTCTTTCGTAACGGACTCAATGAAGGCATTCAAGGTAGGCATCTTCCAATTCGGGGTAGTTAGCCGACCGGAATTGAAAGTAGAGACAAATACCGAATAATCTTTCCCAAGCTTGCTTAGAATGGAGAGGATCAACTGCTTATCCTCTTTGATAACACCACTGTTCTTCAATTGCAAGTTCAAGTTCTTGAATTTTGTGAAGAATTCATTGATGGTCTCGAAATTCTCAGGATTAAGGCCAATCAATTCATTCTCTAATTGAAAAGCCCTAAGCTCATCCTGCTTGCCGAATAGTGTCTCAAGTTGCTCCCATATGGCTTTTGGAGTCTTCAATCCGCTGAGATGGAAGTGAAGATCCTTGGAGATGGAGAGACAAAGAAGACCGTAAGCTTCATCAAGCTTGTTGTAGTGTTTGGTTCTTTCTGCTACATTGTTTGGCTCCAATTCAAGACCAAGAGTGACTCGGTAGTAACCTTTTGAACGTAATATGATCTCCATATCATCTTTCCAATCAAAATAATTGAATGGGGTGAGGATAGGCTTTGAAGAAGAGTATTCCATTACAAGGATTGAGTCAACTGTTGAAGAGGAAGCTTGCATGCAGACTAGAGCGAATGGAATTGCTGTAGAAAGGCTTGCATGCAGAAGGTAGCGAATGCAATTGGAGGAGACAATAAACCTGTAAATCACATCAAAACAACCACAATAAGGTCGAACAATCCACCCTTTGAGAGTTGCATCACACCTGGGATTGGATTTCAAGCAATGTTGAATGGGTCCAATGTATCAAATCCAGGAATTATGTGGTAACTCAAGCTTATGGAGTGGTATTGGAATAATTTTCAAGCTTTGCATGCACAGGAGCGAATGCCCTTGAGATATCTCATGCCAAACTTATTGCAATTTTTAGCAATTCAGTCAAATCTTCTTGTATAAACACCTGTAGAAAAGAGATCTTGTCCCTGCAATGGCTCTGATACCATGTAAAATTAGTCACAGCAGATCTAATGAACAAGTAAATCAATCACAACAGATGAACATAGAAAATATGGTGCAAAACTGTGCAAAACATGCAGCAGTGCTCTCTATCCCAGAAAGGGTGAATGAATTACAATACAATCCAATGTCTGTCAATGGCAATTCGAATTGACTAAGTAGGCCATTCGAATCACTGAAATGGAGTAGCTTGACTCTATCTAGGAGTCCTCATCAATCATCGGTGGTGCTCATCAATCACACCAACCAGTCATCCAGGTGTCAAGCTGAGTCTAACTGATCATAATAAATGTAACTGAAGTGTGTAGCACTGATATAGGATCTGGAGGCTCAGTGGGGGCGCATGGGAGGCTAACTGGAGTCAGAACAAGTCACCTAATCGAACTGGAGGTCAATCGGAGGTGAAATAGTCAGTTAGGAGTGAAATCAATCAGAATCGGAGCTAACTGAATGTAACTGGAGTGAATCTGCAGTGGTAGGTGAGCAAGTGCGCCCTTCTCTGGCAGTAGGTGAGAAGAGGGCGCCTTTCAGCTTGGGAGGGCTAAAAATCTGTGGTAAGTGGCTCCCGGGTGCTAGAAGAAGGTGGATAAGGTGCTGGAGGCATCAAACTGGTGACTGGACTGCATATCCTGAAATAGATCATGCAAGATCCTGAAGTAGATATGTATCCTGAAATAGATGATCCTGAAATAGATTTGGATGTCCCATTTGTAGACATGCATGCACAACAACTTTCGTGACGTTACGAGCTAATTTCACACCCTTTAAGCTCAAGTCTAACGAAAACGCATGGTGGCGTTTCGACTTTGACCAACTTTTGGGAGTTTAAATTTGAAAATAGATTTGGATGTCCCGTTGGTAGACAAGTGCACATGCCAACTTTCATGACGTTCCGAGCTATTTTCTTCCCCTTTAAGCCCAACTCTAGAGAAAACGCACGGTCGTGTTTCGGCTTTGAGCTACTTCTCGGAATTGAAAATTGAGAATAGATTTGGATGTCCCATTTGTAGATATGCGTGCACAGCAACTTTCGTGACGTTACGAGCTAATTTTACACCCTTTAAGCTCAAGTTTAGATAAAACGCATGGTGGCGTTTCAGCTTTGACCAACTTCTTGGAATTGAAATTTGAGAATAGATTTGGATGTCCCATTGGTAGACAAGTGCGCACGCCAACTTTCGTGACGTTCCGAGCTATTTTCTCGCCCTTTAAGCCCAAGTCGAGCGAAAACGCACCGTCAATTTTAAACTTTGACCAACTTCTCGGAATTTAAATTTGAGAATAGATTTGGATGTCCCATTGGTAGACAAGCGTCCACACCAACTTTCGTTACATTCCGAGCTATTTTCATCCCATTTAAGCCCAACTCTAGAGAAAACACACGGTCGCATTTCATCCTTGACCAACTTCTCAGAATTGAAAATTGAGAATAGATTTGGATGTCCCATTTGTAGACATGCGCGCACAACAACTTTCATGACGTTACGAGCTAATTTCATGCCCTTTATTCCCAAGTATAGTGAAAACCCATGGTGGCATTTCGACTTTGACCAACTTCTGGGAATTGAAATTTGAAAATAGATTTGGATGTCCCATTGGTAGACAAGCGTCCACACCAACTTTCGTGACATTCCGAGCTATTTTCTTCCCATTTAAGCCCAACTCTGGAGAAAACGCACGGTCGCGTTTCATCTTTGACCAACTTCTCGTAATTGAAAATTGAGAATAGATTTGGATGTCCCATTTGTAGACATACGCGCACAACAACTTTCGTGACATTACGAGCTAATTTCACACCCTTTAAGCCCAAGTCTAGCGAAAATGCACGATCGAGTTTCAACTTTGACCAACTTCTCGGAATTGAAATTTGAGAATAGTTTTGGATGTCCCATTGGTAGACAAGCGTCCACACCAACTTTCATGACGTTCCGAGCTATTTTCTCCCCCTTTAAGCCCAAGTCTAGCGAAAACGCACGGTCGACTTTCGAATTTGACCAACTTCTCGGAATTGAAAATTGAGCATAGATTTGGATGTCCCGTTGGTAGACAAATGCGCACACCAACTTTCGTGACGTTCTAAGCTATTTTCTCACCCTTTAGCCTAAGTCTAACGAAAATGCACGGTCGATATTGAACTTTGACCAACTTCTCGGCATTTAAATTTGAGAATAGATTTGGATGTCACATTGGTAGACGAGCGTCCACGTCCCGAGCTATTTTCTCACCCTTTAAGCTTAAGTCTAGCGAAAATGCATGGTCAATTTTCAACTTTGACCAACTTCTCGGAATTTAAATTTGAGAATAGATTTGGATGTCGCATTGGTAGACAAGCGTCCACGCCAAATTTCGTGACGTTACGAGCTAATTTCACACCCTTTAAGCCCAAGTCTAGCGAAAACGCACGGTCGAGTTTCGAATTTGACCAACCACTCAGAATTGAAAATTGAGCAGAGATTTGCATGTCCCGTTGTTAGACAAATGCGCACGCCAACTTTCGTGACATTCCGACCTATTTTCACTCCCTTTAAGCCCAAGTCTAGCGAAAATGCAGGGTCGATTTTCAACTTTGACCAACTTCTCGGAATTCAAATTTGAAAATAGATTTGGATGTCACATTGGTAGACGAGCGTCCACGCCAACTTTCGTGACGTTCCGAGCTATTTTCACACCCTTTAAGCCCAAGTCTAGCGAAAATGCACGATCGAGTTTCAACTTTGACCAACTTCTCGGAACTGAAATTTGAGAATAGTTTTGGATGTCCAATTGGTAGACAAGCGTCCATTCCAACTTTCGTGACGTTCCGAGCTATTTTCTCCCCCTTTAAGCCCAAGTCTAGCGAAAACGCACGGTCGAGTTTTGAATTTGACCAACTTCTCGGAATTGAAAATCGAGCATAGATTTGGATGTCCCGTTGGTAGACAAATGCGCACGCCAACTTTCGTGACATTCCGAGCTATTTTCTAACCCTTTAAGCCTAGGTCTAGCGAAAATGCACGGTCGATTTTCAACTTTGACCAACTTCTCGGAATTTAAATTTGAGAATGGATTTGGATGTCCCGTTGGTAGACAAGTGCACACGCCAACTTTCGTGACGTTCCGAGCTATTTTCAACTTTGACCGACTTCTCGGAATTTAAATTTGAGAATGGATTTGGATGTCCCATTGGTAGACAAGTGCACACGCCAACTTTCGTGACGTTCCGAGCTATTTTCTTCCCGTTTAAGCCCAACTCTAGAGAAAACCCACGATCGTGTTTCGGCTTTGACCTACTTCTCGGAAATGAAAATTGAGAATAGATTTGGATGTCCCATTTGTAGACATGCATGCACAACAACTTTCGTGACGTTACGAGCTAATTTCACACCCTTTAAGCTCAAGTCTAACGAAAATGCATGGTGGCGTTTCGACTTTGACCAACTTTTGGGAGTTTAAATTTGAAAATAGATTTGGATGTCCCGTTGGTAGACAAGTGCACATGCCAACTTTCGTGACGGTCAAGTTTCGAATTTGACCAACTTCTCGGAATTGAAAATTGAGCATAGATTTGGATGTACTATTGGTAGACAAATGCGCACGCCATCTTTCGTCATGTTCGGAGCTATTTTCTCACCATTTAATCCTAAGTCTAGCGAAAATGCACGCCAACTTTCGTGACGTTCCGAGCTATTTTCACACCCTTTAAGGCCAAGTCTAGCGAAAACGCACGACCGAGTTTCAACTTTGACCAACTTCTCCGATTTGAAATTTGAGAATAGTTTTGGATGTCCCATTGGTAGACAAGCGTCCACACCAACTTTCGTGACGTCCCGAGCTATTTTCTCCCCCTTTAAGCCCAAGCCTAGGGAAAACGCACGATCGAGTTTCGAATTTGACCAACTTCTCGGAATTAAAAATTGAGCATAGATTTGGATTTCCCATTGGTAGAAAAATGCGCACGCCAAATTTCGTGACATTCCGAGCTATTTTCTCCCCATTTAAGCCCAAGCCTAGGGAAAACGCACGATCGAGTTTCAACTTTGACCAACTTCTCAAAATTGAAATTTGAGAATAGTTTTGGATGTCCCATTGGTAGACAAGCATCCACACCAACTTTCGTGACATTCCGAGCTATTTTCTCCCCCTTTAAGCCCAAGCCTAGGGAAAACGCACGATCGAGTTTCAACTTTGACCAACTTCTCGGAATTGAAATTTGAGAATAGTTCTGGATGTCCCATTGGTAGACAAGCATCCACACCGACATTCGTTACGTTCCGAGCTATTTTCTCCCCCTTTAAGCCCAAGTCTAGCGAAAATGCACGGTCGAGTTTCGAATTTGACCAACTTCTCGGAATTGAAAATTGAGCATAGATTTGGATATCCTGTTGGTAGACAAATGCCCACGCCAACTTTCGTGACGTTCCGAGCTATTTTCACACCCTTTAAGGCCAAGTCTAGCGAAAACGCACGACCGAGTTTCAACTTTGACCAACTTCTCCGATTTGAAATTTGAGAATAGTTTTGGATGTCCCATTGGTAGACAAGCGTCCACACCAACTTTCGTGACGTCCCGAGCTATTTTCTCCCCCTTTAAGCCCAAGCCTAGGGAAAACGCACGATCGAGTTTCGAATTTGACCAACTTCTCGGAATTAAAAATTGAGCATAGATTTGGATTTCCCATTGGTAGAAAAATGCGCATGCCAAATTTCGTGACATTCCGAGCTATTTTCTCCCCATTTAAGCCCAAGCCTAGGGAAAACGCACGATCGAGTTTCAACTTTGACCAACTTCTCAAAATTGAAATTTGAGAATAGTTTTGGATGTCCCATTGGTAGACAAGCATCCACACCAACTTTCGTGACATTTCGAGCTATTTTCTCCCCCTTTAAGCCCAAGCATAGGGAAAACGCACGATCGAGTTTCAACTTTGACCAACTTCTCGGAATTGAAATTTGAGAATAGTTTTGGATGTCCCATTGGTAGACAAGCATCCACATCGACATTCGTTACGTTCCGAGCTATTTTCTCCCCCTTTAAGCCCAAGTCTAGCGAAAATGCACGGTCGAGTTTCGAATTTGACCAACTTCTTGGAATTGAAAATTGAGCATAGATTTGGATATCCTGTTGGTAGACAAATGCCCACGCCAACTTTCGTGACGTTTCGAGCTATTTTTTCAACCTTTAAGCCCAAATCTAGCGAAAATGCACGGAGATTTTCAACTTTGACCAACTTCTCGGAATTTAAATTTGAGAATAGATTTGGATGTCACATTGGTAGACGAGCATCCACACCAACTTTCGTGACGTTCCGAGCTATTTTCACACCCTTTAAGCCCAAGTCTAGCGAAAACGCACAATCGAGTTTCAACTTTGACCAACTTCTCGGAATTGAAATTTGAGAATAGTTTTGGATGTCCCATTGGTAGACAAGCATCCACACCAACATTCGTTACGTTCCGAGCTATTTTCTCACCCTTTAAGCCTAAGTCTAGCGAAAACGCACGGTCGAGTTTCGAATTTAACCAACTTCTCGGAATTAAGAATTGAGCATAGATTTGGATGTCCTGTTGGTAGACAAATGCACACGCCAACTTTCGTGACATTCCGAGCTATTTTCTCACCCTTTAAGCCAAAGTCTAGCGAAAATGCACGGTCGATTTTCAACTTTGACCAACTTCTCTCAATTTAAATTTGAGAATAGATTTGGATGTCACATTGGTAGACGAGCGTCCACGCCAACCTTCGTGACGTTCCGAGCACTTTTCGCACCCTTTAAGCCAAAGTCTAGCGAAAACGCACGATCGAGTTTCAACTTTGACCAACTTCTCGGAATTGAAATTTGAGAATAGTTTTGGATGTCCCATTGGTAGACAAGCGTCCACACCAACTTTCCTGACGTTCCGAGCTATTTTCTCGCCCTTTAAGCCCAAGTCTAGCGAAAACGCACGGTCGAGTTTCAAATTTGACCAACCACTCAGAATTGAAAATTGAGCAGAGATTTGGATGTCCCGTTGTTAGAAAAATACGCACCCCAATTTTCGTGACGTTCCGAGCTATTTTCTAACCCTTTAAGCCTAAGTCTAGCCAAAACGCACGGTCGAGTTTCGAATTTTACCAACTTCTCGGAATTAAAAATTGAGCATAGATTTGGATGTCCTATTGGTAGACAAATGCACACGCCAACTTTCGTGACATTCTGACCTATTTTCTCTCCCTTTAAACCCAATTCTAGCGAAAATGCAGGGTCGATTTTCAACTTTGACCAACTTCTCGGAATTTAAATTTGAGAATAGATTTAGATGTCACATTGGTAGACGAGCATCTACGCCAACTTTCGTGACGTTCCTAGCTATTTGCACACCCTTTAAGCCCAAGTCGAGCGAAAACGCACGATCGAGTTTCAACTTTGACCAACTTCTCGGAATTGAAATTTGAGAATAGTTTTGGATGTCCCATTGGTAGACAAGTTTCCACGCCAACTTTCGGGACGTTCCGAGCTATTTTCGCCCCCTTTAAGCCCAAGTCTAGCGAAAACGCACGGTCGAGTTTCCAATTTGACCAACTTCTCGGAATTGAAAATTGAGCATAGATTTGGATGTCCCGTTGGTAGACAAATGCGCACACCAACGTTCGTGACGTTCTAAGCTATTTTCACCCCCTTTAAGCCCAAGTCTAGCGAAAATGCACGGTCGAGTTTCGAATTTGACCAACTTCTGGGAATTGAAAATTGAGCATAGATTTGGATGTCCCGTTGGTAGAAAAGCGTTCACACCAACTTTCGTGACGTTCCGAGCTATTTTCTCCCCCTTTAAGCCCAAGTCTAGCGAAAACGCACGATCGAGTTTCGAAGTTGACCGACTTCTCGGAATTAAAAATTGAGCATAGACTTGGCTGTCCCGTTGGTAGACAAATGCGCACGCCAACTTTTGTCACATTCCGAGCTATTTTCTCTCCCTTTAAGCCCAAGTCTAGCGAAAATGCAGGGTCGATTTTCAGCTTTGACCAACTTCTCGAAATTTAAATTTGAGAATAGATTTGGATGTCACATTGGTAGACGAGCGTCCACGCCAACTTTCATGACGTTCTGAGCTATTTTCACACCCTTTAAGCCCAAGTCTAGCGAAAACGCACGATCGAGTTTCAACTTTGACCAACTTCTCAGAATTGAAATTTGAGAATAGTTTTGGATGTCCCATTGGTAGACAAGCATCCACACCAACATTCGTTACGTTCCGAGCTATTTTCTCCCCCTTTAAGCCCAACTGTAGTGAAAACGCACGGTCGAGTTATGACTTTCACCAACTTCTCCGAATTGAAAATTGAGCATAGATTTGGATGTCCCATTTGTAGACATTCGCGCACAACAACTTTCGTCACATTATGAGCTAATTTCACACCCTTTAAGCTCAAGTCGAGCGAAAACGCATGGTCGAGTTTCGAATTGGACCAACTTCTCGGAATTGAAAATTGAGCATAGATTTGGATGTACCGTTGGTAGACAAATGCGCACGCCAACTTTCGTGACGTTTCAAGCTATTTTCTCACCCTTTAAGCCTAAGTGTAGCGAAAATGCACGGTCGATTTTCAACTTTGACCAACTTCTCGGAATTGAAATTTGAGAATAGTTTTGGATGTCCCATTGGTAGACAAGCATCCACACCAACATTCGTTACGTTCCGAGCTATTTTATCCACCTTTAAGCCCAACTGTAGCGAAAACGTATAGTCGAGTTACGACTTTCACCAACTTTTCGGAATTGAAAATTGAGCATAGATTTGGATGTGCCATTTGTAGACATTCGCGCACAACAACTTTCGTCACATTACGAGCTAATTTCACACCTTTTAAGCTCAAGTCTAGCGAACACGCATGGTGGCGTTTCGACTTTGACCAACTTCTCGGAATTGAAATATGAGAATAGATTTGGATGTCCCGTTGGTAGACAAGTGCGCACGCCAACTTTCGTGACGTTCCGAGTTATTTTCCCTCCCTTTAAGCCCAAGTCTAGCGAAAATGCACGGTCGATTTTCAACTTTGACCAACTTCTCAGAATTTAAATTTGAGAATAGATTTGGATGTCGCATTGGTAGATGAGCATCCACGCAAAATTTCGTGATGTTTCGAGCTATTTTCACGCCCTTTAAGCCCAATCTAGCAAAAACGCACGATCGAGTTTCAACTTTGACCAACTTCTCGGAATTGAAATTTGAGAATAGTTTTGGATGTCCCATTGGTAGACAAGCGTCCACACCAACTTTCGTGACGTTCCGAGCTATTTTCTCCCCCTTTAAACCCAAGTCTAGCGAAAACGCACGGTTGAGTTTTGAATTTGACCAACTTCTCGGAATTAAAAATTGAGCATAGATTTGGATGTCCCGTTGGTAGACAAATGCGCACCCCAACTTTCGTGACATTCCGAGCTATTTTCTCACCCTTTAAGCCTAAGTCTAGCGAAAATGGACGGTCGATTTTCAAGTTTGACCAACTTCTCGCAATTTAAATTTGAGAATAGATTTGGATGTCAGATTTTGAGACATGTGCGCACTACAACTTTCGTGATTTTATGAGCTAATTTCACACACTTTAATCCCAAGTCTAGAGAAAACGCATGGTGGTGTTTCGACTTTGACCAACTTCTTGGAATTTAAATTTGAGAATAGTTTTGGATGTCCCATTGGTAGACAAGCATCCACACCAACATTCGTTACGTTCCGAGCTATTTTCTCCACCTTTAAGCCCAACTGTAGCGAAAACGTACAGTCGAGTTATGACTTTCACCAACTTCTCGGAATTGAAATTTGAGAATAGTTTTGGATGTCCCATTGGTAGACAAGCATCCACACCAACATTCGTGACGTTTCGAGCTATTTTCTCCCCCTTTAATCCCAAGTCTAGCGAAAACACACGGTCGAGTTTCGAATTTGACCAACTTCTTGGAATTAAAAATTGAGCATAGATTTGGATTTCCCGTTTGTAGACAAATGGGCACGCCAACTTTCGTGACATTCCGAGCTAATTTCACACCCTTGAAGCCCAAGTCTAGGGAAAATGCATGGTCAATTTTCAATTTGACCAACCTCTCGCAATTTAAATTTGAGAATAGATTTGGATGTCACATTTGTAGACATGTGCGCACTACAACTTTCGTGATTTTACGAGCTAATCTCACACACTTTAATCCCAAGTCTAGAGAAAACGCATGGTGGCGTTTCGACTTTGACCAATTTCTTGGATTTGAAATTTGAGGATAGTTTTGGATGTCCCATTGGTAGACAAGCGTCCACAAAAACTTTCGCGACGTTCCGAGCTATTTTCTCCCCCTTTAAGCCCAAGTCTAGCGAAAACGCACGGTCGAGTTTCGAATATGACCAACTTCTCAAAATTTAAAATTGAGCATAGATTTGGATTTCCCGTTGGTAGAAAAATGCACACGCCAAATTTCATGACGTTCCGGGCTAATTTCACACCCTTTAAGCCCAAGTATAGGGAAAACGCACGGTCAATTTTCAACTTTGACCAACCTCTCGCAATTTAAATTTGAGAATAGATTTGGATGTCACATTTGTAGACATGTGCGCACTACAACTTTCGTGATTTTACGAGCTAATCTCACACACTTGAATCCCAAGTCTAGAGAAAATGCATGGTGGCGTTTCGACTTTGACCAATTTCTTGGATTTGAAATTTGAGAATAGTTTTGGATGTCCCATTGGTAGACAAGCGTCCACAAAAACTTTCGCGACGTTCCGAGCTATTTTCTCCCCCTTTAAGTCCAAGTCTAGCGAAAATGCACGGTCAAGTTTTGAATATGACCAACTTCTTAGAATTTAAAATTGAGCATAGATTTGGATTTCCCGTTGGTAGAAAAATGCACACGCCAAATTTCGTGACGTTCCGAGCTAATTTCACACCCTTTAAGCCCAACTCTAGGGAAAACGCACGGTCAATTTTCCACTTTGACCAACCTCTCGCAATTTAAATTTGAGAATAGATTTGGATGTCACATTTGTAGACATGTGAGCACTACAACTTTCGTAATTTTACGAGCTAATCTCACACACTTTAATCCCAAGTCTAGAGAAAATGCATGGTGGCGTTTCGACTTTGACCAATTTCTTGGATTTGAAATTTGGGAATAGTTTTGGATGTCGCATTGGTAGACGAGCGTCAACGCCAACTTTCGTGACGTTCCGAGCTAATTTCACACCCTTTAAGCCCAAGCCTAGGGAAAACGCACGATCGAGTTTCGACTTTGACCAAATTCTCAGAATTGAAAATCGAGCATAGATTTGGATGTCCCGTTGGTAGACAAGTGCGCACGCCAACTTTCGTGACGTTCTGAGCTAATTTCACACCCTTTAAGCCCAAGTCTAGGGAAAATGCACGGTCAATTTTCAACTTTGACCAACCTCTCGCAATTTAAATTTGAGAATAGATTTGGATGTCACATTTGTAGACATGTGCGCACTACAACTTTCGTGATTTTACGAGCTAATCTCACACACTTTAATCCCAAGTCTAGAGAAAACGCATGGTGGCGTTTCGACTTTGACCAATTTCTTGGATTTGAAATCTGAGAATAGTTTTGGATGTCCCATTGGTAAACAAGCGTCCACACAAACTTTCCCGACGTTCCGAGCTATTTTGTCCCCCTTTAAGCCCAAGTCTAGCGAAAACGCACGGTCGAGTTTCGAATTTGACCAACTTCTCAAAATTAAAAATTGAGCATAGATTTGGATTTCCTGTTGGTAGAAAAATGCACACGCCAAATTTCGTGACGTTCCGAGCTAATTTCACACCCTTTAAGCCCAAGTCTAGGGAAAACGCACCGTCAATTTTCAACTTTGACCAACCTCTCGCAATTTAAATTTGAGAATAGATTTGGATGTCACATTTGTAGACATGTGCTCACTACAACTTTAGTGATTTTATGAGCTAATCTCACACACTTTAATCCCAAGTCTAGAGAAAACGCATGGTGGCGTTTCAACTTTGACCAATTTCTTGGATTTGAAATTTGAGAATAGTTTTGGATGTCCCATTGGTAGACAAGCGTCCACACCAACTTTAGTGACTTTCCAAGCTATTTTCTCCTGTAGTGAAAACGTATGGTCGAGTTTCAACTTTCACCAACTTCTCGTAATTGAAGATTGAGCATAGGTTTGGATGTCCCATTTTTAGACATTTGCGCACAACAACTTTCGTGACATTATGGGCTAATTTCACACCCTTTAAGCCCAAGTATAGCGAAAATGCACAATCGAGTTTCAACTTTGACCAACTTCTCGGAATTGAAATTTGAGAATAGTTTTGGATGTCCCATTGGTAGACAAGCGTCCACACCAACTTTCGTGACGTTCTGAGCTATTTTCTCCCCCTTTAAGCCCAAGTCTAGCGAAAACGCACAGTCGAGTTTCAAATTTGACCAACTTCTCGAAATTGAAAATTGAGCATACATTTGGATTTCCCGTTGGTAGACAAATGTGCACGCCAACTTTCATGACATTCCGAGCTATTTTCTCACCCTTTAAGCCTAAGTCTAGCGAAAATGCACGATCGATTTTCAACTTTGACCAACTTCTCGGAATTTAAATTTGAGAATAGATTTGGATGTCACATTGGTAGATGAGCGTCCACGCCAACTTTCGTGACGTTCCCAGCTATTTTCACACCCTTTACGCCCAAGTCTAGCGAAAACGCACGATCGAGTTTCAACTTTGACCAACTTCTCGGAATTGGAATTTGAGAATAGTTTTGGATGTCCCATTGGTAGACAAGCGTCCACACAAACTTTCGTGACGTTCCGAGCTATTCTCTCCCCCTTTAAGCCCAAGTCTAGCGAAAACGCACGGTCGAGTTTCGAATTTGACCAACTTCTCGGAATTGAAAATTGAGCATAGATTTGGATTTCCCGTTGGTAGAAAAATGCACACGCCAACTTCCGTGACGTTCCGAGCTATTTTCTCACCCTTTAATCCTAAGTCTAGCGAAAACGCACGGTCGAGTTTCGAATTTGACCAACTTCTCAAAATTAAAAATTGAGCATAGATTTGGATGTCTTGTTGGTAGACAAATGCACACGCCAACTTTCGTGACATTCCGAGCTATTTTCTCACCCTTTAAGCCCAAGTCTAGCGAAAATGCACGGTCGATTTTCAGCTTTGACCAACTTCTCGGAATTTAAATTTGAGAATAGATTTGGATGTCACATTGGTAGACGAGCGTCCACGCCAAGTTTCGTGACGTTCCGAGCTTTTTTCACACCCTTTAAGCCCAAGTCTAGCGAAAATGCACGATTGAGTTTCAACTTTGACCAACTTCTCAGAATTGAAATTTGAGAATAGTTTTGGATGTCCCATTGGTAGACAAGCGTCCACACCAACTTTCATGACGTTCCCAGCTATTTTCTCGCCCTTTAAGCCCAAGTCTAGCGAAAACGCACGGTCAAGTTTTGAATTTGACCAACCACTCAGAATTGAAAATTGAGCAGAGATTTGGATGTCCCGTTGTTAGACAAATACGCACACCAACTTTCGTGACGATCCGAGCTATTTTCTCACCCTTTAAGCGTAAGTCTAGCGAAAATGCACGGTCGAGTTTCGAATTTGACCAACTTCTCGGAATTAAAAATTGAGCATAGATTTGGATGTCCCGTTGGTAGACAAATGCGCACGCCAACTTTCGTGACGTTCCGAGCTATTTTCCCTCCCTTTAAGCCCAAGTCTAGCGAAAACGCACGATCGAGTTTCAAGTTTGACCAACTTCTCGGAACTGAAATTTGAGAATAGTTTTGGATGTCCCATTGGTAGACAAGCATCCACACCAACATTCGTGACGTTCCGAGCTATTTTCTCCCCCTTTAAGCCCAAGTCTAGCGAAAACGCACGGTCGAGTTTCGAATTTGAGCAACTTCTCGGAATTAAAAATTGAGCATAGATTTGGATTTCCCGTTTGTAGACAAATGCGCACGCCAACTTTCGTGACATTCTGAGCAATTTTCTCACCCTTTAAGCCTAAGTCTATCGAAAATGCACGGTTGATTTTCAACTTTGACCAACTTCTAGGAATTTAAATTTGAGAATGGATTTGGATGTCCCGTTGGTAGACAAGCGTCCACGCCAACGTTCATGACGTTCCAAGTTATTTTCTTCCCCTTTAGGCCCAACTCTAGAGAAAACGCACGATCGTGTTTCATCTTTGACCTACTTCTCGTAAATGAAAATTGAGAATAGATTTGGATGTCCCATTTGTAGACATGCATGCACAACAACTTTCGTGACGTTACGAGGTAATTTCACACCCTTTAAGCTCAAGTCTAACGAAAACGCATGGTGGCGTTTCGACTTTGACCAACTTTTGGGAGTTTAAATTTGAAAATAGATTTGGATGTCCCGTTGGTAGACAAGTGCACATGCCAACTTTCATGACGTTCCGAGCTATTTTCTTCCCCTTTAAGCCCAACTCTAGAGAAAACGCACGGTCGTGTTTCGGCTTTGAGCTACTTCTCGGAATTGAAAATTGAGAATAGATTTGGATGTCCCATTTGTAGACATGCGTGCACAGCAACTTTCGTGACGTTACGAGCTAATTTTACACCCTTTAAGCTCAAGTTTAGATAAAACGCATGGTGGCGTTTCAGCTTTGACCAACTTCTTGGAATTGAAATTTGAGAATAGATTTGGATGTCCCATTGGTAGACAAGTGCGCACGCCAACTTTCGTGACGTTCCGAGCTATTTTCTCGCCCTTTAAGCGCAAGTCTAGCGAAAACGCACGGTCGAGTTTCGAATTTGACCAACCACTCAGAATTGAAAATTGAGCAGAGATTTGGATGTCCCGTTGTTAGACAAATACGCACGCCAACTTTCGTGACGTTCCGAGCTATTTTCTCGCCCTTTAAGCCCAAGTCTAGCGAAAATGCACGATCGAGTTTCAACTTTGACCAACTTCTCGGATTTGAAATTTGAGAATAGTTTTGGATGTCACATTGGTAGACGAGCGTCCACGCCAACTTTCGTGACGTTCCGAGCTATTTTCATACCCTTTAAGCCCAAGTCTAGCGAAAGCGCACGATTGAGTTTCAACTTTGACCAACTTCTTGGAATTGAAAATTGAGAATAGATTTGGATGTCCCATTTGTAGACATGCGCGCACAGCAACTTTCATGACGTTACGAGCTAATTTCACGCCCTTTATTCCCAAGTATAGTGAAAACCGACTTTGACCAACTTCTCGGAATTGAAATTTGAGAATAGTTTTGGATGTCCCATTGGTAGACAAGCATCCACACCAAGTCTAGCGAAAATTGTGAGGCACCTGCAACAATTAATTAACAAGAATACGCGAAATAGCAGAAATGACAGAACTCAGAATCACTTTTGTATTGATCACAGTCCACTTCGAGGGGGCAACCTCCTTTGAGCAAGCTCAATACAAATAACTTCACGGTGCCTTCATAGGTCTCAACACACACTTATATACTAATTCTAGGCGCCAATACTATGGGTCGAAACCATGGGCCGTTACAAACTATGGATCAACAATACTACGGGCGACTTACAAAGCATATGCACCAACAACAATAACACAACTATTGATCAACAAATACTACGGGACGACTTACAAAGCATATGCGTCCAATAACAACATACTAACAAAGTAAAGACATGGGTTCCTAACATCCCCTCCCCCTTGAAAAAAAAGCTTTGTCCTCAAAGCTTTAGATGTGGAAATTGTTGTTGAATCTGAAGGAGTGGTTCCCATGTAGCATCCTCTGGTTGCATGCCGTGCCACTGAATCAAGACCTCTGTGATAGAGCGGGAGCGAAGCTGACGTGTGCGCCGATTGAGGATGGCCTCTGGCTCCAAAAGGATGGATCCTTCATTATCCAATTCGGGTAAAATCGTTTGGCCGCTGATGTTGGTGCCAAGAACTTTCTTCAGACAAGAGACATGAAAGACTGGATGAATGCGGGAAGAAGGAGGAAGTTACAATTTATAAGCGACAGACCCAATCTTCTGAAGAATCCGATATGGCCCATAGAACTTTGGAGCGAGCTTATGACGTCCTTTGAGTTTCAAGGAGGATTGTTTGTACGGCTGGAGACGAAGAAAAACCATATCGCCGACTTGAAAGGTGCGCTCTGAACGGTGCTGATCAGCTTGTTGCTTCATGCAATTCCTTGCCATGTGAAGATTGTCCTGCAAAATGTGAAGAATCTGATCTCGGTTGCGAAGGACCCTGTCAACTTCCTGAACTGGTGAACTGGTGGGGGTGTATGGAAGAAGAGCTGGAGGCGCCTGACCATAGACTGCTTCATATGGGGTCATTTTGGAGGCAGTGTGGTAAGAGGTATTATACCACCATTCAGCGAGAGGGAGCCACTTTTCCCACTGATGTTGTTGTTCCGAGGTGAAGCAACGAAGATAAGTTTCCAAGCATTTATTAACAACTTCAGTCTGACCATCTGTTTGTGGGTGATACCCTGAACTCATCTTCAGTTTGGTGCCAGTGTGACGAAATAGTTCTGTCCAAAAATGACTAGTGAAATTCGCATCACGATCCGAGACAATGGAAGAAGGGATGCCATGAAGACGAAAGATCTGGTCCATAAAAATTTGAGCGACGGAGGAGGCTGTATAGGGATGGCTGAGAGCACAAAAATGACTATATTTGGAGAGACGATCAACCACAACGAGAATCACTGTCTTTCCGCCAGATTTAGGGAGCCCTTCGATGAAATCCATAGAAATATCTGTCCAAATCCGTGTAGGTATGGGCAAGGGTTCAAGCAATCCTGGAAGGAGTGTTGTTTCACCCTTATTGCGCTGGCAGGTATCACATTCGGCCACCATCTGTTGAATTGTCCTTTTCATGCCCTGCCAAAAGAAGTTACGCCGTGCTCGTTCATATGTTTTGAGGAACCCAGAGTGCCCGGCTGATGGAGAAGCATGGAGTTCATAGAAGACAGCCTGTTGGAGATCTGTGCTCTGGGGAAGCACCAGACGACCCTTGTATCGCAGAGAAGCACCATCCCAAGAGTAATGTGGGACCGCAGAAGGATTGTTGGTCAAGCGCTGGATGATCTGAGATAAGGAAGAGTCATTGACATAACCCTGTTGAACAGATTGCAACCAATTTGGAACAGGCATAGAAATAGCTGAAAGAGAACCTTGGCCATCAAATGTACGAGAAAGAGCATCTGCCACAATATTGTCTTTACCCTTCTTGTAAGTGATCTCATAGTCATAACCCATGAGTTTGCTAACCCATTTCTGTTGTGCCGGGGAGGAGACACGCTGGTCCAAGAAATATTTCAAACTCTGGTGATCAGTCTTGATGCAGAAATGATTCCCTAATATGTATGGACGCCACTTCTGTACTGCATGCAAAATAGCCATCATTTCCTTCTCATAGGTAGAGGCAGCTAAATTCTTACCGGAAAGGGCTTTGCTGGTGAATGCAATGGGGTGTTCATCTTGAAGGAGAACAACACCAAGTCCATTGCTGCAAGCATCACTCTCAATCGTGAAGGGCTTGGAAAAATCGGGCATAGCTAGCACAGGTGTAGTACACATAGCTTGTTTTAGTTTGTCAAATGCACACTGAGCAGCAGGTGTCCATGTAAAAGCATCTTTTTTCAATAGGGCAGTTAATGGAGCTGCAATCTTCCCATAATCCTTGACAAACTTGCGGTAGTAGCCAGTCAACCCCAAAAAACCACGAAGGCTCTTGAGTGTCTGAGGACGTGGCCAATTGTTCATGGCATCGATTTTGGCAGGATCCACGCGAACCCCTTGTGCTGAGATAATGTGCCCGAGATACTCAACTTCCTTTTGTCCAAAAACACATTTAGACTGCTTGGCATGGAGATGATGGTTAGAGAAAAGTTGCATGACAAGATCCAGATGCTGGAGATGTTCATCCCATGTTTTACTGTAGATGAGGATATCATCAAAGAATACCAGAATGAATTTCCGCAAGTAGGGTCGAAATATTTTATTCATTAAGGCCTAGAATGTGGAAGGAGCATTAGTGAGGCCAAAGGGCATGACCAAAAACTCATAATGGCCATCATGTGTGCGGAAAGCTGTTTTAGGAATATCCTCCTCATGAACCCGAATTTGATGATACCCAGAGCGAAGATCCAACTTGGAGAAAAAGTGAGCCCCATGAAGCTCATCAAGAAGCTCATCAACAACAGGAATTGGAAACTTATCCTTGATGGTGAGGTGATTAAGTGCTCGGAAGTCAATGCAAAGGCGCCATGACCCATCTTTTTTGCGGACAAGAATAACTGGAGAAGAAAAAGAACTAGTGCTTGGGCGAATAATACCTTGCTTCAATAAGTCCCGCACGAGCATTTCAATCTCTGTTTTTTGGTGAAACGGGTAGCGATAGGGCCTGATGTTGGGAGGAACGCTGCCAGGAAGGAGCTGAATACGATGGTCTTCTGGCCGGGAAGGTGGTAATCCCACTGGTTCAGCAAAGACACCTGTATATCGATTCAGAATTTGTTGTAGATCCAAAGGAGTAGTGGAGACCGCGGATGGTTGCATCTGGATGGAACTGATCTGAGCGATGACACCATGTGAACTCTTCTTGAGGAGTTTCTCCATGCGATGTGAACTGATGATGCTGAGAGAACCTGGTTGTAATCCTGTCAATGTGTGTTTGTGTCCATTGAGGGAAAACTGCATCCAAAGTTCGGCAAAATCCCATAAGATAGGGCCGAGTGTGCGTAGCCATTGAGCGCCCAAAACCACATCACATCCGCCTAAGGGAAAGGCAAACATGTCAGAGCGCAGGATATAATCTCCCATAGAGATACGCACATTTCGACACTTCCCTTTGCAAGGTAAGGTGCCCCCATTGGCAATCATGACTTCAAAGTTGGAGCAAGGATGGATAAAACAATCAGCTTGTTTGGCGATCCGAGGGTCGATGAAATTATGAGTGCTACCAGAATCAATGAGGATTGTAAGAGGAAGCTTCTTGAAGTAACCCCTGACCCGCATTGTTTGGGGGGTGGTGATTCCAGCTAAAGCATGGAGAGATATCTCTGGCTGGTCATCCTGAGACGGAGGGTCAATAGGCGGTTCCTGAATGTCGACTGGAGCATCCAGTGTTTCTGGATCTTCGTCACCCATTTCAGAGGCTGGCGGAGACTCCACATCCAGGAGATAGAGCTTTTGCTGATCACATCGATGTCCCCGAGTGAATTTCTCATCACAATTATAACAAAGCCCCTTTTCTTTGCGTGCTTGCATCTCTGCTTCAGATAAACGCTTGATAGGAGTCGGTCGAGGAGCCTGCGGTATAGGTGGTCGCTGAGAACCCATATTTCTGAAGGGAACAAAAGTGGGCTTGGAGCGTTGCTGGGATGCAATCTTGTCTTCTGCCAACTTAGCCAACCCGAGTGCTTCCATCATTGTGTTGGGACAGAACATTTTGACCTCCGAGCGAATGGCATCCTTTAGACCACTGATAAAACAACTCCGATAAAATTCATCAGTCAATCCTTCGGTGTGGTTGGCTAGATTCTCAAATTCGGTTTGATACTCTCTCACAGTGCCAGTTTGGAGAAGTTTAGTGAGGGCTCCTGTAAAGTCATCAAAAGCACTAGGACCAAATCGTTGCAAAAGGAGCTGACAAAAGTCTGGCCAGTTGGGCTCTGGATGAGCCTTGATGTACCAACGGTACCATTGAAGAGCTTCCTGTTCCAAATGAAAGGATGCCAACGGAACTTTGTTGACATCAAAAGTATTATGCAGACTGAAATACTGTTCTGCACGATAGATCCATCCAGTTGGATCGGTACCATTGAAGCGAGGAAAATCAAGCTTCGGACCACGGAAATTGCTGGAAGAAGAGAACCCATTGTCTACTGAAGACTCGGACTGCCGTTTGTTGTTCATAGCTGAATGTTCAAGATGGAGACCAAGAAATTTTTCATCCAGATCCTGGAGTTTGGCTTGGATGGCTGCAAGGGCTTCCTCCATGGTTTTTGCTCCTGCACGGGTGACAACCATAACCAGGGATTTTTTTTTTTTTTTTTTTTGACTGGGTAGGAAAACAAAAACAGGAACTACTTCAGTAAAGGAAAATTTGGATTCGAGAAAAAATCAGAAGGGTAATTGGAGTTTGACTCGTTTTTTGGACACTGTTGGATAGACAGGGAAGCAAAAATGAGGATTTTAGCAGCAGGGTGAAAGGATGGGAAAATTTGGCAGAGGGGAACAAAGAAGCAGAATTCAGAAAGGAACTCTGTGGTAAAAATTGAAGGTGATTGGGTGAAATCTGAGGAAGTTATGGCAAACCCGAAAAATAGACAAATGTGGGATTTCGGGCTATAGGAAAGGGAATTGAGGATAGGGTCCTCAGGGATGAAATATGCAGAATGGAATGACGGGGGTTCCCTGAAATTTTCAAGGAAAACAGAGGTAAAACAAGGGAGATATGGAGAAAAAACGGAATTTTATACTCGTTTCTTTTTTTTTTTTTTTTTATTTTATTTTATTTTTTACAGACTGGAGCGGCTACGGCTCTGCTTGCAGAATGGGATTTCTGGTTCGAAGGATTCTGGAGCAACGCCGAACGGCTGGACCTGGAACGGTTTGCAAAATGAATCTGAAACGGCGCAGCAGTGATCGACAATAGTTCAGCTGGAAGTAGATATGGACCCCAGGTATGTGCGGCTTCCTAACAGTTCAGGGTTTTCACTCGGCCACCAATGCTGTCTGACGGCTTGCGTATTGGGGCAGTACCCCTCACTCCACGGCTCAGGTAAAACTGATAACCGCTTTGCCACAAACGACAGCTCTTGGTTTACCTCACGGGTGGGAACTAGTCAATCAGGTAGGGGTCGTTGCCCTTTTCGCCGGCAGGTCCTCTCAATGGGCCAGCTACTTCGGGGTTCCTGTGGTACTCCTCACAATGAGTTTTAGGGCTTATGCCCAAGTACTTCCCACAGTTAAGCGGATAGGGATTATTCCCAAATCCGAACCTGCAACAGATGTGAAAAAAAATTTTGGCAGAAATTTCACCCAGCGAGCCCAAGAAAGTGCTCTGATACCAGATGTGAGGCACCTGCAACAATTAATTAACAAGAATACACGAAATAGCAGAAATGACAGAACTCAGAATCACTTTTGTATTGATCACAGGCCACTTCGAGGGGGCAACCTCCTTTGAGTAAGCTCAATACAAATAACTTCACGGTGCCTTCATAGGTCTCAACACACACTTATATACTAATTCTAGGCGCCAATACTATGGGTCGAAACCATGGGCCGTTACAAACTATGGATCAACAATACTACGGGCGACTTACAAAGCATATGCGCCAACAACAATAACACAACTATTGATCAACAAATACTACGGGACGACTTACAAAGCATATGCGTCCAATAACAACATACTAACAAAGTAAAGACATGGGTTCCTAACAAAAATGCACGGTCGATTTCCAACTTTGACCAACTTCTCGAAATTTAAATTTGAGAATGGATTTGGATGTCACACCCTCTAAGCTCAAGTCTAGCGAACATGCATGGTGGCGTTTCGACTTTGACCAACTTCTCGGAATTGAAATATGAGAATAGATTTGGATGTCCCGTTGGTAGACAAGTGCGCACGCCAACTTTTGTGACGTTCTGAGCTATTTTCCCTCCATTTAAGCCCAAGTCTAGCGAAAACACACGGTCAAGTTTCGAATTTGACCAACTTCTCGGAATTGAAAATTGAGCATAGATTTGGATGTACTATTGGTAGACAAATGCGCACGCCATCTTTCATCATGTTCGGAGCTATTTTCTCACCATTTAATCCTAAGTCTAGCGAAAATGCACGCCAACTTTCGTGACGTTCCGAGCTATTTTCACACCCTTTAAGGCCAAGTCTAGCGAAAAGGCACGACCGAGTTTCAACTTTGACCAACTTCTCCGATTTGAAATTTGAGAATAGTTTTGGATGTCCCATTGGTAGACAAGCGTCCACACCAACTTTCGTGACGTCCCGAGCTATTTTCTCCCCCTTTAAGCCCAAGCCTAGGGAAAACGCACGATCGAGTTTCAACTTTGACCAACTTCTCGGAATTGAAATTTGAGAATAGTTTTGGATGTCCCATTGGTAGACAAGCATCCACACTGACATTCGTTATGTTCCGAGCTATTTTCTCCCCCTTTAAGCCCAAGTCTAGCGAAAATGCACGGTCAAGTTTCGAATTTGACCAACTTCTCGGAATTGAAAATTGAGCATAGATTTGGATATCCTGCTGGTAGACAAATGCCCACGCCAACTTTCGTGACGTTCCGAGCTATTTTTTCAACCTTTAAGCCCAAATCTAGCGAAAATGCACGGAGATTTTCAACTTTGACCAACTTCTCGGAATTTAAATTTGAGAATAGATTTGGAGTCACATTGGTAGACGAGCATCCACACCAACTTTCGTGACGTTCCGAGCTATTTTCACACCCTTTAAGCCCAAGTCTAGCGAAAACGCACGATCGAGTTTCAAGTTTGACCAACTTCTCGGAATTGAAATTTGAGAATAGTTTTGGATGTCCGATTGGTAGACAAGCATCCACACCAACATTCGTTACGTTCCGAGCTATTTTCTCACCCTTTAAGCCTAAGTCTAGCGAAAACGCACGGTCGAGTTTCGAATTTAACCAACTTCTCGGAATTAAAAATTGAGCATAGATTTGGATGTCCTGTTGGTAGACAAATGCACATGCCAACTTTCGTGACATTCCGAGCTATTTTCTCACCCTTTAAGCCCAAGTCTAGCGAAAATGCACGGTCGATTTTCAACTTTGACCAACTTCTCTCAATTTAAATTTGAGAATAGATTTGGATGTCACATTGGTAGATGAGCGTCCACGCCAACTTTCATGACGTTCTGAGCTATTTTCACACCCTTTAAGCCCAAGTCTAGCGAAAACGCACGATCGAGTTTCAACTTTGACCAACTTCTCAGAATTGAAATTTGAGAATAGTTTTGGATGTCCCATTGGTAGACAAGCATCCACACCAACATTCGTTACGTTCCGAGCTATTTTCTCCCCCTTTAAGCCCAACTGTAGTGAAAACGCAACGGTCGAGTTATGACTTTCAGCAACTTCTCCGAATTGAAAATTGAGCATAGTTTTGGATGTCCCATTTGTAGACATTCGCGCACAACAACTTTCGTCACATTATGAGCTAATTTCACACCCTTTAAGCTCAAGTCGAGCGAAAACGCATGGTCGAGTTTCGAATTTGACCAACTTCTCGGAATTGAAAATTGAGCATAGATTTGGATGTACCGTTGGTAGACAAATGCGCACGCCAACTTTCGTGACGTTTCGAGCTATTTTCTCACCCTTTAAGCCTAAGTGTAGCGAAAATGCACGGTTGATTTTCAACTTTGACCAACTTCTCGGAATTGAAATTTGAGAATAGTTTTGGATGTCCCATTGGTAGACAAGCATCCACACCAACATTCGTTACGTTCCGAGCTATTTTCTCCACCTTTAAGCCCAACTGTAGCGAAAACGTACAGTCGAGTTACGACTTTCACCAACTTCTCGGAATTGAAAATTGAGCATAGATTTGGATGTCCCATTTGTAGACATTCGCGCACAACAACTTTCGTCACATTACGAGCAAATTTCACACCTTTTAAGCTCAAGTCTAGCGAACACGCATGGTGGCGTTTCGACTTTGACCAACTTCTCGGAATTGAAATATGAGAATAGATTTGGATGTCCCGTTGGTAGACAAGTGCGCACGCCAACTTTCGTGACGTTCCGAGTTATTTTCCCTCCCTTTAAGCCCAAGTCTAGCGAAAATGCACGGTCGATTTTCAACTTTGACCAACTTCTCAGAATTTAAATTTGAGAATAGATTTGGATGTCGCATTGGTAGATGAGCATCCATGCCAACTTTCGTGACGTTTCGAGCTATTTTCATGCCCGTTAAGCCCAATCTAGCAAAAACGCACGATCGAGTTTCAACTTTGACCAACTTCTCAGAATTGAAATTTGAGAATACGTTTGGATGTCCCATTGGTAGACAAGCATCCACACCAACTTTCGTGACGTTCCGAGCTATTTTCTCCCCCTTTAAACCCAAGTCTAGCGAAAACGCACGGTCGAGTTTCGAATTTGACCAACTTCTTGGAATTAAAAATTGAGCATAGATTTGGATGTCCCGTTGGTAGAAAAATGCGCACGCCAACTTTCGTGACATTCCGAGCTATTTTCTCACCCTTTAAGCCTAAGTCTAGCGAAAATGAACGGTCGATTTTCAAGTTTGACCAACTTCTCGCAATTTAAATTTGAGAATAGATTTGGATGTCAGATTTTGAGACATGTGCGCACTACTTTCGTGATTTTATGAGCTAATTTCACACACTTTAATCCAAAGTCTAGAGAAAACGCATGGTGGTGTTTCGACTTTGACCAACTTCTTGGAATTTAAATTTGAGAATATTTTTGGATGTCCCATTGGTAGACAAGCATCCACACCAACATTCGTTACGTTCCGAGCTATTTTCTCCACCTTTAAGCCCAACTGTAGCGAAAATGTACAGTCGAGTTACGACTTTCACCAACTTCTCAGAATTGAAATTTGAGAATAGTTTTGGATGTCCCATTGGTAGACAAGCATCCACACCAACATTCGTGACGTTTCGAGCTATTTTCTCCCCCTTTAATCCCAAGTCTAGCGAAAACACACGGTCGAGTTTCGAATTTGACCAACTTCTTGGAATTAAAAATTGAGCATAGATTTGGATTTCCCGTTTGTAGACAAATGCGCACGCCAACTTTCGTGACATTCCGAGCTAATTTCACACCCTTGAAGCCCAAGTCTAGGGAAAATGCACGGTCAATTTTCAATTTTGACCAACCTCTCGCAATTTAAATTTGAGAATAGATTTGGATGTCACATTTGTAGACATGTGCGCACTACAACTTTCGTGATTTTACGAGCTAATCTCACACACTTTAATCCCAAGTCTAGAGAAAACGCATGGTGGCGTTTCGACTTTGACCAATTTCTTGGATTTGAAATTTGAGAATAGTTTTGGATGTCCCATTGGTAGACAAGCGTCCACACCAACTTTAGTGACTTTCCAAGCTATTTTCTCCTGTAGTGAAAACGTATGGTCGAGTTTCAACTTTCACCAACTTCTCGTAATTGAAGATTGAGCATAGGTTTGGATGTCCCATTTTTAGACATTTGCGCACAACAACTTTCGTGACATTATGGGCTAATTTCACACCCTTTAAGCCCAAGTATAGCGAAAACGCACAATCGAGTTTCAACTTTGACCAACTTCTCGGAATTGAAATTTGAGAATAGTTTTGGATGTCCCATTGGTAGACAAGCGTCCACACCAACTTTCGTGACGTTCTGAGCTATTTTCTCACCCTTTAAGCCCAAGTCTAGCGAAAACGCACAGTCGAGTTTCAAATTTGACCAACTTCTCGAAATTGAAAATTGAGCATACATTTGGATTTCCCGTTGGTAGACAAATGTGCACGCCAACTTTCATGACATTCCGAGCTATTTTATCACCCTTTAAGCCTAAGTCTAGCGAAAATGCACGATCGATTTTCAACTTTGACCAACTTCTCGGAATTTAAATTTGAGAATAGATTTGGATGTCACATTGGTAGATGAGCGTCCACGCCAACTTTCGTGACGTTCCCAGCTATTTTCACACCCTTTACGCCCAAGTCTACCGAAAACGCACGATCGAGTTTCAACTTTGACCAACTTCTCGGAATTGGAATTTGAGAATAGTTTTGGATGTCCCATTTGTAGACAAGCGTCCACACAAACTTTCGTGACGTTCCGAGCTATTCTCTCCCCCTTTATGCCCAAGTCTAGCGAAAACGCACGGTCGAATTTCGAATTTGACCAACTTCTCGGAATTGAAAATTGAGCATAGATTTGGATTTCCCGTTGGTAGAAAAATGCACACGCCAACTTCCGTGACGTTCCGAGCTATTTTCTCACCCTTTAATCTAAGTCTAGCGAAAATGCACGGTCGAGTTTCGAATTTGACCAACTTCTCAAAATTAAAAATTGAGCATAGATTTGGATGTCTTGTTGGTAGACAAATGCACACGCCAACTTTCGTGACATTCCGAGCTATTTTCTCACCCTTTAAGCCCAAGTCTAGCGAAAATGCACGGTCGATTTTCAGCTTTGACCAACTTCTCGGAATTTAAATTTGAGAATAGATTTGGATGTCACATTGGTAGACGAGCGTCCACGTCAAGTTTCGTGACGTTCCGAGCTTTTTTCACACCCTTTAAGCCCAAGTCTAGCGAAAATGCACGATCGAGTTTCAACTTTGACCAACTTCTCGGAATTGAAATTTGAGAATAGTTTTGGATGTCCCATTGGTAGACAAGCGTCCACACCAACTTTCATGACGTTCCCAGCTATTTTCTCGCCCTTTAAGCCCAAGTCTAGCGAAAACGCACGGTCGAGTTTTGAATTTGACCAACCACTCAGAATTGAAAATTCAGCAGAGATTTGGATGTCCCGTTGTTAGACAAATACGCACACCAACTTTCATGACGATCCGAGCTATTTTCTCACCCTTTAAGCGTAAGTCTAGCGAAAATGCACGGTCGAGTTTCGAATTTGACCAACTTCTCGGAATTAAAAATTGAGCATAGATTTGGATGTCCCGTTGGTAGACAAATGCGCAAGCCAACTTTCGTGACGTGCCGAGCTATTTTCCCTCCCTTTAAGCCCAAGTCTAGCGAAAACGCACGATCGAGTTTCAAGTTTGACCAACTTCTCGGAATTGAAATTTGAGAATAGTTTTGGATGTCCCATTTGTAGACAAGCATCCACACCAACATTCGTGACGTTCCGAGCTATTTTCTCCCCCTTTAAGCCCAAGTCTAGCGAAAACGCACGGTCGAGTTTCGAATTTGAGCAACTTCTCGGAATTAAAAATTGAGCATAGATTTGGATTTCCCGTTTGTAGACAAATGCGCACGCCAACTTTCGTGACATTGTGAGCAATTTTCTCACCCTTTAATCCTAAGTCTATCGAAAATGCACGGTTGATTTTCAACTTTGACCAACTTCTAGGAATTTAAATTTGAGAATGGATTTGGATGTCCCGTTGGTAGACAAGCGTCCACGCCAACGTTCGTGACGTTCCAAGTTATTTTCTTCCCCTTTAGGCCCAACTCTAGAGAAAACGCACGATCGTGTTTCGGCTTTGACCTACTTCTCGTAAATGAAAATTGAGAATAGATTTGGATGTCCCATTTGTAGACATGCACGCACAACAACTTTCGTGACGTTACGAGCTAATTTCACACCGTTTAAGCTCAAGTCTAACGAAAACGCATGGTGGCGTTTCGACTTTGACCAACTTTTGGGAGTTGAAATTTGAAAATAGATTTGGATGTCCCGTTGGTAGACAAGTGCACATGCCAACTTTCGGGACGTTCCGATCTATTTTCTTCCCCTTTAAGCCCAACTCTAGAGAAAACACACGGTCGTGTTTCGGCTTTGAGCTACTTCTCGGAATTGAAAATTGAGAATAGATTTGTATGTCCCATTTGTAGACATGCGTGCACAGCAATTTTCGTGACGTTACGAGCTAATTTTACACCCTTTAAGCTCAAGTTTAGCGAAAACGCATGGTGGCGTTTCGGCTTTGACCAACTTCTTGGAATTGAAATTTGAGAATAGATTTGGATGTCCCATTGGTAGAAAAGTGCGCACGCCAACTTTCGTGACGTTCCAAGCTATTTTCTCACCCTTTAAGCCCAAGTCGAGCGAAAACGCAACGTCAATTTTAAACTTTGACCAAATTCTCGGAATTTAAATTTGAGAATAGATTTGGATGTCCCATTGGTAGACAAGCGTCCAAACCAACTTTCGTTACATTCCGAGCTATTTTCATCCCATTTAAGCCCAACTCCAGAGAAAACACACGGTCGCATTTCATCCTTGACCAACTTCTCAGAATTGAAAATTGAGAATAGATTTGGATGTCTCATTTGTAGACATGCGCGCACAACAACTTTCATGACGTTACGAGCTAATTTCATGCCCTTTATTCCCAAGTATAGTGAAAACCCATGGTGGCATTTCGACTTTGACCAACTTCTGGGAATTGAAATTTGAAAATAGATTTGGATGTCCCATTGGTAGACAAGCGTCCACACCAACTTTCGTGACATTCCGAGCTATTTTCTTCCCATTTAAGCCCAACTCTGGAGAAAACGCACGGTCGCGTTTCATCTTTGACCAACTTCTCGTAATTGAAAATTGAGAATAGATTTGGATGTCCCATTTGTAGACATACGCGCACAACAACTTTCGTGACATTACGAGCTAATTTCACACCCTTTAAGCCCAAGTCTAGCGAAAATGCACGATCGAGTTTCAACTTTGACCAACTTCTCGGAATTGAAATTTGAGAATAGTTTTGGATGTCCCATTGGTAGACAAGCGTCCACACCAACTTTCATGACGTTCCGAGCTATTTTCTCCCCCTTTAAGCCCAAGTCTAGCGAAAACGCACGGTCGACTTTCGAATTTGACCAACTTCTCGGAATTGAAAATTGAGCATAGATTTGGATGTCCCGTTGGTAGACAAATGCGCACACCAACTTTCGTGACGTTCTAAGCTATTTTCTCACCCTTTAGCCTAAGTCTAACGAAAATGCACGGTCGATATTGAACTTTGACCAACTTCTCGGCATTTAAATTTGAGAATAGATTTGGATGTCACATTGGTAGACGAGCGTCCACGTCCCGAGCTATTTTCTCACCCTTTAAGCTTAAGTCTAGCGAAAATGCATGGTCAATTTTCAACTTTGACCAACTTCTCAGAATTTAAATTTGAGAATAGATTTGGATGTCGCATTGGTAGACAAGCGTCCACGCCAAATTTCGTGACGTTCCGAGCTAATTTCACACCCTTTAAGCCCAAGTCTACCGAAAACGCACGGTCGAGTTTCGAATTTGACCAACCACTCAGAATTGAAAATTGAGCAGAGATTTGCATGTCCCGTTGTTAGACAAATGCGCACGCCAACTTTCGTGACATTCCGACCTATTTTCACTCCTTTTAAGCCCAAGTCTAGCAAAAATGCAGGGTCGATTTTCAACTTTGACCAACTTCTCGGAATTTAGATTTGAAAATAGATTTGGATGTCACATTGGTAGACGAGCATCCACGCCAACGTTCGTGACGTTCCGAGCTATTTTCACACCCTTTAAGCCCAAGTCTAGCGAAAACGCACGATCGAGTTTCAACTTTGACCAACTTCTCGGAATTGAAATTTGAGAATAGTTTTGGATGTCCCATTGGTAGACAAGCATCCACACAAACTTTCGTGACGTTCCGAGCTATTTTCTCCCCCTTTAAGCCCAAGTCTAGCGAAAACGCTACGGTCGAGTTTCGAAATTGACCAACTTCCCGGAATTGAAAATTGAGCATAGATTTGGATTTCCCGTTGGTAGAAAAATGCACACGCCAACATTCGTGACGTTCCGAGCTATTTTCTCACCCTTTAAGCCTAAGTCTAGCGAAAACGCATGGTCGAGTTTCGAATTTGACCAACTTCTCGGAATTAAAAATTTAGCATAGATTTGGATGTCCTGTTGGTAGACAAATGCACACGCCAACTTTCGTGACATTCCGAGCTATTTTCTCACCCTTTAAGCCCAAGTCTAGGAAAATGCACGGTCGATTTTCAACTTTGACCAACTTCTCAGAATTTAAATTTGAGAATAGATTTGGATGTCGCATTGGTAGACGAGCATCCACGCCAACTTTCGTGACGTTTCGAGCTATTTTCACGCCCTTTAAGCCCAATCTAGCAAAAACGCACGATCGAGTTTCAACTTTGACCAACTTCTCGGAATTGAAATTTGAGAATAGTTTTGGATGTCCCATTGGTAGACAAGCATCCACACCAACTTTCGTGACGTTCCGAGCTATTTTCTCCCCCTTTAAACCCAAGTCTAGCGAAAACGCACAGTTGAGTTTTGAATTTGACCAACTTCTCGGAATTAAAAATTGAGCATAGATTTGGATGTCCCGTTGGTAGACAAATGCGCACGCCAACTTTCGTGACATTCCGAGCTATTTTCTCACCCTTTAAGCCTAAGTCTAGCGAAAATGGATGGTCGATTTTCAAGTTTGACCAACTTCTCGCAATTTAAATTTGAGAATAGATTTGGATGTCAGATTTTGAGACATGTGCGCACTACAACTTTCGTGATTTTATGAGCTAATTTCACACACTTTAATCCCAAGTCTAGAGAAAACGCATGGTGGTGTTTCGACTTTGACCAACTTCTTGGAATTTAAATTTGAGAATAGTTTTGGATGTCCCATTGGTAGACAAGCATCCACACCAACATTCGTTACGTTCCGAGCTATTTTCTCCACCTTTAAGCCCAACTGTAGCGAAAATGTACAGTCGAGTTACGACTTTCACCAACTTCTCAGAATTGAAATTTGAGAATAGTTTTGGATGTCCCATTGGTAGACAAGCATCCACACCAACATTCGTGACGTTTCGAGCTATTTTCTCCCCCTTTAATCCCAAGTCTAGCGAAAACACACGGTCGAGTTTCGAATTTGACCAACTTCTTGGATTTAAAAATTGAGCATAGATTTGGATTTCCCGTTTGTAGACAAATGCGCACGCCAACTTTCGTGACATTCCGAGCTAATTTCACACCCTTGAAGCCCAAGTCTAGGGAAAATGCACGGTCAATTTTCAATTTTGACCAACCTCTCGCAATTTAAATTTGAGAATAGATTTGGATGTCACATTTGTAGACATGTGCGCACTACAACTTTCGTGATTTTACGAGCTAATCTCACACACTTTAATCCCAAGTCTAGAGAAAACGCATGGTGGCGTTTCGACTTTGACCAATTTCTTGGATTTGAAATTTGAGAATAGTTTTGGATGTCCCATTGGTAGACAAGCGTCCACAAAAACGTTCACGACGTTCCGAGCTATTTTCTCCCCCTTTAAGCCCAAGTCTAGCGAAAACAAACGGTCGAGTTTCGAATATGACCAACTTCTCAAAATTTAAAATTGAGCATAGATTTGGATTTCCCGTTGGTAGAAAAATGCACACGCCAAATTTCATGACGTTCCGGGCTAATTTCACACCCTTTAAGCCCAAGTCTAGGAAAAACGCACGGTCAATTTTCAACTTTGACCAACCTCTCGCAATTTAAATTTGAGAATAGATTTGGATGTCACATTTGTAGACATGTGCGCACTACAACTTTCGTGATCTTACGAGCTAATCTCACACACTTTAATCCCAAGTCTAGAGAAAACGCATGGTGGCGTTTCGACTTTGACCAATTTCTTGGATTTGAAATCTGATAATAGTTTTGGATGTCCCATTGGTAAACAAGCGTCCACACAAACTTTCCCGACGTTCCGAGCTATTTTCTCCCCCTTTAAGCCCAAGTCTAGCGAAAACGCACGGTCGAGTTTCGAATTTGACCAACTTCTCAGAATTAAAAATTGAGCATAGATTTGGATTTCCCGTTGGTAGAAAAATGCGCACGCCAAATTTCGTGACGTTCCGAGCTAATTTCACACCCTTTAAGCCCAACTCTAGGGAAAACGCACGGTCAATTTTCAACTTTGACCAACCTCTCGCAATTTAAATTTGAGAATAGATTTGGATGTCACATTTGTAGACATGTGCGCACTACAACTTTCGTGATTTTACGAGCTAATCTCACACACTTTAATCCCAAGTCTAGAGAAAATGCATGGTGGCGTTTCGACTTTGACCAATTTCTTGGATTTGAAATTTGGGAATAGTTTTGGATGTCGCATTGGTAGACGAGCGTCAACGCCAACTTTCGTGACGTTCCGAGCTAATTTCACACCCTTTAAGCCCAAGCCTAGGGAAAACGCATGATCGAGTTTCGACTTTGACCAAATTCTCAGAATTGAAAATCGAGCATAGATTTGGATGTCCCGTTGGTAGACAAGTGCGCACGCCAACTTTCGTGACGTTCCGAGCTAATTTCACACCCTTTAAGCCCAAGTCTAGGGAAAATGCACGGTCAATTTTCAACTTTGACCAACCTCTCGCAATTTAAATTTGAGAATAGATTTGGATGTCACATTTGTAGACATGTGCGCACTACAACTTTCGTGATTTTACGAGCTAATCTCACACACTTTAATCCCAAGTCTAGAGAAAACGCATGGTGGCGTTTCGACTTCGACCAATTTCTTGGATTTGAAATCTGAGAATAGTTTTGGATGTCCCATTGGTAAACAAGCGTCCACACAAACTTTCCCGACGTTCCGAGCTATTTTCTCCCCCTTTAAGCCCAAGTCTAGCGAAAACGCACGGTCGAGTTTCGAATTTGACCAACTTCTCAGAATTAAAAATTGAGCATAGATTTGGATTTCCCGTTGGTAGAAAAATGCACACGCCAAATTTCGTGACGTTCCGAGCTAATTTCACACCCTTTAAGCCCAAGTCTAGGGAAAACGCACGGTCAATTTTCAACTTTGACCAACCTCTCGCAATTTAAATTTGAGAATAGATTTGGATGTCAGATTTGTAGACATGTGCGCACTACAACTTTAGTGATTTTATGAGCTAATCTCACACACTTTAATCCCAAGTCTAGAGAAAACGCATGGTGGCGTTTCAACTTTGACCAATTTCTTGGATTTGAAATTTGAGAATAGTTTTGGATGTCCCATTGGTAGACAAGCGTCCACACCAACTTTAGTGACTTTCCAAGCTATTTTCTCTTGTAGTGAAAACGTATGGTCGAGTTTCAACTTTCACCAACTTCTCGTAATTGAAGATTGAGCATAGGTTTGGATGTCCCATTTTTAGACATTTGCGCACAACAACTTTCGTGACATTATGGGCTAATTTCACACCCTTTAAGCCCAAGTATAGCGAAAACGCACAATCGAGTTTCAACTTTGACCAACTTCTCGGAATTGAAATTTGAGAATAGTTTTGGATGTCCCATTGGTAGACAAGCGTCCACACCAACTTTCATGATGTTCTGAGCTATTTTCCCCCCCTTTAAGCCCAAGTCTAGCGAAAACGCACAGTCGAGTTTCAAATTTGACCAACTTCTCGAAATTGAAAATTGAGCATACATTTGGATTTCCCGTTGGTAGACAAATGTGCACGCCAACTTTCATGACATTCCGAGCTATTTTCTCACCCTTTAAGCCTAAGTCTAGCGAAAATGCACGATCGATTTTCAACTTTGACCAACTTCTCGGAATTTAAATTTGAGAATAGATTTGGATGTCACATTGGTAGATGAGCGTCCACGCCAACTTTCGTGACGTTCTTAGCTATTTTCACACCCTTTACGCCCAAGTCTAGCGAAAACGCACGATCGAGTTTCAACTTTGACCAACTTCTCGGAATTGGAATTTGAGAATAGTTTTGGATGTCCCATTGGTAGACAAGCGTCCACACAAACTTTCGTGACGTTCCGAGCTATTCTCTCCCCCTTTAAGCCCAAGTCTAGCGAAAACGCACGGTCGAGTTTCGAATTTGACCAACTTCTCGGAATTGAAAATTGAGCATAGATTTGGATTTCCCGTTGGTAGAAAAATGCACACGCCAACTTCCGTGACGTTCCGAGCTATTTTCTCACCCTTTAATCCTAAGTCTAGCGAAAACGCACGGTCGAGTTTCGAATTTGACCAACTTCTCAAAATTAAAAATTGAGCATAGATTTGGATGTCTTGTTGGTAGACAAATGCACACGCCAACTTTCGTGACATTCCGAGCTATTTTCTCACCCTTTAAGCCCAAGTCTAGCGAAAATGCACGGTCGATTTTCAACTTTGACCAACTTCTCGGAATTTAAATTTGAGAATAGATTTGGATGTCACATTGGTAGACGAGCGTCCACGCCAAGTTTCGTGACGTTCCGAGCTTTTTTCACACCCTTTAAGCCCAAGTCTAGCGAAAATGCACGATCGAGTTTCAACTTTGACCAACTTCTCGGAATTGAAATTTGAGAATAGTTTTGGATGTCCCATTGGTAGACAAGCGTCCACACCAACTTTCATGACGTTCCCAGCTATTTTCTCGCCCTTTAAGCCCAAGTCTAGCGAAAACGCACGGTCGAGTTTTGAATTTGACCAACCACTCAAAATTTTTAAATTGAGCAGAGATTTGGATGTCCCGTTGTTAGACAAATACGCACACCAACTTTCGTGACGATCCGAGCTATTTTCTCACCCTTTAAGCGTAAGTCTAGCGAAAATGCACGGTCGAGTTTCGAATTTGACCAACTTCTCGGAATTAAAAATTGAGCATAGATTTGGATGTCCCGTTGGTAGACAAATGCGCACGCCAACTTTCGTGACGTGCCGAGCTATTTTCCCTCCCTTTAAGCCCAAGTCTAGCGAAAACGCACGATCGAGTTTCAAGTTTGACCAACTTCTCGGAATTGAAATTTGAGAATAGTTTTGGATGTCCCATTTGTAGCCAAGCATCCACACCAACATTCGTGACGTTCCGAGCTATTTTCTCCCCCTTTAAGCCCAAGTCTAGCGAAAACGCACGGTCGAGTTTCGAATTTGAGCAACTTCTCGGAATTAAAAATTGAGCATAGATTTGGATTTCCCGTTTGTAGACAAATGCGCAAGCCAACTTTCGTGACATTGTGAGCAATTTTCTCACCCTTTAAGCCTAAGTCTATCGAAAATGCACGGTTGATTTTCAACTTTGACCAACTTCTAGGAATTTAAATTTGAGAATGGATTTGGATGTCCCGTTGGTAGACAAGCGTCCACGCCAACGTTCGTGACGTTCCAAGTTATTTTCTTCCCCTTTAGGCCCAACTCTAGAGAAAACGCACGATCGTGTTTCGGCTTTGACCTACTTCTCGTAAATGAAAATTGAGAATAGATTTGGATGTCCCATTTGTAGACATGCAAGCACAACAACTTTCGTGACGTTACGAGCTAATTTCACACCCTTTAAGCTCAAGTCTAACGAAAACGCATGGTGGCGTTTCGACTTTGACCAACTTTTGGGAGTTGAAATTTGAAAATAGATTTGGATGTCCCGTTGGTAGACAAGTGCACATGCCAACTTTCGGGACGTTCCGATCTATTTTCTTCCCCTTTAAGCCCAACTCTAGAGAAAACACACGGTCGTGTTTCGGCTTTGAGCTACTTCTCGGAATTGAAAATTGAGAATAGATTTGTATGTCCCATTTGTAGACATGCGTGCACAGCAATTTTCGTGACGTTACGAGCTAATTTTACACCCTTTAAGCTCAAGTTTAGCGAAAACGCATGGTGGCGTTTCGGCTTTGACCAACTTCTTGGAATTGAAATTTGAGAATAGATTTGGATGTCCCATTGGTAGACAAGTGCCCACGCCAACTTTCGTGACGTTCCAAGCTATTTTCTCACCCTTTAAGCCCAAGTCGAGCGAAAACGCACCATCAATTTTAAACTTTGACCAACTTCTCGGAATTTAAATTTGAGAATAGATTTGGATTTCCCATTGGTAGACAAGCGTCCACACCAACTTTCGTTACATTCCGAGCTATTTTCATCCCATTTAAGCCCAACTCTAGAGAAAACACACGGTCGCATTTCATCCTTGACCAACTTCTCGGAATTGAAAATTGAGAATAGATTTGGATGTCCCATTTGTAGACATGCGCGCACAACAACTTTCATGACGTTACGAGCTAATTTTATGCCCTTTATTCCCAAGTATAGTGAAAACCCATGGTGGCATTTCGACTTTGACCAACTTCTGGGAATTGAAATTTGAAAATAGATTTGGATGTCCCATTGGTAGACAAGCGTCCACACCAACTTTCGTGACATTCCGAGCTATTTTCTTCCCATTTAAGCCCAACTCTGGAGAAAACGCACGGTCGCGTTTCATCTTTGACCAACTTCTCGTAATTGAAAATTGAGAATAGATTTGGATGTCCCATTTGTAGACATACGCGCACAACAACTTTCGTGACATTACGAGCTAATTTCAGACCCTTTAAGCCCAAGTCTAGCGAAAATGCACGATCGAGTTTCAACTTTGACCAACTTCTCGGAATTGAAATTTGAGAATAGTTTTGGATGTCCCATTGGTAGACAAGCGTCCACACCAACTTTCATGACGTTCCGAGCTATTTTCTCCCCCTTTAAGCCCAAGTCATGCGAAAACGCACGGTCGACTTTCGAATTTGACCAACTTCTCGGAATTGAAAATTGAGCATAGATTTGGATGTCCCGTTGGTAGACAAATGCGCACACCAACTTTCGTGACGTTCTAAGCTATTTTCTCACCCTTTAGCCTAAGTCTAACGAAAATGCACGGTCGATATTGAACTTTGACCAACTTCTCGGCATTTAAATTTGGGAATAGATTTGGATGTCACATTGGTAGACGAGCGTCCACGTCCCGAGCTATTTTCTCACCCTTTAAGCTTAAGTCTAGCGAAAATGCATGGTCAATTTTCAACTTTGACCAACTTCTCGGAATTTAAATTTGAGAATAGATTTGGATGTCGCATTGGTAGACAAGCGTCCACGCCAAATTTCGTGACGTTCCGAGCTAATTTCACACCCTTTAAGCCCAAGTCTAGCGAAAACGCACGGTCGAGTTTCGAATTTGACCAACCACTCAGAATTGAAAATTGAGCAGAGATTTGCATGTCCCGTTGTTAGAAAAATGCGCACGCCAACTTTCGTGACATTCCGACCTATTTTCACTCCCTTTAAGCCCAAGTCTAGTTAAAATGCAGGGTCGATTTTCAACTTTGACCAACTTCTCAGAATTTAGATTTGAAAATAGATTTGGATGTCACATTGGTAGACGAGCGTCCACGCCAACTTTCGTGACGTTCCGAGCTATTTTCACACCCTTTAAGCCTAAGTCTAGCGAAAACGCACGATCGAGTTTCAACTTTGACCATCTTCTCGGAATTGAAATTTGAGAATAGTTTTGGATGTCCCATTGGTAGACAAGCATCCACACAAACTTTCGTGACGTTCCGAGCTATTTTCTCCCCCTTTAAGCCCAAGTCTAGCGAAAACGCGATGGTCGAGTTTCGAAATTGACCAACTTCCCGGAATTGAAAATTGAGCATAGATTTGGATTTCCCGTTGGTAGAAAAATGCACACGCCAACATTCGTGACGTTCCGAGCTATTTTCTCACCCTTTAAGCCTAAGTCTAGCGAAAACGCATGGTCGAGTTTTGAATTTGACCAACTTCTCGGAATTAAAAATTTAGCATAGATTTAGATGTCCTGTTGGTAGACAAATGCACACGCCAACTTTCGTGACATTCCGAACTATTTTCTCACCCTTTAAGCCCAAGTCTAGGAAAATGCATGGTCGATTTTCAACTTTGACCAACTTCTCAGAATTTAAATTTGAGAATAGATTTGGATGTCGCATTGGTAGATGAGCATCCATGCCAACTTTCGTGACGTTTCGAGCTATTTTCACGCCCTTTAAGCCCAATCTAGCAAAAATGCACGATCGAGTTTCAACTTTGACCAACTTCTCGGAATTGAAATTTGAGAATAGTTTTGGATGTCCCATTGGTAGACAAGCGTCCACACCAACTTTCGTGACGTTCCGAGCTATTTTCTCACCCTTTAAGCCTAAGTCTAGCGAAAATGGACGGTCGATTTTCAAGTTTGACCAACTTCTCGCAATTTAAATTTGAGAATAGATTTGGATGTCAGATTTTGAGACATGTGCGCACTACAACTTTCGTGATTTTATGAGCTAATTTCACACACTTTAATCCCAAGTCTAGAGAAAACGCATGGTGGTGTTTCGACTTTGACCAACTTCTTGGAATTTAAATTTGAGAATAGTTTTGGATGTCCCATTGGTAGACAAGCATCCACACCAACATTCGTTACGTTCCGAGCTATTTTCTCCACCTTTAAGCCCAACTGTAGCAAAAATGTACAGTCGAGTTACGACTTTCACCAACTTCTCAGAATTGAAATTTGAGAATAGTTTTGGATGTCCCATTGGTAGACAAGCATCCACACCAACATTCGTGACGTTTCGAGCTATTTTCTCCCCCTTTAATCCCAAGTCTAGCGAAAACACATGGTCGAGTTTCGAATTTGACCAACTTCTTGGAATTAAAAATTGAGCATAGATTTGGATTTCCCATTTGTAGACAAATGCGCACGCCAACTTTCGTGACATTCCGAGCTAATTTCACACCCTTGAAGCCCAAGTCTAGGGAAAATGCACGGTCAATTTTCAATTTTGACCAACCTCTCGCAATTTAAATTTGAGAATAGATTTGGATGTCACATTTGTAGACATGTGCGCACTACAACTTTCGTGATTTTACGAGCTAATCTCACACACTTTAATCCCAAGTCTAGAGAAAACGCATGGTGGCGTTTCGACTTTGACCAATTTCTTGGATTTGAAATTTGAGAATAGTTTTGGATGTCCCATTGGTAGACAAGCGTCCACAAAAACTTTCACGACGTTCCGAGCTATTTTCTCCCCCTTTAAGCCCAATTCTAGCGAAAACACACGGTCGAGTTTCGAATATGACCAACTTCTCAAAATTTAAAATTGAGCATAGATTTGGATGTCCCGTTGGTAGACAAGTGCGCACGCCAACTTTCGTGACGTTCCGAGTTATTTTCCCTCCCTTTAAGCCGAAGTCTAGCGAAAATGCACGGTCGATTTTCAACTTTGACCAACTTCTCAGAATTTAAATTTGAGAATAGATTTGGATGTCGCATTGGTAGATGAGCATCCACGCCAACTTTCGTGACGTTTCGAGCTATTTTTACGCCCTTTAAGCCCAATCTAGCAAAAACGCACGATCGAGTTTCAACTTTGACCAACTTCTCGGAATTGAAATTTGAGAATAGTTTTGGATGTCCCATTGGTAGACAAGCGTCCACACCAACTTTCGTGACGTTCCGAGCTATTTTCTCCCCCTTTAAACCCAAGTCTAGCGAAAACGCACGGTCGAGTTTCGAATTTGACCAACTTCTCGGAATTAAAAATTGAGCATAGATTTGGATGTCCCGTTGGTAGACAAATGCGCACGCCAACTTTCGTGACATTCCAAGCTATTTTCTCACCCTTTAAGCCTAAGTCTAGCGAAAATGGACGGTCGATTTTCAAGTTTGACCAACTTCTCGCAATTTAAATTTGAGAATAGATTTGGATGTCAGATTTTGAGACATGTGCGCACTACAACTTTCGTGATTTTATGAGCTAATTTCACACACTTTAATCCCAAGTCTAGAGAAAACGCATGGTGGTGTTTCGACTTTGACCAACTTCTTGGAATTTAAATTTGAGAATAGTTTTGGATGTCCCATTGGTAGACAAGCATCCACACCAAGTCTAGCGAAAATGCACGGTCGATTTCCAACTTTGACCAACTTCTCGAAATTTAAATTTGAGAATGGATTTGGATGTCACACCCTCTAAGCTCAAGTCTAGCGAACATGCATGGTGGCGTTTCGACTTTGACCAACTTCTCGGAATTGAAATATGAGAATAGATTTGGATGTCCCGTTTGTAGACAAGTGCGCACACCAACTTTCGTGACGTTCTGAGCTATTTTCCCTCCCTTTAAGCCCAAGTCTAGCGAAAACACACGGTCAAGTTTCGAATTTGACCAACTTCTCGGAATTGAAAATTGAGCATAGATTTGGATGTACTATTGGTAGACAAATGCGCACGCCATCTTTCGTCATGTTCGGAGCTATTTTCTCACCATTTAATCCTAAGTCTAGCGAAAATGCACGGCAACTTTCGTGACGTTCCGAGCTATTTTCACACCCTTTAAGGCCAAGTCTAGCGAAAACGCACGACCGAGTTTCAACTTTGACCAACTTCTCCCATTTGAAATTTGAGAATAGTTTTGGATGTCCCATTGGTAGACAAGCGTCCACACCAACTTTCGTGACGTCCAGAGCTATTTTCTCCCCCTTTAAGCCCAAGCCTAGGGAAAACGCACGATCGAGTTTCGAATTTGACCAACTTCTCGGAATTAAAAATTGAGCATAGATTTGGATTTCCCATTGGTAGAAAAATGCGCACGCCAACTTTCGTGACATTCCGAGCTATTTTCTCCCCATTTAAGCCCAATCCTAGGGAAAACGCACGATCGAGTTTCAACTTTGACCAACTTCTCAAAACTGAAATTTGAGAATAGTTTTGGATGTCCCATTGGTAGACAAGCATCCACACCAACTTTCGTGACATTCCGAGCTATTTTCTCCCCCTTTAAGCCCAAGCCTAGGGAAAACGCACGATCGAGTTTCAACTTTGACCAACTTCTCGGAATTGAAATTTGAGAATAGTTTTGGGTGTCCCATTGGTAGACAAGCATCCACACCGACATTCGTTACGTTCCGAGCTATTTTCTCCCCCTTTAAGCCCAAGTCTAGCGAAAATGCACCGTCAAGTTTCGAATTTGACCAACTTCTTGGAATTGAAAATTGAGCATAGATTTGGATATCCTGCTGGTAGACAAATGCCCACGCCAACTTTCGTGACGTTCCGAGCTATTTTCTCACCCTTTAAGCCCAAGTCTAGCGAAAATGCACGGTCGATTTTCAACTTTGACCAACTTCTCTCAATTTAAATTTGAGAATAGATTTGGATGTCACATTGGTAGACGAGCGTCCACGCCAACCTTCGTGACGTTCCGAGCACTTTTCGCACACTTTAAGCCAAAGTCTAGCGAAAACGCACGATCGAGTTTCAACTTTGACCAACTTCTCGGAATTGAAATTTGAGAATAGTTTTGGATGTCCCATTGGTAGACAAGCGTCCACACCAACTTTCCTGACGTTCCGAGCTATTTTCTCGCCCTTTAAGCCCAAGTCTAGCGAAAACGCACGGTCGAGTTTCGAATTTGACCAACCACTCAGAATTGAAAATTGAGCAGAGATTTGGATGTCCCGTTGTTAGAAAAATACGCACCCCAATTTTCGTGACGTTCCGAGCTATTTTCTAACCCTTTAAGCCTAAGTCTAGCCAAAATGCATGGTCGAGTTTCGAATTTTACCAACTTCTCGGAATTAAAAATTGAGCATAGATTTGGATGTCCTATTGGTAGACAAATGCACACGCCAACTTTCGTGACATTCTGACCTATTTTCTCTCCCTTTAAGCCCAAGTCTAGCGAAAATGCAGGGTCGATTTTCAACTTTGACCAACTTTTCGGAATTTAAATTTGAGAATAGATTTAGATGTCACATTGGTAGACGAGCATCTACGCCAACATTCGTGACGTTCCTAGCTATTTGCACACCCTTTAAGCCCAAGTCGAGCGAAAACGCACGATCGAGTTTCAACTTTGACCAACTTCTCGGAATTGAAATTTGAGAATAGTTTTGGATGTCCCATTGGTAGACAAGTGTCCACGCCAACTTTCGTGACGTTCCGAGCTATTTTCGCCCCCTTTAAGCCCAAGTCTAGCGAAAACGCACGGTCGAGTTTCCAATTTGACCAACTTCTTAGAATTGAAAATTGAGCATAGATTTGGATGTCCCGTTGGCAGACAAATGTGCACACCAACGTTCGTGACGTTCTAAGCTATTTTCACCCCCTTTAAGCCCAAGTCTAGCGAAAATGCACGGTCGAGTTTCGAATTTGACCAACTTCTGGGAATTGAAAATTGAGCATAGATTTGGATGTCCCGTTGGTAGAAAAGCGTTCACACCAACTTTCGTGATGTTCCGAGCTATTTTCTCCCCCTTTAAGCCCAAGTCTAGCGAAAACGCACGATCGAGTTTCGAAGTTGACCGACTTCTAGGAATTAAAAATTGAGCATAGACTTGGCTGTGCCGTTGGTAGACAAATGCGCACACCAACTTTTGTCACATTCCGAGCTATTTTCTCTCCCTTTAAGCCCAAGTCTAGCGAAAATGCAGGGTCGATTTTCAGCTTTGACCAACTTCTCGAAATTTAAATTTGAGAATAGATTTGGATGTCACATTGGTAGACGAGCGTCCACGCCAACATTCATGACGTTCTGAGCTATTTTCACACCCTTTAAGCCCAAGTCTAGCGAAAACGCACGATCGAGTTTCAACTTTGACCAACTTCTCAGAATTGAAATTTGAGAATAGTTTTGGATGTCCCATTGGTAGACAAGCATCCACACCAACATTCGTTACGTTCCGAGCTATTTTCTCCACCTTTAAGCCCAACTGTAGCGAAAACATACAGTCGAGTTACGACTTTCACCAACTTCTCGGAATTGAAAATTGAGCATAGATTTGGATGTCCCATTTGTAGACATTCGCGCACAACAACTTTCGTCACATTACGAGCTAATTTCACACCTTTTAAGCTCAAGTCTAGCGAACACGCATCGTGGCGTTTCAACTTTGACCAACTTCTCGGAATTGAAATATGAGAATAGATTTGGATGTCTCGTTGGTAGACAAGTGCGCACGCCAACTTTCGTGACGTTCCGAGTTATTTTCCCTCCCTTTAAGCACAAGTCTAGCGAAAATGCACGGTCGATTTTCAACTTTGACCAACTTCTCGGAATTGAAATTTGAGAATAGTTTTGGATGTCCCATTGGTAGACAAGCGTCCACACCAACTTTCGTGACGTTCCGAGCTATTTTCTCCCCCTTTAAACCCAAGTCTAGCGAAAACGCACGGTCGAGTTTCGAATTTGACCAACTTCTCGGAATTAAAAATTGAGCATAGATTTGGATGTCCCGTTGGTAGACAAATGCGCACGCCAACTTTCGTGACATTCAGAGCTATTTTCTCACCCTTTAAGCCTAAGTCTAGCGAAAATGGACGGTCGATTTTCAAGTTTGACCAACTTCTCGCAATTTAAATTTGAGAATAGATTTGGATGTCAGATTTTGAGACATGTGCGCACTACAACTTTCGTGATTTTATGAGCTAATTTCACACACTTTAATCCCAAGTCTAGAGAAAACGCATGGTGGTGTTTCGACTTTGACCAACTTCTTGGAATTTAAATTTGAGAATAGTTTTGGATGTCCCATTGGTAGACAAGCATCCACACCAACATTCGTTACGTTCCGAGCTATTTTCTCCACCTTTAAGCCCAACTGTAGCGAAAATGTACAGTCGAGTTACGACTTTCACCAACTTCTCAGAATTGAAATTTGAGAATAGTTTTGGATGTCCCATTGGTAGACAAGCATCCACACCAACATTCGTGACGTTTCGAGCTATTTTCTCCCCCTTTAATCCCAAGTCTAGCGAAAACACACGGTCGAGTTTCGAATTTGACCAACTTCTTGGAATTAAAAATTGAGCATAGATTTGGATTTCCCGTTTGTAGACAAATGCGCACGCCAACTTTCGTGACATTCCGAGCTAATTCACACCCTTGAAGCCCAAGTCTAGGGAAAATGCACGTTCAATTTTCAATTTTGACCAACCTCTCGCAATTTAAATTTGAGAATAGATTTGGATGTCACATTTGTAGACATGTGCGCACTACAACTTTCGTGATTTTACGAGCTAATCTCACACACTTTAATCCCAAGTCTAGAGAAAACGCATGGTGGCATTTCGACTTTGACCAATTTCTTGGATTTGAAATTTGAGAATAGTTTTGGATGTCCCATTGGTAGACAAGCGTCCACAAAAACTTTCGCGACGTTCCGAGCTATTTTCTCCCCCTTTAAGCCCAAGTCTAGCGAAAACGCACGGTCGAGTTTCGAAAATGACCAACTTCTCAAAATTTAAAATTGAGCATAGATTTGGATTTCCCGTTGGTAGAAAAATGCACACGCCAAATTTCATGACGTTCCGGGCTAATTTCACACCCTTTAAGCCCAAGTCTAGGGAAAACGCACGGTCAATTTTCAACTTTGACCAACCTCTCGCAATTTAAATTTGAGAATAGATTTGGATGTCACATTTGTAGACATGTGCGCACTACAACTTTCGTGATCTTACGAGCTAATCTCACACACTTTAATCCCAAGTCTAGAGAAAACGCATGGTGGCGTTTCGACTTTGACCAATTTCTTGGATTTGAAATTTGAGAATAGTTTTGGATGTCCCATTGGTAGACAAGCGTCCACAAAAACTTTCGCGACGTTCCGAGCTATTTTCTCCCCCTTTAAGTCCAAGTCTAGCGAAAATGCACGGTCAAGTTTTGAATATGACCAACTTCTCAGAATTTAAAATTGAGCATAGATTTGGATTTCCCGTTGGTAGAAAAATGTACACGCCAAATTTCATGACGTTTCGAGCTAATTTCACACCCTTTAAGCCCAACTCTAGGGAAAACGCACGGTCAATTTTCAACTTTGACCAACCTCTCGCAATTTAAATTTGAGAATATATTTGGATGTCACATTTGTAGACATGTGCGCACTACAACTTTCGTGATTTTACGAGCTAATCTCACACACTTTAATCCCAAGTCTAGAGAAAATGCATGGTGGCGTTTCGACTTTGACCAATTTCTTGGATTTGAAATTTGGGAATAGTTTTGGATGTCGCATTAGTAGACGAGCGTCAACGCCAACTTTCGTGACGTTCCGAGCTAATTTCACACCCTTTAAGCCCAAGCCTAGGGAAAACGCACGATCGAGTTTCGACTTTGACCAAATTCTCAGAATTGAAAATCGAGCATAGATTTGGATGTCCCGTTGGTAGACAAGTGCGCACGCCAACTTTCGTGACGTTCCGAGCTAATTTCACACCCTTTAAGCCCAAGTCTAGGGAAAATGCACCGTCAATTTTCAACTTTGACCAACCTCGCGCAATTTAAATTTGAGAATAGATTTGGATGTCACATTTGTAGACATGTGCGCACTACAACGTTAGTGATTTTATGAGCTAATCTCACACACTTTAATCCCAAGTCTAGAGAAAACGCATGGTGGCGTTTCAACTTTGACCAATTTCTTGGATTTGAAATTTGAGAATAGTTTTGGATGTCCCATTGGTAGACAAGCGTCCACACCAACTTTAGTGACTTTCCAAGCTATTTTGTCCTGTAGTGAAAACGTATGGTCGAGTTTCAACTTTCACCAACTTTTCGTAATTGAAGATTGAGCATAGGTTTGGATGTCCCATTTTTAGACATTTGCGCACAACAACTTTCGTGACATTATGGGCTAATTTCACACCCTTTAAGCCCAAGTATAGCGAAAACGCACAATCGAGTTTCAACTTTGACCAACTTCTCGGAATTGAAATTTGAGAATAGTTTTGGATGTCCCATTGGTAGACAAGCGTCCACACCAACTTTCGTGACGTTCTGAGCTATTTTCTCCCCCTTTAAGCCCAAGTCTAGCGAAAACGCACAGTCGAGTTTCAAATTTGACCAACTTCTCGAAATTGAAAATTGAGCATACATTTGGATTTCCCGTTGGTAGACAAATGTGCACGCCAACTTTCATGACATTCCGAGCTATTTTCTCACCCTTTAAGCCTAAGTCTAGCGAAAATGCACGATCGATTTTCAACTTTGACCAACTTCTCGGAATTTAAATTTGAGAATAGATTTGGATGTCACATTGGTAGATGAGCGTCCACGCCAACTTTCGTGATGTTCCCAGCTATTTTCACACCCTTTACGCCCAAGTCTAGCGAAAACGCACGATCGAGTTTCAACTTTGACCAACTTCTCGGAATTGGAATTTGAGAATAGTTTTGGATGTCCCATTGGTAGACAAGCGTCCACACAAACTTTCGTGACGTTTCGAGCTATTCTCTCCCCCTTTAAGCCCAAGTCTAGCGAAAACGCACGGTCGAGTTTCGAATTTGACCAATTTCTCGGAATTGAAAATTGAGCATAGATTTGGATTTCCCGTTGGTAGAAAAATGCACACGCCAACTTCCGTGACGTTCCGAGCTATTTTCTCACCCTTTAATCCTAAGTCTAGCGAAAACGCACGGTCGAGTTTCGAATTTGACCAACTTCTCAAAATTAAAAATTGAGCATAGATTTGGATGTCTTGTTGGTAGACAAATGCACACGCCAACTTCCGTGACATTCCGAGCTATTTTCTCACCCTTTAAGCCCAAGTCTAGCGAAAATGCACGGTCGATTTTCAACTTTGACCAACTTCTCGGAATTTAAATTTGAGAATAGATTTGGATGTCACATTGGTAGACAAGCGTCCACGCCAAGTTTCGTGACGTTCCGAGCTTTTTTCACACCCTTTAAGCCCAAGTCTAGCGAAAATGCACGATCAAGTTTCAACTTTGACCAACTTCTCGGAATTGAAATTTGAGAATAGTTTTGGATGTCCCATTGGTAGACAAGCGTCCACACCAACTTTCATGACGTTCCCAGCTATTTTCTCACCCTTTAAGCCCAAGTCTAGCGAAAACGCACGGTCGAGTTTTGAATTTGACCAACCACTCAGAATTGAAAATTGAGCAGAGATTTGGATGTCCCGTTGTTAGACAAATACGCACACCAACTTTCGTGACGATCCGAGCTATTTTCTCACCCTTTAAGCGTAAGTCTAGCGAAAATGCACGGTCGAGTTTCGAATTTGACCAACTTCTCGGAATTAAAAATTGAGCATAGATTTGGATGTCCCGTTGGTAGACAAATGCGCACGCCAACTTTCGTGACGTTCCGAGCTATTTTCCCTCCCTTTAAGCCCAAGTCTAGCGAAAACGCACGATCGAGTTTCAAGTTTGACCAACTTCTCGGAATTGAAATTTGAGAATAGTTTTGGATGTCCCATTGGTAGACAAGCATCCACACCAACATTCGTGACGTTCCGAGCTATTTTCTCCCCCTTTAAGCCCAAGTCTAGCGAAAACGCACGGTCGAGTTTCGAATTTGACCAACTTCTCGGAATTGAAAATTGAGCATAGATTTGGATATCCTGTTGGTAGACAAATGCCCACGCCAACTTTCGTGACGTTCCGAGCTATTTTTTCAACCTTTAAGCCCAAATCTAGCGAAAATGCACGGAGATTTTCAACTTTGACCAACTTCTCAGAATTTAAATTTGAGAATAGATTTGGATGTCGCATTGGTAGATGAGCATCCACGCCAACTTTCGTGACGTTCCAAGTTATTTTCTTCCCCTTTAGGCCCAACTCTAGAGAAAACGCACAATCGTGTTTCGGCTTTGACCTACTTCTCGTAAATGAAAATTGAGAATAGATTTGGATGTCCCATTTGTAGACATGCACGCACAACAACTTTCGTGACGTTACGAGCTAATTTCACACCCTTTAAGCTCAAGTCTAACGAAAACGCATGGTGGCGTTTCGACTTTGACCAACTTTTGGGAGTTGAAATTTGAAAATAGATTTGGATGTCCCGTTGGTAGACAAGTGCACATGCCAACTTTCGGGACGTTCCAATCTATTTTCTTCCCCTTTAAGCCCAACTCTAGAGAAAACACACGGTCGTGTTTCGGCTTTGAGCTACTTCTCGAAATTGAAAATTGAGAATAGATTTGTATGTCCCATTTGTAGACATGCGTGCACAACAATTTTCGTGACGTTACGAGCTAATTTTACACCCTTTAAGCTCAAGTTTAGCGAAAACGCATGGTGGAGTTTCGGCTTTGACCAACTTCTTGGAATTGAAATTTGAGAATAGATTTGGATGTCCCATTGGTAGACAAGTGCGCACGCCAACTTTCGTGACGTTCAAAGCTATTTTCTCACCCTTTAAGCCCAAGTCTAGCGAAAATGCACGATCGAGTTTCAACTTTGACCAACTTCTCGGAATTGAAATTTGAGAATAGTTTTGGATGTCCCATTGGTAGACAAGCGTCCACACCAACTTTCATGACGTTCCGAGCTATTTTCTCCCCCTTTAAGCCCAAGTCTAGCGAAAACGCACGGTCGACTTTCGAATTTGACCAACTTCTCGGAATTGAAAATTGAGCATAGATTTGGATGTCCCGTTGGTAGACAAATGCGCACACCAACTTTCGTGACGTTCTAAGCTATTTTCTCACCCTTTAGCCTAAGTCTAACGAAAATGCACGGTCGATATTGAACTTTGACCAACTTCTCGGCATTTAAATTTGAGAATAGATTTGGATGTCACATTGGTAGACGAGCGTCCACGTCCCGAGCTATTTTCTCACCCTTTAAGCTTAAGTCTAGCGAAAATGCATGGTCAATTTTCAACTTTGACCAACTTCTCGGAATTTAAATTTGAGAATAGATTTGGATGTCGCATTGGTAGACAAGCGTCCACGCCAAATTTCGTGACGTTCCGAGCTAATTTCACACCCTTTAAGCCCAAGTCTAGCGAAAACGCACGGTCGAGTTTCGAATTTGACCAACCACTCAGAATTGAAAATTGAGCAGAGATTTGCATGTCCCGTTGTTAGACAAATGCGCACGCCAACTTTCGTGACATTCCGACCTATTTTCACTCCCTTTAAGCCCAAGTCTAGCGAAAATGCAGGGTCGATTTTCAACTTTGACCAACTTCTCGGAATTTACATTTGAAAATAGATTTGGATGTCACATTGGTAGACGAGCGTCCACGCCAACTTTCGTGACGTTCCAAGCTATTTTCACACCCTTTAAGCACAAGTCTAGCGAAAACGCACGATCGAGTTTCAACTTTGACCAACTTCTCGGAATTGAAATTTGAGAATAGTTTTCGATGTCCCATTGGTAGACAAGCGTCCACACCAACTTTCATGATGTTCCGAGCTATTTTCTCACCCTTTAAGCCCAAGTCTAACGAAAACGCATGGTCGAGTTTCGAATTTGACCAACCACTCGGAATTGAAAATTGACCAAAGATTTGGATGTCCCGTTGTTAGACAAATACGCACGCCAACTTTCGTGACGATCCGAGCTATTTTGTCACCCTTTAAGCCTAAGTCTAGCGGAATTAAAAATTGAGCATAGATTTGGATGTCCTATTGGTAGACAAATGCACACGCCAACTTTCGTGACATTTCGAGCTATTTTCTTTCCCTTTAAGCCCAAGTCTAGCGAAAATTCAGGGTCGATTTTCAACTTTGACCAACTTCTCGGAATTTAAATTTGAGAATAGATTTGGATGTCGCATTGGTAAACGAGCGTCCATGCCAACTTTCCTGACGTTCCAAGCTATTTTCACACCCTTTAAGCCCAAGTCTAGCAAAAACGCACGATCGAGTTTCAACTTTGACCAACTTCTCGGAATTGAAATTTGAGAATGGATTTGGATGTCCCATTGGTAGACAAGCGTCCACACCAACTCTCGTGACGTTTCGAGCTATTTTCGCCCCCTTTAAGCCCAAGTCTAGCGAAAACGCACGGTCGAGTTTCGAATTTGACCAACTTCTTGGAATTGAAAATCGAGCATAGATTTGGATGTCCCGTTGGTAGACAAATGCGCACACCAACTTTCGTGACGTTCTGAGCTATTTTTTCAACCTTTAATCCCAAATCTAGCGAAAATGCACGGTTGATTTTCAACTTTGACCAACTTCTCGGAATTTAAATTTGAGAATAGATTTGGATGTCACGTTGGTAGGCGAGCGTCCACGCCAACTTTCGTGACGTTCCGAGCTATTTTCACACCCTTTAAGCCCAAGTTTAGCGAAAACGCATGATCAAGTTTCAACTTTGACCAACTTCTCGGAATTGAAATTTGAGAATAGTTTTGGATGTCCCATTGGTAGACAAGCATCCACACCAACATTCGTTATGTTCCGAGCTATTTTCTCACCCTTTAAGCCTAAGTGTAGCGAAAATGCATGGTCGAGTTTCAAATTTGACCAACGTCTCGGAATTAAAAATTGAGCATAGATTTGGATGTCCTATTGGTAGACAAATGCACACGCCAACTTTCGTGACATTCCGAGCTATTTTCTCTCCCTTTAAGCCCAAGTCTAGCGAAAATGCAAGGTCGATTTTCAACTTTGACCAACTTCTCGGAATTTAAATTTGAGAATAGATTTGGATGTCACATTGGTAGACTTGTGTCCACGCCAACTTTCGTGACATTCCTAGCTATTTTCACACCCTTTAAGCCCAAGTCTAGTGAAAACACACGATCGAGTTTCAACTTTGACCAACTTCTCGGAATTGAAATTTGAGAATAGTTTTGGATGTCCCATTGGTAGAGAAGCATCCACACCAACATTCGTTACGTTCCGAGCTATTTTCTCCCCCTTTAAGCCCAACTATAGCGAAAACGTACGGTCGAGTTACGAATTTCACCAACTTCTTGGAATTGAAAATTGAGCATAGGTTTGGATGTCCCAATTGTAGACATTCGCGCACAACCACTTTCGTCACATTACGAGCTAATTTAACACCCTTTAAGCTCAAGTCTAGCGAAAACGCGTGGTGTCATTTTGACTTTGACCAACTTCTCGGAATTGAAATATGAGAATAGATTTGGATGTCCCGTTGGTAGACAGGTGCGCGCGCCAACTTTCGTGACGTTCCGAGCTATTTTCCCACCCTTTAAGACCAAGTCTAGCGAAAATGCACGATCGAGTTTCAACTTTGACCAACTTCTCGGAACTGAAATTTGAGAATAGTTTTGGATGTCCAATTGGTAGACAAGCGTCCATTCCAACTTTCGTGACGTTCCGAGCTATTTTCTCCCCCTTTAAGCCCAAGTCTAGCGAAAATGCACGGTCGAGTTTTGAATTTGACCAACTTCTCGGAATTGAAAATCGAGCATAGATTTGGATGTCCCGTTGGTAGACAAATGCGCACGCCAACTTTCGTGAAATTCCGAGCTATTTTCTAACCCTTTAAGCCTAGGTCTAGCGAAAATGCACGGTCGATTTTCAACTTTGACCAACTTCTCGGAATTTAAATTTGAGAATGGATTTGGATGTCCCGTTGGTAGACAAGTGCACACGCCAACTTTCGTGACGTTCCGAGCTATTTTCAACTTTGACCGACTTCTCGGAATTTAAATTTGAGAATGGATTTGGATGTCCCATTGGTAGACAAGTGCACACGCCAACTTTCGTGACGTTCCGAGCTATTTTCCTCCCGTTTAAGCCCAACTCTAGAGAAAACGCACGATCGTGTTTCGGCTTTGACCTACTTCTCGGAAATGAAAATTGAGAATAGATTTGGATGTCCCATTTGTAGACATGCATGCACAACAACTTTCGTGACGTTACGAGCTAATTTCACACCCTTTAAGCTCAAGTCTAACGAAAACGCATGGTGGCGTTTCGACTTTGACCAACTTTTGGGAGTTTAAATTTGAAAATAGATTTGGATGTCCCGTTGGTAGACAAGTGCACATGCCAACTTTCGTGACGTTCCGAGCTATTTTCTTCCCCTTTAAGCCCAACTCTAGAAAAAACGCACGGTCGTGTTTCGGCTTTGAGCTACTTCTCGGAATTGAAAATTGAGAATAGATTTGGATGTCCCATTTGTAGACATGCGTGCACAGCAACTTTCGTGACGTTACGAGCTAATTTTACACCCTTTAAGCTCAAGTTTAGATAAAACGCATGGTGGCGTTTCGGCTTTGACCAACTTCTTGGAATTGAAATTTGAGAATAGATTTGGATGTCCCATTGGTAGACAAGTACGCACGCCAACTTTCGTGACGTTCCGAGCTATTTTCTCGCCCTTTAAGCCCAAGTCTAGCGAAAACGCACGGTCGAGTTTTGAATTTGACCAACCACTCAGAATTGAAAATTGAGCAGAGATTTGGATGTCCCGTTGTTAGACAAATACGCACGCCAACTTTCGTGACGTTCCGAGATATTTTCTCGCCCTTTATTCCCAAGTATAGTGAAAACCGACTTTGACCAACTTCTCGGAATTGAAATTTGAGAATAGTTTTGGATGTCCCATTGGTAGACAAGCATCCACACCAAGTCTAGCGAAAATGCATGGTCGATTTCCAACTTTGACCAACTTCTCGAAATTTAAATTTGAGAATGGATTTGGATGTCACACCCTCTAAGCTCAAGTCTAGCGAACATGCATGGTGGCGTTTCGACTTTGACCAACTTCTCGGAATTGAAATATGAGAATAGATTTGGATGTCCCGTTGGTAGACAAGTGCGCACGCCAACTTTCGTGACGTTCTGAGCTATTTCCCTCCCTTTAAGCCCAAGTCTAGCGAAAACACACGGTCAAGTTTCGAATTTGACCAACTTCTCGGAATTGAAAATTGAGCATAGATTTGGATGTACTATTGGTAGACAAATGCGCACGCCATCTTTCGTCATGTTCGGAGCTATTTTCTCACCATTTAATCCTAAGTCTAGCGAAAATGCACGCCAACTTTTGTGACGTTCCGAGCTATTTTCACACCCTTTAAGGCCAAGTCTAGCGAAAACGCACGACCGAGTTTCAACTTTGACCAACTTCTCCGATTTGAAATTTGAGAATAGTTTTGGATGTCCCATTGGTAGACAAGCGTCCACACCAACTTTCGTGACGTCCCGAGCTATTTTCTCCCCCTTTAAGCCCAAGCCTAGGGAAAACGCACGATCGAGTTTCGAATTTGACCAACTTCTCGGAATTAAAAATTGAGCATAGATTTGGATTTCCCATTGGTAGAAAAATGCGCACGCCAACTTTCGTGACATTCCGAGCTATTTTCTCCCCATTTAAGCCCAAGCCTAGGGAAAACGCACGATCGAGTTTCAACTTTGACCAACTTCTCAAAATTGAAATTTGAGAATAGTTTTGGATGTCCCATTGGTAGACAAGCATCCACACCAACTTTCGTGACATTCCGAGCTATTTTCTCCCCCTTTAAGCCCAAGCCTAGGGAAAACGCACGATCGAGTTTCAACTTTGACCAACTTCTCGGAATTGAAATTTGAGAATAGTTTTGGATGTCCCATTGGTAGACAAGCATCCACACCGACATTCGTTACGTTCCGAGCTATTTTCTCCCCCTTTAAGCCCAAGTCTAGCGAAAATGCACGGTCGAGTTTCGAATTTGACCAACTTCTCGGAATTGAAAATTGAGCATAGATTTGGATATCCTGCTGGTAGACAAACGCCCACGCCAACTTTCGTGACGTTCCGAGCTATTTTTTCAACCTTTAAGCCCAAATCTAGCGAAAATGCATGGAGATTTTCAACTTTGACCAACTTCTCGGAATTTAAATTTGAGAATAGATTTGGATGTCACATTGGTAGACGAGCATCCACACCAACTTTCGTGACGTTCCGAGCTATTTTCACACCCTTTAAGCCCAAGTCTAGCGAAAACGCACAATCGAGTTTCAACTTTGACCAACTTCTCGGAATTGAAATTTGAGAATAGTTTTTGATGTCCCATTGGTAGACAAGCATCCACACCAACATTCGTTACGTTCCGAGCTATTTTCTCACCCTTTAAGCCTAAGTCTAGCGAAAACGCACGGTCGAGTTTCGAATTTAACCAACTTCTCGGAATTAAAAATTGAGCATAGATTTGGATGTCCTGTTGGTAGACAAATGCACACGCCAACTTTCTTGACATTCCGAGCTATTTTCTCACCCTTTAAGCCCAAGTCTAGCGAAAATGCACGGTCGATTTTCAACTTTGACCAACTTCTCTCAATTTAAATTTGAGAATAGATTTGGATGTCACATTGGTAGACGAGCGTCCACGCCAACCTTCGTGACGTTCCGAGCACTTTTCGCACCCTTTAAGCCAAAGTCTAGCGAAAACGCACGATCGAGTTTCAACTTTGACCAACTTCTCGGAATTGAAATTTGAGAATAGTTTTGGATGTCCCATTGGTAGACAAGCATCCACACAAACTTTCCTGACGTTCCGAGCTATTTTCTCGCCCTTTAAGCCCAAGTCTAGCGAAAACGCACGGTCGAGTTTCGAATTTGACCAACCACTCAGAATTGAAAATTGAGCAGAGATTTGGATGTCCCGTTGTTAGAAAAATACGCACCCCAATTTTCGTGACGTTCCGAGCTATTTTCTAACCCTTTAAGCCTAAGTCTAGCCAAAACGCGCGGTCGAGTTTCGAATTTTACCAACTTCTCGGAATTAAAAATTGAGCATAGATTTGGATGTCCTATTGGTAGACAAATGCACACGCCAACTTTCGTGACATTCTGACCTATTTTCTCTCCCTTTAAGCCCAAGTCTAGCGAAAATGCAGGGTCGATTTTCAACTTTGACCAACTTCTCGGAATTTAAATTTGAGAATAGATTTAGATGTCACATTGGTAGACGAGCATCTACGCCAACTTTCGTGACGTTCCTAGCTATTTGCACACCCTTTAAGCCCAAGTCGAGCGAAAACGCACGATCGAGTTTCAACTTTGACCAACTTCTCGGAATTGAAATTTGAGAATAGTTTTGGATGTCCCATTGGCAGACAAGTGTCCATGCCAACTTTCGTGACATTCCGAGCTATTTTCGCCCCCTTTAAGCCCAAGTCTAGCGAAAACGCACGGTCGAGTTTCCAATTTGACCAACATCTCGGAATTGAAAATTGAGCATAGATTTGGATGTCCCGTTGGTAGACAAATGCGCACACCAACGTTCGTGACATTCTAAGCTATTTTCACCCCCTTTAAGCCCAAGTCTAGCGAAAATGAACGGTCGAGTTTCGAATTTGACCAACTTCTGGGAATTGAAAATTGAGCATAGATTTGGATGTCCCGTTGGTAGAAAATCGTTCACACCAACTTTCGTGACGTTCCGAGCTATTTTCTCCCCCTTTAAGCCCAAGTCTAGCGAAAACGAACGATCGAGTTTCGAAGTTGACCGAATTCTCGGAATTAAAAATTGAGCATAGACTTGGCTGTCCCGTTGGTAGACAAATGCGCACGCCAACTTTTGTCACATTCCGAGCTATTTTCTCTCCCTTTAAGCCCAACTCTAGCGAAAATGCAGGGTCGATTTTCAGCTTTGACCAACTTCTCGAAATTTAAAATTGAGAATAGATTTGGATGTCACATTGGTAGACGAGCGTCCACACCAACTTTCATGACGTTCTGAGCTATTTTCACACCCTTTAAGCCCAAGTCTAGCGAAAACGCACGATCGAGTTTCAACTTTGACCAACTTCTCAGAATTGAAATTTGAGAATAGTTTTGGATGTCCCATTGGTAGACAAGCATCCACACCAACATTCGTTACATTCCGAGCTATTTTCTCCCCCTTTAAGCCCAACTGTAGTGAAAACGCACGGTCGAGTTATGACTTTCACCAACTTCTCCGAATTGAAAATTGAGCATAGATTTGGATGTCCCATTTGTAGACATTCGCGCACAACAACTTTCGTCACATTATGAGCTAATTTCACACCCTTTAAGCTCAAGTCGAGCGAAAACGCGCGGTCGAGTTTCGAATTTGACCAACTTCTCGGAATTGAAAATTGAGCATAGATTTGGATGTACCGTTGGTAGACAAATGCGCACGCCAACTTTCGTGACGTTTCGAGCTATTTTCTCACCCTTTAAGCCTAAGTGTAGCGAAAATGCATGGTCGATTTTCAACTTTGACCAACTTCTCGGAATTGAAATTTGAGAATAGTTTTGGATGTCCCATTGGTAGACAAGCATCCACACCAACATTCGTTACGTTCCGAGCTATTTTCTCCACCTTTAAGCCCAACTGTAGCGAAAACGTACAGTCGAGTTACGACTTTCACCAACTTCTCGGAATTGAAAATTGAGCATAGATTTGGATGTCCCATTTGTAGACATTCGCGCACAACAACTTTCGTCACATTACGAGCTAATTTCACACCTTTTAAGCTCAAGTCTAGCGAACACGCATGGTGGCGTTTCGACTTTGACCAACTTCTCGGAATTGAAATATGAGAATAGATTTGGATGTCCCGTTGGTATACAAGTGCGCACACCAACTTTTGTGACGTTCCGAGTTATTTTCCCTCCCTTTAAGCCGAAGTCTAGCGAAAATGCACTGTCGATTTTCAACTTTGACCAACTTCTCAGAATTTAAATTTGAGAATAGATTTGGATGTCGCATTGGTAGATGAGCATCCACGCCAACTTTCGTGACGTTTCTAGCTATTTTTACGCCCTTTAAGCCCAATCTAGCAAAAACGCACGATCGAGTTTCAACTTTGACCAACTTCTCAGAATTGAAATTTGAGAATAGTTTTGGATGTCCCATTGGTAGACAAGCGTCCACACCAACTTTCGTGACGTTCTGAGCTATTTTCTCCCCCTTTAAACCCAAGTCTAGCGAAAACGCACGGTCGAGTTTCGAATTTGACCAACTTCTCGGAATTAAAAATTGAGCATAGATTTGGATGTCCCGTTGGTAGAAAAATGCGCACGCCAACTTTTGTGACATTCCGAGCTATTTTCTCACCCTTTAAGCCTAAGTCTAGCGAAAATGGACGGTCGATTTTCAAGTTTGACCAACTTCTCGCAATTTAAATTTGAGAATAGATTTAGATGTCAGATTTTGAGACATGTGTGCACTACAACTTTCGTGATTTTATGAGCTAATTTCACACACTTTAATCCCAAGTCTAGAGAAAACGCATGGTGGTGTTTCGACTTTGACCAACTTCTTGGAATTTAAATTTGAGAATAGTTTTGGATGTCCCATTGGTAGACAAGCATCCACACCAACATTCGTTACGTTCCGAGCTATTTTCTCCACCTTTAAGCCCAACTGTAGCGAAAATGTACAGTCGAGTTACGACTTTCACCAACTTCTCAGAATTGAAATTTGAGAATAGTTTTGGATGTCCCATTGGTAGACAAGCATCCACACCAACATTCGTGACGTTTCGAGCTATTTTCTCCCCCTTTAATCCCAAGTCTAGCGAAAACACACGGTCGAGTTTCGAATTTGACCAACTTCTTGGAATTAAAAATTGAGCATAGATTTGGATTTCCCGTTTGTAGACAATTGCGCACGCCAACTTTCGTGACATTCCGAGCTAATTTCACACCCTTGAAGCCCAAGTCTAGGGAAAATGCACGGTCAATTTTCAATTTTGACCAACCTCTCGCAATTTAAATTTGAGAATAGATTTGGATGTCACATTTGTAGACATGTGCGCACTACAACTTTCGTGATTTTACGAGCTAATCTCACACACTTTAATCCCAAGTCTAGAGAAAACGCATGGTGGCGTTTCGACTTTGACCAATTTCTTGGATTTGAAATTTGAGAATAGTTTTAGATGTCCCATTGGTAGACAAGCGTCCACAAAAACTTTCGCGACGTTCCGAGCTATTTTCTCCCCCTTTAAGCCCAAGTCTAGCGAAAACGCACGGTCGAGTTTCGAATATGACCAACTTCTCAAAATTTAAAATTGAGCATAGATTTGGATTTCCCGTTGGTAGAAAAATGCACACGCCAAATTTCATGACGTTCCGGGCTAATTTCACACCCTTTAAGCCCAAGTCTAGGGAAAACGCACGGTCAATTTTCAACTTTGACCAACCTCTCGCAATTTAAATTTGAGAATAGATTTGGATGTCACATTTGTAGACATGTGCGCACTACAACTTTCGTGATCTTACGAGCTAATCTCACACACTTTAATCCCAAGTCTAGAGAAAACGCATGGTGGCGTTTCGACTTTGACCAATTTCTTGGATTTGAAATTTGAGAATAGTTTTGGATGTCCCATTGGTAGACAAGCGTCCACAAAAACTTTCCCGACGTTCCGAGCTATTTTCTCCCCCTTTAAGTCCAAGTCTAGCGAAAATGCACGGTCAAGTTTTGAATATGACCAACTTCTCAGAATTTAAAATTGAGCATAGATTTGGATTTCCCGTTGGTAGAAAAATGCACACGCCAAATTTCGTGACGTTCCGAGCTAATTTCACACCCTTTAAGCCCAACTCTAGGGAAAACGCACGGTCAATTTTCAACTTTGACCAACCTCTCGCAATTTAAATTTGAGAATAGATTTGGATGTCACATTTGTAGACATGTGCGCACTACAACTTTCGTGATTTTACGAGCTAATCTCACACACTTTAATCCCAAGTCTAGAGAAAATGCATGGTGGCGTTTCGACTTTGACCAATTTCTTGGATTTGAAATTTGGGAATAGTTTTGGATGTCGCATTGGTAGACGAGCGTCAACACCAACTTTCGTGACGTTCCGAGCTAATTTCACACCCTTTAAGCCCAAGCCTAGGGAAAACGCACGATCAAGTTTCGACTTTGACCAAATTCTCAGAATTGAAAATCGAGCATAGATTTGGATGTCCCATTGGTAGACAAGTGCGCACGCCAACTTTCGTGACGTTCCGAGCTAATTTCACACCCTTTAAGCCCAAGTCTAGGGAAAATGCACGGTCAATTTTCAACTTTGACCAACCTCTCGCAATTTAAATTTGAGAATAGATTTGGATGTCACATTTGTAGACATGTGCGCACTACAACTTTCGTGATTTTACGAGCTAATCTCACACACTTTAATCCCAAGTCTAGAGAAAACGCATGGTGGCGTTTCGACTTCGACCAATTTCTTGGAATTGAAATCTGAGAATAGTTTTGGATGTCCCATTGGTAAACAAGCGTCCACACAAACTTTCCCGACGTTCCGAGCTATTTTCTCCCCCTTTAAGCCCAAGTCTAGCGAAAACGCACGGTCGAGTTTCGAATTTGACCAACTTCTCAGAATTAAAAATTGAGCATAGATTTGGATTTCCCGTTGGTAGAAAAATGCACACGCCAAATTTCGTGACGTTCCGAGCTAATTTCACACCCTTTAAGCCCAAGTCTAGGGAAAACGCACCGTCAATTTTCAACTTTGACCAACCTCTCGCAATTTAAATTTGAGAATAGATTTGGATGTCACATTTGTAGACATGTGCGCACTACAACTTTAGTGATTTTATGAGCTAATCTCACACACTTTAATCCCAAGTCTAGAGAAAACGCATGGTGGCGTTTCAACTTTGACCAATTTCTTGGATTTGAAATTTGAGAATAGTTTTGGATGTCCCATTGGTAGACAAGCGTCCACACCAACTTTAGTGACTTTCCAAGCTATTTTCTCCTATAGTGAAAACGTATGGTCGAGTTTCAACTTTCACCAACTTCTCGTAATTGAAGATTGAGCATAGGTTTGGATGTCCCATTTTTAGACATTTGCGCACAACAACTTTCGTGACATTATGGGCTAATTTCACACCCTTTAAGCCCAAGTATAGCGAAAACGCACAATCGAGTTTCAACTTTGACCAACTTCTCGGAATTGAAATTTGAGAATAGTTTTGGATGTCCCATTGGTAGACAAGCGTCCACACCAACTTTCGTGACGTTCTGAGCTATTTTCTCCCCCTTTAAGCCCAAGTCTAGCGAAAACGCACAGTCGAGTTTCAAATTTGACCAACTTCTCGAAATTGAAAATTGAGCATACATTTGGATTTCCCGTTGGTAGACAAATGTGCACGCCAACTTTCATGACATTCCGAGCTATTTTCTCACCCTTTAAGCCTAAGTCTAGCGAAAATGCACGATCGATTTTCAACTTTGACCAACTTCTCGGAATTTAAATTTGAGAATAGATTTGGATGTCACATTGGTAGATGAGCGTCCACACCAACTTTCGTGACGTTCCCAGCTATTTTCACACCCTTTACGCCCAAGTCTAGCGAAAACGCACGATCGAGTTTCAACTTTGACCAACTTCTCGGAATTGGAATTTGAGAATAGTTTTGGATGTCCCATTGGTAGACAAGCGTCCACACAAACTTTCGTGACGTTCCGAGCTATTCTCTCCCCCTTTAAGCCCAAGTCTAGCGAAAACGCACGGTCGAGTTTCAAATTTGACCAATTTCTCGTAATTGAAAATTGAGCATAGCTTTGGATTTCCCGTTGGTAGAAAAATGCACACGCAACTTCCGTGACATTCCGAGCTATTTTCTCACCCTTTAATCCTAAGTCTAGAGAAAACGCACGGTCATGTTTCGAATTTGACCAACTTCTCAAAATTAAAAATTGAGCATAGATTTGGATGTCTTGTTGGTAGACAAATGCACACGCCAACTTCCGTGACATTCCGAGCTATTTTCTCACCCTTTAAGCCCAAGTCTAGGGAAAATGCACGGTCGATTTTCAACTTTGACCAACTTCTCGGAATTTAAATTTGAGAATAGATTTGGATGTCACATTGGTAGACGAGCGTCCACCCCAAGTTTCGTGACGTTCTGAGCTTTTTTCACACCCTTTAAGCCCAAGTCTAGCGAAAATGCACGATCGAGTTTCAACTTTGACCAACTTCTCGGAATTGAAATTTGAGAATAGTTTTGGATGTCCCATTGGTAGACAAGCATCCACACCAACTTTCATGACATTCCTAGCTATTTTCTCGCCCTTTAAGCCCAAGTCTAGCGAAAACGCACGGTCGAGTTTTGAATTTGACCAACCACTCAGAATTGAAAATTGAGCAGAGATTTGGATGTCCCGTTGTTAGACAAATACGCACACCAACTTTCGTGACGATCCGAGCTATTTTCTCACCCTTTAAGCGTAAGTCTAGCGAAAATGCACGGTCGAGTTTCGAATTTGACCAACTTCTCGGAATTAAAAATTGAGCATAGATATGGATGTCCCGTTGGTAGACAAATGCGCACGCCAACTTTCGTGACGTTCCGAGCTATTTTCCCTCCCTTTAAGCCCAAGTCTAGCGAAAACGCACGATCGAGTTTCAAGTTTGACCAACTTCTCGGAATTGAAATTTGAGAATAGTTTTGGATGTCCCATTGGTAGACAAGCATCCACACCAACATTCGTGACGTTCCGAGCTATTTTCTCCCCCTTTAAGCCCAAGTCTAGAGAAAACACACGGTCGAGTTTCGAATTTGAGCAACTTCTCGGAATTAAAAATTGAGCATAGATTTGGATTTCCCGTTTGTAGACAAATGCGCACACCAACTTTCGTGACATTCTGAGCAATTTTCTCACCCTTTAAGCCTATGTCTATCGAAAATGCACGGTTGATTTTCAACTTTGACCAACTTCTAGGAATTTAAATTTGAGAATGGATTTGGATGTCCCGTTGGTAGACAAGCGTCCACGCCAACGTTCGTGACGTTCCAAGTTATTTTCTTCCCCTTTAGGCCCAACTCTAGAGAAAACGCACGATCGTGTTTCGGCTTTGACCTACTTCTCGTAAATGAAAATTGAGAATAGATTTGGATGTCCCATTTGTAGACATGCACGCACAACAACTTTCGTGACGTTACGAGCTAATTTCAAACCCTTTAAGCTCAATTCTAACGAAAACGCATGGTGGCGTTTCGACTTTGACCAACTTTTGGGAGTTGAAATTTGAAAATAGATTTGGATGTCCCGTTGGTAGACAAGTGCACATGCCAACTTTCGGGACGTTCCGATCTATTTTCTTCCCCTTTAAGCCCAACTCTAGAGAAAACACACGGTCGTGTTTCGGCTTTGAGCTACTTCTCGGAATTGAAAATTGAGAATAGATTTGTATGTCCCATTTGTAGACATGCGTGCACAGCAATTTTCGTGACGTTACGAGCTAATTTTACACCCTTTAAGCTCAAGTTTAGCGAAAACGCATGGTGGCGTTTCGGCTTTGACCAACTTCTTGGAATTGAAATTTGAGAATAGATTTGGATGTCCCATTGGTAGACAAGTGCGCACGCCAACTTTCGTGACGTTCCAAGCTATTTTCTCACCCTTTAAGCCCAAGTCGAGCGAAAACGCACCGTCAATTTTAAACTTTGACCAACTTCTCGGAATTTAAATTTGAGAATAGATTTGGATGTCCCATTGGTAGACAAGCGTCCACACCAACTTTCGTTACATTCCGAGCTATTTTCATCCCATTTAAGCCCAACTCTGGAGAAAACGCACGGTCGCGTTTAATCTTTGACCAACTTCTCGTAATTGAAAATTGAGAATAGATTTGGATGTCCCATTTGTAGACATACGCGCACAACAACTTTCGTGACATTACGAGCTAATTTCACACCCTTTAAGCCCAAGTCTAGCGAAAATGCACGATCGAGTTTCAACTTTGACCAACTTCTCGGAATTGAAATTTGAGAATAGTTTTGGATGTCCCATTGGTAGACAAGCGTCCACACCAACTTTCATGACGTTCCGAGCTATTTTCTCCCCGTTTAAGCCCAAGTCTAGCGAAAACGCACGGTCGACTTTCGAATTTGACCAACTTCTCGGAATTGAAAATTGAGCATAGATTTGGATGTCCCGTTGGTAGACAAATGCGCACACCAACTTTCGTGACGTTCTAAGCTATTTTCTCACCCTTTAGCCTAAGTCTAACGAAAATGCACGGTCGATATTGAACTTTGACCAACTTCTCGGCATTTAAATTTGAGAATAGATTTGGATGTCACATTGGTAGACGAGCGTCCACGTCCCGAGCTATTTTCTCACCCTTTAAGCTTAAGTCTAGCGAAAATGCATGGTCAATTTTCAACTTTGACCAACTTCTCGGAATTTAAATTTGAGAATAGATTTGGATGTCGCATTGGTAGACAAGCGTCCACGCCAAATTTCGTGACGTTCCGAGCTAATTTCACACCCTTTAAGCCCAAGTCTAGCGAAAACGCACGGTCGAATTTCGAATTTGACCAACCACTCAGAATTGAAAATTGAGCAGAGATTTGCATGTCCCGTTGTTAGACAAATGCGCACGCCAACTTTCGTGACATTCCGACCTATTTTCACTCCCTTTAAGCCCAAGTCTAGCGAAAATGCAGGGTCGATTTTCAACTTTGACCAACTTCTCGGAATTTAGATTTGGAAATAGATTTGGATGTCACATTGGTAGACGAGCATCCACGCCAACTTTCGTGACGTTCCGAGCTATTTTCACACCCTTTAAGCCCAAGTCTAGCGAAAACGCACGATCGAGTTTCAACTTTGACCAACTTCTCGGAATTGAAATTTGAGAATAGTTTTGGATGTCCCATTGGTAGACAAGCATCCACACAAACTTTAGTGACGTTCCGAGCTATTTTCTCCCCCTTTAAGCCCAAGTCTAGCGAAAACGCACGGTCGAGTTTCGAAATTGACCAACTTCCCGGAATTGAAAATTGAGCATAGATTTGGATGTCCTATTGGTAGACAAATGCACACGCCAACTTTCGTGACATTCCGAGCTATTTTCTCACCCTTTAAGCCCAAGTCTAGCGAAAACGCACGGTCGAGTTTCGAATTTGACCAACCACTCAGAATTGAAAATTGAGCAGAGATTTGCATGTCCCGTTGTTAGACAAATGCGCACGCCAACTTTCGTGACATTCCGACCTATTTTCACTCCCTTTAAGCCCAAGTCTAGCGAAAATGCAGGGTCGATTTTCAACTTTGACCAACTTCTCGGAATTTAGATTTGAAAATAGATTTGGATGTCACATTGGTAGACGAGCGTCCACGCCAACTTTCGTGACGTTCCGAGCTATTTTCACACCCTTTAAGCCCAAGTCTAGCGAAAACGCACGATCGAGTTTCAACTTTGACCAACTTCTCGGAATTGAAATTTGAGAATAGTTTTGGATGTCCCATTGGTAGACAAGCATCCACACAAACTTTAGTGACGTTCCGAGCTATTTTCTCCCCCTTTAAGCCCAAGTCTAGCGAAAACGCACGGTCGAGTTTCGAAATTGACCAACTTCCCGGAATTGAAAATTGAGCATAGATTTGGATGTCCTGTTGGTAGACAAATGCACACGCCAACTTTCGTGACATTCCGAGCTATTTTCTCACCCTTTAAGCCCAAGTCTAGGAAAATGCATGGTCGATTTTCAACTTTGACCAACTTCTCAGAATTTAAATTTGAGAATAGATTTGGATGTCACATTGGTAGACGAGCGTCCACGCCAACTTTCGTGACATTCCTAGCTATTTTCACACCCTTTAAGCCCAAGTCTAGCGAAAACGCACGATCGAGTTTCAACTTTGACCAACTTCTCGGAATTGAAATTTGAGAATAGTTTTGGATTTCCCATTGGTAGACAAGCGTCCACAACAACTTTCATGATGTTCCGAGCTATTTTCTCACCCTTTAAGCCCAAGTCTAACGAAAACGCACGGTCGAGTTTCGAATTTGACCAACCACTCGGAATTAAAAATTGACCAAAGATTTGGATGTCCCGTTGTTAGACAAATACGCACGCCAACTTTCGTGACGATCCGAGCTATTTTGTCACCCTTTAAGCCTAAGTCTAGCGGAATTAAAAATTGAGCATAGATTTGTATGTCCTATTGGTAGACAAATGCACACGCCAACTTTCGTGACATTCCAAGCTATTTTCTTTCCCTTTAAGCCCAAGTCTAGCGAAAATTCAGGGTCGATTTTCAACTTTGACCAACTTCTCGGAATTTAAATTTGAGAATAGATTTGGATGTCGGATTGGTAAACGAGCGTCCATGCCAACTTTCCTGACGTTCCAAGCTATTTTCACACCCTTTAAGCCCAAGTCTAGCAAAAACGCACGATCGAGTTTCAACTTTGACCAACATCTCGGAATTGAAATTTGAGAATGGATTTGGATGTCCCATTGGTAGACAAGCGTCCACACCAACTTTCGTGACGTTCCGAGCTATTTTCGCCCCCTTTAAGCCCAAGTCTAGCGAAAACGCACGGTCGAGTTTCGAATTTGACCAACTTCTTGGAATTGAAAATCGAGCATAGATTTGGATGTCCCGTTGGTAGACAAATGCGCACACCAACTTTCGTGACGTTCTGAACTATTTTTTCAACCTTTAATCCCAAATCTAGCGAAAATGCACGGTCGATTTTCAACTTTGACCAACTTCTCGGAATTTAAATTTGAGAATAGATTTGGATGTCACGTTGGTAGGCGAGCGTCCACGCCAACTTTCGTGACGTTCCGAGCTATTTTCACACCCTTTAAGCCCAAGTTTAGCGAAAACGCTACGATCAAGTTTCAACTTTGACCAACTTCTCGGAATTGAAATTTGAGAATAGTTTTGGATGTCCCATTGGTAGACAAGCATCCACACCAACATTCGTTATGTTCCGAGCTATTTTCTCACCCTTTAAGCCTAAGTCTAGCGAAAATGCATGGTCGAGTTTCAAATTTGACCAACGTCTCGGAATTAAAAATTGAGCATAGATTTGGATGTCCTATTGGTAGACAAATGCACACGCCAACTTTCGTGACATTCCGAGCTATTTTCTCTCCCTTTAAGCCCAAGTCTAGCGAAAATGCAAGGTCGATTTTCAACTTTGACCAACTTCTCGGAATTTAAATTTGAGAATAGATTTGGATGTCACATTGGTAGACGAGTGTCCACGCCAACTTTCGTGACATTCCTAGCTATTTTCACACCCTTTAAGCCCAAGACTAGCGAAAACACACGATCGAGTTTCAACTTTGACCAACTTCTCGGAATTGAAATTTGAGAATAGTTTTGGATGTCCCATTGGTAGAGAAGCATCCACACCAACATTCGTTACGTTCCGAGCTATTTTCTCCCCCTTTAAGCCCAACTATAGCGAAAACGTACGGTCGAGTTACGAATTTCACCAACTTCTTGGAATTGAAAATTGAGCATAGGTTTGGATGTCCCAATTGTAGACATTCGCGCACAACCACTTTCGTCACATTACGAGCTAATTTAACACCCTTTAAGCTCAAGTCTAGCGAAAACGCGTGGTGTCATTTTGACTTTGACCAACTTCTCAGAATTGAAATATGAGAATAGATTTGGATGTCCCGTTGGTAGACAGGTGTGCGCGCCAACTTTCGTGACGTTCCGAGCTATTTTCCCACCCTTTAAGACCAAGTCTAGCGAAAATGCACGATCGAGTTTCAACTTTGACCAACTTCTCGGAACTGAAATTTGAGAATAGTTTTGGATGTCCAATTGGTAGACAAGCGTCCATTCCAACTTTCGTGACGTTCCGAGCTATTTTCTCCCCCTTTAAGCCCAAGTCTAGCGAAAATGCACGGTCGAGTTTTTAATTTGACCAACTTCTCGGAATTGAAAATCGAGCATAGATTTGGATGTCCCGTTGGTAGACAAATGCGCACGCCAACTTTCGTGAAATTCCGAGCTATTTTCTAACCCTTTAAGCCTAGGTCTAGCGAAAATGCACGGTCGATTTTCAACTTTGACCAACTTCTCGGAATTTAAATTTGAGAATGGATTTGGATGTCCCGTTGGTAGACAAGTGCACACGCCAACTTTCGTGACGTTCCGAGCTAATTTCAACTTTGACCGACTTCTCGGAATTTAAATTTGAGAATGGATTTGGATGTCCCATTGGTAGACAAGTGCACACGCCAACTTTCGTGACGTTCCGAGCTATTTTCTTCCCGTTTAAGCCCAACTCTAGAGAAAACGCACGATCGTGTTTCGGCTTTGACCTACTTCTCGGAAATGAAAATTGAGAATAGATTTGGATGTCCCATTTGTAGACATGCATGCACAACAACTTTCGTGACGTTACGAGCTAATTTCACACCCTTTAAGCTCAAGTCTAACGAAAACGCATGGTGGCGTTTCGACTTTGACCAACTTTTGGGAGTTTAAATTTGAAAATAGATTTGGATGTCCCGTTGGTAGACAAGTGCACATGCCAACTTTCGTGACGTTCCGAGCTATTTTCTTCCCCTTTAAGCCCAACTCTAGAGAAAACGCACGGTCGTGTTTCGGCTTTGAGCTACTTCTCGGAATTGAAAATTGAGAATAGATTTGGATGTCCCATTTGTAGACATGCGTGCACAGCAACTTTCGTGACGTTACGAGCTAATTTTACACCCTTTAAGCTCAAGTTTAGATAAAACGCATGGTGGCGTTTCGGCTTTGACCAACTTCTTGGAATTGAAATTTGAGAATAGATTTGGATGTCCCATTGGTAGACAAGTACGCACGCCAACTTTCGTGACGTTCCGAGCTATTTTCTCGCCCTTTAAGCCCAAGTCTAGCGAAAACGCACGGTCGAGTTTCGAATTTGACCAACCACTCAGAATTGAAAATTGAGCAGAGATTTGGATGTCCCGTTGTTAGACAAATACGCACGCCAACTTTCGTGACGTTCCGAGATATTTTCTCGCCCTTTAAGCCCAAGTCTAGCGAAAACGCACGACCGAGTTTCAACTTTGACCAACTTCTCGGATTTGAAATTTGAGAATAGTTTTGGATGTCACATTGGTAGACGAGCGTCCACGCCAACTTTCGTGACGTTCCGAGCTATTTTCATACCCTTTAAGCCCAAGTCTAGCGAAAGCGCACGATTGAGTTTCAACTTTGACCAACTTCTTGGAATTGAAATTGAGAATAGATTTGGATGTCCCATTTGTAGACATGCGCGCACAGCAACTTTCATGACGTTACGAGCTAATTTCACGCCCTTTATTCCCAAGTATAGTGAAAACCGACTTTGACCAACTTCTCGGAATTGAAATTTGAGAATAGTTTTGGATGTCCCATTGGTAGACAAGCATCCACACCAAGTCTAGCGAAAATGCACGGTCGATTTCCAACTTTGACCAACTTCTCGAAATTTAAATTTGAGAATGGATTTGGATGTCACACCCTCTAATCTCAAGTCTAGCGAACATGCATGGTGGCGTTTCGACTTTGACCAACTTCTCGGAATTGAAATATGAGAATAGATTTGGATGTCCCGTTGGTAGACAAGTGCGCACGCCAACTTTCGTGACGTTCTGAGCTATTTCCCTCCCTTTAAGCCCAAGTCTAGCGAAAACACACGGTCAAGTTTCGAATTTGACCAACTTCTCGGAATTGAAAATTGAGCATAGATTTGGATGTACTATTGGTAGACAAATGCGCACGCCATCTTTCGTCATGTTCGGAGCTATTTTCTCACCATTTAATCCTAAGTCTAGCGAAAATGCACGCCAACTTTCGTGACGTTCCGAGCTATTTTCACACCCTTTAAGGCCAAGTCTAGCGAAAACGCACGACCGAGTTTCAACTTTGACCAACTTCTTCGATTTGAAATTTGAGAATAGTTTTGGATGTCCCATTGGTAGACAAGCGTCCACACCAACTTTCGTGACGTCCCGAGCTATTTTCTCCCCCTTTAAGCCCAAGCCTAGGGAAAACGCACGATCGAGTTTCGAATTTGACCAACTTCTCGGAATTAAAAATTGAGCATAGATTTGGATTTCCCATTGGTAGAAAAATGCGCACGCCAACTTTCGTGACATTCCGAGCTATTTTCTCCCCATTTAAGCCCAAGCCTAGGGAAAACGCACGATCGAGTTTCAACTTTGACCAACTTCTCAAAATTGAAATTTGAGAATAGTTTTGGATGTCCCATTGGTAGACAAGCATCCACACCAACTTTCGTGACATTCCGAGCTATTTTCTCCCCCTTTAAGCCCAAGCCTAGGGAAAACGCACGATCGAGTTTCAACTTTGACCAACTTCTCGGAATTGAAATTTGAGAATAGTTTTGGATGTCCCATTGGTAGACAAGCATCCACACCGACATTCGTTACGTTCCGAGCTATTTTCTCCCCCTTTAATCCCAAGTCTAGCGAAAATGCACGGTCGAGTTTCGAATTTGACCAACTTCTCGGAATTGAAAATTGAGCATAGATTTGGATATCCTGCTGGTAAACAAACGCCCACGCCAACTTTCATGACGTTCCGAGCTATTTTTTCAACCTTTAAGCCCAAATCTAGCGAAAATGCACGGAGATTTTCAACTTTGACCAACTTCTCTCAATTTAAATTTGAGAATAGATTTGGATGTCACATTGGTAGACGAGCGTCCACGCCAACCTTCATGACGTTCCGAGCACTTTTCGCACCCTTTAAGTCAAAGTCTAGCGAAAACGCACGATCGAGTTTCAACTTTGACCAACTTCTCGGAATTGAAATTTGAGAATAGTTTTGGATGTCCCATTGGTAGACAAGCGTCCACACCAACTTTCCTGACGTTCCGAGCTATTTTCTCGCCCTTTAAGCCCAATTCTAGCGAAAACGCACGGTCGAGTTTCGAATTTGACCAACCACTCAGAATTGAAAATTGAGCAGAGATTTGGATGTCCTGTTGTTAGAAATATACGCACCCCAATTTTCGTGACGTTCCGAGCTATTTTCTAACCCTTTAAGCCTAAGTCTAGCCAAAACGCGCGGTCGAGTTTCGAATTTTACCAACTTCTCCGAATTAAAAATTGAGCATAGATTTGGATGTCCTATTGGTAGACAAATGCACACGCCAACTTTCGTGACATTCTGACCTATTTTCTCTCCCTTTAAGCCCAAGTTTAGTGAAAATGCAGGGTCGATTTTCAACTTTGACCAACTTCTCGGAATTTAAATTTGAGAATAGATTTAGATGTCACATTGGTAGACGAGCATCTACGCCAACTTTCGTGACGTTCCTAGCTATTTGCACACCCTTTAAGCCCAAGTCGAGCGAAAACGCACGATCGAGTTTCAACTTTGACCAACTTCTCGGAATTGAAATTTGAGAATAGTTTTGGATGTCCCATTGGTAGACAAGTGTCCACGCCAACTTTCGTGACGTTCCGAGCTATTTTCGCCCCCTTTAAGCCCAAGTCTAGCGAAAACGCACGGTCGAGTTTCCAATTTGACCAACTTCTCGGAATTGAAAATTGAGCATAGATTTGGATGTCCCGTTGGTAAAAAAGCGTTCACACCAACTTTCGTGACGTTCCGAGCTATTTTCTCCCCCTTTAAGCCCAAGTCTAGCGAAAACGCACGATCGAGTTTCGAAGTTGACCGACTTCTCGGAATTAAAAATTAAGCATAGACTTGGCTGTCCCTTTGGTAGACAAATGCGCACGCCAACTTTTGTCACATTCCGAGCTATTTTCTCTCCCTTTAAGCCCAAGTCTAGCGAAAATGCAGGGTCGATTTTCAGCTTTGACCAACTTCTCGAAATTTAAATTTGAGAATAGATTTGGATGTCACATTGGTAGACGAGCGTCCACGCCAACTTTCATGACGTTCTGAGCTATTTTCACACCCTTTAAGCCCAAGTCTAGCGAAAACGCACGATCGAGTTTCAACTTTGACCAACTTCTCAGAATTGAAATTTGAGAATAGTTTTGGATGTCCCATTGGTAGACAAGTGTCCACGCCAACTTTCGTGACGTTCCGAGCTATTTTCGCCCCCTTTAAGCCCAAGTCTAGCGAAAACGCACGGTCGAGTTTCCAATTTGACCAACTTCTCGGAATTGAAAATTGAGCATAGATTTGGATGTCCCGTTGGTAAAAAAGCGTTCACACCAACTTTCGTGACGTTCCGAGTTATTTTCTCCCCCTTTAAGCCCAAGTCTAGCGAAAACGCACGATCGAGTTTCAAAGTTGACCGACTTCTCGGAATTAAAAATTGAGCATAGACTTGGCTGTCCCGTTGGTAGACAAATGCGCACGCCAACTTTTGTCACATTCCGAGCTATTTTCTCTCCCTTTAAGCCCAAGTCTAGCGAAAATGCAGGGTCGATTTTCAGCTTTGACCAACTTCTCGAAATTTAAATTTGAGAATAGATTTGGATGTCACATTGGTAGACGAGCATCCACGCCAACTTTCATGACGTTCTGAGCTATTTTCACACCCTTTAAGCCCAAGTCTAGCGAAAACGCACGATCGAGTTTCAACTTTGACCAACTTCTCAGAATTGAAATTTGAGAATAGTTTTGGATGTCCCATTGGTAGACAAGCATCCACACCAACATTCGCTACGTTCCGAGCTATTTTCTCCCCCTTTAAGCCCAACTGTAGTGAAAATGCACGGTCGAGTTATGACTTTCACCAACTTCTCCGAATTGAAAATTGAGCATAGATTTGGATGTCCCATTTGTAGACATTCGCGCACAACAACTTTCGTCACATTATGAGCTAATTTTACACCCTTTAAGCTCAAGTCAAGCGAAAACGCGCGGTCGAGTTTCGAATTTGACCAACTTCTCGGAATTGAAAATTGAGCATAGATTTGGATGTACCGTTGGTAGACAAATGCGCACGCCAACTTTCGTGACGTTTCGAGATATTTTCTCACCCTTTAAGCCTAAGTGTAGCGAAAATGCACGGTCGATTTTCAACTTTGACCAACTTCTCGGAATTGAAATTTGAGAATAGTTTTGGATGTCCCATTGGTAGACAAGCATCCACACCAACATTCGTTACGTTCCGAGCTATTTTCTCCACCTTTAAGCCCAACTGTAGCGAAAACGTACAGTCGAGTTACGACTTTCACCAACTTCTCGGAATTGAAAATTGAGCATAGATTTGGATGTCCCATTTGTAGACATTCGCGTACAACAACTTTCGTCACATTACGAGCTAATTTCACACCTTTTAAACTCAATTCTAGCGAACACGCATGGTGGCGTTTCGACTTTGACCAACTTCTCGGAATTGAAATATGAGAATAGATTTGGATGTCCCATTGGTAGAGAAGCATCCACACCAACATTCGTTACGTTCCGAGCTATTGTCTCCCCCTTTAAGCCCAACTATAGCGAAAACGTACGGTCGAGTTACGAATTTCACCAACTTCTTGGAATTGAAAATTGAGCATAGGTTTGGATGTCCCAATTGTAGACATTCGCGCACAACAACTTTCGTCACATTACGATCTAATTTAACACCCTTTAAGCTCAAGTCTAGCGAAAACGCATGGTGTCATTTCGACTTTGACCAACTTCTCGGAATTGAAATATGAGAATAGATTTGGATGTCCCGTTGGTAGACAGGTGCGCGTGCCAACTTTCGTGACGTTCCGAGCTATTTTCCCACCCTTTAAGACCAAGTCTAGCGAAAATGCACGATCGAGTTTCAACTTTGACCAACTTCTCGGAACTGAAATTTGAGAATAGTTTTGGATGTCCAATTGGTAGACAAGTGTCCATTCCAACTTTCGTGACGTTCCGAGCTATTTTCCCCCCCTTTAAGCCCAAGTCTAGCGAAAATGCACGGTCGAGTTTTGAATTTGACCAACTTCTCGGAATTGAAAATCGAGCATAGATTTGGATGTCCCGTTGGTAGACAAATGCGCACGCCAACTTTCGTGACATTCCGAGCTATTTTCTCGCCCTTTAAGCCCAAGTCTAGCGAAAACGCACGACCGAGTTTCAACTTTGACCAACTTCTCGGATTTGAAATTTGAGAATAGTTTTGGATGTCACATTGGTAGACGAGCGTCCACGCCAACTTGCTTGACGTTCCGAGCTATTTTCATACCCTTTAAGCCCAAGTCTAGCGAAAGCGCACGATTGAGTTTCAACTTTGACCAACTTCTTGGAATTGAAAATTGAGAATAGATTTGGATGTCCCATTTGTAGACATGCGCGCACAGCAACTTTCATGATGTTACGAGCTAATTTCACGCCCTTTATTCCCAAGTATAGTGAAAACCGACTTTGACCAACTTCTCGGAATTGAAATTTGAGAATAGTTTTGGATGTCCCATTGGTAGACAAGCATCCACACCAAGTCTAGCGAAAATGCACGGTCGATTTCCAACTTTGACCAACTTCTCGAAATTTAAATTTGAGAATGGATTTGGATGTCACACCCTCTAAGCTCAAGTCTAGCGAACATGCATGGTGGCGTTTCGACTTTGACCAACTTCTCGGAATTGAAATATGAGAATAGATTTGGATGTCCCGTTGGTAGACAAGTGCGCACGTCAACTTTCGTGACGTTTTGAGCTATTTTCCCTCCCTTTAAGCCCAAGTCTAGCGAAAACACACGGTCAAGTTTCGAATTTGACCAACTTCTCGGAATTGAAAATTGAGCATAGATTTGGATGTACTATTGGTAGACAAATGCGCACGCCATCTTTCGTCATGTTCGGAGCTATTTTCTCACCATTTAATCCTAAGTCTAGCGAAAATGCACGCCAACTTTCGTGACATTCCGAGCTATTTTCACACCCTTTAAGGCCAAGTCTAGCAAAAACGCACGACCGAGTTTCAACTTTGACCAACTTCTTCGATTTGAAATTTGAGAATAGTTTTGGATGTCCCATTGGTAGACAAGCGTCCACACCAACTTTCGTGACGTCCCGAGCTATTTTCTCCCCCTTTAAGCCCAAGCCTAGGGAAAACGCACGATCGAGTTTCGAATTTGACCAACTTCTCGGAATTAAAAATTGAGCATAGATTTGGATTTCCCATTGGTAGAAAAATGCGCACGCCAACTTTCGTGACATTCCGAGCTATTTTCTCCCCATTTAAGCCCAAGCCTAGGGAAAACGCACGATCGAGTTTCAACTTTGACCAACTTCTCAAAATTGAAATTTGAGAATAGTTTTGGATGTCCCATTGGTAGACAAGCATCCACACCAACTTTCGTGACATTCCGAGCTATTTTCTCCCCCTTTAAGCCCAAGCCTAGGGAAAACGCACGATCGAGTTTCAACTTTGACCAACTTCTCGGAATTGAAATTTGAGAATAGTTTTGGATGTCCCATTGGTAGACAAGCATCCACACCGACATTCGTTACGTTCCGAGCTATTTTCTCCCCCTTTAAGCCCAAGTCTAGCGAAAATGCACGGTCGAGTTTCGAATTTGACCAACTTCTCGGAATTGAAAATTGAGCATAGATTTGGATATCCTGCTGGTAGACAAACGCCCACGCCAACTTTCGTGACGTTCCGAGCTATTTTTTCAACCTTTAAGCCCAAATCTAGCGAAAATGCATGGAGATTTTCAACTTTGACCAACTTCTCGGAATTTAAATTTGAGAATAGATTTGGATGTCACATTGGTAGACGAGCATCCACACCAACTTTCGTGACGTTCCGAGCTATTTTCACACCCTTTAAGCCCAAGTCTAGCGAAAACGCACAATCGAGTTTCAACTTTGACCAACTTCTCGGAATTGAAATTTGAGAATAGTTTTTGATGTCCCATTGGTAGACAAGCATCCACACCAACATTCGTTACGTTCCGAGCTATTTTCTCACCCTTTAAGCCTAAGTCTAGCGAAAACGCACGGTCGAGTTTCGAATTTAACCAACTTCTCGGAATTAAAAATTGAGCATAGATTTGGATGTCCTGTTGGTAGACAAATGCACACGCCAACTTTCTTGACATTCCGAGCTATTTTCTCACCCTTTAAGCCCAAGTCTAGCGAAAATGCACGGTCGATTTTCAACTTTGACCAACTTCTCTCAATTTAAATTTGAGAATAGATTTGGATGTCACATTGGTAGACGAGCGTCCACGCCAACCTTCGTGACGTTCCGAGCACTTTTCGCACCCTTTAAGCCAAAGTCTAGCGAAAACGCACGATCGAGTTTCAACTTTGACCAACTTCTCGGAATTGAAATTTGAGAATAGTTTTGGATGTCCCATTGGTAGACAAGCATCCACACAAACTTTCCTGACGTTCCGAGCTATTTTCTCGCCCTTTAAGCCCAAGTCTAGCGAAAACGCACGGTCGAGTTTCGAATTTGACCAACCACTCAGAATTGAAAATTGAGCAGAGATTTGGATGTCCCGTTGTTAGAAAAATACGCACCCCAATTTTCGTGACGTTCCGAGCTATTTTCTAACCCTTTAAGCCTAAGTCTAGCCAAAACGCGCGGTCGAGTTTCGAATTTTACCAACTTCTCGGAATTAAAAATTGAGCATAGATTTGGATGTCCTATTGGTAGACAAATGCACACGCCAACTTTCGTGACATTCTGACCTATTTTCTCTCCCTTTAAGCCCAAGTCTAGCGAAAATGCAGGGTCGATTTTCAACTTTGACCAACTTCTCGGAATTTAAATTTGAGAATAGATTTAGATGTCACATTGGTAGACGAGCATCTACGCCAACTTTCGTGACGTTCCTAGCTATTTGCACACCCTTTAAGCCCAAGTCGAGCGAAAACGCACGATCGAGTTTCAACTTTGACCAACTTCTCGGAATTGAAATTTGAGAATAGTTTTGGATGTCCCATTGGCAGACAAGTGTCCATGCCAACGTTCGTGACATTCCGAGCTATTTTCGCCCCCTTTAAGCCCAAGTCTAGCGAAAACGCACGGTCGAGTTTCCAATTTGACCAACATCTCGGAATTGAAAATTGAGCATAGATTTGGATGTCCCGTTGGTAGACAAATGCGCACACCAACGTTCGTGACATTCTAAGCTATTTTCACCCCCTTTAAGCCCAAGTCTAGCGAAAATGAACGGTCGAGTTTCGAATTTGACCAACTTCTGGGAATTGAAAATTGAGCATAGATTTGGATGTCCCGTTGGTAGAAAATCGTTCACACCAACTTTCGTGACGTTCCGAGCTATTTTCTCCCCCTTTAAGCCCAAGTCTAGCGAAAACGAACGATCGAGTTTCGAAGTTGACCGAATTCTCGGAATTAAAAATTGAGCATAGACTTGGCTGTCCCGTTGGTAGACAAATGCGCACGCCAACTTTTGTCACATTCCGAGCTATTTTCTCTCCCTTTAAGCCCAACTCTAGCGAAAATGCAGGGTCGATTTTCAGCTTTGACCAACTTCTCGAAATTTAAAATTGAGAATAGATTTGGATGTCACATTGGTAGACGAGCGTCCACACCAACTTTCATGACGTTCTGAGCTATTTTCACACCCTTTAAGCCCAAGTCTAGCGAAAACGCACGATCGAGTTTCAACTTTGACCAACTTCTCAGAATTGAAATTTGAGAATAGTTTTGGATGTCCCATTGGTAGACAAGCATCCACACCAACATTCGTTACATTCCGAGCTATTTTCTCCCCCTTTAAGCCCAACTGTAGTGAAAACGCACGGTCGAGTTATGACTTTCACCAACTTCTCCGAATTGAAAATTGAGCATAGATTTGGATGTCCCATTTGTAGACATTCGCGCACAACAACTTTCGTCACATTATGAGCTAATTTCACACCCTTTAAGCTCAAGTCGAGCGAAAACACGCGGTCGAGTTTCGAATTTGACCAACTTCTCGGAATTGAAAATTGAGCATAGATTTGGATGTACCGTTGGTAGACAAATGCGCACGCCAACTTTCGTGACGTTTCGAGCTATTTTCTCACCCTTTAAGCCTAAGTGTAGCGAAAATGCATGGTCGATTTTCAACTTTGACCAACTTCTCGGAATTGAAATTTGAGAATAGTTTTGGATGTCCCATTGGTAGACAAGCATCCACACCAACATTCGTTACGTTCCGAGCTATTTTCTCCACCTTTAAGCCCAACTGTAGCGAAAACGTACAGTCGAGTTACGACTTTCACCAACTTCTCGGAATTGAAAATTGAGCATAGATTTGGATGTCCCATTTGTAGACATTCGCGCACAACAACTTTCGTCACATTACGAGCTAATTTCACACCTTTTAAGCTCAAGTCTAGCGAACACGCATGGTGGCGTTTCGACTTTGACCAACTTCTCGGAATTGAAATATGAGAATAGATTTGGATGTCCCGTTGGTATACAAGTGCGCACACCAACTTTTGTGACGTTCCGAGTTATTTTCCCTCCCTTTAAGCCGAAGTCTAGCGAAAATGCACTGTCGATTTTCAACTTTGACCAACTTCTCAGAATTTAAATTTGAGAATAGATTTGGATGTCGCATTGGTAGATGAGCATCCACGCCAACTTTCGTGACGTTTCTAGCTATTTTTACGCCCTTTAAGCCCAATCTAGCAAAAACGCACGATCGAGTTTCAACTTTGACCAACTTCTCAGAATTGAAATTTGAGAATAGTTTTGGATGTCCCATTGGTAGACAAGCGTCCACACCAACTTTCGTGACGTTCTGAGCTATTTTCTCCCCCTTTAAACCCAAGTCTAGCGAAAACGCACGGTCGAGTTTCGAATTTGACCAACTTCTCGGAATTAAAAATTGAGCATAGATTTGGATGTCCCGTTGGTAGAAAAATGCGCACGCCAACTTTTGTGACATTCCGAGCTATTTTCTCACCCTTTAAGCCTAAGTCTAGCGAAAATGGACGGTCGATTTTCAAGTTTGACCAACTTCTCGCAATTTAAATTTGAGAATAGATTTAGATGTCAGATTTTGAGACATGTGTGCACTACAACTTTCGTGATTTTATGAGCTAATTTCACACACTTTAATCCCAAGTCTAGAGAAAACGCATGGTGGTGTTTCGACTTTGACCAACTTCTTGGAATTTAAATTTGAGAATAGTTTTGGATGTCCCATTGGTAGACAAGCATCCACACCAACATTCGTTACGTTCCGAGCTATTTTCTCCACCTTTAAGCCCAACTGTAGCGAAAATGTACAGTCGAGTTACGACTTTCACCAACTTCTCAGAATTGAAATTTGAGAATAGTTTTGGATGTCCCATTGGTAGACAAGCATCCACACCAACATTCGTGACGTTTCGAGCTATTTTCTCCCCCTTTAATCCCAAGTCTAGCGAAAACACACGGTCGAGTTTCGAATTTGACCAACTTCTTGGAATTAAAAATTGAGCATAGATTTGGATTTCCCGTTTGTAGACAATTGCGCACGCCAACTTTCGTGACATTCCGAGCTAATTTCACACCCTTGAAGCCCAAGTCTAGGGAAAATGCACGGTCAATTTTCAATTTTGACCAACCTCTCGCAATTTAAATTTGAGAATAGATTTGGATGTCACATTTGTAGACATGTGCGCACTACAACTTTCGTGATTTTACGAGCTAATCTCACACACTTTAATCCCAAGTCTAGAGAAAACGCATGGTGGCGTTTCGACTTTGACCAATTTCTTGGATTTGAAATTTGAGAATAGTTTTAGATGTCTCATTGGTAGACAAGCGTCCACAAAAACTTTCGCGACGTTCCGAGCTATTTTCTCCCCCTTTAAGCCCAAGTCTAGCGAAAACGCACGGTCGAGTTTCGAATATGACCAACTTCTCAAAATTTAAAATTGAGCATAGATTTGGATTTCCCGTTGGTAGAAAAATGCACACGCCAAATTTCATGACGTTCCGGGCTAATTTCACACCCTTTAAGCCCAAGTCTAGGGAAAACGCACGGTCAATTTTCAACTTTGACCAACCTCTCGCAATTTAAATTTGAGAATAGATTTGGATGTCACATTTGGTAGACAACTTTCGTGATCTTACGAGCTAATCTCACACACTTTAATCCCAAGTCTAGAGAAAACGCATGGTGGCGTTTCGACTTTGACCAATTTCTTGGATTTGAAATTTGAGAATAGTTTTGGATGTCCCATTGGTAGACAAGCGTCCACAAAAACTTTCACGACGTTCCGAGCTATTTTCTCCCCCTTTAAGTCCAAGTCTAGCGAAAATGCACGGTCAAGTTTTGAATATGACCAACTTCTCAGAATTTAAAATTGAGCATAGATTTGGATTTCCCGTTGGTAGAAAAATGCACACGCCAAATTTCGTGACGTTCCGAGCTAATTTCACACCCTTTAAGCCCAACTCTAGGGAAAACGCACGGTCAATTTTCAACTTTGACCAACCTCTCGCAATTTAAATTTGAGAATAGATTTGGATGTCACATTTGTAGACATGTGCGCACTACAACTTTCGTGATTTTACGAGCTAATCTCACACACTTTAATCCCAAGTCTAGAGAAAATGCATGGTGGCGTTTCGACTTTGACCAATTTCTTGGATTTGAAATTTGGGAATAGTTTTGGATGTCGCATTGGTAGACGAGCGTCAACACCAACTTTCGTGACGTTCCGAGCTAATTTCACACCCTTTAAGCCCAAGCCTAGGGAAAACGCACGATCAAGTTTCGACTTTGACCAAATTCTCAGAATTGAAAATCGAGCATAGATTTGGATGTCCCATTGGTAGACAAGTGCGCACGCCAACTTTCGTGACGTTCCGAGCTAATTTCACACCCTTTAAGCCCAAGTCTAGGGAAAATGCACGGTCAATTTTCAACTTTGACCAACCTCTCGCAATTTAAATTTGAGAATAGATTTGGATGTCACATTTGTAGACATGTGCGCACTACAACTTTCGTGATTTTACGAGCTAATCTCACACACTTTAATCCCAAGTCTAGAGAAAACGCATGGTGGCGTTTCGACTTCGACCAATTTCTTGGATTTGAAATCTGAGAATAGTTTTGGATGTCCCATTGGTAAACAAGCGTCCACACAAACTTTCCCGACGTTCCGAGCTATTTTCTCCCCCTTTAAGCCCAAGTCTAGCGAAAACGCACGGTCGAGTTTCGAATTTGACCAACTTCTCAGAATTAAAAATTGAGCATAGATTTGGATTTCCCGTTGGTAGAAAAATGCACACGCCAAATTTCGTGACGTTCCGAGCTAATTTCACACCCTTTAAGCCCAAGTCTAGGGAAAACGCACCGTCAATTTTCAACTTTGACCAACCTCTCGCAATTTAAATTTGAGAATAGATTTGGATGTCACATTTGTAGACATGTGCGCACTACAACTTTAGTGATTTTATGAGCTAATCTCACACACTTTAATCCCAAGTCTAGAGAAAACGCATGGTGGCGTTTCAACTTTGACCAATTTCTTGGATTTGAAATTTGAGAATAGTTTTGGATGTCCCATTGGTAGACAAGCGTCCACACCAACTTTAGTGACTTTCCAAGCTATTTTCTCCTATAGTGAAAACGTATGGTCGAGTTTCAACTTTCACCAACTTCTCGTAATTGAAGATTGAGCATAGGTTTGGATGTCCCATTTTTAGACATTTGCGCACAACAACTTTCGTGACATTATGGGCTAATTTCACACCCTTTAAGCCCAAGTATAGCGAAAACGCACAATCGAGTTTCAACTTTGACCAACTTCTCGGAATTGAAATTTGAGAATAGTTTTGGATGTCCCATTGGTAGACAAGCGTCCACACCAACTTTCGTGACGTTCTGAGCTATTTTCTCCCCCTTTAAGCCCAAGTCTAGCGAAAACGCACAGTCGAGTTTCAAATTTGACCAACTTCTCGAAATTGAAAATTGAGCATACATTTGGATTTCCCGTTGGTAGACAAATGTGCACGCCAACTTTCATGACATTCCGAGCTATTTTCTCACCCTTTAAGCCTAAGTCTAGCGAAAATGCACGATCGATTTTCAACTTTGACCAACTTCTCGGAATTTAAATTTGAGAATAGATTTGGATGTCACATTGGTAGATGAGCGTCCACACCAACTTTCGTGACGTTCCCAGCTATTTTCACACCCTTTACGCCCAAGTCTAGCGAAAACGCACGATCGAGTTTCAACTTTGACCAACTTCTCGGAATTGGAATTTGAGAATAGTTTTGGATGTCCCATTGGTAGACAAGCGTCCACACAAACTTTCGTGACGTTCCGAGCTATTCTCTCCCCCTTTAAGCCCAAGTCTAGCGAAAACGCACGGTCGAGTTTCAAATTTGACCAATTTCTCGTAATTGAAAATTGAGCATAGCTTTGGATTTCCCGTTGGTAGAAAAATGCACACGCAACTTCCGTGACATTCCGAGCTATTTTCTCACCCTTTAATCCTAAGTCTAGAGAAAACGCACGGTCATGTTTCGAATTTGACCAACTTCTCAAAATTAAAAATTGAGCATAGATTTGGATGTCTTGTTGGTAGACAAATGCACACGCCAACTTCCGTGACATTCCGAGCTATTTTCTCACCCTTTAAGCCCAAGTCTAGGGAAAATGCACGGTCGATTTTCAACTTTGACCAACTTCTCGGAATTTAAATTTGAGAATAGATTTGGATGTCACATTGGTAGACGAGCGTCCACCCCAAGTTTCGTGACGTTCTGAGCTTTTTTCACACCCTTTAAGCCCAAGTCTAGCGAAAATGCACGATCGAGTTTCAACTTTGACCAACTTCTCGGAATTGAAATTTGAGAATAGTTTTGGATGTCCCATTGGTAGACAAGCATCCACACCAACTTTCATGACATTCCTAGCTATTTTCTCGCCCTTTAAGCCCAAGTCTAGCGAAAACGCACGGTCGAGTTTTGAATTTGACCAACCACTCAGAATTGAAAATTGAGCAGAGATTTGGATGTCCCGTTGTTAGACAAATACGCACACCAACTTTCGTGACGATCCGAGCTATTTTCTCACCCTTTAAGCGTAAGTCTAGCGAAAATGCACGGTCGAGTTTCGAATTTGACCAAATTCTCGGAATTAAAAATTGAGCATAGATATGGATGTCCCGTTGGTAGACAAATGCGCACGCCAACTTTCGTGACGTTTCGAGCTATTTTCCCTCCCTTTAAGCCCAAGTCTAGCGAAAACGCACGATCGAGTTTCAAGTTTGACCAACTTCTCGGAATTGAAATTTGAGAATAGTTTTGGATGTCCCATTGGTAGACAAGCATCCACACCAACATTCGTGACGTTCCGAGCTATTTTCTCCCCCTTTAAGCCCAAGTCTAGAGAAAACACACGGTCGAGTTTCGAATTTGAGCAACTTCTCGGAATTAAAAATTGAGCATAGATTTGGATTTCCCGTTTGTAGACAAATGCGCACACCAACTTTCGTGACATTCTGAGCAATTTTCTCACCCTTTAAGCCTATGTCTATCGAAAATGCACGGTTGATTTTCAACTTTGACCAACTTCTAGGAATTTAAATTTGAGAATGGATTTGGATGTCCCGTTGGTAGACAAGCGTCCACGCCAACGTTCGTGACGTTCCAAGTTATTTTCTTCCCCTTTAGGCCCAACTCTAGAGAAAACGCACGATCGTGTTTCGGCTTTGACCTACTTCTCGTAAATGAAAATTGAGAATAGATTTGGATGTCCCATTTGTAGACATGCACGCACAACAACTTTCGTGACGTTACGAGCTAATTTCAAACCCTTTAAGCTCAATTCTAACGAAAACGCATGGTGGCGTTTCGACTTTGACCAACTTTTGGGAGTTGAAATTTGAAAATAGATTTGGATGTCCCGTTGGTAGACAAGTGCACATGCCAACTTTCGGGACGTTCCGATCTATTTTCTTCCCCTTTAAGCCCAACTCTAGAGAAAACACACGGTCGTGTTTCGGCTTTGAGCTACTTCTCGGAATTGAAAATTGAGAATAGATTTGTATGTCCCATTTGTAGACATGCGTGCACAGCAATTTTCGTGACGTTACGAGCTAATTTTACACCCTTTAAGCTCAAGTTTAGCGAAAACGCATGGTGGCGTTTCGGCTTTGACCAACTTCTTGGAATTGAAATTTGAGAATAGATTTGGATGTCCCATTGGTAGACAAGTGCGCACGCCAACTTTCGTGACGTTCCAAGCTATTTTCTCACCCTTTAAGCCCAAGTCGAGCGAAAACGCACCGTCAATTTTAAACTTTGACCAACTTCTCGGAATTTAAATTTGAGAATAGATTTGGATGTCCCATTGGTAGACAAGCGTCCACACCAACTTTCGTTACATTCCGAGCTATTTTCATCCCATTTAAGCCCAACTCTGGAGAAAACGCACGGTCGCGTTTAATCTTTGACCAACTTCTCGTAATTGAAAATTGAGAATAGATTTGGATGTCCCATTTGTAGACATACGCGCACAACAACTTTCATGACATTACGAGCTAATTTCACACCCTTTAAGCCCAAGTCTAGCGAAAATGCACGATCGAGTTTCAACTTTGACCAACTTCTCGGAATTGAAATTTGAGAATAGTTTTGGATGTCCCATTGGTAGACAAGCGTCCACACCAACTTTCATGACGTTCCGAGCTATTTTCTCCCCGTTTAAGCCCAAGTCTAGCGAAAACGCACGGTCGACTTTCGAATTTGACCAACTTCTCGGAATTGAAAATTGAGCATAGATTTGGATGTCCCGTTGGTAGACAAATGCGCACACCAACTTTCGTGACGTTCTAAGCTATTTTCTCACCCTTTAGCCTAAGTCTAACGAAAATGCACGGTCGATATTGAACTTTGACCAACTTCTCGGCATTTAAATTTGAGAATAGATTTGGATGTCACATTGGTAGACGAGCGTCCACGTCCCGAGCTATTTTCTCACCCTTTAAGCTTAAGTCTAGCGAAAATGCATGGTCAATTTTCAACTTTGACCAACTTCTCGGAATTTAAATTTGAGAATAGATTTGGATGTCGCATTGGTAGACAAGCGTCCACGCCAAATTTCGTGACGTTCCGAGCTAATTTCACACCCTTTAAGCCCAAGTCTAGCGAAAACGCACGGTCGAATTTCGAATTTGACCAACCACTCAGAATTGAAAATTGAGCAGAGATTTGCATGTCCCGTTGTTAGACAAATGCGCACGCCAACTTTCGTGACATTCCGACCTATTTTCACTCCCTTTAAGCCCAAGTCTAGCGAAAATGCAGGGTCGATTTTCAACTTTGACCAACTTCTCGGAATTTAGATTTGGAAATAGATTTGGATGTCACATTGGTAGACGAGCATCCACGCCAACTTTCGTGACGTTCCGAGCTATTTTCACACCCTTTAAGCCCAAGTCTAGCGAAAACGCACGATCGAGTTTCAACTTTGACCAACTTCTCGGAATTGAAATTTGAGAATAGTTTTGGATGTCCCATTGGTAGACAAGCATCCACACAAACTTTAGTGACGTTCCGAGCTATTTTCTCCCCCTTTAAGCCCAAGTCTAGCGAAAATGCACGGTCGAGTTTCGAAATTGACCAACTTCCCGGAATTGAAAATTGAGCATAGATTTGGATGTCCTATTGGTAGACAAATGCACACGCCAACTTTCGTGACATTCCGAGCTATTTTCTCACCCTTTAAGCCCAAGTCTAGCGAAAACGCATGGTCGAGTTTCGAATTTGACCAACCACTCAGAATTGAAAATTGAGCAGAGATTTGCATGTCCCGTTGTTAGACAAATGCGCACGCCAACTTTCGTGACATTCCGACCTATTTTCACTCCCTTTAAGCCCAAGTCTAGCGAAAATGCAGGGTCGATTTTCAACTTTGACCAACTTCTCGGAATTTAGATTTGAAAATAGATTTGGATGTCACATTGGTAGACGAGCGTCCACGCCAACTTTCGTGACGTTCCGAGCTATTTTCACACCCTTTAAGCCCAAGTCTAGCGAAAACGCACGATCGAGTTTCAACTTTGACCAACTTCTCGGAATTGAAATTTGAGAATAGTTTTGGATGTCCCATTGGTAGACAAGCATCCACACAAACTTTAGTGACGTTCCGAGCTATTTTCTCCCCCTTTAAGCCCAAGTCTAGCGAAAACGCACGGTCGAGTTTCGAAATTGACCAACTTCCCGGAATTGAAAATTGAGCATAGATTTGGATGTCCTGTTGGTAGACAAATGCACACGCCAACTTTCGTGACATTCCGAGCTATTTTCTCACCCTTTAAGCCCAAGTCTAGGAAAATGCATGGTCGATTTTCAACTTTGACCAACTTCTCAGAATTTAAATTTGAGAATAGATTTGGATGTCACATTGGTAGACGAGCGTCCACGCCAACTTTCGTGACATTCCTAGCTATTTTCACACCCTTTAAGCCCAAGTCTAGCGAAAACGCACGATCGAGTTTCAACTTTGACCAACTTCTCGGAATTGAAATTTGAGAATAGTTTTGGATTTCCCATTGGTAGACAAGCGTCCACAACAACTTTCATGATGTTCCGAGCTATTTTCTCACCCTTTAAGCCCAAGTCTAACGAAAACGCACGGTCGAGTTTCGAATTTGACCAACCACTCGGAATTAAAAATTGACCAAAGATTTGGATGTCCCGTTGTTAGACAAATACGCACGCCAACTTTCGTGACGATCCGAGCTATTTTGTCACCCTTTAAGCCTAAGTCTAGCGGAATTAAAAATTGAGCATAGATTTGTATGTCCTATTGGTAGACAAATGCACACGCCAACTTTCGTGACATTCCAAGCTATTTTCTTTCCCTTTAAGCCCAAGTCTAGCGAAAATTCAGGGTCGATTTTCAACTTTGACCAACTTCTCGGAATTTAAATTTGAGAATAGATTTGGATGTCGGATTGGTAAACGAGCGTCCATGCCAACTTTCCTGACGTTCCAAGCTATTTTCACACCCTTTAAGCCCAAGTCTAGCAAAAACGCACGATCGAGTTTCAACTTTGACCAACATCTCGGAATTGAAATTTGAGAATGGATTTGGATGTCCCATTGGTAGACAAGCGTCCACACCAACTTTCGTGACGTTCCGAGCTATTTTCGCCCCCTTTAAGCCCAAGTCTAGCGAAAACGCACGGTCGAGTTTCGAATTTGACCAACTTCTTGGAATTGAAAATCGAGCATAGATTTGGATGTCCCGTTGGTAGACAAATGCGCACACCAACTTTCGTGACGTTCTGAACTATTTTTTCAACCTTTAATCCCAAATCTAGCGAAAATGCACGGTCGATTTTCAACTTTGACCAACTTCTCGGAATTTAAATTTGAGAATAGATTTGGATGTCACGTTGGTAGGCGAGCGTCCACGCCAACTTTCGTGACGTTCCGAGCTATTTTCACACCCTTTAAGCCCAAGTTTAGCGAAAACGCACGATCAAGTTTCAACTTTGACCAACTTCTCGGAATTGAAATTTGAGAATAGTTTTGGATGTCCCATTGGTAGACAAGCATCCACACCAACATTCGTTATGTTCCGAGCTATTTTCTCACCCTTTAAGCCTAAGTCTAGCGAAAATGCATGGTCGAGTTTCAAATTTGACCAACGTCTCGGAATTAAAAATTGAGCATAGATTTGGATGTCCTATTGGTAGACAAATGCACACGCCAACTTTCGTGACATTCCGAGCTATTTTCTCTCCCTTTAAGCCCAAGTCTAGCGAAAATGCAAGGTCGATTTTCAACTTTGACCAACTTCTCGGAATTTAAATTTGAGAATAGATTTGGATGTCACATTGGTAGACGAGTGTCCACGCCAACTTTCGTGACATTCCTAGCTATTTTCACACCCTTTAAGCCCAAGACTAGCGAAAACACACGATCGAGTTTCAACTTTGACCAACTTCTCGGAATTGAAATTTGAGAATAGTTTTGGATGTCCCATTGGTAGAGAAGCATCCACACCAACATTCGTTACGTTCCGAGCTATTTTCTCCCCCTTTAAGCCCAACTATAGCGAAAACGTACGGTCGAGTTACGAATTTCACCAACTTCTTGGAATTGAAAATTGAGCATAGGTTTGGATGTCCCAATTGTAGACATTCGCGCACAACCACTTTCGTCACATTACGAGCTAATTTAACACCCTTTAAGCTCAAGTCTAGCGAAAACGCGTGGTGTCATTTTGACTTTGACCAACTTATCAGAATTGAAATATGAGAATAGATTTGGATGTCCCGTTGGTAGACAGGTGTGCGCGCCAACTTTCGTGACGTTCCGAGCTATTTTCCCACCCTTTAAGACCAAGTCTAGCGAAAATGCACGATCGAGTTTCAACTTTGACCAACTTCTCGGAACTGAAATTTGAGAATAGTTTTGGATGTCCAATTGGTAGACAAGCGTCCATTCCAACTTTCGTGACGTTCCGAGCTATTTTCTCCCCCTTTAAGCCCAAGTCTAGCGAAAATGCACGGTCGAGTTTTTAATTTGACCAACTTCTCGGAATTGAAAATCGAGCATAGATTTGGATGTCCCGTTGGTAGACAAATGCGCACGCCAACTTTCGTGAAATTCCGAGCTATTTTCTAACCCTTTAAGCCTAGGTCTAGCGAAAATGCACGGTCGATTTTCAACTTTGACCAACTTCTCGGAATTTAAATTTGAGAATGGATTTGGATGTCCCGTTGGTAGACAAGTGCACACGCCAACTTTCGTGACGTTCCGAGCTAATTTCAACTTTGACCGACTTCTCGGAATTTAAATTTGAGAATGGATTTGGATGTCCCATTGGTAGACAAGTGCACACGCCAACTTTCGTGACGTTCCGAGCTATTTTCTTCCCGTTTAAGCCCAACTCTAGAGAAAACGCACGATCGTGTTTCGGCTTTGACCTACTTCTCGGAAATGAAAATTGAGAATAGATTTGGATGTCCCATTTGTAGACATGCATGCACAACAACTTTCGTGACGTTACGAGCTAATTTCACACCCTTTAAGCTCAAGTCTAACGAAAACGCATGGTGGCGTTTCGACTTTGACCAACTTTTGGGAGTTTAAATTTGAAAATAGATTTGGATGTCCCGTTGGTAGACAAGTGCACATGCCAACTTTCGTGACGTTCCGAGCTATTTTCTTCCCCTTTAAGCCCAACTCTAGAGAAAACGCACGGTCGTGTTTCGGCTTTGAGCTACTTCTCGGAATTGAAAATTGAGAATAGATTTGGATGTCCCATTTGTAGACATGCGTGCACAGCAACTTTCGTGACGTTACGAGCTAATTTTACACCCTTTAAGCTCAAGTTTAGATAAAACGCATGGTGGCGTTTCGGCTTTGACCAACTTCTTGGAATTGAAATTTGAGAATAGATTTGGATGTCCCATTGGTAGACAAGTACGCACGCCAACTTTCGTGACGTTCCGAGCTATTTTCTCGCCCTTTAAGCCCAAGTCTAGCGAAAACGCACGGTCGAGTTTCGAATTTGACCAACCACTCAGAATTGAAAATTGAGCAGAGATTTGGATGTCCCGTTGTTAGACAAATACGCACGCCAACTTTCGTGACGTTCCGAGATATTTTCTCGCCCTTTAAGCCCAAGTCTAGCGAAAACGCACGACCGAGTTTCAACTTTGACCAACTTCTCGGATTTGAAATTTGAGAATAGTTTTGGATGTCACATTGGTAGACGAGCGTCCACGCCAACTTTCGTGACGTTCCGAGCTATTTTCATACCCTTTAAGCCCAAGTCTAGCGAAAGCGCACGATTGAGTTTCAACTTTGACCAACTTCTTGGAATTGAAATTGAGAATAGATTTGGATGTCCCATTTGTAGACATGCGCGCACAGCAACTTTCATGACGTTACGAGCTAATTTCACGCCCTTTATTCCCAAGTATAGTGAAAACCGACTTTGACCAACTTCTCGGAATTGAAATTTGAGAATAGTTTTGGATGTCCCATTGGTAGACAAGCATCCACACCAAGTCTAGCGAAAATGCACGGTCGATTTCCAACTTTGACCAACTTCTCGAAATTTAAATTTGAGAATGGATTTGGATGTCACACCCTCTAATCTCAAGTCTAGCGAACATGCATGGTGGCGTTTCGACTTTGACCAACTTCTCGGAATTGAAATATGAGAATAGATTTGGATGTCCCGTTGGTAGACAAGTGCGCACGCCAACTTTCGTGACGTTCTGAGCTATTTCCCTCCCTTTAAGCCCAAGTCTAGCGAAAACACACGGTCAAGTTTCGAATTTGACCAACTTCTCGGAATTGAAAATTGAGCATAGATTTGGATGTACTATTGGTAGACAAATGCGCACGCCATCTTTCGTCATGTTCGGAGCTATTTTCTCACCATTTAATCCTAAGTCTAGCGAAAATGCACGCCAACTTTCGTGACGTTCCGAGCTATTTTCACACCCTTTAAGGCCAAGTCTAGCGAAAACGCACGACCGAGTTTCAACTTTGACCAACTTCTTCGATTTGAAATTTGAGAATAGTTTTGGATGTCCCATTGGTAGACAAGCGTCCACACCAACTTTCGTGACGTCCCGAGCTATTTTCTCCCCCTTTAAGCCCAAGCCTAGGGAAAACGCACGATCGAGTTTCGAATTTGACCAACTTCTCGGAATTAAAAATTGAGCATAGATTTGGATTTCCCATTGGTAGAAAAATGCGCACGCCAACTTTCGTGACATTCCGAGCTATTTTCTCCCCATTTAAGCCCAAGCCTAGGGAAAACGCACGATCGAGTTTCAACTTTGACCAACTTCTCAAAATTGAAATTTGAGAATAGTTTTGGATGTCCCATTGGTAGACAAGCATCCACACCAACTTTCGTGACATTCCGAGCTATTTTCTCCCCCTTTAAGCCCAAGCCTAGGGAAAACGCACGATCGAGTTTCAACTTTGACCAACTTCTCGGAATTGAAATTTGAGAATAGTTTTGGATGTCCCATTGGTAGACAAGCATCCACACCGACATTCGTTACGTTCCGAGCTATTTTCTCCCCCTTTAATCCCAAGTCTAGCGAAAATGCACGGTCGAGTTTCGAATTTGACCAACTTCTCGGAATTGAAAATTGAGCATAGATTTGGATATCCTGCTGGTAAACAAACGCCCACGCCAACTTTCGTGACGTTCCGAGCTATTTTTTCAACCTTTAAGCCCAAATCTAGCGAAAATGCACGGAGATTTTCAACTTTGACCAACTTCTCTCAATTTAAATTTGAGAATAGATTTGGATGTCACATTGGTAGACGAGCGTCCACGCCAACCTTCGTGACGTTCCGAGCACTTTTCGCACCCTTTAAGCCAAAGTCTAGCGAAAACGCACGATCGAGTTTCAACTTTGACCAACTTCTCGGAATTGAAATTTGAGAATAGTTTTGGATGTCCCATTGGTAGACAAGCGTCCACACCAACTTTCCTGACGTTCCGAGCTATTTTCTCGCCCTTTAAGCCCAATTCTAGCGAAAACGCACGGTCGAGTTTCGAATTTGACCAACCACTCAGAATTGAAAATTGAGCAGAGATTTGGATGTCCTGTTGTTAGAAATATACGCACCCCAATTTTCGTGACGTTCCGAGCTATTTTCTAACCCTTTAAGCCTAAGTCTAGCCAAAACGCGCGGTCGAGTTTCGAATTTTACCAACTTCTCCGAATTAAAAATTGAGCATAGATTTGGATGTCCTATTGGTAGACAAATGCACACGCCAACTTTCGTGACATTCTGACCTATTTTCTCTCCCTTTAAGCCCAAGTCTAGTGAAAATGCAGGGTCGATTTTCAACTTTGACCAACTTCTCGGAATTTAAATTTGAGAATAGATTTAGATGTCACATTGGTAGACGAGCATCTACGCCAACTTTCGTGACGTTCCTAGCTATTTGCACACCCTTTAAGCCCAAGTCGAGCGAAAACGCACGATCGAGTTTCAACTTTGACCAACTTCTCGGAATTGAAATTTGAGAATAGTTTTGGATGTCCCATTGGTAGACAAGTGTCCACGCCAACTTTCGTGACGTTCCGAGCTATTTTCGCCCCCTTTAAGCCCAAGTCTAGCGAAAACGCACGGTCGAGTTTCCAATTTGACCAACTTCTCGGAATTGAAAATTGAGCATAGATTTGGATGTCCCGTTGGTAAAAAAGCGTTCACACCAACTTTCGTGACGTTCCGAGCTATTTTCTCCCCCTTTAAGCCCAAGTCTAGCGAAAACGCACGATCGAGTTTCGAAGTTGACCGACTTCTCGGAATTAAAAATTAAGCATAGACTTGGCTGTCCCTTTGGTAGACAAATGCGCACGCCAACTTTTGTCACATTCCGAGCTATTTTCTCTCCCTTTAAGCCCAAGTCTAGCGAAAATGCAGGGTCGATTTTCAGCTTTGACCAACTTCTCGAAATTTAAATTTGAGAATAGATTTGGATGTCACATTGGTAGACGAGCGTCCACGCCAACTTTCATGACGTTCTGAGCTATTTTCACACCCTTTAAGCCCAAGTCTAGCGAAAACGCACGATCGAGTTTCAACTTTGACCAACTTCTCAGAATTGAAATTTGAGAATAGTTTTGGATGTCCCATTGGTAGACAAGTGTCCACGCCAACTTTCGTGACGTTCCGAGCTATTTTCGCCCCCTTTAAGCCCAAGTCTAGCGAAAACGCACGGTCGAGTTTCCAATTTGACCAACTTCTCGGAATTGAAAATTGAGCATAGATTTGGATGTCCCGTTGGTAAAAAAGCGTTCACACCAACTTTCGTGACGTTCCGAGTTATTTTCTCCCCCTTTAAGCCCAAGTCTAGCGAAAACGCACGATCGAGTTTCAAAGTTGACCGACTTCTCGGAATTAAAAATTGAGCATAGATTTGGCTGTCCCGTTGGTAGACAAATGCGCACGCCAACTTTTGTCACATTCCGAGCTATTTTCTCTCCCTTTAAGCCCAAGTCTAGCGAAAATGCAGGGTCGATTTTCAGCTTTGACCAACTTCTCGAAATTTAAATTTGAGAATAGATTTGGATGTCACATTGGTAGACGAGCGTCCACGCCAACTTTCATGACGTTCTGAGCTATTTTCACACCCTTTAAGCCCAAGTCTAGCGAAAACGCACGATCGAGTTTCAACTTTGACCAACTTCTCAGAATTGAAATTTGAGAATAGTTTTGGATGTCCCATTGGTAGACAAGCATCCACACCAACATTCGCTACGTTCCGAGCTATTTTCTCCCCCTTTAAGCCCAACTGTAGTGAAAATGCACGGTCGAGTTATGACTTTCACCAACTTCTCCGAATTGAAAATTGAGCATAGATTTGGATGTCCCATTTGTAGACATTCGCGCACAACAACTTTCGTCACATTATGAGCTAATTTTACACCCTTTAAGCTCAAGTCAAGCGAAAACGCGCGGTCGAGTTTCGAATTTGACCAACTTCTCGGAATTGAAAATTGAGCATAGATTTGGATGTACCGTTGGTAGACAAATGCGCACGCCAACTTTCGTGACGTTTCGAGATATTTTCTCACCCTTTAAGCCTAAGTGTAGCGAAAATGCACGGTCGATTTTCAACTTTGACCAACTTCTCGGAATTGAAATTTGAGAATAGTTTTGGATGTCCCATTGGTAGACAAGCATCCACACCAACATTCGTTACGTTCCGAGCTATTTTCTCCACCTTTAAGCCCAACTGTAGCGAAAACGTACAGTCGAGTTACGACTTTCACCAACTTCTCGGAATTGAAAATTGAGCATAGATTTGGATGTCCCATTTGTAGACATTCGCGTACAACAACTTTCGTCACATTACGAGCTAATTTCACACCTTTTAAACTCAAGTCTAGCGAACACGCATGGTGGCGTTTCGACTTTGACCAACTTCTCGGAATTGAAATATGAGAATAGATTTGGATGTCCCATTGGTAGAGAAGCATCCACACCAACATTCGTTACGTTCCGAGCTATTGTCTCCCCCTTTAAGCCCAACTATAGCGAAAACGTACGGTCGAGTTACGAATTTCACCAACTTCTTGGAATTGAAAATTGAGCATAGGTTTGGATGTCCCAATTGTAGACATTCGCGCACAACAACTTTCGTCACATTACGATCTAATTTAACACCCTTTAAGCTCAAGTCTAGCGAAAACGCATGGTGTCATTTCGACTTTGACCAACTTCTCGGAATTGAAATATGAGAATAGATTTGGATGTCCCGTTGGTAGACAGGTGCGCGTGCCAACTTTCGTGACGTTCCGAGCTATTTTCCCACCCTTTAAGACCAAGTCTAGCGAAAATGCACGATCGAGTTTCAACTTTGACCAACTTCTCGGAACTGAAATTTGAGAATAGTTTTGGATGTCCAATTGGTAGACAAGTGTCCATTCCAACTTTCGTGACGTTCCGAGCTATTTTCCCCCCCTTTAAGCCCAAGTCTAGCGAAAATGCACGGTCGAGTTTTGAATTTGACCAACTTCTCGGAATTGAAAATCGAGCATAGATTTGGATGTCCCGTTGGTAGACAAATGCGCACGCCAACTTTCGTGACATTCCGAGCTATTTTCTCGCCCTTTAAGCCCAAGTCTAGCGAAAACGCACGACCGAGTTTCAACTTTGACCAACTTCTCGGATTTGAAATTTGAGAATAGTTTTGGATGTCACATTGGTAGACGAGCGTCCACGCCAACTTGCTTGACGTTCCGAGCTATTTTCATACCCTTTAAGCCCAAGTCTAGCGAAAGCGCACGATTGAGTTTCAACTTTGACCAACTTCTTGGAATTGAAAATTGAGAATAGATTTGGATGTCCCATTTGTAGACATGCGCGCACAACAACTTTCATGATGTTACGAGCTAATTTCACGCCCTTTATTCCCAAGTATAGTGAAAACCGACTTTGACCAACTTCTCGGAATTGAAATTTGAGAATAGTTTTGGATGTCCCATTGGTAGACAAGCATCCACACCAAGTCTAGCGAAAATGCACGGTCGATTTCCAACTTTGACCAACTTCTCGAAATTTAAATTTGAGAATGGATTTGGATGTCACACCCTCTAAGCTCAAGTCTAGCGAACATGCATGGTGGCGTTTCGACTTTGACCAACTTCTCGGAATTGAAATATGAGAATAGATTTGGATGTCCCGTTGGTAGACAAGTGCGCACGTCAACTTTCGTGACGTTTTGAGCTATTTTCCCTCCCTTTAAGCCCAAGTCTAGCGAAAACACACGGTCAAGTTTCGAATTTGACCAACTTCTCGGAATTGAAAATTGAGCATAGATTTGGATGTACTATTGGTAGACAAATGCGCACGCCATCTTTCGTCATGTTCGGAGCTATTTTCTCACCATTTAATCCTAAGTCTAGCGAAAATGCACGCCAACTTTCGTGACATTCCGAGCTATTTTCACACCCTTTAAGGCCAAGTCTAGCAAAAACGCACGACCGAGTTTCAACTTTGACCAACTTCTCCGATTTGAAATTTGAGAATAGTTTTGGATGTCCCATTGGTAGACAAGCGTCCACACCAACTTTCGTGACGTCCCGAGCTATTTTCTCCCCCTTTAAGCCCAAGCCTAGGGAAAACGCACGATCGAGTTTCGAATTTGACCAACTTCTCGGAATTAAAAATTGAGCATAGATTTGGATTTCCCATTGGTAGAAAAATGCGCACGCCAACTTTCGTGACATTCCGAGCTATTTTCTCCCCATTTAAGCCCAAGCCTAGGGAAAACGCACGATCGAGTTTCAACTTTGACCAACTTCTCAAAATTGAAATTTGAGAATAGTTTTGGATGTCCCATTGGTAGACAAGCATCCACACCAACTTTCGTGACATTCCGAGCTATTTTCTCCCCCTTTAAGCCCAAGCCTAGGGAAAACGCACGATCGAGTTTCAACTTTGACCAACTTCTCGGAATTGAAATTTGAGAATAGTTTTGGATGTCCCATTGGTAGACAAGCATCCACACCGACATTCGTTACTTTCCGAGCTATTTTCTCCCCCTTTAAGCCCAAGTCTAGCGAAAATGCACGGTCGAGTTTCGAATTTGACCAACTTCTCGGAATTGAAAATTGAGCATAGATTTGGATATCCTGCTGGTAGACAAACGCCCACGCCAACTTTCGTGACGTTCCGAGCTATTTTTTCAACCTTTAAGCCCAAATCTAGCGAAAATGCATGGAGATTTTCAACTTTGACCAACTTCTCGGAATTTAAATTTGAGAATAGATTTGGATGTCACATTGGTAGACGAGCATCCACACCAACTTTCGTGACGTTCCGAGCTATTTTCACACCCTTTAAGCCCAAGTCTAGCGAAAACGCACAATCGAGTTTCAACTTTGACCAACTTCTCGGAATTGAAATTTGAGAATAGTTTTTGATGTCCCATTGGTAGACAAGCATCCACACCAACATTCGTTACGTTCCGAGCTATTTTCTCACCCTTTAAGCCTAAGTCTAGCGAAAACGCACGGTCGAGTTTCGAATTTAACCAACTTCTCGGAATTAAAAATTGAGCATAGATTTGGATGTCCTGTTGGTAGACAAATGCACACGCCAACTTTCTTGACATTCCGAGCTATTTTCTCACCCTTTAAGCCCAAGTCTAGCGAAAATGCACGGTCGATTTTCAACTTTGACCAACTTCTCTCAATTTAAATTTGAGAATAGATTTGGATGTCACATTGGTAGACGAGCGTCCACGCCAACCTTCGTGACGTTCCGAGCACTTTTCGCACCCTTTAAGCCAAAGTCTAGCGAAAACGCACGATCGAGTTTCAACTTTGACCAACTTCTCGGAATTGAAATTTGAGAATAGTTTTGGATGTCCCATTGGTAGACAAGCATCCACACAAACTTTCCTGACGTTCCGAGCTATTTTCTCGCCCTTTAAGCCCAAGTCTAGCGAAAACGCACGGTCGAGTTTCGAATTTGACCAACCACTCAGAATTGAAAATTGAGCAGAGATTTGGATGTCCCGTTGTTAGAAAAATACGCACCCCAATTTTCGTGACGTTCCGAGCTATTTTCTAACCCTTTAAGCCTAAGTCTAGCCAAAACGCGCGGTCGAGTTTCGAATTTTACCAACTTCTCGGAATTAAAAATTGAGCATAGATTTGGATGTCCTATTGGTAGACAAATGCACACGCCAACTTTCGTGACATTCTGACCTATTTTCTCTCCCTTTAAGCCCAAGTCTAGCCAAAATGCAGGGTCGATTTTCAACTTTGACCAACTTCTCGGAATTTAAATTTGAGAATAGATTTAGATGTCACATTGGTAGACGAGCATCTACGCCAACTTTCGTGACGTTCCTAGCTATTTGCACACCCTTTAAGCCCAAGTCGAGCGAAAACGCACGATCGAGTTTCAACTTTGACCAACTTCTCGGAATTGAAATTTGAGAATAGTTTTGGATGTCCCATTGGCAGACAAGTGTCCATGCCAACTTTCGTGACATTCCGAGCTATTTTCGCCCCCTTTAAGCCCAAGTCTAGCGAAAACGCACGGTCGAGTTTCCAATTTGACCAACATCTCGGAATTGAAAATTGAGCATAGATTTGGATGTCCCGTTGGTAGACAAATGCGCACACCAACGTTCGTGACGTTCTAAGCTATTTTCACCCCCTTTAAGCCCAAGTCTAGCGAAAATGCACGGTCGAGTTTCGAATTTGACCAACTTCTGGGAATTGAAAATTGAGCATAGATTTGGATGTCCCGTTGGTAGAAAATCGTTCACACCAACTTTCGTGACGTTCCGAGCTATTTTCTCCCCCTTTAAGCCCAAGTCTAGCGAAAACGAACGATCGAGTTTCGAAGTTGACCGAATTCTCGGAATTAAAAATTGAGCATAGACTTGGCTGTCCCGTTGGTAGACAAATGCGCACGCCAACTTTTGTCACATTCCGAGCTATTTTCTCTCCCTTTAAGCCCAACTCTAGCGAAAATGCAGGGTCGATTTTCAGCTTTGACCAACTTCTCGAAATTTAAAATTGAGAATAGATTTGGATGTCACATTGGTAGACGAGCGTCCACACCAACTTTCATGACGTTCTGAGCTATTTTCACACCCTTTAAGCCCAAGTCTAGCGAAAACGCACGATCGAGTTTCAACTTTGACCAACTTCTCAGAATTGAAATTTGAGAATAGTTTTGGATGTCCCATTGGTAGACAAGCATCCACACCAACATTCGTTACATTCCGAGCTATTTTCTCCCCCTTTAAGCCCAACTGTAGTGAAAACGCACGGTCGAGTTATGACTTTCACCAACTTCTCCGAATTGAAAATTGGGCATAGATTTGGATGTCCCATTTGTAGACATTCGCGCACAACAACTTTCGTCACATTATGAGCTAATTTCACACCCTTTAAGCTCAAGTCGAGCGAAAACGCGCGGTCGAGTTTCGAATTTGACCAACTTCTCGGAATTGAAAATTGAGCATAGATTTGGATGTACCGTTGGTAGACAAATGCGCACGCCAACTTTCGTGACGTTTCGAGCTATTTTCTCACCCTTTAAGCCTAAGTGTAGCGAAAATGCATGGTCGATTTTCAACTTTGACCAACTTCTCGGAATTGAAATTTGAGAATAGTTTTGGATGTCCCATTGGTAGACAAGCATCCACACCAACATTCGTTACGTTCCGAGCTATTTTCTCCACCTTTAAGCCCAACTGTAGCGAAAACGTACAGTCGAGTTACGACTTTCACCAACTTCTCGGAATTGAAAATTGAGCATAGATTTGGATGTCCCATTTGTAGACATTCGCGCACAACAACTTTCGTCACATTACGAGCTAATTTCACACCTTTTAAGCTCAAGTCTAGCGAACACGCATGGTGGCGTTTCGACTTTGACCAACTTCTCGGAATTGAAATATGAGAATAGATTTGGATGTCCCGTTGGTATACAAGTGCGCACGCCAACTTTTGTGACGTTCCGAGTTATTTTCCCTCCCTTTAAGCCGAAGTCTAGCGAAAATGCACTGTCGATTTTCAACTTTGACCAACTTCTCAGAATTTAAATTTGAGAATAGATTTGGATGTCACATTGGTAGACGAGCATCCACACCAACTTTCGTGACGTTCCGAGCTATTTTCACACCCTTTAAGCCCAAGTCTAGCGAAAACGCACAATCGAGTTTCAACTTTGACCAACTTCTCGGAATTGAAATTTGAGAATAGTTTTTGATGTCCCATTGGTAGACAAGCATCCACACCAACATTCGTTACGTTCCGAGCTATTTTCTCACCCTTTAAGCCTAAGTCTAGCGAAAACGCACGGTCGAGTTTCGAATTTAACCAACTTCTCGGAATTAAAAATTGAGCATAGATTTGGATGTCCTGTTGGTAGACAAATGCACACGCCAACTTTCTTGACATTCCGAGCTATTTTCTCACCCTTTAAGCCCAAGTCTAGCGAAAATGCACGGTCGATTTTCAACTTTGACCAACTTCTCTCAATTTAAATTTGAGAATAGATTTGGATGTCACATTGGTAGACGAGCGTCCACGCCAACCTTCGTGACGTTCCGAGCACTTTTCGCACCCTTTAAGCCAAAGTCTAGCGAAAACGCACGATCGAGTTTCAACTTTGACCAACTTCTCGGAATTGAAATTTGAGAATAGTTTTGGATGTCCCATTGGTAGACAAGCATCCACACAAACTTTCCTGACGTTCCGAGCTATTTTCTCGCCCTTTAAGCCCAAGTCTAGCGAAAACGCACGGTCGAGTTTCGAATTTGACCAACCACTCAGAATTGAAAATTGAGCAGAGATTTGGATGTCCCGTTGTTAGAAAAATACGCACCCCAATTTTCGTGACGTTCCGAGCTATTTTCTAACCCTTTAAGCCTAAGTCTAGCCAAAACGCGCGGTCGAGTTTCGAATTTTACCAACTTCTCGGAATTAAAAATTGAGCATAGATTTGGATGTCCTATTGGTAGACAAATGCACACGCCAACTTTCGTGACATTCTGACCTATTTTCTCTCCCTTTAAGCCCAAGTCTAGCCAAAATGCAGGGTCGATTTTCAACTTTGACCAACTTCTCGGAATTTAAATTTGAGAATAGATTTAGATGTCACATTGGTAGACGAGCATCTACGCCAACTTTCGTGACGTTCCTAGCTATTTGCACACCCTTTAAGCCCAAGTCGAGCGAAAACGCACGATCGAGTTTCAACTTTGACCAACTTCTCGGAATTGAAATTTGAGAATAGTTTTGGATGTCCCATTGGCAGACAAGTGTCCATGCCAACTTTCGTGACATTCCGAGCTATTTTCGCCCCCTTTAAGCCCAAGTCTAGCGAAAACGCACGGTCGAGTTTCCAATTTGACCAACATCTCGGAATTGAAAATTGAGCATAGATTTGGATGTCCCGTTGGTAGACAAATGCGCACACCAACGTTCGTGACGTTCTAAGCTATTTTCACCCCCTTTAAGCCCAAGTCTAGCGAAAATGCACGGTCGAGTTTCGAATTTGACCAACTTCTGGGAATTGAAAATTGAGCATAGATTTGGATGTCCCGTTGGTAGAAAATCGTTCACACCAACTTTCGTGACGTTCCGAGCTATTTTCTCCCCCTTTAAGCCCAAGTCTAGCGAAAACGAACGATCGAGTTTCGAAGTTGACCGAATTCTCGGAATTAAAAATTGAGCATAGACTTGGCTGTCCCGTTGGTAGACAAATGCGCACGCCAACTTTTGTCACATTCCGAGCTATTTTCTCTCCCTTTAAGCCCAACTCTAGCGAAAATGCAGGGTCGATTTTCAGCTTTGACCAACTTCTCGAAATTTAAAATTGAGAATAGATTTGGATGTCACATTGGTAGACGAGCGTCCACACCAACTTTCATGACGTTCTGAGCTATTTTCACACCCTTTAAGCCCAAGTCTAGCGAAAACGCACGATCGAGTTTCAACTTTGACCAACTTCTCAGAATTGAAATTTGAGAATAGTTTTGGATGTCCCATTGGTAGACAAGCATCCACACCAACATTCGTTACATTCCGAGCTATTTTCTCCCCCTTTAAGCCCAACTGTAGTGAAAACGCACGGTCGAGTTATGACTTTCACCAACTTCTCCGAATTGAAAATTGGGCATAGATTTGGATGTCCCATTTGTAGACATTCGCGCACAACAACTTTCGTCACATTATGAGCTAATTTCACACCCTTTAAGCTCAAGTCGAGCGAAAACGCGCGGTCGAGTTTCGAATTTGACCAACTTCTCGGAATTGAAAATTGAGCATAGATTTGGATGTACCGTTGGTAGACAAATGCGCACGCCAACTTTCGTGACGTTTCGAGCTATTTTCTCACCCTTTAAGCCTAAGTGTAGCGAAAATGCATGGTCGATTTTCAACTTTGACCAACTTCTCGGAATTGAAATTTGAGAATAGTTTTGGATGTCCCATTGGTAGACAAGCATCCACACCAACATTCGTTACGTTCCGAGCTATTTTCTCCACCTTTAAGCCCAACTGTAGCGAAAACGTACAGTCGAGTTACGACTTTCACCAACTTCTCGGAATTGAAAATTGAGCATAGATTTGGATGTCCCATTTGTAGACATTCGCGCACAACAACTTTCGTCACATTACGAGCTAATTTCACACCTTTTAAGCTCAAGTCTAGCGAACACGCATGGTGGCGTTTCGACTTTGACCAACTTCTCGGAATTGAAATATGAGAATAGATTTGGATGTCCCGTTGGTATACAAGTGCGCACGCCAACTTTTGTGACGTTCCGAGTTATTTTCCCTCCCTTTAAGCCGAAGTCTAGCGAAAATGCACTGTCGATTTTCAACTTTGACCAACTTCTCAGAATTTAAATTTGAGAATAGATTTGGATGTCACATTGGTAGACGAGCATCCACACCAACTTTCGTGACGTTCCGAGCTATTTTCACACCCTTTAAGCCCAAGTCTAGCGAAAACGCACAATCGAGTTTCAACTTTGACCAACTTCTCGGAATTGAAATTTGAGAATAGTTTTTGATGTCCCATTGGTAGACAAGCATCCACACCAACATTCGTTACGTTCCGAGCTATTTTCTCACCCTTTAAGCCTAAGTCTAGCGAAAACGCACGGTCGAGTTTCGAATTTAACCAACTTCTCGGAATTAAAAATTGAGCATAGATTTGGATGTCCTGTTGGTAGACAAATGCACACGCCAACTTTCTTGACATTCCGAGCTATTTTCTCACCCTTTAAGCCCAAGTCTAGCGAAAATGCACGGTCGATTTTCAACTTTGACCAACTTCTCTCAATTTAAATTTGAGAATAGATTTGGATGTCACATTGGTAGACGAGCGTCCACGCCAACCTTCGTGACGTTCCGAGCACTTTTCGCACCCTTTAAGCCAAAGTCTAGCGAAAACGCACGATCGAGTTTCAACTTTGACCAACTTCTCGGAATTGAAATTTGAGAATAGTTTTGGATGTCCCATTGGTAGACAAGCATCCACACAAACTTTCCTGACGTTCCGAGCTATTTTCTCGCCCTTTAAGCCCAAGTCTAGCGAAAACGCACGGTCGAGTTTCGAATTTGACCAACCACTCAGAATTGAAAATTGAGCAGAGATTTGGATGTCCCGTTGTTAGAAAAATACGCACCCCAATTTTCGTGACGTTCCGAGCTATTTTCTAACCCTTTAAGCCTAAGTCTAGCCAAAACGCGCGGTCGAGTTTCGAATTTTACCAACTTCTCGGAATTAAAAATTGAGCATAGATTTGGATGTCCTATTGGTAGACAAATGCACACGCCAACTTTCGTGACATTCTGACCTATTTTCTCTCCCTTTAAGCCCAAGTCTAGCCAAAATGCAGGGTCGATTTTCAACTTTGACCAACTTCTCGGAATTTAAATTTGAGAATAGATTTAGATGTCACATTGGTAGACGAGCATCTACGCCAACTTTCGTGACGTTCCTAGCTATTTGCACACCCTTTAAGCCCAAGTCGAGCGAAAACGCACGATCGAGTTTCAACTTTGACCAACTTCTCGGAATTGAAATTTGAGAATAGTTTTGGATGTCCCATTGGCAGACAAGTGTCCATGCCAACTTTCGTGACATTCCGAGCTATTTTCGCCCCCTTTAAGCCCAAGTCTAGCGAAAACGCACGGTCGAGTTTCCAATTTGACCAACATCTCGGAATTGAAAATTGAGCATAGATTTGGATGTCCCGTTGGTAGACAAATGCGCACACCAACGTTCGTGACGTTCTAAGCTATTTTCACCCCCTTTAAGCCCAAGTCTAGCGAAAATGCACGGTCGAGTTTCGAATTTGACCAACTTCTGGGAATTGAAAATTGAGCATAGATTTGGATGTCCCGTTGGTAGAAAATCGTTCACACCAACTTTCGTGACGTTCCGAGCTATTTTCTCCCCCTTTAAGCCCAAGTCTAGCGAAAACGAACGATCGAGTTTCGAAGTTGACCGAATTCTCGGAATTAAAAATTGAGCATAGACTTGGCTGTCCCGTTGGTAGACAAATGCGCACGCCAACTTTTGTCACATTCCGAGCTATTTTCTCTCCCTTTAAGCCCAACTCTAGCGAAAATGCAGGGTCGATTTTCAGCTTTGACCAACTTCTCGAAATTTAAAATTGAGAATAGATTTGGATGTCACATTGGTAGACGAGCGTCCACACCAACTTTCATGACGTTCTGAGCTATTTTCACACCCTTTAAGCCCAAGTCTAGCGAAAACGCACGATCGAGTTTCAACTTTGACCAACTTCTCAGAATTGAAATTTGAGAATAGTTTTGGATGTCCCATTGGTAGACAAGCATCCACACCAACATTCGTTACATTCCGAGCTATTTTCTCCCCCTTTAAGCCCAACTGTAGTGAAAACGCACGGTCGAGTTATGACTTTCACCAACTTCTCCGAATTGAAAATTGGGCATAGATTTGGATGTCCCATTTGTAGACATTCGCGCACAACAACTTTCGTCACATTATGAGCTAATTTCACACCCTTTAAGCTCAAGTCGAGCGAAAACGCGCGGTCGAGTTTCGAATTTGACCAACTTCTCGGAATTGAAAATTGAGCATAGATTTGGATGTACCGTTGGTAGACAAATGCGCACGCCAACTTTCGTGACGTTTCGAGCTATTTTCTCACCCTTTAAGCCTAAGTGTAGCGAAAATGCATGGTCGATTTTCAACTTTGACCAACTTCTCGGAATTGAAATTTGAGAATAGTTTTGGATGTCCCATTGGTAGACAAGCATCCACACCAACATTCGTTACGTTCCGAGCTATTTTCTCCACCTTTAAGCCCAACTGTAGCGAAAACGTACAGTCGAGTTACGACTTTCACCAACTTCTCGGAATTGAAAATTGAGCATAGATTTGGATGTCCCATTTGTAGACATTCGCGCACAACAACTTTCGTCACATTACGAGCTAATTTCACACCTTTTAAGCTCAAGTCTAGCGAACACGCATGGTGGCGTTTCGACTTTGACCAACTTCTCGGAATTGAAATATGAGAATAGATTTGGATGTCCCGTTGGTATACAAGTGCGCACGCCAACTTTTGTGACGTTCCGAGTTATTTTCCCTCCCTTTAAGCCGAAGTCTAGCGAAAATGCACTGTCGATTTTCAACTTTGACCAACTTCTCAGAATTTAAATTTGAGAATAGATTTGGATGTCGCATTGGTAGATGAGCATCCACGCCAACTTTCGTGACGTTTCTAGCTATTTTTACGCCCTTTAAGCCCAATCTAGCAAAAACGCACGATCGAGTTTCAACTTTGACCAACTTCTCAGAATTGAAATTTGAGAATAGTTTTGGATGTCCCATTGGTAGACAAGCGTCCACACCAACTTTCGTGACGTTCTGAGCTATTTTCTCCCCCTTTAAACCCAAGTCTAGCGAAAACGCACGGTCGAGTTTCGAATTTGACCAACTTCTCGGAATTAAAAATTGAGCATAGATTTGGATGTCCCGTTGGTAGAAAAATGCGCACGCCAACTTTTGTGACATTCCGAGCTATTTTCTCACCCTTTAAGCCTAAGTCTAGCGAAAATGGACGGTCGATTTTCAAGTTTGACCAACTTCTCGCAATTTAAATTTGAGAATAGATTTGGATGTCAGATTTTGAGACATGTGTGCACTACAACTTTCGTGATTTTATGAGCTAATTTCACACACTTTAATCCCAAGTCTAGAGAAAACGCATGGTGGTGTTTCGACTTTGACCAACTTCTTGGAATTTAAATTTGAGAATAGTTTTGGATGTCCCATTGGTAGACAAGCATCCACACCAACATTCGTTACGTTCCGAGCTATTTTCTCCACCTTTAAGCCCAACTGTAGCGAAAATGTACTGTCGAGTTACGACTTTCACCAACTTCTCAGAATTGAAATTTGAGAATAGTTTTGGATGTCCCATTGGTAGACAAGCATCCACACCAACATTCGTGACGTTTCGAGCTATTTTCTCCCCCTTTAATCCCAAGTCTAGCGAAAACACACGGTCGAGTTTCGAATTTGACCAACTTCTTGGAATTAAAAATTGAGCATAGATTTGGATTTCCCGTTTGTAGACAATTGCGCACGCCAACTTTCGTGACATTCCGAGCTAATTTCACACCCTTGAAGCCCAAGTCTAGGGAAAATGCACGGTCAATTTTCAATTTTGACCAACCTCTCGCAATTTAAATTTGAGAATAGATTTGGATGTCACATTTGTAGACATGTGCGCACTACAACTTTCGTGATTTTACGAGCTAATCTCACACACTTTAATCCCAAGTCTAGAGAAAACGCATGGTGGCGTTTCGACTTTGACCAATTTCTTGGATTTGAAATTTGAGAATAGTTTTGGATGTCCCATTGGTAGACAAGCGTCCACAAAAACTTTCGCGACGTTCCGAGCTATTTTCTCCCCCTTTAAGCCCAAGTCTAGCGAAAACGCACGGTCGAGTTTCGAATATGACCAACTTCTCAAAATTTAAAATTGAGCATAGATTTCGATTTCCCGTTGGTAGAAAAATGCACACGCCAAATTTCATGACGTTCCGGGCTAATTTCACACCCTTTAAGCCCAAGTCTAGGGAAAACGCACGGTCAATTTTCAACTTTGACCAACCTCTCGCAATTTAAATTTGAGAATAGATTTGGATGTCACATTTGTAGACATGTGCGCACTACAACTTTAGTGATCTTACGAGCTAATCTCACACACTTTAATCCCAAGTCTAGAGAAAACGCATGGTGGCGTTTCGACTTTGACCAATTTCTTGGATTTGAAATTTGAGAATAGTTTTGGATGTCCCATTGGTAGACAAGCGTCCACAAAAACTTTCGCGACGTTCCGAGCTATTTTCTCCCCCTTTAAGTCCAAGTCTAGCGAAAATGCACGGTCAAGTTTTGAATATGACCAACTTCTCAGAATTTAAAATTGAGCATAGATTTGGATTTCCCGTTGGTAGAAAAATGCACACGCCAAATTTCGTGACGTTCCGAGCTAATTTCACACCCTTTAAGCCCAACTCTAGGGAAAACGCACGGTCAATTTTCAACTTTGACCAACCTCTCGCAATTTAAATTTGAGAATAGATTTGGATGTCACATTTGTAGACATGTGCGCACTACAACTTTCGTGATTTTACGAGCTAATCTCACACACTTTAATCCCAAGTCTAGAGAAAATGCATGGTGGCGTTTCGACTTTGACCAATTTCTTGGATTTGAAATTTGGTAATAGTTTTGGATGTCGCATTGGTAGACGAGCGTCAACGCCAACTTTCGTGACGTTCCGAGCTAATTTCACACCCTTTAAGCCCAAGCCTAGGGAAAACGCATGATCAAGTTTCGACTTTGACCAAATTCTCAGAATTGAAAATCGAGCATAGATTTGGATGTCCCATTGGTAGACAAGTGCGCACGCCAACTTTCGTGACGTTCCGAGCTAATTTCACACCCTTTAAGCCCAAGTCTAGGGAAAATGCACGGTCAATTTTCAACTTTGACCAACCTCTCGCAATTTAAATTTGAGAATAGATTTGGATGTCACATTTGTAGACATGTGCGCACTACAACTTTCGTGATTTTACGAGCTAATCTCACACACTTTAATCCCAAGTCTAGAGAAAACGCATGGTGGCGTTTCGACTTCGACCAATTTCTTGGATTTGAAATCTGAGAATAGTTTTGGATGTCCCATTGGTAAACAAGCGTCCACACAAACTTTCCCGACGTTCCGAGCTATTTTCTCCCCCTTTAAGCCCAAGTCTAGCGAAAACGCACGGTCGAGTTTCGAATTTGACCAACTTCTCAGAATTAAAAATTGAGCATAGATTTGGATTTCCCGTTGGTAGAAAAATGCACACGCCAAATTTCGTGACGTTCCGAGCTAATTTCACACCCTTTAAGCCCAAGTCTAGGGAAAACGTACCGTCAATTTTCAACTTTGACCAACCTCTCGCAATTTAAATTTGAGAATAGATTTGGATGTCACATTTGTAGACATGTGCGCACTACAACTTTAGTGATTTTATGAGCTAATCTCACACACTTTAATCCCAAGTCTAGAGAAAACGCATGGTGGCGTTTCAACTTTGACCAATTTCTTGGATTTGAAATTTGAGAATAGTTTTGGATGTCCCATTGGTAGACAAGCGTCCACACCAACTTTAGTGACTTTCCAAGCTATTTTCTCCTATAGTGAAAACGTATGGTCGAGTTTCAACTTTCACCAACTTCTCGTAATTGAAGATTGAGCATAGGTTTGGATGTCCCATTTTTAGACATTTGCGCACAACAACTTTCGTGACATTATGGGCTAATTTCACACCCTTTAAGCCCAAGTATAGCGAAAACGCACAATCGAGTTTCAACTTTGACCAACTTCTCGGAATTGAAATTTGAGAATAGTTTTGGATGTCCCATTGGTAGACAAGCGTCCACACCAACTTTCGTGACGTTCTGAGCTATTTTCTCCCCCTTTAAGCCCAAGTCTAGCGAAAACGCACAGTCGAGTTTCAAATTTGACCAACTTCTCGAAATTGAAAATTGAGCATACATTTGGATTTCCCGTTGGTAGACAAATGTGCACGCCAACTTTCATGACATTCCGAGCTATTTTCTCACCCTTTAAGCCTAAGTCTAGCGAAAATGCACGATCGATTTTCAACTTTGACCAACTTCTCGGAATTTAAATTTGAGAATAGATTTGGATGTCACATTGGTAGATGAGCGTCCACACCAACTTTCATGACGTTCCCAGCTATTTTCACACCCTTTACGCCCAAGTCTAGCGAAAACGCACGATCGAGTTTCAACTTTGACCAACTTCTCGGAATTGGAATTTGAGAATAGTTTTGGATGTCCCATTGGTAGACAAGCGTCCACACAAACTTTCGTGACGTTCCGAGCTATTCTCTCCCCCTTTAAGCCCAAGTCTAGCGAAAACGCACGGTCGAGTTTCAAATTTGACCAATTTCTCGTAATTGAAAATTGAGCATAGCTTTGGATTTCCCGTTGGTAGAAAAATGCACACGCAACTTCCGTGACATTCCGAGCTATTTTATCACCCTTTAATCCTAAGTCTAGAGAAAACGCACGGTCGTGTTTCGAATTTGACCAACTTCTCAAAATTAAAAATTGAGCATAGATTTGGATGTCTTGTTGGTAGACAAATGCACACGCCAACTTCCGTGACATTCCGAGCTATTTTCTCACCCTTTAAGCCCAAGTCTAGGGAAAATGCACGGTCGATTTTCAACTTTGACCAACTTCTCGGAATTTAAATTTGAGAATAGATTTGGATGTCACATTGGTAGACGAGTGTCCACCCCAAGTTTCGTGACGTTCTGAGCTTTTTTCACACCCTTTAAGCCCAAGTCTAGCGAAAATGCACGATCGAGTTTCAACTTTGACCAACTTCTCGGAATTGAAATTTGAGAATAGTTTTGGATGTCCCATTGGTAGACAAGCATCCACACCAACTTTCATGACATTCCTAGCTATTTTCTCGCCCTTTAAGCCCAAGTCTAGCGAAAATGCACGGTCGAGTTTTGAATTTGACCAACCACTCAGAATTGAAAATTGAGCAGAGATTTGGATGTCCCGTTGTTAGACAAATACGCACACCAACTTTCGTGACGATCCGAGCTATTTTCTCACCCTTTAAGCGTAAGTCTAGCGAAAATGCACGGTCGAGTTTTGAATTTGACCAACTTCTCGGAATTAAAAATTGAGCATAGATTTGGATGTCCCGTTGGTAGACAAATGCGCACGCCAACTTTCGTGACGTTCCGAGCTATTTTCCCTCCCTTTAAGCCCAAGTCTAGCGAAAACGCACGATCGAGTTTCAAGTTTGACCAACTTCTCGGAATTGAAATTTGAGAATAGTTTTGGATGTCCCATTGGTAGACAAGCGTCCACACAAACTTTCGTGACGTTCCGAGCTATTCTCTCCCCCTTTAAGCCCAAGTCTAGCGAAAACGCACGGTCGAGTTTCAAATTTGACCAATTTCTCGTAATTGAAAATTGAGCATAGCTTTGGATTTCCCGTTGGTAGAAAAATGCACACGCAACTTCCGTGACATTCCGAGCTATTTTATCACCCTTTAATCCTAAGTCTAGAGAAAACGCACGGTCGTGTTTCGAATTTGACCAACTTCTCAAAATTAAAAATTGAGCATAGATTTGGATGTCTTGTTGGTAGACAAATGCACACGCCAACTTCCGTGACATTCCGAGCTATTTTCTCACCCTTTAAGCCCAAGTCTAGGGAAAATGCACGGTCGATTTTCAACTTTGACCAACTTCTCGGAATTTAAATTTGAGAATAGATTTGGATGTCACATTGGTAGACGAGCGTCCACCCCAAGTTTCGTGACGTTCTGAGCTTTTTTCACACCCTTTAAGCCCAAGTCTAGCGAAAATGCACGATCGAGTTTCAACTTTGACCAACTTCTCGGAATTGAAATTTGAGAATAGTTTTGGATGTCCCATTGGTAGACAAGCATCCACACCAACTTTCATGACATTCCTAGCTATTTTCTCGCCCTTTAAGCCCAAGTCTAGCGAAAATGCACGGTCGAGTTTTGAATTTGACCAACCACTCAGAATTGAAAATTGAGCAGAGATTTGGATGTCCCGTTGTTAGACAAATACGCACACCAACTTTCGTGACGATCCGAGCTATTTTCTCACCCTTTAAGCGTAAGTCTAGCGAAAATGCACGGTCGAGTTTCGAATTTGACCAACTTCTCGGAATTAAAAATTGAGCATAGATTTGGATGTCCCGTTGGTAGACAAATGCGCACGCCAACTTTCGTGACGTTCCGAGCTATTTTCCCTCCCTTTAAGCCCAAGTCTAGCGAAAACGCACGATCGAGTTTCAAGTTTGACCAACTTCTCGGAATTGAAATTTGAGAATAGTTTTGGATGTCCCATTGGTAGACAAGCATCCACACCAACATTCGTGACGTTCCGAGCTATTTTCTCCCCCTTTAAGCCCAAGTCTAGAGAAAACACACGGTCGAGTTTCGAATTTGAGCAACTTCTCGGAATTAAAAATTGAGCATAGATTTGGATTTCCCGTTTGTAGACAAATGCGCACGCCAACTTTCGTGACATTCTGAGCAATTTTCTCACCCTTTAAGCCTATGTCTATCGAAAATGCACGGTTGATTTTCAACTTTGACCAACTTCTAGGAATTTAAATTTGAGAATGGATTTGGATGTCCCGTTGGTAGACAAGCGTCCACGCCAACGTTCGTGACGTTCCAAGTTATTTTCTTCCCCTTTAGGCCCAACTCTAGAGAAAACGCACGATCGTGTTTCGGCTTTGACCTACTTCTCGTAAATGAAAATTGAGAATAGATTTGGATGTCCCATTTGTAGACATGCACGCACAACAACTTTCGTGACGTTACGAGCTAATTTCAAACCCTTTAAGCTCAATTCTAACGAAAACGCATGGTGGCGTTTCGACTTTGACCAACTTTTGGGAGTTGAAATTTGAAAATAGATTTGGATGTCCCGTTGGTAGACAAGTGCACATGCCAACTTTCGGGACGTTCCGATCTATTTTCTTCCCCTTTAAGCCCAACTCTAGAGAAAACACACGGTCGTGTTTCGGCTTTGAGCTACTTCTCGGAATTGAAAATTGAGAATAGATTTGTATGTCCCATTTGTAGACATGCGTGCACAGCAATTTTCGTGACGTTACGAGCTAATTTTACACCCTTTAAGCTCAAGTTTAGCGAAAACGCATGGTGGTGTTTCGGCTTTGACCAACTTCTTGGAATTGAAATTTGAGAATAGATTTGGATGTCCCATTGGTAGACAAGTGCGCACGCCAACTTTCGTGACGTTCCAAGCTATTTTCTCACCCTTTAAGCCCAAGTCGAGCGAAAACGCACCGTCAATTTTAAACTTTGACCAACTTCTCGGAATTTAAATTTGAGAATAGATTTGGATGTCCCATTGGTAGACAAGCGTCCACACCAACTTTCGTTACATTCCGAGCTATTTTCATCCCATTTAAGCCCAACTCTGGAGAAAACGCACGGTCGCGTTTCATCTTTGACCAACTTCTCGTAATTGAAAATTGAGAATAGATTTGGATGTCCCATTTGTAGACATACGCGCACAACAACTTTCGTGACATTACGAGCTAATTTCACACCCTTTAAGCCCAAGTCTAGCGAAAATGCACGATCGAGTTTCAACTTTGACCAACTTCTCGGAATTGAAATTTGAGAATAGTTTTGGATGTCCCATTGGTAGACAAGCGTCCACACCAACTTTCATGACGTTCCGAGCTATTTTCTCCCCGTTTAAGCCCAAGTCTAGCGAAAACGCACGGTCGACTTTCGAATTTGACCAACTTCTCGGAATTGAAAATTGAGCATAGATTTGGATGTCCCGTTGGTAGACAAATGCGCACACCAACTTTCGTGACGTTCTAAGCTATTTTCTCACCCTTTAGCCTAAGTCTAACGAAAATGCACGGTCGATATTGAACTTTGACCAACTTCTCGGCATTTAAATTTGAGAATAGATTTGGATGTCACATTGGTAGATGAGCGTCCACGTCCCGAGCTATTTTCTCACCCTTTAAGCTTAAGTCTAGCGAAAATGCATGGTCAATTTTCAACTTTGACCAACTTCTCGGAATTTAAATTTGAGAATAGATTTGGATGTCGCATTGGTAGACAAGCGTCCACGCCAAATTTCGTGACGTTCCGAGCTAATTTCACACCCTTTAAGCCCAAGTCTAGCGAAAACGCACGGTCGAGTTTCGAATTTGACCAACCACTCAGAATTGAAAATTGAGCAGAGATTTGCATGTCCCGTTGTTAGACAAATGCGCACGCCAACTTTCGTGACATTCCGACCTATTTTCACTCCCTTTAAGCCCAAGTCTAGCGAAAATGCAGGGTCGATTTTCAACTTTGACCAACTTCTCGGAATTTAGATTTGGAAATAGATTTGGATGTCACATTGGTAGACGAGCGTCCACGCCAACTTTCGTGACGTTCCGAGCTATTTTCACACCCTTTAAGCCCAAGTCTAGCGAAAACGCACGATCGAGTTTCAACTTTGACCAACTTCTCGGAATTGAAATTTGAGAATAGTTTTGGATGTCCCATTGGTAGACAAGCATCCACACAAACTTTAGTGACGTTCCGAGCTATTTTCTCCCCCTTTAAGCCCAAGTCTAGCGAAAACGCACGGTCGAGTTTCGAAATTGACCAACTTCCCGGAATTGAAAATTGAGCATAGATTTGGATGTCCTGTTGGTAGACAAATGCACACGCCAACTTTCGTGACATTCCGAGCTATTTTCTCACCCTTTAAGCCCAAGTCTAGGAAAATGCATGGTCGATTTTCAACTTTGACCAACTTCTCAGAATTTAAATTTGAGAATAGATTTGGATGTCACATTGGTAGACGAGCGTCCACGCCAACTTTCGTGACATTCCTAGCTATTTTCACACCCTTTAAGCCCAAGTCTAGCGAAAACGCACGATCGAGTTTCAACTTTGACCAACTTCTCGGAATTGAAATTTGAGAATAGTTTTGGATTTCCCATTGGTAGACAAGCGTCCACAACAACTTTCATGATGTTCCGAGCTATTTTCTCACCCTTTAAGCCCAAGTCTAACGTAAACGCACGGTCGAGTTGCGAATTTGACCAACCACTCGGAATTAAAAATTGACCAAAGATTTGGATGTCCCGTTGTTAGACAAATACGCACGCCAACTTTCGTGACGATCCGAGCTATTTTGTCACCCTTTAAGCCTAAGTCTAGCGGAATTAAAAATTGAGCATAGATTTGGATGTCCTATTGGTAGACAAATGCACACGCCAACTTTCGTGACATTCCAAGCTATTTTCTTTCCCTTTAAGCCCAAGTCTAGCGAAAATTCAGGGTCGATTTTCAACTTTGACCAACTTCTCAGAATTTAAATTTGAGAATAGATTTGGATGTCGGATTGGTAAACGAGCGTCCATGCCAACTTTCCTGACGTTCCAAGCTATTTTCACACCCTTTAAGCCCAAGTCTAGCAAAACCGCACGATCGAGTTTCAACTTTGACCAACATCTCGGAATTGAAATTTGAGAATGGATTTGGATGTCCCATTGGTAGACAAGCGTCCACACCAACTTTCGTGACGTTCCGAGCTATTTTCGCCCCCTTTAAGCCCAAGTCTAGCGAAAACGCACGGTCGAGTTTCGAATTTGACCAACTTCTTGGAATTGAAAATCGAGCATAGATTTGGATGTCCCGTTGGTAGACAAATGCGCACACCAACTTTCGTGACGTTCTGAGCTATTTTTTCAACCTTTAATCCCAAATCTAGCGAAAATGCACGGTCGATTTTCAACTTTGACCAACTTCTCGGAATTTAAATTTGAGAATAGATTTGGATGTCACGTTGGTAGGCGAGCGTCCACGCCAACTTTTGTGACGTTCCGAGCTATTTTCACACCCTTTAAGCCCAAGTTTAGCGAAAACGCACGATCAAGTTTCAACTTTGACCAACTTCTCGGAATTGAAATTTGAGAATAGTTTTGGATGTCCCATTAGTAGACAAGCATCCACACCAACATTCGTTATGTTCCGAGCTATTTTCTCACCCTTTAAGCCTAAGTCTAGCGAAAATGCATGGTCGAGTTTCAAATTTGACCAACGTCTCGGAATTAAAAATTGAGCATAGATTTGGATGTCCTATTGGTAGACAAATGCACACACCAACTTTCGTGACATTTCGAGCTATTTTCTCTCCCTTTAAGCCCAAGTCTAGCGAAAATGCAAGGTCGATTTTCAACTTTGACCGACTTCTCGGAATTTAAATTTGAGAATAGATTTGGATGTCACATTGGTAGACGAGTGTCCACGCCAACTTTCGTGACATTCCTAGCTATTTTCACACCCTTTAAGCCCAAGACTAGCGAAAACACACGATCGAGTTTCAACTTTGACCAACTTCTCGGAATTGAAATTTGAGAATAGTTTTGGATGTCCCATTGGTAGAGAAGCATCCACACCAACATTCGTTACGTTCCGAGCTATTTTCTCCCCCTTTAAGCCCAACTATAGCGAAAACGTACAGTCGAGTTACGAATTTCACCAACTTCTTGGAATTGAAAATTGAGCATAGGTTTGGATGTCCCAATTGTAGACATTCGCGCACAACCACTTTCGTCACATTACGAGCTAATTTAACACCCTTTAAGCTCAAGTCTAGCGAAAACGCGTGGTGTCATTTTGACTTGGACCAACTTCTCAGAATTGAAATATGAGAATAGATTTGGATGTCCCGTTGGTAGACAGGTGCGCGCGCCAACTTTCGTGACGTTCCGAGCTATTTTCCCACCCTTTAAGACCAAGTCTAGCGAAAATGCACGATCGAGTTTCAACTTTGACCAACTTCTCGGAACTGAAATTTGAGAATAGTTTTGGATGTCCAATTGGTAGACAAGCGTCCATTCCAACTTTCGTGACGTTCCGAGCTATTTTCTCCCCCTTTAAGCCCAAGTCTAGCGAAAATGCACGGTCGAGTTTTTAATTTGACCAACTTCTCGGAATTGAAAATCGAGCATAGATTTGGATGTCCCGTTGGTAGACAAATGCGCACGCCAACTTTCGTGAAATTCCGAGCTATTTTCTAACCCTTTAAGCCTAGGTCTAGCGAAAATGCACGGTCGATTTTCAACTTTGACCAACTTCTCGGAATTTAAATTTGAGAATGGATTTGGATGTCCCGTTGGTAGACAAGTGCACACGCCAACTTTCGTGACGTTCCGAGCTATTTTCAACTTTGACCGACTTCTCGGAATTTAAATTTGAGAATGGATTTGGATGTCCCATTGGTAGACAAGTGCACACGCCAACTTTCGTGACGTTCCGAGCTATTTTCTTCCCGTTTAAGCCCAACTCTAGAGAAAACGCACGATCGTGTTTCGGCTTTGACCTACTTCTCGGAAATGAAAATTGAGAATAGATTTGGATGTCCCATTTGTAGACATGCATGCACAACAACTTTCGTGACGTTACGAGCTAATTTCACACCCTTTAAGCTCAAGTCTAACGAAAACGCATGGTGGCGTTTCGACTTTGACCAACTTTTGGGAGTTTAAATTTGAAAATAGATTTGGATGTCCTGTTGGTAGACAAGTGCACATGCCAACTTTCGTGACGTTCCGAGCTATTTTCTTCCCCTTTAAGCCCAACTCTAGAGAAAACGCACGGTCGTGTTTCGGCTTTGAGCTACTTCTCGGAATTGAAAATTGAGAATAGATTTGGATGTCCCATTTGTAGACATGCGTGCACAGCAACTTTCGTGACGTTACGAGCTAATTTTACACCCTTTAAGCTCAAGTTTAGATAAAACGCATGGTGGCGTTTCGGCTTTGACCAACTTCTTGGAATTGAAATTTGAGAATAGATTTGGATGTCCCATTGGTAGACAAGTACGCACGCCAACTTTCGTGACGTTCCGAGCTATTTTCTCGCCCTTTAAGCCCAAGTCTAGCGAAAACGCACGGTCGAGTTTCGAATTTGACCAACCACTCAGAATTGAAAATTGAGCAGAGATTTGGATGTCCCGTTGTTAGACAAATACGCACGCCAACTTTCGTGACGTTCCGAGATATTTTCTCGCCCTTTAAGCCCAAGTCTAGCGAAAACGCACGACCGAGTTTCAACTTTGACCAACTTCTCGGATTTGAAATTTGAGAATAGTTTTGGATGTCACATTGGTAGACGAGCGTCCACGCCAACTTTCGTGACGTTCCGAGCTATTTTCATACCCTTTAAGCCCAAGTCTAGCGAAAGCGCACGATTGAGTTTCAACTTTGACCAACTTCTTGGAATTGAAATTGAGAATAGATTTGGATGTCCCATTTGTAGACATGCGCGCACAGCAACTTTCATGACGTTACGAGCTAATTTCACGCCCTTTATTCCCAAGTATAGTGAAAACCGACTTTGACCAACTTCTCGGAATTGAAATTTGAGAATAGTTTTGGATGTCCCATTGGTAGACAAGCATCCACACCAAGTCTAGCGAAAATGCACGGTCGATTTCCAACTTTGACCAACTTCTCGAAATTTAAATTTGAGAATGGATTTGGATGTCACACCCTCTAAGCTCAAGTCTAGCGAACATGCATGGTGGCGTTTCGACTTTGACCAACTTCTCGGAATTGAAATATGAGAATAGATTTGGATGTCCCGTTGGTAGACAAGTGCGCACGCCAACTTTCGTGACGTTCTGAGCTATTTCCCTCCCTTTAAGCCCAAGTCTAGCGAAAACACACGGTCAAGTTTCGAATTTGACCAACTTCTCGGAATTGAAAATTGAGCATAGATTTGGATGTACTATTGGTAGACAAATGCGCACGCCATCTTTCGTCATGTTCGGAGCTATTTTCTCACCATTTAATCCTAAGTCTAGCGAAAATGCACGCCAACTTTCGTGACGTTCCGAGCTATTTTCACACCCTTTAAGGCCAAGTCTAGCGAAAACGCACGACCGAGTTTCAACTTTGACCAACTTCTCCGATTTGAAATTTGAGAATAGTTTTGGATGTCCCATTGGTAGACAAGCGTCCACACCAACTTTCGTGACGTCCCGAGCTATTTTCTCCCCCTTTAAGCCCAAGCCTAGGGAAAACGCACGATCGAGTTTCGAATTTGACCAACTTCTCGGAATTAAAAATTGAGCATAGATTTGGATTTCCCATTGGTAGAAAAATGCGCACGCCAACTTTCGTGACATTCCGAGCTATTTTCTCCCCATTTAAGCCCAAGCCTAGGGAAAACGCACGATCGAGTTTCAACTTTGACCAACTTCTCGGAATTGAAATTTGAGAATAGTTTTGGATGTCCCATTGGTAGACAAGTGTCCACGCCAACTTTCGTGACGTTCTGAGCTATTTTCGCCCCCTTTAAGCCCAAGTCTAGCGAAAACGCACGGTCGAGTTTCCAATTTGACCAACTTCTCGGAATTGAAAATTGAGCATAGATTTGGATGTCCCGTTGGTAAAAAAGCGTTCACACCAACTTTCGTGACGTTCCGAGCTATTTTCTCCCCCTTTAAGCCCAAGTCTAGCGAAAACGCACGATCGAGTTTCGAAGTTGACCGACTTCTCGGAATTAAAAATTGAGCATAGACTTGGCTGTCCCGTTGGTAGACAAATGCGCACGCCAACTTTTGTCACATTCCGAGCTATTTTCTCTCCCTTTAAGCCCAAGTCTAGCGAAAATGCAGGGTCGATTTTCAGCTTTGACCAACTTCTCGAAATTTAAATTTGAGAATAGATTTGGATGTCACATTGGTAGACGAGCGTCCACGCCAACTTTCATGACGTTCTGAGCTATTTTCACACCCTTTAAGCCCAAGTCTAGCGAAAACGCACGATCGAGTTTCAACTTTGACCAACTTCTCAGAATTGAAATTTGAGAATAGTTTTGGATGTCCCATTGGTAGACAAGTGTCCACGCCAACTTTCGTGACGTTCCGAGCTATTTTCGCCCCCTTTAAGCCCAAGTCTAGCGAAAACGCACGGTCGAGTTTCCAATTTGACCAACTTCTCGGAATTGAAAATTGAGCATAGATTTGGATGTCCCGTTGGTAAAAAAGCGTTCACACCAACTTTCGTGACGTTCCGAGCTATTTTCTCCCCCTTTAAGCCCAAGTCTAGCGAAAACGCACGATCGAGTTTCAAAGTTGACCGACTTCTCGGAATTAAAAATTGAGCATAGACTTGGCTGTCCCGTTGGTAGACAAATGCGCACGCCAACTTTTGTCACATTCCGAGCTATTTTCTCTCCCTTTAAGCCCAAGTCTAGCGAAAATGCAGGGTCGATTTTCAGCTTTGACCAACTTCTCAAAATTTAAATTTGAGAATAGATTTGGATGTCACATTGGTAGACGAGCGTCCACGCCAACTTTCATGACGTTCTGAGCTATTTTCACACCCTTTAAGCTCAAGTCTAGCGAAAACGCACGATCGAGTTTCAACTTTGACCAACTTCTCAGAATTGAAATTTGAGAATAGTTTTGGATGTCCCATTGGTAGACAAGCATCCACACCAACATTCGCTACGTTCCGAGCTATTTTCTCCCCCTTTAAGCCCAACTGTAGTGAAAATGCATGGTCGAGTTATGACTTTCACCAACTTCTCCGAATTGAAAATTGAGCATAGATTTGGATGTCCCATTTGTAGACATTCGCGCACAACAACTTTCGTCACATTATGAGCTAATTTCACACCCTTTAAGCTCAAGTCAAGCGAAAACGCGAGGTCGAGTTTCGAATTTGACCAACTTCTCGGAATTGAAAATTGAGCATAGATTTGGATGTACCGTTGGTAGACAAATGCGCACGCCAACTTTCGTGACGTTTCGAGATATTTTCTCACCCTTTAAGCCTAAGTGTAGCGAAAATGCACGGTCGATTTTCAACTTTGACCAACTTCTCGGAATTGAAATTTGAGAATAGTTTTGGATGTCCCATTGGTAGACAAGCATCCACACCAACATTCGTTACGTTCCGAGCTATTTTCTCCACCTTTAAGCCCAACTGTAGCGAAAACGTACAGTCGAGTTACGACTTTCACCAACTTCTCGGAATTGAAAATTGAGCATAGATTTGGATGTCCCATTTGTAGACATTCGCGTACAACAACTTTCGTCACATTACGAGCTAATTTCACACCTTTTAAACTCAAGTCTAGCGAACACGCATGGTGGCGTTTCGACTTTGACCAACTTCTCGGAATTGAAATATGAGAATAGATTTGGATGTCCCATTGGTAGAGAAGCATCCACACCAACATTCGTTACGTTCCGAGCTATTGTCTCCCCCTTTAAGCCCAACTATAGCGAAAACGTACGGTCGAGTTACGAATTTCACCAACTTCTTGGAATTGAAAATTGAGCATAGGTTTGGATGTCCCAATTGTAGACATTCGCGCACAACAACTTTCGTCACATTACGATCTAATTTAACACCCTTTAAGCTCAAGTCTAGCGAAAACGCATGGTGTCATTTCGACTTTGACCAACTTCTCGGAATTGAAATATGAGAATAGTTTTGGATGTCCCGTTGGTAGACAGGTGCGCGTGCCAACTTTCGTGACGTTCCGAGCTATTTTCCCACCCTTTAAGACCAAGTCTAGCGAAAATGCACGATCGAGTTTCAACTTTGACCAACTTCTCGGAACTGAAATTTGAGAATAGTTTTGGATGTCCAATTGGTAGACAAGTGTCCATTCCAACTTTCGTGACGTTCCGAGCTATTTCCCCCCCCTTTAAGCCCAAGTCTAGCGAAAATGCATGGTCGAGTTTTGAATTTGACCAACTTCTCGGAATTGAAAATCGAGCATAGATTTGGATGTCCCGTTGGTAGACAAATGCGCACGCCAACTTTCGTGACATTCCGAGCTATTTTCTAACCCTTTAAGCCTAGGTCTAGTGAAAATGCACGGTCGATTTTCAACTTTGACCAACTTCTCGGAATTTAAATTTGAGAATGGATTTGGATGTCCCATTGGTAGACAAGTGCACACGCCAACTTTCGTGACGTTCCGAGCTATTTTCAACTTTGACCGACTTCTCGGAATTTAAATTTGAGAATGGATTTGGATGTCCCATTGGTAGACAAGTGCACACGCCAACTTTCGTGACGTTCCGAGCTATTTTCTTCCCGTTTAAGCCCAACTCTAGAGAAAACGCACGATCGTGTTTCGGCTTTGACCTACTTCTCGGAAATGAAAATTGAGAATAGATTTGGATGTCCCATTTGTAGACATGCATGCACAACAACTTTCGTGATGTTACGAGCTAATTTCACACCCTTTAAGCTCAAGTCTAACGAAAACGCATGGTGGCGTTTCGACTTTGACCAACTTTTGGGAGTTTAAATTTGAAAATAGATTTGGATGTCCCGTTGGTAGACAAGTGCACATGCCAACTTTCGTGACGTTCCGAGCTATTTTCTTCCCCTTTAAGCCCAACTCTAGAGAAAACGCACGGTCGTGTTTCGGCTTTGAGCTACTTCTCGGAATTGAAAATTGAGAATAGATTTGGATGTCCCATTTGTAGACATGCGTGCACGCCAACTTTCGTGACGTTCCGAGCTATTTTCTCGCCCTTTAAGCCCAAGTCTAGCAAAAACGCACGGTCGAGTTTCGAATTTGACCAACCACTCAGAATTGAAAATTGAGCAGAGATTTGGATGTCCCGTTGTTAGACAAATACGCACGCCAACTTTCGTGACGTTCCGAACTATTTTCTCGCCCTTTAAGCCCAAGTCTAGCGAAAACGCACGATCGAGTTTCAACTTTGACCAACTTCTCGGATTTGAAATTTGAGAATAGTTTTGGATGTCACATTGGTAGACGAGCGTCCACGCCAACTTGCTTGACGTTCCGAGCTATTTTCATACCCTTTAAGCCCAAGTCTAGCGAAAGCGCACGATTGAGTTTCAACTTTGACCAACTTCTTGGAATTGAAAATTGAGAATAGATTTGGATGTCCCATTTGTAGACATGCGCGCACAGCAACTTTCATGATGTTACGAGCTAATTTCACGCCCTTTATTCCCAAGTATAGTGAAAACCGACTTTGACCAACTTCTCGGAATTGAAATTTGAGAATAGTTTTGGATGTCCCATTGGTAGACAAGCATCCACACCAAGTCTAGCGAAAATGCACGGTCGATTTCCAACTTTGACCAACTTCTCGAAATTTAAATTTGAGAATGGATTTGGATGTCACACCCTCTAAGCTCAAGTCTAGCGAACATGCATGGTGGCGTTTCGACTTTGACCAACTTCTCGGAATTGAAATATGAGAATAGATTTGGATGTCCCGTTGGTAGACAAGTGCGCACGCCAACTTTCGTGACGTTTTGAGCTATTTTCCCTCCCTTTAAGCCCAAGTCTAGCGAAAACACACGGTCAAGTTTCGAATTTGACCAACTTCTCGGAATTGAAAATTGAGCATAGATTTGGATGTACTATTGGTAGACAAATGCGCACGCAATCTTTCGTCATGTTCGGAGCTATTTTCTCACCATTTAATCCTAAGTCTAGCGAAAATGCACGCCAACTTTCGTGACATTCCGAGCTATTTTCACACCCTTTAAGGCCAAGTCTAGCAAAAACGCACGACCGAGTTTCAACTTTGACCAACTTCTCCGATTTGAAATTTGAGAATAGTTTTGGATGTCCCATTGGTAGACAAGCGTCCACACCAACTTTCGTGACGTCCCGAGCTATTTTCTCCCCCTTTAAGCCCAAGCCTAGGGAAAACGCACGATCGAGTTTCGAATTTGACCAACTTCTCGGAATTAAAAATTGAGCATAGATTTGGATTTCCCATTGGTAGAAAAATGCGCACGCCAACTTTCGTGACATTCCGAGCTATTTTCTCCCCATTTAAGCCCAAGCCTAGGGAAAACGCACGATCGAGTTTCAACTTTGACCAACTTCTCAAAATTGAAATTTGAGAATAGTTTTGGATGTCCCATTGGTAGACAAGCATCCACACCAACTTTCGTGACATTCCGAGCTATTTTCTCCCCCTTTAAGCCCAAGCCTAGGGAAAACGCACGATCGAGTTTCAACTTTGACCAACTTCTCGGAATTGAAATTTGAGAATAGTTTTGGATGTCCCATTGGTAGACAAGCATCCACACCGACATTCGTTACGTTCCGAGCTATTTTCTCCCCCTTTAAGCCCAAGTCTAGCGAAAATGCACGGTCGAGTTTCGAATTTGACCAACTTCTCGGAATTGAAAATTGAGCATAGATTTGGATATCCTGCTGGTAGACAAACGCCCACGCCAACTTTCGTGACGTTCCGAGCTATTTTTTCAACCTTTAAGCCCAAATCTAGCGAAAATGCATGGAGATTTTCAACTTTGACCAACTTCTCGGAATTTAAATTTGAGAATAGATTTGGATGTCACATTGGTAGACGAGCATCCACACCAACTTTCGTGACGTTCCGAGCTATTTTCACACCCTTTAAGCCCAAGTCTAGCGAAAACGCACAATCGAGTTTCAACTTTGACCAACTTCTCGGAATTGAAATTTGAGAATAGTTTTTGATGTCCCATTGGTAGACAAGCATCCACACCAACATTCGTTACGTTCCAAGCTATTTTCTCACCCTTTAAGCCTAAGTCTAGCGAAAACGCACGGTCGAGTTTCGAATTTAACCAACTTCTCGGAATTAAAAATTGAGCATAGATTTGGATGTCCTGTTGGTAGACAAATGCACACGCCAACTTTCTTGACATTCCGAGCTATTTTCTCACCCTTTAAGCCCAAGTCTAGCGAAAATGCACGGTCGATTTTCAACTTTGACCAACTTCTCTCAATTTAAATTTGAGAATAGATTTGGATGTCACATTGGTAGACGAGCGTCCACGCCAACCTTCGTGACGTTCCGAGCACTTTTCGCACCCTTTAAGCCAAAGTCTAGCGAAAACGCACGATCGAGTTTCAACTTTGACCAACTTCTCGGAATTGAAATTTGAGAATAGTTTTGGATGTCCCATTGGTAGACAAGCATCCACACAAACTTTCCTGACGTTCCGAGCTATTTTCTCGCCCTTTAAGCCCAAGTATAGCGAAAACGCACGGTCGAGTTTCGAATTTGACCAACCACTCAGAATTGAAAATTGAGCAGAGATTTGGATGTCCCGTTGTTAGAAAAATACGCACCCCAATTTTCGTGACGTTCCGAGCTATTTTCTAACCCTTTAAGCCTAAGTCTAGCCAAAACGCGCGGTCGAGTTTCGAATTTTACCAACTTCTCGGAATTAAAAATTGAGCATAGATTTGGATGTCCTATTGGTAGACAAATGCACACGCCAACTTTCGTGACATTCTGACCTATTTTCTCTTCCTTTAAGCCCAAGTCTAGCGAAAATGCAGGGTCGATTTTCAACTTTGACCAACTTCTCGGAATTTAAATTTGAGAATAGATTTAGATGTCACATTGGTCGACGAGCATCTACGCCAACTTTCGTGACGTTCCTAGCTATTTGCACACCCTTTAAGCCCAAGTCGAGCGAAAACGCACGATCGAGTTTCAACTTTGACCAACTTCTCGGAATTGAAATTTGAGAATAGGTTTGGATGTCCCATTGGTAGACAAGTGTCCATGCCAACTTTCGTGACATTCCGAGCTATTTTCGCCCCCTTTAAGCCCAAGTCTAGCGAAAACGCACGGTCGAGTTTCCAATTTGACCAACATCTCGGAATTGAAAATTGAGCATAGATTTGGATGTCCCGTTGGTAGACAAATGCGCACACCAACGTTCGTGACGTTCTAAGCTATTTTCACCCCCTTTAAGCCCAAGTCTAGCGAAAATGCACGGTCGAGTTTCGAATTTGACCAACTTCTGGGAATTGAAAATTGAGCATAGATTTGGATGTCCCGTTGGTAGAAAATCGTTCACACCAACTTTCGTGACGTTCCGAGCTATTTTCTCCCCCTTTAAGCCCAAGTCTAGCGAAAACGAACGATCGAGTTTCGAAGTTGACCGAATTCTCGGAATTAAAAATTGAGCATAGACTTGGATGTCCCGTTGGTAGACAAATGCGCACGCCAACTTTTGTCACATTCCGAGCTATTTTCTCTCCCTTTAAGCCCAACTCTAGCGAAAATGCAGGGTCGATTTTCAGCTTTGACCAACTTCTCGAAATTTAAAATTGAGAATAGATTTGGATGTCACATTGGTAGACGAGCGTCCACACCAACTTTCATGACGTTCTGAGCTATTTTCACACCCTTTAAGCCCAAGTCTAGCGAAAACGCACGATCGAGTTTCAACTTTGACCAACTTCTCAGAATTGAAATTTGAGAATAGTTTTGGATGTCCCATTGGTAGACAAGCATCCACACCAACATTCGTTACATTCCGAGCTATTTTCTCCCCCTTTAAGCCAAACTGTAGTGAAAACGCACGGTCGAGTTATGACTTTCACCAACTTCTCCGAATTGAAAATTGAGCATAGATTTGGATGTCCCATTTGTAGACATTCGCGCACAACAACTTTCGTCACATTATGAGCTAATTTCACACCCTTTAAGCTCAAGTCGAGCGAAAACGCGCGGTCGAGTTTCGAATTTGACCAACTTCTCGGAATTGAAAATTGAGAATAGATTTGGATGTCACATTGGTAGACGAGCGTCCACACCAACTTTCATGACGTTCTGAGCTATTTTCACACCCTTTAAGCCCAAGTCTAGCGAAAACGCACGATCGAGTTTCAACTTTGACCAACTTCTCCGAATTGAAATTTGAGAATAGTTTTGGATGTCCCATTGGTAGACAAGCATCCACACCAACATTCGTTACATTCCGAGCTATTTTCTCCACCTTTAAGCCCAACTGTAGCGAAAACGTACAGTCGAGTTACCACTTTCACCAACTTCTCGGAATTGAAAATTGAGCATAGATTTGGATGTCCCATTTGTAGACATTCGCGCACAACAACTTTCGTCACATTACGAGCTAATTTCACACCTTTTAAGCTCAAGTCTAGCGAACACGCATGGTGGCATTTCGACTTTGACCAACTTCTCGGAATTGAAATATGAGAATAGATTTGGATGTCCCGTTGGTATACAAGTGCGCACGCCAACTTTTGTGACATTCCGAGTTATTTTCCCTCCCTTTAAGCCGAAGTCTAGCGAAAATGCACTGTCGATTTTCAACTTTGACCAACTTCTCAGAATTTAAATTTGAGAATAGATTTGGATGTCGCATTGGTAGATGAGCATCCACGCCAACTTTCGTGACGTTTCTAGCTATTTTTACGCCCTTTAAGCCCAATCTAGCAAAAACGCACGATCGAGTTTCAACTTTGACCAACTTCTCGGAATTGAAATTTGAGAATAGTTTTGGATGTCCCATTGGTAGACAAGCGTCCACACCAACTTTCGTGACGTTCTGAGCTATTTTCTCCCCCTTTAAACCCAAGTCTAGCGAAAACGCACGGTCGAGTTTCGAATTTGACCAACTTCTCGGAATTAAAAATTGAGCATAGATTTGGATGTCCCGTTGGTAGAAAAATGCGCACGCCAACTTTTGTGACATTCCGAGCTATTTTCTCACCCTTTAAGCCTAAGTCTAGCGAAAATGGACGGTCGATTTTCAAGTTTGACCAACTTCTCGCAATTTAAATTTGAGAATAGATTTGGATGTCAGATTTTGAGACATGTGTGCACTACAACTTTCGTGATTTTATGAGCTAATTTCACACACTTTAATCCCAAGTCTAGAGAAAACGCATGGTGGTGTTTCGACTTTGACCAACTTCTTGGAATTTAAATTTGAGAATAGTTTTGGATGTCCCATTGGTAGACAAGCATCCACACCAACATTCGTTACGTTCCGAGCTATTTTCTCCACCTTTAAGCCCAACTGTAGCGAAAATGTACAGTCGAGTTACGACTTTCACCAACTTCTCAGAATTGAAATTTGAGAATAGTTTTGGATGTCCCATTGGTAGACAAGCATCCACACCAACATTCGTGACGTTTCGAGCTATTTTCTCCCCCTTTAATCCCAAGTCTAGCGAAAACACACGGTCGAGTTTCGAATTTGACCAACTTCTTGGAATTAAAAATTGAGCATAGATTTGGATTTCCCGTTTGTAGACAATTGCGCACGCCAACTTTCGTGACATTCCGAGCTAATTTCACACCCTTGAAGCCCAAGTCTAGGGAAAATGCACGGTCAATTTTCAATTTTGACCAACCTCTCGCAATTTAAATTTGAGAATAGATTTGGATGTCAAATTTGTAGACATGTGCGCACTACAACTTTCGTGATTTTACGAGCTAATCTCACACACTTTAATCCCAAGTCTAGAGAAAACGCATGGTGGCGTTTCGACTTTGACCAATTTCTTGGATTTGAAATTTGAGAATAGTTTTGGATGTCCCATTGGTAGACAAGCGTCCACAAAAACTTTCGCGACGTTCCGAGCTATTTTCTCCCCCTTTAAGCCCAAGTCTAGCGAAAACGCACGGTCGAGTTTCGAATATGACCAACTTCTCAAAATTTAAAATTGAGCATAGATTTGGATTTCCCGTTGGTAGAAAAATGCACACGCCAAATTTCATGACGTTCCGGGCTAATTTCACACCCTTTAAGCCCAAGTCTAGGGAAAACGCACGGTCAATTTTCAACTTTGACCAACCTCTCGCAATTTAAATTTGAGAATAGATTTGGATGTCACATTTGTAGACATGTGCGCACTACAACTTTCGTGATCTTACGAGCTAATCTCACACACTTTAATCCCAAGTCTAGAGAAAACGCATGGTGGCGTTTCGACTTTGACCAATTTCTTGGATTTGAAATTTGAGAATAGTTTTGGATGTCCCATTGGTAGACAAGCGTCCACAAAAACTTTCGCGACGTTCCGAGCTATTTTCTCCCCCTTTAAGTCCAAGTCTAGCGAAAATGCACGGTCAAGTTTTGAATATGACCAACTTCTCAGAATTTAAAATTGAGCATAGATTTGGATTTCCCGTTGGTAGAAAAATGCACACGCCAAATTTCGTGACGTTCCGAGCTAATTTCACACCCTTTAAGCCCAACTCTAGGGAAAACGCACGGTCAATTTTCAACTTTGACCAACCTCTCGCAATTTAAATTTGAGAATAGATTTGGATGTCACATTTGTAGACATGTGCGCACTACAACTTTCGTGATTTTACGAGCTAATCTCACACACTTTAATCCCAAGTCTAGAGAAAATGCATGGTGGCGTTTCGACTTTGACCAATTTCTTGGATTTGAAATTTGGGAATAGTTTTGGATGTCGCATTGGTAGACGAGCGTCAACGCCAACTTTCGTGACGTTCCGAGCTAATTTCACACCCTTTAAGCCCAAGCCTAGGGAAAACGCACGATCAAGTTTCGACTTTGACCAAATTCTCAGAATTGAAAATCGAGCATAGATTTGGATGTCCCGTTGGTAGACAAGTGCGCACGCCAACGTTCGTGACGTTCCGAGCTAATTTCACACCCTTTAAGCCCAAGTCTAGGGAAAATGCACGGTCAATTTTCAACTTTGACCAACCTCTCGCAATTTAAATTTGAGAATAGATTTGGATGTCACATTTGTAGACATGTGCGCACTACAACTTTCGTGATTTTACGAGCTAATCTCACACACTTTAATCCCAAGTCTAGAGAAAACGCATGGTGGCGTTTCGACTTCGACCAATTTCTTGGATTTGAAATCTGAGAATAGTTTTGGATGTCCCATTGGTAAACAAGCGTCCACACAAACTTTCCCGACGTTCCGAGCTATTTTCTCCCCCTTTAAGCCCAAGTCTAGCGAAAACGCACGGTCGAGTTTCGAATTTGACCAACTTCTCAGAATTAAAAATTGAGCATAGATTTGGATTTCCCGTTGGTAGAAAAATGCACACGCCAAATTTCGTGACGTTCCGAGCTAATTTCACACCCTTTAAGCCCAAGTCTAGGGAAAACGCACCGTCAATTTTCAACTTTGACCAACCTCTCGCAATTTAAATTTGAGAATAGATTTGGATGTCACATTTGTAGACATGTGCGCACTACAACTTTAGTGATTTTATGAGCTAATCTCACACACTTTAATCCCAAGTCTAGAGAAAACGCATGGTGGCGTTTCAACTTTGACCAATTTCTTGGATTTGAAATTTGAGAATAGTTTTGGATGTCCCATTGGTAGACAAGCGTCCACACCAACTTTAGTGACTTTCCAAGCTATTTTCTCCTATAGTGAAAACGTATGGTCGAGTTTCAACTTTCACCAACTTCTCGTAATTGAAGATTGAGCATAGGTTTGGATGTCCCATTTTTAGACATTTGCGCACAACAACTTTCGTGACATTATGGGCTAATTTCACACCCTTTAAGCCCAAGTATAGCGAAAACGCACAATCGAGTTTCAACTTTGACCAACTTCTCGGAATTGAAATTTGAGAATAGTTTTGGATGTCCCATTGGTAGACAAGCGTCCACACCAACTTTCGTGACGTTCTGAGCTATTTTCTCCCCCTTTAAGCCCAAGTCTAGCGAAAACGCACAGTCGAGTTTCAAATTTGACCAACTTCTCGAAATTGAAAATTGAGCATACATTTGGATTTCCCGTTGGTAGACAAATGTGCACGCCAACTTTCATGACATTCCGAGCTATTTTCTCACCCTTTAAGCCTAAGTCTAGCGAAAATGCACGATCGATTTTCAACTTTGACCAACTTCTCGGAATTTAAATTTGAGAATAGATTTGGATGTCACATTGGTAGATGAGCGTCCACACCAACTTTCGTGACGTTCCCAGCTATTTTCACACCCTTTACGCCCAAGTCTAGCGAAAACGCACGATCGAGTTTCAACTTTGACCAACTTCTCGGAATTGGAATTTGAGAATAGTTTTGGATGTCCCATTGGTAGACAAGCGTCCACACAAACTTTCTTGACGTTCCGAGCTATTCTCTCCCCCTTTAAGCCCAAGTCTAGCGAAAACGCACGGTCGAGTTTCAAATTTGACCAATTTCTCGTAATTGAAAATTGAGCATAGCTTTGGATTTCCCGTTGGTAGAAAAATGCACACGCAACTTCCGTGACATTCCGAGCTATTTTCTCACCCTTTAATCCTAAGTCTAGAGAAAACGCACGGTCGTGTTTCGAATTTGACCAACTTCTCAAAATTAAAAATTGAGCATAGATTTGGATGTCTTGTTGGTAGACAAATGCACACGCCAACTTCCGTGACATTCCGAGCTATTTTCTCACCCTTTAAGCCCAAGTCTAGGGAAAATGCACGGTCGATTTTCAACTTTGACCAACTTCTCGGAATTTAAATTTGAGAATAGATTTGGATGTCACATTGGTAGACGAGCGTCCACCCCAAGTTTCGTGACGTTCTGAGCTTTTTTCACACCCTTTAAGCCCAAGTCTAGCGAAAATGCACGATCGAGTTTCAACTTTGACCAACTTCTCGGAATTGAAATTTGAGAATAGTTTTGGATGTCCCATTGGTAGACAAGCATCCACACCAACTTTCATGACATTCCTAGCTATTTTCTCGCCCTTTAAGCCCAAGTCTAGCGAAAACGCACGGTCGAGTTTTGAATTTGACCAACCACTCAGAATTGAAAATTGAGCAGAGATTTGGATGTCCCGTTGTTAGACAAATACGCACACCAACTTTCGTGACGATCCGAGCTATTTTCTCACCCTTTAAGCGTAAGTCTAGCGAAAATGCACGGTCGAGTTTCGAATTTGACCAACTTCTCGAAATTAAAAATTGAGCATAGATTTGGATGTCCCGTTGGTAGACAAATGCGCACGCCAACTTTCGTGACGTTCCGAGCTATTTTCCCTCCCTTTAAGCCCAAGTCTAGCGAAAACGCACGATCGAGTTTCAAGTTTGACCAACTTCTCGGAATTGAAATTTGAGAATAGTTTTGGATGTCCCATTGGTAGACAAGCATCCACACCAACATTCGTGACGTTCCGAGCTATTTTCTCCCCCTTTAAGCCCAAGTCTAGCGAAAACACACGGTCGAGTTTCGAATTTGAGCAACTTCTCGGAATTAAAAATTGAGCATAGATTTGGATTTCCCGTTTGTAGACAAATGCGCACGCCAACTTTCGTGACATTCTGAGCAATTTTCTCACCCTTTAAGCCTATGTCTATCGAAAATGCACGGTTGATTTTCAACTTTGACCAACTTCTAGGAATTTAAATTTGAGAATGGATTTGGATGTCCCGTTGGTAGACAAGCGTCCACGCCAACGTTCGTGACGTTCCAAGTTATTTTCTTCCCCTTTAGGCCCAACTCTAGAGAAAACGCACGATCGTGTTTCGGCTTTGACCTACTTCTCGTAAATGAAAATTGAGAATAGATTTGGATGTCCCATTTGTAGACATGCACGCACAACAACTTTCGTGACGTTACGAGCTAATTTCAAACCCTTTAAGCTCAATTCTAACGAAAACGCATGGTGGCGTTTCGACTTTGACCAACTTTTGGGAGTTGAAATTTGAAAATAGATTTGGATGTCCCGTTGGTAGACAAGTGCACATGCCAACTTTCGGGACGTTCCGATCTATTTTCTTCCCCTTTAAGCCCAACTCTAGAGAAAACACACGGTTGTGTTTCGGCTTTGAGCTACTTCTCGGCATTGAAAATTGAGAATAGATTTGTATGTCCCATTTGTATACATGCGTGCACAGCAATTTTCGTGACGTTACGAGCTAATTTTACACCCTTTAAGCTCAAGTTTAGCGAAAACGCATGGTGGCGTTTCGGCTTTGACCAACTTCTTGGAATTGAAATTTGAGAATAGATTTGGATGTCCCATTGGTAGACAAGTGCGCACGCCAACTTTCGTGACGTTCCAAGCTATTTTCTCACCCTTTAAGCCCAAGTCGAGCGAAAACGCACCGTCAATTTTAAACTTTGACCAACTTCTCGGAATTTAAATTTGAGAATAGATTTGGATGTCCCATTGGTAGACAAGCGTCCACACCAACTTTCGTTACATTCCGAGCTATTTTCATCCCATTTAAGCCCAACTCTGGAGAAAACGCACGGTCGCGTTTCATCTTTGACCAACTTCTCGTAATTGAAAATTGAGAATAGATTTGGATGTCCCATTTGTAGACATACGCGCACAACAACTTTCGTGACATTACGAGCTAATTTCACACCCTTTAAGCCCAAGTCTAGCGAAAATGCACGATCGAGTTTCAACTTTGACCAACTTCTCGGAATTGAAATTTGAGAATAGTTTTGGATGTCCCATTGGTAGACAAGCGTCCACACCAACTTTCATGACGTTCCGAACTATTTTCTCCCCGTTTAAGCCCAAGTCTAGCGAAAACGCACGGTCGACTTTCGAATTTGACCAACTTCTCGGAATTGAAAATTGAGCATAGATTTGGATGTCCTGTTGGTAGACAAATGCGCACACCAACTTTCATGACGTTCTAAGCTATTTTCTCACCCTTTAGCCTAAGTCTAACGAAAATGCACGGTCGATATTGAACTTTGACCAACTTCTCGGCATTTAAATTTGAGAATAGATTTGGATGTCACATTGGTAGACGAGCGTCCACGTCCCGAGCTATTTTCTCACCCTTTAAGCTTAAGTCTAGCGAAAATGCATGGTCAATTTTCAACTTTGACCAACTTCTCGGAATTTAAATTTGAGAATAGATTTGGATGTCGCATTGGTAGACAAGCGTCCACGCCAAATTTCGTGACGTTCCGAGCTAATTTCACACCCTTTAAGCCCAAGTCTAGCGAAAACGCACGGTCGAGTTTCGAATTTGACCAACCACTCAGAATTGAAAATTGAGCAGAGATTTGCATGTCCCGTTGTTAGACAAATGCGCACGCCAACTTTCGTGACATTCCGACCTATTTTCACTCCCTTTAAGCCCAAGTCTAGCGAAAATGCAGGGTCGATTTTCAACTTTGACCAACTTCTCGGAATTTAGATTTGGAAATAGATTTGGATGTCACATTGGTAGACGAGCGTCCACGCCAACTTTCGTGACGTTCCGAGCTATTTTCACACCCTTTAAGCCCAAGTCTAGCGAAAACGCACGATCGAGTTTCAACTTTGACCAACTTCTCGGAATTGAAATTTGAGAATAGTTTTGGATGTCCCATTGGTAGACAAGCATCCACACAAACTTTAGTGACGTTCCGAGCTATTTTCTCCCCCTTTAAGCCCAAGTCTAGCGAAAACGCACGGTCGAGTTTCGAAATTGACCAACTTCCCGGAATTGAAAATTGAGCATAGATTTGGATGTCCTGTTGGTAGACAAATGCACACGCCAACTTTCGTGACATTCCGAGCTATTTTCTCACCCTTTAAGCCCAAGTCTAGCGAAAACGCACGGTCGAGTTTCGAATTTGACCAACCACTCAGAATTGAAAATTGAGCAGAGATTTGCATGTCCCGTTGTTAGACAAATGCGCACGCCAACTTTCGTGACATTCCGACCTATTTTCACTCCCTTTAAGCCCAAGTCTAGCGAAAATGCAGGGTCGATTTTCAACTTTGACCAACTTCTCGGAATTTAGATTTGAAAATAGATTTGGATGTCACATTGGTAGACGAGCGTCCACGCCAACTTTCGTGACGTTCTGAGCTATTTTCACACCCTTTAAGCCCAAGTCTAGCGAAAACGCACGATCGAGTTTCAACTTTGACCAACTTTTCGGAATTGAAATTTGAGAATAGTTTTGGATGTCCCATTGGTAGACAAGCATCCACACAAACTTTAGTGACGTTCCGAGCTATTTTCTCCCCCTTTAAGCCCAAGTCTAGCGAAAACGCACGGTCGAGTTTCGAAATTGACCAACTTCCCGGAATTGAAAATTGAGCATAGATTTGGATGTCCTGTTGGTAGACAAATGCACACGCCAACTTTCGTGACATTCCGAGCTATTTTCTCACCCTTTAAGCCCAAGTCTAGGAAAATGCATGGTCGATTTTCAACTTTGACCAACTTCTCAGAATTTAAATTTGAGAATAGATTTGGATGTCACATTGGTAGACGAGCGTCCACGCCAACTTTCGTGACATTCCTAGCTATTTTCACACCCTTTAAGCCCAAGTCTAGCGAAAACGCACGATCGAGTTTCAACTTTGACCAACTTCTCGGAATTGAAATTTGAGAATAGTTTTGGATTTCCCATTGGTAGACAAGCGTCCACAACAACTTTCATGATGTTCCGAGCTATTTTCTCACCCTTTAAGCCCAAGTCTAACGAAAACGCACGGTCGAGTTTCGAATTTGACCAACCACTCGGAATTGAAAATTGACCAAAGATTTGGATGTCCCGTTGTTAGACAAATAATCACGCCAACTTTCGTGACGATCCGAGCTATTTTGTCACCCTTTAAGCCTAAGTCTAGCGGAATTAAAAATTGAGCATAGATTTGGATGTCCTATTGGTAGACAAATGCACACGCCAACTTTCGTGACATTCCGAGCTATTTTCTTTCCCTTTAAGCCCAAGTCTAGCGAAAATTCAGGGTCGATTTTCAACTTTGACCAACTTCTCGGAATTTAAATTTGAGAATAGATTTGGATGTCGGATTGGTAAACGAGCGTCCATGCCAACTTTCCTGACGTTCCAAGCTATTTTCACACCCTTTAAGCCCAAGTCTAGCAAAAACGCACGATCGAGTTTCAACTTTGACCAACTTCTCGGAATTGAAATTTGAGAATGGATTTGGATGTCCCATTGGTAGACAAGCGTCCACACCAACTTTCGTGACGTTCCGAGCTATTTTCTCCCCCTTTAAGCCCAAGTCTAGCGAAAACGCACGGTCGAGTTTCGAATTTGACCAACTTCTTGGAATTGAAAATCGAGCATAGATTTGGATGTCCCGTTGGTAGACAAATGCGCACACCAACTTTCGTGACGTTCTGAGCTATTTTTTCAACCTTTAATCCCAAATCTAGCGAAAATGCACGGTCGATTTTCAACTTTGACCAACTTCTCGGAATTTAAATTTGAGAATAGATTTGGATGTCACGTTGGTAGGCGAGCGTCCACGCCAACTTTCGTGACGTTCCGAGCTATTTTCACACCCTTTAAGCCCAAGTTTAGCGAAAACGCACGATCAAGTTTCAACTTTGACCAACTTCTCGGAATTGAAATTTGAGAATAGTTTTGGATGTCCCATTGGTAGAGAAGCATCCACACCAACATTCGTTACGTTCCGAGCTATTGTCTCCCCCAATTGTAGACATTCGCGCACAACAACTTTCATCACATTACGAGCTAAATTTGAACTTTGACCAACTTCTCGGCATTTAAATTTGAGAATAGATTTGGATGTCACATTGGTAGACGAGCGTCCACGTCCCGAGCTATTTTCTCACCCTTTAAGCCTAAGTCTAGCGAAAATGCATGGTCGAGTTTCAAATTTGACCAACGTCTCGGAATTAAAAATTGAGCATAGATTTGGATGTCCTATTGGTAGACAAATGCACACGCCAACTTTCGTGACATTCCGAGCTATTTTCTCTCCCTTTAAGCCCAAGTCTAGCGAAAATGCAAGGTCGATTTTCAACTTTGACCAACTTCTCGGAATTTAAATTTGAGAATAGATTTGGATGTCACATTGGTAGACGAGTGTCCACGCCAACTTTCGTGACATTCCTAGCTATTTTCACACCCTTTAAGCCCAAGACTAGCGAAAACACACGATCGAGTTTCAACTTTGACCAACTTCTCGGAATTGAAATTTGAGAATAGTTTTGGATGTCCCATTGGTAGAGAAGCATCCACACCAACATTCGTTACGTTTCGAGCTATTTTCTCCCCCTTTAAGCCCAACTATAGCGAAAACGTACGGTCGAGTTACGAATTTCACCAACTTCTTGGAATTGAAAATTGAGCATAGGTTTGGATGTCCCAATTGTAGACATTCGCGCACAACCACTTTCGTCACATTACGAGCTAATTTAACACCCTTTAAGCTCAAGTCTAGCGAAAACGCATGGTGTCATTTCGACTTTGACCAACTTCTCAGAATTGAAATATGAGAATAGATTTGGATGTCCCGTTGGTAGACAGGTGCGCGCGCCAACTTTCGTGACGTTCCGAGCTATTTTCCCACCCTTTAAGACCAAGTCTAATGTTATACCTCTATATTTCACGGTGTCGCATCCCCATCATAACACATTTCGACGACACTTCCCCTACTATTTTGAACCTTCCAGAAGAGACAGATGATGAGTCAACCTCGAAGGTAAATCCACCCTGCCAAGTTTTGACCCACCTTGGACTTTATTTCCATACACTACCGCGCCTGTACAGCTTGACAAAACGCGGCACAGTGCCGCGCTCTGTATCATTTGCAAAGCGCGGCACCCCTTTAATAGGTTTTTGCCCTTGACTTGTGGGATCTTGGATTTTTCGAAGATGATGGAAGATTGGGTTCCTTGATTCGATCCCAACTCACCTCCTTCGATTAGAAACCCTGATCCACTTATCCCTCCTTAGATCCACCTATCTCTCTTGTTGGTTAACCTCACCATTCACTATAAAAGAGAGGCATGCCATTGGGAAGGGGGAGGACTCTTGAGAGCACCAAACTTATGGTCTTGCAGCATTGTGGAGATAGCTAAGAGGAGAAGACACTTGGAGTTGGAGGTTTGGCTTGGGCATCAAGCATCCTTTGTAAGTAATCTTCAAGTTGTAATGGAATAACTTGTCTTGTTTTCCCAAATCGTTTGTATTAATCTTGTTTTAATCACATGATTTGTATCTCTTACAGATTTAGATCCTAACTCATGTTTCAGATTGCTAGAGAATAGTGCATACTTGTATTTTGGTTACTCTTTGACAGGTTCATTGGTGAAGACTTGGAGCTTGGAACAAACACCAAAAACAAAGCACTTGGACATAAGGTTAGTTAAAATCCTTTGCTCTCTTCAGCATTTTAATACTGAAATGTATGTTAGATTTAGGGATTCAAGGTTGCATTTGTTTTGTCTGTTCTTAGTCTAGAGTTAGTCAGATCCTACTTTAGCCTAAGGGAGTTTTGACTTATCCGTAGGGCAGAATTCCACATAACAAGAATGGCGACTCCGCTGGGTTTGATTACTGCTTGATTGGTTCAAATTCACAGTCATTTATCTTTGAATTATCAGTCTTTTGTTGCACTTCAAACCAGCTTGAATTTTGGTCCTTTTTGACCCTTATTCACCCCTCCTCGCAATATTTATCTCCCTGTTTAATTATTGAGTCCCCTGGGTTAGCAACAACCCTGAAAACTTGATTTTTTCTTTTCCAGTTGCATTTTTTTTTCCCTCTTGCCACAGTGCCGCGCCCCCTGAACCACTTCCAGCGCGACATTTACACAGTGCCGCGTCCTAGGAATTCATACCAGCGCGACAGTTACACAGTGCCGCGCTTCAGGCAGTCTATACCCCGCGGTAGTGTCTGCAAGTAGGTAAATTTTTTTTAATTTTTGCTTGGTTTCCTGAGTTTCTCCCTGCCTCAGATAGTCTTTACTGTTGCCTGTTAGTATCCTGGTTAATTTCCAGTCTGTTTGGTCTGCTTATTACATGGTTTGTGAGCTTGATTGATTGATTGAATTAAGTGGCACTTTTGACATATTGGTCATTTTTCAATTTGATTGCATTTGACTTGGCTTTTTCCCACAACCAACTCAACACCACTGCTTTCTGTTACTGAACACTGTAGCTTTACAGTCTTATTGTCATTATCATTTTCAGTAAATTAAAAAGGTCATTGGTTGAGAGCAAATTTGTTGTTTAATTTGAAAAAGTCTAGTAGCATTTTGCATAGAGAAATGAACCATTAAATTTTGCCATAAAAATTCTCATCATAGAAGCATTGTAGGTTGTAAAATCAGTGCATTGAAAAGCGTGTTTACTTTAGTTTGGCTTGGTTTATAAATCGAAAAGAAAAGAAAAATCTTTTACTTTGAGTGCTTGTGAAAATTGTTATGCACATTGGATCAAAGAACCTCTATCTTTGCCTTAGCTAGATTTCATCGAAGACAAAGGCTTGTTTATGATTCATTCTCATTTGCATGGTTTGAGTCGTCATAACACCATCAAGTTTCACGTCCACTACCCGATTGAGTAAAGACAGCCACTAAAATTAATCACCCTAATTAAACCAACTTTAACCTCACTTGAGGAAATCAAAAGAATTTGGTAGTTAGGTAGGACATCGGGGATAGGCATCAAAATAATTCCCCCTTGTCATTTTCATCTGAGACATAGTCGTTGTCTTTAGGGAACTAAAATCCTCTAGTACTTATTGACACGGTCACAGCTAGTTTGTGGAGGGGCCTCCTGACTGTTTCTAACTGTTCAGGGGTTAAACGGCCGCGAGATTGAGAACCGGACGGACTCTGTGGAATACCGCACTCCACTTAGCCCTAAGGCAACATCGATCGCTGTCTTCTTCGGAAGGCTGAAGTGCCCAAAACCTTTTCCGACGTGTCATGAACGAGGTGGCTTAGTATCTATTCTACTAGGGCTCTTTTACCCAGGATCCCTTTCGGTAGAGGGATATCCTTCTTATATTGGTCTCTCATGTTGTATTGTTCGACTTGGATTTCATCACCTTGCGAAGGATACAGCCTGTTGAGGTCTCCAGCTCTTAGTTAGGAGTTTGCTTGGCGTCTCATCTTTGTAGAGGGTCATTTTTTCTTTGTAGGGACTGCCTGTTGGCATTCTGGCCATTTTTGTTGATTAGCTCGCTTATTGAGACATCGGTCTCAGTATAGATTTTAGAGCTTGCTTTTTTGGCCTGTGAGCCTTGCTTTTTCTAGCTCCTCTTTTGCACACTCGGTTGCATTAGAGTTTTTGAGTTCTTTGTTTACGGTACTGCCTCCGATTTTCATTTTCCTGTCATCATGTCAGATCAACAAAGAAGATCACGAAGACAACAGGGCCTAAGCCCTCCACCACCACCACCGCCACGGACTTCTGGTCCGCCTGCATCACGCATTCCTGCTCCTCCTGGCCGCGGTGCTGGTCGAGGCAACATCCCACCGCCGATCCGTACAACATCTTCAGTTACGCTTGTAACTGCCACACACAGCACAGTCTCAGAATCCATTGCAGCGTCTATGACCACTAGCATGTCTGAGGCTTCCACTGTCACCTCACCCACTGTCATCCCAGATTTATCTGTAACAGTGGGCACAGTTACAGCAGCTGAACCTAGCACGACCCAGAGTACTAGACCAGAGGTCATTCTTCTACCGGAGGCCAACACTTCCCGTCAGTCAGACATTTTCCACGATGATATAGACGGATCTATTGGCACCACAGAAGGATCCGACCAGGACATACCTGGCCTAATTTCAGTCCCAGGCGGCTACGTTGAGATCGTTGAAGATACTCGTCTACCTGACACACCTTTTGAACCTGATTATGGCTTCATTACTTCCCAGACGGAACTTCCGCCTGTTATTACCACGTCACCCAGTGTTCATCCTCAGGAGACAAGTTCTTCTAGCAACGTACTTCGCACTTTTCATCTACCCAACATCCCACCGGGACACGAAATTATGGCTTCCATTCAGTCTAGTATGGTTAGCCTAGCGAACTCTCCGTTAGCATCGGCACAATTTAGACGCAACACAGAGCAACTGCTTTCGACAGCGTCTAGATACCCCCCTGTTTCTCGTCCTTCTGACTATAGGGATCCCAACGTTCCGTCTAGCACAGAATTTCATCATTCCTTTGCAGACGGCTCAGGACCTTCGGACTTTACTACACCTAGGTTCTTACCGGATCCCCAAAATCTTTTTCAGGATATGAACTCGGATCCAGTTCTCGATGGTTCTCCTATTATTGAACACGTGATGGACGACGCCGATACTCCTGGGCTAAATTCCCCACATTTGCTGTCATCACCAATGTTTGGTGCACATTCCATGAGGGATAACCCAGTTTTTTCTCCGTCCTCACCTGTACAATACGGACGACCGCCTCCGCTAATCGGTACTTTTGGCGCCGTTGGCCAATCCATGCTATCATATTTAGCTAGCGGCGGAAGAACACTTAGTCATACTGCTGGATCTTCCGTTTCGACAGGAGGATCACCTTCAGCCACCATTTATACTATTTCAGGAGGTGGACAACCGACTGCAATGGTCCCTAACTCCAACTTACACACCCTCCCTGGTGGGCCATCAACCCAACCAGCTGGGGGGCAACCTTTTGTTGGGAACCCCATTGCTAGTCAACAACCTCCAACTGGTGGGCCATCAACCCAACCAATCGGAGGACAACCTTTTGCTGGGAACCAAATTCCCAGTCTACAGCCTCCTCACATAGGGCCATCCAACCTAACTGCTGGCGGACAACCTATCGGCCCGTTCCAACAAGTTTCCCAACCAGCAGTCTCTACTCAGTTTGGTATGTACAATCCACCTGGCAGTGGGCAACCTTATTCCGGTGTTCCCACCGGGCCTTACTCTCAACCACCCCCGTCAGGTATGCTTCCTTCTTGGGATCATCAAATCCCACAGAGTGGGGGGTACTCACTTTTTGGAAACTGGAACCAAGCTGGAGGGCAATCTCAGATTTCCCCCAACTTGAATTCTGGCTTCCCTTACCCTTCGGCTGCCACAACTCCTTGGAACCCGTCACTTCAATTTCCACTCGTTCCTCAAGCAGGAACGAACATTCCATGGACACCACAGTCGCAGCCACCCCCCAACCCTGCTATGGGAAATTCTCCACTTACACAGTATGGTGGCAACATCCCTGGAACACAACAATTCCAAGGAACTTTTCCCCAACAAGGAATAGCAACTAATCCTGGGCATCAACAGCTTCAGGGTACTATACCTACTCAGCAGAACACTTACCAACCAGTTGCTTACAATCAACCGGTTAACCAGATGGCTTATTATCCGCAGAACTTTCAGCAGTATCCCGTGGGAAACACATATGGGTATAACACACAACAGCATGCTATGCAAGGCCCTCCAGGGTTCCCTGCACCACATGGTTATTACTCATACCCGCAGACCAACCGTCAACTTCCCTTCTTGGCCACACTTGATCTACCTGATTTGTCGAGGCTTATTAACGATCCTATTTGGCATGAACCTCACTGGCCACCTATCCCAGCCAAACTACCATCGGACATTCCCAAGTTCGATGCTAAACCCGGGGAAGACCCCAAGAACCACGTGATGACCTTCCATCTTTGGTGTTCATCAAACTCCTTGATGGATGATTCCATCCGACTTCGGCTCTTCCAACGCACGCTTACCGGAACGGCAGCAAAATGGTACATCGAGCTGCCACAACACTCTTTTCGTGATTTCAACACTTTGGCTATGCAGTTTCTGACACATTTCCAGCTTCCCATCCGATATGAGACTGGAACAGAACTGCTAACTTCACTGCGCCAAACCACTTCTACACACATCTCGGATCACATCCATGAGTGGCGAAGACGCCGTAGGCTAATAAAGGCACCTATTCCAGATCAGCTACTTGCTGATTGGTTTACAAAATCCTTTTTGCCTCCCATAGCCAGAGATATTGCTATGCGCGGACCTGTTACGGAAGAACAAGCCATCTCGGCAGCACAATACATGGATTTAGTATATACCCAATCCGGTACTTTACACGAACTTCTTCCACATGCTTCCCGCATTCACACTGATCCTACAAAGCCTACTACTGAACCACCCATTGATGGTATTGTTGGTTCAGTTAAGGCTCAGCCTGCTACCAACTCGACGGGGCAACAAGCTTCTGCTTCCCCCGCTTTTACCCAGGCCGCTTCAAAAGCTTCCACTTCTCCTGCTGTCTCCTCCGAAGTGAATGCAGTCCAATCTACATCACAACCCTCCGGAGGAAAGAAGAAAAACAACCGTGGTAAACCCAAGAAGAACCAGCAGGAGAACCCCAAACCACAACCTACCCAGAATGATCAAAAACCACGTCGGAAAGCTAAGTTTCCCTGCTTGATTTGTCAAGATGATCATTATACGCGTGACTGTCCCTACAAGGACGAGGTCCATAAGTTCGTTAAAGGATCCTCTAGACCGGCAGTACTAACTGACCCTTTCCCCCAACAGCAACAGCAAATGGTTGCCCAAGAATCCCCACAGGGGGGCAACCCGACCAATCCTTCCCGTGGAGAGACGTCCACAAACCGCGAGATCCTAATGACAAGTAATGAGGAGATTAATATCACCACTCGTTCAAAGACGTATGACAATCCTCCAAGTTCAACCAAACAATCGGAGACAGCTAAAGGCAAGTCTCCTGTTGAAGATCCGATTCCTATTCCCCCCCCTACTGGTCACCTCCATATCGAGAGACCACTCATGGACACAGTGCTACGCCCACCTAAGGGCACCATACGAAAGGCGACATTCAATCCGAATGCGCGAGCTGCCCAAAACTACAACATTGTTGAAGATTTGGCTCAAGCACCTTGCGCTATGTCAACTCTCGAGGTTCTCCAACACTGCCCCACGCAGCGTAGAACCCTACTTTCAGCACTGGGGGCATTGGACCCAGATACTTCAAACTCCATCATGTTTAACTTGGAGCACGCTAAACCTAGGCTTTCTCACCAGTTAGCCTTCCAGGTGCATACGAAAATCCGTGGAAATGTTATCCACCGCACAGTGTTAGACGAGGGTGCTTCCACGTCGATTATGTCTTTGAACTGCTGGAGAGCTCTTGGCTCACCTGAGGTCACATCTTCTCCCACTACTCTTAGAGCGTTTGATGGACATGGTTTTCAACCATACGGACTCATCCCCTCAATCGGTGTTGAACTGGGGGGCAAAACAGTATCCGTACACATCGAAGTCGTAGATGCACCTTTGGATTACAACCTCCTACTTGGTCGGAACTGGTTCTATGCCATGACTGCCATAGCATCTACAGTCTTCCGGATTGTACAATTTCCTCATGAAGGGAAAATTGTCACTATTGATCAATTGGATTACTGTATCCCAGACTCCCATCCAAACTCCACCAATACCGTTCCGTTATTGGATCAACCTCGGTACCGGTTCCAAGACATAGGTGTTGGTCTCATGAAGGATTCATCCCTCATTGGAGTTTTTCCAGAGCTGGGAACCCATCTTCAACCAGTCAACATGATTTCGTCACATGTCACCCCGTCTGATGATTCATGGGTGATACCGAGTCCTACTCAGATCCAAGGCTATGGCAATTCCATGCCTTTGAACAGAAACCTTGCATCTTATGACGCGATCCAATCAGCCATAGATTGGGTCGACTGTTCTACTGATCACATAGTGGCACAGCTCTCGACTGAAACTCATACACGCCCACCATTGTTTGATCCTCTCAACTTGATTTTTCCTACTGACGAATCAATCATAGAGGTTATGTGCGGTAATGAGCCACCATGGGGAGATTTTCATCATCGATCTTCATTCCCCACCATTCAGTCACTTGAGCCCGATACCAAATCCAGTGCTTCACTTGGGATGGTTCAAACCAAGTTCCCCACTTCCCTCGACGAAGTATTTTCTGAAGGAAACTTGGCCAATCTCATGGCAACCACTCCCATTGATATTTCAGTAAAGCCTGGTATCGTGGAAAACGTACACATTGGCAAAACATGTACTCCTCTTGAGACGGAGTTCTATAATGCCTACTTTAAAACTTTCCGCGATGTTTTCGCTTGGAGTTATGAAGAGATGCCAGGAATCGACCCATCGATTGTAGTCCATGAAATTCCAACTTTCCCTGGCGCCCGACCTGTTCGGCAAAAGCTTCGACCCGTTCATCCTCGTAAGGCAGCCGCCATTAAAGCAGAAGTTGAAAAACTTTTGCGTGCTGGTTTTATCTATCCTGTCCCATTGACAGAATGGGTATCCAACATCGTCCCTGTAGCCAAGAAACAGGGAACGATTAGAGTCTGTGTTGATTACCGTGATTTGAACAAAGCTTGTCCCAAGGACAACTACCCAACTCCGTTTATCGACCAGATCATCGATAACTGTGCCGGAAGTGTTATCTTTTCATTCATGGATGGCTTTTCTGGCTATAATCAGATCGATATCCTCCCAGCCGACCAGCACAAAACGGCCTTCATCTGCCCTTGGGGGATCTTCGCATATCGGAAGTTACCTTTTGGCCTCAAAAATGCCGGGGCAACTTTCCAACGGGCGATGTCCTACGCATTTCACGACATCAAACATATCGTAGAGCCATATCTCGATGACCTTCCCGCTCATTCTCGAACTCGGGAAGAACATCCAGATCACTTGAGTGCCATTTTCGAAAGGTGCAGGCGCTACAATATACGTTTGAACCCGCATAAGTGCGTCTTCTGTGTAGAAGCCGGAAAACTGTTGGGCTTCATAGTCTCCAAAGACGGGATACGTCTAGATCCCGCAAAGGTAGCAGCTATCATAGCCCTGCCTTCACCTACCAATATTCCAGAACTTCAATGTTTGCAAGGGCATGCAAACTTTCTACGCCGTTTTATTTGTAATCTGTCTGAGATAACAAAAGGCTACATGCGGCTTCTCAAGAAGAATGTTCCCTTCATATGGGATGATGAAGCCCAACGCTCCTTTGACAATTTAAAGGCAGCCTTAACTAAAGATCCTGTGATTCAACCCCCCAATTACACACAGGACTACATCCTTTATCTCGCAGCCTCGATTTCCACCATTGGTATGGTGTTAGTCCAGGAAGATCACAACGGCATAGAACATGTGGTGTACTACCTCAGCAAGAGTCTTCTCGACTCTGAAACTCGTTACTCACATGTTGAAAAGCTGGCTCTGGCAACAGTGTTTGCTGTCCAGAGATTCCGTCACTACATCTTACTCCGCCGGACCACTGTCATCGCTGATTTCAATCCGATGTACTATATCCTCACACGACAAGTGCTTGGGGGCAAGTACTCCCGTTGGATTGTCATCCTTCAAGAGTTTGACTTGGAATTCGTCAAAGCCAAGTCTAAGAAATCTCTGGTCTTCGCTGAGCTAATTTGTCACTTGCCCCGTGCTACTGAGCAATCCGAGCCCATTGATTCTCTTCCCGATGAATCATTGTTCCTCATTAGCACGTCTGATCCATGGTATGGGGATATTCTCTTATATCTCCAAACCCAACGCTTCCGTCCCGACCTCAACCGCGATGAACGACGACGTATTAGACATCACGCAAAATACTACCTTATAGTGAACGATACTTTGTATCGGCGTGGTGTCGACACTGTCCTTCGACGCTGTTTGACCTTAGATGAGGCGGAACGCGTTCTCAATGACTGCCATGCTGGAGCATGTGGTGGTCATCTCTCTGGGATGGCTACGGCCCAGAAAATATTGCGAGCGGGATACTTCTGGCCTTCGATTTTCAAAGACTGCATTGAAACAGTCAAGAAGTGTCCGCCATGTCAATTCTTCCATAGTAAAGCACGCTCGCATCCTGCTCCACTCCATCCTGTTATTGCCGTCGGCCCCTTCTCCAAATGGGGCATTGATTTTATGCACTGTAAGCCCACTTCAGCCGGGGGGCATAGCTATGTCATAGTAGCTGTGGACTATTTTACAAAATGGGCTGAAGCGATGCCTACGTACGCTGAAGACGGCAAAACAGCAGCGCAATTCATATTCAATCATATCATAGCTAGATTCGGTGTCCCACAGTATATTGTGACCGATCATGGTTCCCATTTTAGGAATCATATGATCGAAGAACTAAGTGCCAAATTGGGTTTTCGCCACGAAAACTCAACTCCGTATTACCCACAAGCCAATGGCCAAGTTGAAGCCATCAATAAGGTCCTGAAACGAATGATTCAGCGCATTGTGGGTACCCAAAAATCCAATTGGCACTCAGCTCTGTTCTCAGCACTGTGGGCATACCGAACCTCAGTGAAAAGTGCTACCGGGTTTACACCATTTCAGTTGGTGTACGGCCTGGAAGCCATTCTCCCGATTGAATGTGAAATTCCATCACTCAAGATAGCCATAGAGCTACTTCCACACACTACTTCCGAAGAAGAACGGTTTCTATACCTAGCCAAGCTAGATGAAACCCGCCGCGACGCCGCTTTGGCTAATGAAGCTCACAAAAAACGCGTCAAAGCTCAATATGACAAATCCGTTCAACCTCGGATCTTTAATGAGGGTGACCTTGTACTTACATATGATCAGATGCATGACAAACTTGGAAAAGGCAAGCTTGAATCTATGTGGTACGGCCCCTTCATCATAAAACGTGTCTTAGAAAAAGGAGCCTATGAACTAGTCGACTGTGATGGTACGCCATTGGCACGGCCCCGCAACGGGCTATACCTCAAGCGTTTCTACGCATGAGGTTACCCCACGCGGGTTACTTCTTGTACATAATGTACTTAGTTTACTTTCTGCTTTATTTTTAGTGTGCGCGTGGATCTTATGTATCTACTCTTACTTTGACTCGTGCTTTTATGCGCAGATGTCTACCTACTTTGGATTCGCTGACGGTGCAAGCCGACATACCCGGAATCTCGCTTCCGCAGCATGGGTGATTTATTCCCCCACTGGCGAGTTGTTTTCTTCAGGAGCCATTTGTTTAGGTCCCGCAACCAACAATATCGCAGAGTACCATGCAGTCATTGGTCTCTTAACGGAGGTTGCCTCACTCGGGATTGACTCCTTATCGGTCTTTTTAGATTCCCAACTCGTGGTTTCTCATCTAAACCGTGTTTACACAGTTCGCGATCCTACATTACTTCGTTTATGTCGAAGAGTACGCCTCTTGGAACGGTCATTTGATTTTATCACATATCAACACATACCGAGAGAATTCAATTATATTGCCGATTCATTGGCTAATTACATTTTGGATTGGCATCTTGCCCATACATAAACACATCATTAAAAATTAAAATGCACAAGTCATTGTAAATATTTAGATCATAAATAGGTCCATATCACTGTATATAAAAGTGTTTTTTCCAAAATACATAAAGTTTGTGTCAAAGGCAAAATTGGGGATTAAATCCCATATACAAAAATTTGGCCCTCAAAGCCTACATATCGTGTACATGCCGCAAAAAGATCTAAAGACCATCTATGGAGACCTAGGAGACCTATCACGTCCCTCATCGGACTCCTCCCGCCGCTGGTGGTAACACATCACAGCTCGAACCACCTTCCGAAGAAGTCGGCTGATACGACCGGGTACACCTACAGTATGACGCTGGAGAGGGTAAGGGACATCATCCATCCGCATAGCAGGAATCCCATGGGTCAATCCCTGCAGGTTCCTCTCAATATCCCGCACACCTCCTCCCTCATCCTCATCTTCTTCTTCGACAGGTTCAGCTCGACGATCTACACCACCACGACGTAGTGGTGAATATCCAGCTGGTCGTTGTGGTCCACGATCTGTAACATGCATACGAATATACATTAGAAGTCTTTTTACACATTCTAAAAAAAAAAAAAAAAAAGCATTAAAAATTAAATATTCAAAAAGAAAAAATACATATCCGTGAAGGTCATACCAGAGTCATCCCAGTCATCATCTTCCGGCAAAGCCAAGTCAATATCCTCGCGGAAATCTACCCCTGAATAGGGATAGTCGTCGATCATGATTATCTGCTCCTCTAGCCAAGAGAAGAAGTCCTCTCCAAAAGCTAGCCGCTGAGGCCCTCCAAGGCGCCCGGCATAGTCGCTCCATCGAGCCATCCATGGCTCAGTAGGTGGGCGAGGATGCATAGATATCTGCGGACGTAGTAATGGCACCCTTGCCAGGAAGAAAGTGACCAAGATACTCCCATAGCCAAACTGGGTATTTTTCCCAGTTCTACATTTGTGCACCTGTTCCTTCATATGGGACAGCACTGCATCGCACCAGTTGAAGACCGTTCCTCCCATGCACTCTGCTGCGAGATTTACCTGTGTTCGGGTTGCCTGATGTGGGCTCACGCTTCCCGCTGCACGTGTAATAGTGAATAGCAAAGTTTTGAAAGGAACATTTGTGACCTCTTTTATGGCCACTTTCCCACTCTTCTTACTCGAACCCACCTGACAATATCGAGCAATTAAATCATCCGTGCTTGAGTCTGAAGCACTGTACCCGGTAAGATTCGGCCGGGCCCCTCTTTTCGAGAGACCCGTGAGGAAGTAGATGTCTTCAAGTTGAATTTCAAGCACGTGCTCTCCTACCCGGAAAGCTTCGATTTCAGGATCCCACAATTGAATAAGGTGAGTAAGTAGTTTGGGTTGTTGGCGGATTCCTTTAGTCTTGAAAAACTTTAACAAACCACATTCTCTCAATGCGGTCACGGTGGGTAAGTGATTTTCGGCCCTAAAATCATCCGCTTCATGTTCTCTCTCTTTCCAACTCACCATTTTGCCTCAAAACAAGTTGCAAATCCCTGCAAAAAAGCAAACAAAGTAATTAATGACTATTTAACAACTTGATTCTAGCAAAAATTAGAGGAAAAATTGAGTTTTTGAATTTAATTTTCGCACGTGCCGCGCCTGGGGGACATCATGCCGCGCGGCAGTGCACAGTGCCGCGCCTCCTTTTGGACTTACAGCGCGGCACTGTTGAACAGTGCCGCGTTTCACGATAGGGGCTCCACGCGGCAGTACGGCAGGCGATTCTTGCCAAAAGGGCTTGCCAAAAAATAAATTTTTCCCTGGTGAAAGTAAAAATTTCTTGCATGAAATGAAAGAGGAGTTCAAGCACTCTTACCTGGCACAAACGGCGGTCGAAATGGTCTCCCAGAACTCTCGGTATCGATCCTTGAAATTTGGCTCCAAAATGGGTAAAAATGTCTCCTTTGGGTAAAAATCACAAATGAATAGTAATTTCTATTTTTACCATGTTTTATATAGCATTTTTCCACATTTTTTTAAAATTAATTAATTAATTACTATTGCAAAATTAATAAACCCTTATTCATATTACTAATGCCCGATTTTTGAGCATTTATTGACAGGATCTGCGGTAAAAATGAGACACAGTCATACTGGTATTTGTTCGTAGTTTGACCTTCATATTGAGCCCACTTTATCTTTTTCGTGCTCCGGATTTAAAACTTGAAAAAGATTCCAAGCGCTTTCACACCTATGTCGTGCTTGTCAAACACAAGTAAACGGTGTCGAGTACGGTCAGCTTTACTCATGCTCGTTAAACGATGAGGAAAGTATTATCCTGGTTGTATTTTATTCTTTTTTCGGGCCAGAATAATTAATTTTTACGAAAAAGACCATAGGAGTCCATAGTTAAGCTCTTTTCAGACTCCTTAAAATTAAAAAGATTGCCAAGTGATCTTGACTCTTTCACACTTGTAAAAGTATTTGAAAGGTCGTCTATTCGGTGATAGGTTACCCCTTTTTCGGCCCGTCTAGACTATTTACGAGAAAGGTATACCTCAGTCAATCTCGGCTGGGAGAGTTCTCTCGGGAATCGTTTTACACTTTTTCGGGATCGAGAGACTAAATTTTACGAAAAAGTACATTATGGAGCTTCCTTTAAGTTTTTTAGGCTCTCTAAATATGAAAAACTGCCGAGTTTTCCTTCCTTGGACTCGTTAAAATATTAACATCGAAGGACCCACTTTGGGACGAACCCCTCCTTTCTCAGGTTCGCAAAACATGTGAGATTGGACTCATCCACAAGATGAGCTACACCGAGCATCTGTTATCCTCTTCAAGCTCGTAAAACAAGAAAGAGGTACTCGTCCATCATGTCGGGGAAATATGGGGGAACAAGTCAAGTTTATTTATGGCAGCTTGTCAGTCGTTACTTTTGAACATGGCATGTGTCCATCTCTTGTCTATATTTGGGTGTCTGTTTTTTCATTGAGTCATAGTCATCATTATGGGTCGTCTCCCTGGCCACGAGTCCACTCATCTGACGTCTATCCTCTATTCATCAATAATCCCTGCTGCCAAGTCTTGTTACATGCCGTTATATGTTCAAAAGGTTGCATTGTATCGAGTCATTCATTGTGTCAGGCCTCCGCTGTGTCAGTACATATCCCATTACTTCATCATCCTATCATATGTGCCGATTTCGTGTCGATGATGTGGGAATCATCATGGCCCACCTTCGACGAGTCTATTCCTGTCGACACCAAATCACTATCCAGGAATTGGACTTAGAAATCAACTATTAGTACCTTGGTACCTGCATGCCTCAATGGCAGGTTTCCTCGTGTTTGACAGCAGGTTCACATCATTGACCTCTGATCAAGCAATCTCTCGAATGCTCGACATCAACTCATTTTCGCATTTCGTTGAGATGTACTATTGATACCTTGGGAATCATTGTCATTATTGGTGATCTCCCTCGCATTTGTTAACGGTCCGCATCATTGACCGGTAATCAAATGGTTTCTTCCATGTTCGACTCCAACACCTTGTAATCACATGGTTAGATTCGTATCTTTATGCGATCGGGTAGAAGACCCTGGGTGCATCACTGTATCTTGACTGCGTCCAGGCTGCGATGGAGATGTCTCTTGTATTGTCACACAGATCCACTTATTGTATTGGTCGTGGCTGTGTCATTACTATCTCATGGATCTACGATTGTTCATAGTAGCCATGACCTGTCCACAGTTTTACATTATATCAGTACTCATGGATCTGCAATGTATTGGTCGGCAGCCATGTTTTGAGTCATTTGTTTCCGAGCATGGGAATGCCCGCCTCGGTGGTATATCTAACACTTTGTTTCCATTTCAGCTCCGTGTCGCTCTCCTCGATGCTATCTCTGCACATTTATTTCGTAAAGTCTTTCGGCCATCAGTCCCTTTTGACCTCACACTTTACGGGGCATCTGTTATACCTCTATATTTCACGGTGTCGCATCCCCATCATAACACATTTCGACGACACTTCCCCTACTATTTTGAACCTTCCAGAAGAGACAGATGATGAGTCAACCTCGAAGGTAAATCCACCCTGCCAAGTTTTGACCCACCTTGGACTTTATTTCCATACACTACCGCGCCTGTACAGCTTGACAAAACGCGGCACAGTGCCGCGCTCTGTATCATTTGCAAAGCGCGGCACCCCTTTAATAGGTTTTTGCCCTTGACTTGTGGGATCTTGGATTTTTCGAAGATGATGGAAGATTGGGTTCCTTGATTCGATCCCAACTCACCTCCTTCGATTAGAAACCCTGATCCACTTATCCCTCCTTAGATCCACCTATCTCTCTTGTTGGTTAACCTCACCATTCACTATAAAAGAGAGGCATGCCATTGGGAAGGGGGAGGACTCTTGAGAGCACCAAACTTATGGTCTTGCAGCATTGTGGAGATATCTAAGAGGAGAAGACACTTGGAGTTGGAGGTTTGGCTTGGGCATCAAGCATCCTTTGTAAGTAATCTTCAAGTTGTAATGGAATAACTTGTCTTGTTTTCCCAAATCGTTTGTATTAATCTTGTTTTAATCACATGATTTGTATCTCTTACAGATTTAGATCCTAACTCATGTTTCAGATTGCTAGAGAATAGTGCATACTTGTATTTTGGTTACTCTTTGACAGGTTCATTGGTGAAGACTTGGAGCTTGGAACAAACACCAAAAACAAAGCACTTGGACATAAGGTTAGTTAAAATCCTTTGCTCTCTTCAGCATTTTAATACTGAAATGTATGTTAGATTTAGGGATTCAAGGTTGCATTTGTTTTGTCTGTTCTTAGTCTAGAGTTAGTCAGATCCTACTTTAGCCTAAGGGAGTTTTGACTTATCCGTAGGGCAGAATTCCACATAACATCTAGCGAAAATGCACGATCGAGTTTCAACTTTGACCAACTTCTCGGAACTGAAATTTGAGAATAGTTTTGGATGTCCAATTGGTAGACAAGCGTCCATTCCAACTTTCGTGACGTTCCGAGCTATTTTCTCCCCCTTTAAGCCCAAGTCTAGCGAAAATGCACGGTCGAGTTTTGAATTTGACCAACTTCTCGGAATTGAAAATCGAGCATAGATTTGGATGTCCCGTTGGTAGACAAATGCGCACGCCAACTTTCGTGACATTCCGAGCTATTTTCTAACCCTTTAAGCCTAGGTCTAGCGAAAATGCACGGTCGATTTTCAACTTTGACCAACTTCTCGGAATTTAAATTTGAGAATTGATTTGGATGTCCCGGTTGTAGACAAGTGCACACGCCAACTTTCGTGACGTTCCGAGCTATTTTCAACTTTGACCGACTTCTCGGAATTTAAATTTGAGAATGGATTTGGATGTCCCATTGGTAGACAAGTGCACACGCCAAGTTTCATGACGTTCCGAGCTATTTTCTTCCCGTTTAAGCCCAACTCTAGAGAAAACGCACGATCGTGTTTCGGCTTTGACCTACTTCTCGGAAATGAAAATTGAGAATAGATTTGGATGTCCCATTTGTAGACATGCATGCACAACAACTTTCATGACGTTACGAGCTAATTTCACACCCTTTAAGCTCAAGTCTAACGAAAACGCATGGTGGCGTTTCGACTTTGACCAACTTTTGGGAGTTTAAATTTGAAAATAGATTTGGATGTCTCGTTGGTAGACAAGTGCACATGCCAACTTTCGTGACGTTCCGAGCTATTTTCTTCCCCTTTAAGCCCAACTCTAGAGAAAACGCACGACCGAGTTTCAACTTTGACCAACTTCTCGGATTTGAAATTTGAGAATAGTTTTGGATGTCACATTGGTAGACGAGCGTCCACGCCAACTTTCGTGACGTTCCGAGCTATTTTCATACCCTTTAAGCCCAAGTCTAGCGAAAGCGCATGATTGAGTTTCAACTTTGACCAACTTCTTGGAATTGAAAATTGAGAATAGATTTGGATGTCCCATTTGTAGACATGCGCGCACAGCAACTTTCATGACGTTACGAGCTAATTTCACGCCCTTTATTCCCAAGTATAGTGAAAACCGACTTTGACCAACTTCTCGGAATTGAAATTTGAGAATAGTTTTGGATGTCCCATTGGTAGACAAGCATCCACACCAAGTCTAGCGAAAATGCACGGTCGATTTCCAACTTTGACCAACTTCTGGAAATTTAAATTTGAGAATGGATTTGGATGTCACACCCTCTAAGCTCAAGTCTAGCGAACATGCATGGTGGCGTTTCGACTTTGACCAACTTCTCGGAATTGAAATATGAGAATACATTTGGATTTCCCGTTGGTAGACAAATGTGCACGCCAACTTTCATGACATTCCGAGCTATTTTCTCACCCTTTAAGCCTAAGTCTAGCGAAAATGCACGATCGATTTTCAACTTTGACCAACTTCTCGGAATTTAAATTTGAGAATAGTTTTGGATGTCCCATTGGTAGACAAGCGTCCACACAAACTTTCGTGACGTTCCGAGCTATTCTCTCCCCCTTTAAGCCCAAGTCTAGCGAAAACGCACGGTCGAGTTTCGAATTTGACCAACTTCTCGGAATTGAAAATTGAGCATAGATTTGGATTTCCCGTTGGTAGAAAAATGCACACGCCAACTTCCGTGACGTTCCGAGCTATTTTCTCACCCTTTAATCCTAAGTCTAGCGAAAACGCACGGTCGAGTTTCGAATTTGACAAACTTCTCAAAATTAAAAATTGAGCATAGATTTGGATGTCTTGTTGGTAGACAAATGCACACGCCAACTTCCGTGACATTCCGAGCTATTTTCTCACCCTTTAAGCCCAAGTCTAGCGAAAATGCACGGTCGATTTTCAACTTTGACCAACTTCTCGGAATTCAAATTTGAGAATAGATTTGGATGTCACATTGGTAGACGAGCGTCCACGCCAAGTTTCGTGACGTTCCGAGCTTTTTTCACACCCTTTAAGCCCAAGTCTAGCGAAAATGCACGATCGAGTTTCAACTTTGACCAACTTCTCGGAATTGAAATTTGAGAATAGTTTTGGATGTCCCATTGGTAGACAAGCGTCCACACCAACTTTCATGACGTTCCCAGCTATTTTCTCGCCCTTTAAGCCCAAGTCTAGCGAAAACGCACGGTCGAGTTTTGAATTTGACCAACCACTCAGAATTGAAAATTGAGCAGAGATTTGGATGTCCCGTTGTTAGACAAATACGCACACCAACTTTCGTGACGATCCGAGCTATTTTCTCACCCTTTAAGCGTAAGTCTAGCGAAAATGCACGGTCGAGTTTCCAATTTGACCAACTTCTCGGAATTAAAAATTGAGCATAGATTTGGATGTCCCGTTGGTAGACAAATGTGCACGCCAACTTTCGTGACGTTCCGAGCTATTTTCCCTCCCTTTAAGCCCAAGTCTAGCGAAAACGCACGATCGAGTTTCAAGTTTGACCAACTTCTCGGAATTGAAATTTGAGAATAGTTTTGGATGTCCCATTGGTAGACAAGCATCCACACCAACATTCGTGACGTTCCGAGCTATTTTCTCCCCCTTTAAGCCCAAGTCTAGCGAAAACGCACGGTCGAGTTTCGAATTTGAGCAACTTCTCGGAATTAAAAATTGAGCGTAGATTTGGATTTCCCGTTTGTAGACAAATGCGCACGCCAACTTTCGTGACATTCTGAGCAATTTTCTCACCATTTAAGCCTAAGTCTATCGAAAATGCACGGTTGATTTTCAACTTTGACCAACTTCTAGGAATTTAAATTTGAGAATGGATTTGGATGTCCCGTTGGTAGACAAGCGTCCACGCCAACGTTCGTGACGTTCCAAGTTATTTTCTTCCCCTTTAGGCCCAACTCTAGAGAAAACGCACGATCGTGTTTCGGCTTTGACCTACTTCTCGTAAATGAAAATTGAGAATAGATTTGGATGTCCCATTTGTAGACATGCACGCACAACAACTTTCGTGACGTTACGAGCTAATTTCACACCCTTTAAGCTCAAGTCTAACGAAAACGCATGGTGGCGTTTCGACTTTGACCAACTTTTGGGAGTTGAAATTTGAAAATAGATTTGGATGTCCCGTTGGTAGACAAGTGCACATGCAACCTTTCGGGACGTTCCGATCTATTTTCTTCCCCTTTAAGCCCAACTCTAGAGAAAACACACGGTCCTATTTCGGCTTTGAGCTACTTCTCGGAATTGAAAATTGAGAATAGATTTGTATGTCCCATTTGTAGACATGCGTGCACAGCAATTTTCGTGACGTTACGAGCTAATTTTACACCCTTTAAGCTCAAGTTTAGCGAAAACGCATGGTGGCGTTTCGGCTTTGACCAACTTCTTGGAATTGAAATTTGAGAATAGATTTGGATGTCCCATTGGTAGACAAGTGCGCACGCCAACTTTCGTGACGTTCCAAGCTATTTTCTCACCCTTTAAGCCCAAGTCGAGCGAAAACGCACCGTCAATTTTAAACTTTGACCAACTTCTCGGAATTTAAATTTGAGAATAGATTTGGATGTCCCATTGGTAGACAAGCGTCCACACCAACTTTCGTTACATTCCGAGCTATTTTCATCCCATTTAAGCCCAACTCTAGAGAAAACACACGGTCGCATTTCATCCTTGACCAACTTCTCGGAATTGAAAATTGAGAATAGATTTCGATGTCCCATTTGTAGACATGCGCGCACAACAACTTTCATGACGTTACGAGCTAATTTCATGCCCTTTATTCCCAGGTATAGTGAAAACCCATGGTGGCATTTCGACTTTGACCAACTTCTGGGAATTGAAATTTGAAAATAGATTTGGATGTCCCATTGGTAGACAAGCGTCCACACCAACTTTCGTGACATTCCGAGCTATTTTCTTCCCATTTAAGCCCAACTCTGGAGAAAACGCACGGTCGCGTTTCATCTTTGACCAACTTCTCGTAATTGAAAATTGAGAATAGATTTGGATGTCCCATTTGTAGACATACGCGCACAACAACTTCCGTGACATTACGAGCTAATTTCACACCCTTTAAGCCCAAGTCTAGCGAAAATGCACGATCGAGTTTCAACTTTGACCAACTTCTCGGAATTGAAATTTGAGAATAGTTTTGGATGTCCCATTGGTAGACAAGCGTCCACACCAACTTTCATGACGTTCCGAGCTATTTTCTCCCCCTTTAAGCCCAAGTCTAGCGAAAACGCACGGTCGACTTTCGAATTTGACCAACTTCTCGGAATTGAAAATTGAGCATAGATTTGGATGTCCCGTTGGTAGACAAATGCGCACACCAACTTTCGTGACGTTCTAAGCTATTTTCTCACCCTTTAGCCTAAGTCTAACGAAAATGCACGGTCGATATTGAACTTTGACCAACTTCTCGGCATTTAAATTTGAGAATAGATTTGGATGTCACATTGGTAGACGAGCGTCCACGTCCCGAGCTATTTTCTCACCTTTTAAGCTTAAGTCTAGCGAAAATGCATGGTCAATTTTCAACTTTGACCAACTTCTCGGAATTTAAATTTGAGAATAGATTTGGATGTCGCATTGGTAGACAAGCGTCCACGCCAAATTTCGTGACGTTCCGAGCTAATTTCACACCCTTTAAGCCCAAGTCTAGCGAAAACGCACGGTCGAGTTTCGAATTTGACCAACCACTCAGAATTGAAAATTGAGCAGAGATTTGCATGTCCCGTTGTTAGACAAATGCGCACGCCAACTTTCGTGACATTCCGACCTATTTTCACTCCCTTTAAGCCCAAGTCTAGCGAAAATGCAGGGTCGATTTTCAACTTTGACCAACTTCTCGGAATTTAGATTTGAAAATAGATTTGGATGTCACATTGGTAGACGAGCGTCCACGCCAACTTTCGTGACGTTCCGAGCTATTTTCACACCCTTTAAGCCCAAGTCTAGCGAAAACGCACGATCGAGTTTCAACTTTGACCAACTTCTCGGAATTGAAATTTGAGAATAGTTTTGGATGTCCCATTGGTAGACAAGCGTCCACACCAACTTTCATGATGTTCCGAGCTATTTTCTCACCCTTTAAGCCCAAGTCTAACGAAAACGCACGGTCGAGTTTCGAATTTGACCAACCACTCGGAATTGAAAATTGACCAAAGATTTGGATGTCCCGTTGTTAGACAAATACGCACGCCAACTTTCGTGACGATCCGAGCTATTTTGTCACCCTTTAAGCCTAAGTCTAGCGGAATTAAAAATTGAGCATAGATTTGGATGTCCTATTGGTAGACAAATGCACACGCCAACTTTCGTGACATTCCGAGCTATTTTCTTTCCCTTTAAGCCCAAGTCTAGCGAAAATTCAGGGTCGATTTTCAACTTTGACCAACTTCTCGAAATTTAAATTTGAGAATAGATTTGGATGTCGCATTGGTAAACGAGCGTCCATGCCAACTTTCCTGACGTTCCAAGCTATTTTCACACCCTTTAAGCCCAAGTCTACCAAAAACGCACGATCGAGTTTCAACTTTGACCAACTTCTCGGAATTGAAATTTGAGAATGGATTTGGATGTCCCATTGGTAGACAAGCGTCCACACCAACTTTCGTGACGTTCCGAGCTATTTTCGCCCCCTTTAAGCCCAAGTCTAGCGAAAACGCACGGTCGAGTTTCGAATTTGACCAACTTCTTGGAATTGAAAATCGAGCATAGATTTGGATGTCCCGTTGGTAGACAAATGCGCACACCAACTTTCGTGACGTTCTGAGCTATTTTTTCAACCTTTAATCCCAAATCTAGCGAAAATGCACGGTTGATTTTCAACTTTGACCAACTTCTCGGAATTTAAATTTGAGAATAGATTTGGATGTCACGTTGGTAGGCGAGCGTCCACGCCAACTTTCGTGACGTTCCGAGCTATTTTCACACCCTTTAAGCCCAAGTTTAGCGAAAACGCACGATCAAGTTTCAACTTTGACCAACTTCTCGGAATTGAAATTTGAGAATAGTTTTGGATGTCCCATTGGTAGACAAGCATCCACACCAACATTCGTTATGTTCCGAGCTATTTTCTCACCCTTTAAGCCTAAGTCTAGCGAAAATGCATGGTCGAGTTTCAAATTTGACCAACGTCTCGGAATTAAAAATTGAGCATAGATTTGGATGTCTTATTGGTAGACAAATGCACACGCCAACTTTCGTGACATTCCGAGCTATTTTCTCTCCCTTTAAGCCCAAGTCTAGCGAAAATGCAAGGTCGATTTTCAACTTTGACCAACTTCTCGGAATTTAAATTTGAGAATAGATTTGGATGTCACATTGGTAGACGAGTGTCCACGCCAACTTTCGTGACATTCCTAGCTATTTTCACACCCTTTAAGCCCAAGTCTAGCGAAAACACACGATCGAGTTTCAACTTTGACCAACTTCTCGGAATTGAAATTTGAGAATAGTTTTGGATGTCCCATTGGTAGAGAAGCATCCACACCAACATTCGTTACGTTCCGAGCTATTTTCTCCCCCTTTAAGCCCAACTATAGCGAAAACGTACGGTCGAGTTACGAATTTCACCAACTTCTTGGAATTGAAAATTGAGCATAGGTTTGGATGTCCCAATTGTAGACATTCACGCACAACCACTTTCGTCACATTACGAGCTAATTTAACACCCTTTAAGCTCAAGTCTAGCGAAAACGCATGGTGTCATTTCGACTTTGACCAACTTCTCAGAATTGAAATATGAGAATAGATTTGGATGTCCCATTGGTAGACAGGTGCGCGCGCCAACTTTCGTGACGTTCCGAGCTATTTTCCCACCCTTTAAGACCAAGTCTAGCGAAAATGCACGATCGAGTTTCAACTTTGACCAACTTCTCGAAACTGAAATTTGAGAATAGTTTTGGATGTCCAATTGGTAGACAAGCGTCCATTCCAACTTTCGTGACGTTCCGAGCTATTTTCTCCCCCTTTAAGCCCAAGTCTAGCGAAAACGCACGGTCGAGTTTCGAATTTGACCAACTTCTCGGAATTGAAAATCGAGCATAGATTTGGATGTCCCGTTGGTAGACAAATGCGCACGCCAACTTTCGTGACATTCCGAGCTATTTTCTAACCCTTTAAGCCTAGGTCTAGAGAAAATGCACGGTCGATTTTCAACTTTGACCAACTTCTCGGAATTTAAATTTGAGAATGGATTTGGATGTCCCGTTGGTAGACAAGTGCACACGCCAACTTTCGTGACGTTCCGAGCTATTTTCAACTTTGACCGACTTCTCGGAATTTAAATTTGAGAATGGATTTGGATGTCCCATTGGTAGACAAGTGCACACGCCAACTTTCGTGACGTTCCGAGCTATTTTCTTCCCGTTTAAGCCCAACTCTAGAGAAAACGCACGATCGTGTTTCGGCTTTGACCTACTTCTCGGAAATGAAAATTGAGAATAGATTTGGATGTCCCATTTGTAGACATGCATGCACAACAACTTTCGTGACGTTACGAGCTAATTTCACACCCTTTAAGCTCAAGTCTAACAAAAACGCATGGTGGCGTTTCGACTTTGACCAACTTTTGGGAGTTTAAATTTGAAAATAGATTTGGATGTCCCGTTGGTAGACAAGTGCACATGCCAACTTTCGTGACGTTCCGAGCTATTTTCTTCCCCTTTAAGCCCAACTCTAGAGAAAACGCACGGTCGTGTTTCGGCTTTGAGCTACTTCTCGGAATTGAAAATTGAGAATAGATTTGGATGTCCCATTTGTAGACATGCGTGCACAGCAACTTTCGTGACGTTACGAGCTAATTTTACACCCTTTAAGCTCAAGTTTAGATAAAACGCATGGTGGCGTTTCGGCTTTGACCAACTTCTTGGAATTGAAATTTGAGAATAGATTTGGATGTCCCATTGGTAGACAAGTGCGCACGCCAACTTTCGTGACGTTCCGAGCTATTTTCTCACCCTTTAAGCCCAAGTCTAGCGAAAACGCACGGTCGAGTTTCGAATTTGACCAACCACTCAGAATTGAAAATTGAGCAAAGATTTGGATGTCCCGTTATTAGACAAATACGCACGCCAACTTTCATGACGTTCCGAGCTATTTTCTCGCCCTTTAAGCCCAAGTCTAGCGAAAACGCACGACCGAGTTTCAACTTTGACCAACTTCTCGGATTTGAAATTTGAGAATAGTTTTGGATGTCACATTGGTAGACGAGTGTCCACGCCAACTTTCGTGACGTTCCGAGCTATTTTCATACCCTTTAAGCCCAAGTCTAGCGAAAGCGCACGATTGAGTTTCAACTTTGACCAACTTCTTGGAATTGAAAATTGAGAATAGATTTGGATGTCCCATTTGTAGACATGCGCGCACAGCAACTTTCATGACGTTACGAGCTAATTTCACGCCCTTTATTCCCAAGTATAGTGAAAACCGACTTTGACCAACTTCTCGGAATTGAAATTTGAGAATAGTTTTGGATGTCCCATTGGTAGACAAGCATCCACACCAAGTCTAGCGAAAATGCACGGTCGATTTCCAACTTTGACCAACTTCTCGAAATTTAAATTTGAGAATGGATTTGGATGTCACACCCTCTAAGCTCAAGTATAGCGAACATGCATGGTGGCGTTTCGACTTTGACCAACTTCTCGGAATTGAAATATGAGAATAGATTTGGATGTCCCGTTGGTAGACAAGTGCGCACGCCAACTTTCATGACGTTCTGTGCTATTTTCCCTCCCTTTAAGCCCAACTCTAGCGAAAACACACGGTCAAGTTTCGAATTTGACCAACTTCTCGGAATTGAAAATTGAGCATAGATTTGGATGTACTATTGGTAGACAAATGCGCACGCCATCTTTCGTCATGTTCGGAGCTATTTTCTCACCATTTAATCCTAAGTCTAGCGAAAATGCACGCCAACTTTCGTGACGTTCCGAGCTATTTTCACACCCTTTAAGGCCAAGTCTAGCGAAAACGCACGACCGAGTTTCAACTTTGACCAACTTCTCCGATTTGAAATTTGAGAATAGTTTTGGATGTCCCATTGGTATACAAGCGTCCACACCAACTTTCGTGATGTCCCGAGCTATTTTCTCCCCCTTTAAGCCCAAGCCTAGGGAAAACGCACGATCGAGTTTCGAATTTGACCAACTTCTCGTAATTAAAAATTGAGCATAGATTTGGATTTCCCATTGGTAGAAAAATGCGCACGCCAACTTTCGTGACATTCCGAGCTATTTTCTCCCGATTTAAGCCCAAGCCTAGGGAAAACGCACGATCGAGTTTCAACTTTGACCAACTTCTCAAAATTGAAATTTGAGAATAGTTTTGGATATCCCATTGGTAGACAAGCATCCACACCAACTTTCGTGACATTCCGAGCTATTTTCTCCCCCTTTAAGCCCAAGCCTAGGGAAAACGCACGATCGAGTTTCAACTTTGACCAACTTCTCGGAATTGAAATTTGAGAATAGTTTTGGATGTCCCATTGGTAGACAAGCATCCACACCGACATTCGTTACGTTCCGAGCTATTTTCTCCCCTTTAAGCCCAAGTCTAGCGAAAATGCACGGTCAAGTTTCGAATTTGACCAACTTCTCGGAATTGAAAATTGAGCATAGATTTGGATATCTTGCTGGTAGACAAATGCCCACGCCAACTTTCGGGACGTTCCGAGCTATTTTTTCAACCTTTAAGCCCAAATCTAGCGAAAATGCACGGAGATTTTCAACTTTGACCAACTTCTCGGAATTTGAATTTGAGAATAGATTTGGATGTCACATTGGTAGACGAGCATCCACACCAACTTTCGTGACGTTCCGAGCTATTTTCACACCCTTTAAGCCCAAGTCTAGCGAAAACGCACAAACGAGTTTCAACTTTGACCAACTTCTCGGAATTGAAATTTGAGAATAGTTTTGGATGTCCCATTGGTAGACAAGCATCCACACCAACATTCGTTACGTTCCGAGCTATTTTCTCACCCTTTAAGCCTAAGTCTAGCGAAAACGCACGGTCGAGTTTCGAATTTAACCAACTTCTCGGAATTAAAAATTGAGCATAGATTTGGATGTCCTGTTGGTAGACAAATGCACACGCCAACTTTCGTGACATTCCGAGCTATTTTCTCACCCTTTAAGCCCAAGTCTAGCGAAAATGCACGGTCGATTTTCAACTTTGACCAACTTCTCTCAATTTAAATTTGAGAATAGATTTGGATGTCACATTGGTAGACGAGCGTCCACGCCAACCTTCGTGACGTTCCGAGCACTTTTCGCACCCTTTAAGCCAAAGTCTAGCGAAAACGCACGATCGAGTTTCAACTTTGACCAACTTCTCGGAATTGAAATTTGAGAATGGTTTTGGATGTCCCATTGGTAGACAAGCGTCCACACCAACTTTCCTGACGTTCCGAGCTATTTTCTCGCCCTTTAAGCCCAAGTCTAGCGAAAACGCACGGTCGAGTTTCGAATTTGACCAACCACTCAGAATTGAAAATTGAGCAGAGATTTGGATGTCCCGTTGTTAGAAAAATACGCACCCCAATTTTCGTGACGTTCCGAGCTATTTTCTAACCCTTTAAGCCTAAGTCTAGCCAAAACGCACGGTCGAGTTTCGAATTTTACCAACTTCTCGGAATTAAAAATTGAGCATAGATTTGGATGTCCTATTGGTAGACAAATGCACACGCCAACTTTCGTGACATTCTGACCTATTTTCTCTCCCTTTAAGCCCAAGTCTAGCGAAAATGCAGGGTCGATTTTCAACTTTGACCAACTTCTCGGAATTTAAATTTGAGAATAGATTTAGATGTCACATTGGTAGACGAGCATCTACGCCAACTTTCGTGACGTTCCTAGCTATTTGCACACCCTTTAAGCCCAAGTCGAGCGAAAACGCACGATCGAGTTTCAACTTTGACCAACTTCTCGGAATTGAAATTTGAGAATAGTTTTGGATGTCCCATTGGTAGACAAGTGTCCACGCCAACTTTCGTGACGTTCCGAGCTATTTTCGCCCCCTTTAAGCCCAAGTCTAGCGAAAACGCACGGTCGAGTTTCCAATTTGACCAACTTCTCAGAATTGAAAATTGAGCATAGATTTGGATGTCCCGTTGGCAGACAAATGCGCACACCAACGTTCGTGACGTTCTAAGCTATTTTCACCCCCTTTAAGCCCAAGTCTAGCGAAAATGCACGGTCGAGTTTCGAATTTGACCAACTTCTGGGAATTGAAAATTGAGCATAGATTTGGATGTCCCGTTGGTAGAAAAGCGTTCACACCAACTTTCGTGACGTTCCGAGCTATTTTCTCCCCCTTTAAGCCCAAGTCTAGCGAAAACGCACGATCGAGTTTCGAAGTTGACCGACTTCTCAGAATTAAAAATTGAGCATAGACTTGGCTGTCCCGTTGGTAGACAAATGCGCACGCCAACTTTTGTCACATTCCGAGCTATTTTCTCTCCCTTTAAGCCCAAGTCTAGCGAAAATGCAGGGTCGATTTTCAGCTTTGACCAACTTCTCGAAATTTAAATTTGAGAATAGATTTGGATGTCACATTGGTAGACGAGCGTCCACGCCAACTTTCATGACGTTCTGAGCTATTTTCACACCCTTTAAGCCCAAGTCTAGCGAAAACGCACGATCGAGTTTCAACTTTGACCAACTTCTCAGAATTGAAATTTGAGAATAGTTTTGGATGTCCCATTGGTAGACAAGCATCCACACCAACATTCGTTACGTTCCGAGCTATTTTCTCCCCCTTTAAGCCCAACTGTAGTGAAAACGCACGGTTGAGTTATGACTTTCACCAACTTCTCCGAATTGAAAATTGAGCATAGATTTGGATGTCCCATTTGTAGACATTCGCGCACAACAACTTTCGTCACATTATGAGCTAATTTCACACCCTTTAAGCTCAAGTCGAGCGAAAACGCATGGTCGAGTTTCGAATTTGACCAACTTCTCGGAATTGAAAATTGAGCATAGATTTGGATGTACCGTTGGTAGACAAATGCGCACGCCAACTTTCGTGACGTTTCGAGCTATTTTCTCACCCTTTAAGCCTAAGTGTAGCGAAAATGCACGGTCGATTTTCAACTTTGACCAACTTCTCGGAATTGAAATTTGAGAATAGTTTTGGATGTCCAATTGGTAGACAAGCATCCACACCAACATTCGTTACGTTCCGAGCTATTTTCTCCACCTTTAAGCCCAACTGTAGCGAAAACGTACAGTCGAGTTACGACTTTCACCAACTTCTCGGAATTGAAAATTGAGCATAGATTTGGATGTCCCATTTGTAGACATTCGCGCACAACAACTTTCGTCACATTATGAGCTAATTTCACACCTTTTAAGCTCAAGTCTAGCGAACACGCATGGTGGCGTTTCGACTTTGACCAACTTCTCGGAATTGAAAATTGAGCATAGATTTGGATGTCCCGTTGGTAGAAAAGCGTTCACACCAACTTTCGTGACGTTCCGAGCTATTTTCTCCCCCTTTAAGCCCAAGTCTAGTGAAAACGCACGATCGAGTTTCGAAGTTGACCGACTTCTCGGAATTAAAAATTGAGCATAGACTTGGCTGTCCCGTTGGTAGACAAATGCGCACGCCAACTTTTGTCACATTCCGAGCTATTTTCTCTCCCTTTAAGCCCAAGTCTAGCGAAAATGCAGGGTCGATTTTCAGCTTTGACCAACTTCTCGAAATTTAAATTTGAGAATAGATTTGGATGTCACATTGGTAGACGAGCGTCCACGCCAACTTTCATGACGTTCTGAGCTATTTTCACACCCTTTAAGCCCAAGTCTAGCGAAAACGCACGATCGAGTTTCAACTTTGACCAACTTCTCAGAATTGAAATTTGAGAATAGTTTTGGATGTCCCATTGGTAGACAAGCATCCACACCAACATTCGTTACGTTCCGAGCTATTTTATCCCCCTTTAAGCCTAACTGTAGTGAAAACGCACGGTCGAGTTATGACTTTCACCAACTTCTCCGAATTGAAAATTGAGCATAGATTTGGATGTCCCATTTGTAGACATTCGCGCACAACAACTTTCGTCACATTATGAGCTAATTTCACACCCTTTAAGCTCAAGTCGAGCGAAAACGCATGGTCGAGTTTCGAATTTGACCAACTTCTCGGAATTGAAAATTGAGCATAGATTTGGATGTACCGTTGGTAGACAAATGCGCACGCCAACTTTCGTGACGTTTCGAGCTATTTTCTCACCCTTTAAGCCTAAGTGTAGCGAAAATGCACGGTCGATTTTCAACTTTGACCAACTTCTCGGAATTGAAATTTGAGAATAGTTTTGGATGTCCCATTGGTAGACAAGCATCCACACCAACATTCGTTACGTTCCGAGCTATTTTCTCCACCTTTAAGCCCAACTGTAGCGAAAACGTACAGTCGAGTTACGACTTTCACCAACTTCTCGGAATTGAAAATTGAGCATAGATTTGGATGTCCCATTTGTAGACATTCGCGCACAACAACTTTCGTCACATTACGAGCTAATTTCACACATTTTAAGCTCAAGTCTAGCGAACACGCATGGTGGCGTTTCGACTTTGACCAACTTCTCGGAATTGAAATATGAGAATAGATTTGGATGTCCCGTTGGTAGACAAGTGCGCACGCCAACTTTCGTGACGTTCCGAGTTATTTTCCCTCCCTTTAAGCCCAAGTCTAGCGAAAATGCACGGTCGATTTTCAACTTTGACCAACTTCTCAGAATTTAAATTTGAGAATAGATTTGGATGTCGCATTAGTAGATGAGCATCCACGTCAACTTTCGTGACGTTTCGACTTTGACCAACTTCTTGGAATTTAAATTTGAGAATAGTTTTGGATGTCCCATTGGTAGACAAGCATCCACACCAACATTCGTTACGTTCCGAGCTATTTTCTCCACCTTTAAGCCCAACTGTAGCGAAAATGTACAGTCGAGTTACGACTTTCACCAACTTCTCAGAATTGAAATTTGAGAATAGTTTTGGATGTCCCATTGGTATACAAGCATCCACACCAACATTCATGACGTTTCGAGCTATTTTCTCCCCCTTTAATCCCAAGTCTAGCGAAAACACACGGTCGAGTTTCGAATTTGACCAACTTCTTGGAATTAAAAATTGAGCATAGATTTGGATTTCCCGTTTGTAGACAAATGCACACGCCAACTTTCGTGACATTCCGAGCTAATTTCACACCCTTGAAGCCCAAGTCTAGGGAAAATGCACGGTCAATTTTCAATTTTGACCAACCTCTCGCAATTTAAATTTGAGAATAGATTTGGATGTCACATTTGTAGACATGTGCGCACTACAACTTTCATGATTTTACGAGCTAATCTCACACACTTTAATCCCAAGTCTAGAGAAAACGCATGGTGGCGTTTCGACTTTGACCAATTTCTTGGATTTGAAATTTGAGAATAGTTTTGGATGTCCCATTGGTAGACAAGCGTCCACAAAAACTTTCGCGACGTTCCGAGCTATTTTCTCCCCCTTTAAGCCCAAGTCTAGCGAAAACGCACGGTCGAGTTTCGAATATGACCAACTTCTCAAAATTTAAAATTGAGCATAGATTTGGATTTCCCGTTGGTAGAAAAATGCACACGCCAAATTTCGTGACGTTCCGAGCTAATTTCACACCCTTTAAGCCCAACTCTAGGGAAAACGCACGGTCAATTTTCAACTTTGACCAACCTCTCGCAATTTAAATTTGAGAATAGATTTGGATGTCACATTTGTAGACATGTGCGCACTACAACTTTCGTGATTTTACGAGCTAATCTCACACACTTTAATCCCAAGTCTAGAGAAAATGCATGGTGGCGTTTCGACTTTGACCAATTTCTTGGATTTGAAATTTGGGAATAGTTTTGGATGTCGCATTGGTAGACGAGCGTCAACGCCAACTTTCGTGACGTTCCGAGCTAATTTCACACCCTTTAAGCCCAAGCCTAGGGAAAACGCACGATCGAGTTTCAACTTTGACCAAATTCTCAGAATTGAAAATCGAGCATAGATTTGGATGTCCCGTTGGTAGACAAGTGCGCACGCCAACTTTCGTGACGTTCCGAGCTAATTTCACACCCTTTAAGCCCAAGTCTAGGGAAAATGCACGGTCAATTTTCAACTTTGACCAACCTCTAGCAATTTAAATTTGAGAATAGATTTGGATGTCACATTTGTAGACATGTGCGCACTACAACTTTCGTGATTTTACGAGCTAATCTCACACACTTTAATCCCAAGTCTAGAGAAAACGCATGGTGGCGTTTCGACTTTGACCAATTTCTTGGATTTGAAATCTGAGAATAGTTTTGGATGTCCCATTGGTAAACAAGCGTCCACACAAACTTTCCCGACGTTCCGAGCTATTTTCTCCCCCTTTAAGCCCAAGTCTAGCGAAAACGCACGGTCGAGTTTCGAATTTGACCAACTTCTCAGAATTAAAAATTGAGCATAGATTTGGATTTCCCGTTGGTAGAAAAATGAACACGCCAAATTTCGTGACGTTCCGAGCTAATTTCAGACCCTTTAAGCCCAAGTCTAGGGAAAACGCACCGTCAATTTTCAACTTTGACCAACCTCTCGCAATTTAAATTTGAGAATAGATTTGGATGTCACATTTGTAGACATGTGCGCACTACAACTTTAGTGATTTTATGAGCTAATCTCACACACTTTAATCCCAAGTCTAGAGAAAACGCATGGTGGCGTTTCAACTTTGACCAATTTCTTGGATTTGAAATTTGAGAATAGTTTTGGATGTCCCATTGGTAGACAAGCGTCCACACCAACTTTAGTGACTTTCCAAGCTATTTTCTCCTGTAGTGAAAACGTATGGTCGAGTTTCAACTTTCACCAACTTCTCGTAATTGAAGATTGAGCATAGGTTTGGATGTCCCATTTTTAGACATTTGCGCACAACAACTTTCGTGACATTATGGGCTAATTTCACACCCTTTAAGCCCAAGTATAGCGAAAACGTACAATCGAGTTTCAACTTTGACCAACTTCTCGGAATTGAAATTTGAGAATAGTTTTGGATGTCCCATTGGTAGACAAGCGTCCACACCAACTTTCGTGACGTTCTGAGCTATTTTCTCCCCCTTTAAGCCCAAGTCTAGCGAAAACGCATAGTCGAGTTTCAAATTTGACCAACTTCTCGAAATTGAAAATTGGGCATACATTTGGATTTCCCGTTGGTAGACAAATGTGCACGCCAACTTTCATGACATTCCAAGCTATTTTCTCACCCTTTAAGCCTAAGTCTAGCGAAAATGCACGATCGATTTTCAACTTTGACCAACTTCTCGGAATTTAAATTTGAGAATAGATTTGGATGTCACATTGGTAGATGAGCGTCCACGCCAACTTTTGTGACGTTCCCAGCTATTTTCACACCCTTTACGCCCAAGTCTAGCGAAAACGCACGATCAAGTTTCAACTTTGACCAACTTCTCGGAATTGGAATTTGAGAATAGTTTTGGATGTCCCATTGGTAGACAAGCGTCCACACAAACTTTCGTGACGTTCCGAGCTATTCTCTCCCCCTTTAAGCCCAAGTCTAGCGAAAACGCACGGTCGAGTTTCGAATTTGACCAACTTCTCGGAATTGAAAATTGAGCATAGATTTGGATTTCCCGTTGGTAGAAAAATGCACACGCCAACTTCCGTGACGTTCCGAGCTATTTTCTCACCCTTTAATCCTAAGTCTAGCGAAAACGCACGGTCGAGTTTCGAATTTGACCAACTTCTCAAAATTAAAAATTGAGCATAGATTTGGATGTCTTGTTGGTAGACAAATGCACACGCCAACTTCCGTGACATTCCGAGCTATTTTCTCACCCTTTAAGCCCAAGTCTAGCGAAAATGCACGGTCGATTTTCAACTTTGACCAACTTCTCGGAATTCAAATTTGAGAATAGATTTGGATGTCACATTGGTAGACGAGCGTCCACGCCAAGTTTCGTGACGTTCCGAGCTTTTTTCACACCCTTTAAGCCCAAGTCTAGCGAAAATGCACGATCAAGTTTCAACTTTGACCAACTTCTCGGAATTGAAATTTGAAAATAGTTTTGGATGTCCCATTGGTAGACAAGCGTCCACACCAACTTTCATGACGTTCCCAGCTATTTTCTCGCCCTTTAAGCCCAAGTCTGGCGAAAACACACGGTCGAGTTTTGAATTTGACCGACCACTCAGAATTGAAAATTGAGCAGAGATTTGGATGTCCCGTTGTTAGACAAATACGCACACCAACTTTCGTGACGATCCGAGCTATTTTCTCACCCTTTAAGCGTAAGTCTAGAGAAAATGCACGGTCGAGTTTCGAATTTGACCAACTTCTCGGAATTAAAAATTGAGCATAGATTTGGATGTCCCGTTGGTAGACAAATGCGCACGCCAACTTTCGTGACGTTCCGAGCTATTTTCCCTCCCTTTAAGCCCAAGTCTAGCGAAAACGCACGATCGAGTTTCAAGTTTGACCAACTTCTCGGAATTGAAATTTGAGAATAGTTTTGGATGTCCCATTGGTAGACAAGCATCCACACCAACATTCGTGACGTTCCGAGCTATTTTCTCCCCCTTTAAGCCCAAGTCTAGCGAAAACGCACGGTCGAGTTTCGAATTTGAGCAACTTCTCGGAATTAAAAATTGAGCATAGATTTGGATTTCCCGTTTGTAGACAAATGCGCACGCCAACTTTCGTGACATTCTGAGCAATTTTCTCACCCTTTAAGCCTAAGTCTATCGAAAATGCACGGTTGATTTTCAACTTTGACCAACTTCTAGGAATTTAAATTTGAGAATGGATTTGGATGTCCCGTTGGTAGACAAGCGTCCACGCCAACGTTCGTGACGTTCCAAGTTATTTTCTTCCCCTTTAGGCCCAACTCTAGAGAAAACGCACGATCGTGTTTCGGCTTTGACCTACTTCTCGTAAATGAAAATTGAGAATAGATTTGGATGTCCCATTTGTAGACATGCACGCACAACAACTTTCGTGACGTTACGAGCTAATTTCACACCCTTTAAGCTCAAGTCTAACGAAAACGCATGGTGGCGTTTCGACTTTGACCAACTTTTGGGAGTTGAAATTTGAAAATAGATTTGGATGTCCCGTTGGTAGACAAGTGCACATGCCAACTTTCGGGACGTTCCGATCTATTTTCTTCCCCTTTAATCCCAACTCTAGAGAAAACACACGGTCGTGTTTCGGCTTTGAGCTACTTCTCGGAATTGAAAATTGAGAATAGATTTGTATGTCCCATTTGTAGACATGCGTGCACAGCAATTTTCGTGACGTTACGAGCTAATTTTACACCCTTTAAGCTCAAGTTTAGCGAAAACGCATGGTGGCGTTTCGGCTTTGACCAACTTCTTGGAATTGAAATTTGAGAATAGATTTGGATGTCCCATTGGTAGACAAGTGCGCACGCCAACTTTCGTGACGTTCCAAGCTATTTTCTCACCCTTTAAGCCCAAGTCGAGCGAAAACGCACCGTCAATTTTAAACTTTGACCAACTTCTCGGAATTTAAATTTGAGAATAGATTTGGATGTCCCATTGGTAGACAAGCGTCCACAACAACTTTCGTTACATTCCGAGCTATTTTCATCCCATTTAAGCCCAACTCTAGAGAAAACACACGGTCGCATTTCATCCTTGACCAACTTCTCAGAATTGAAAATTGAGAATAGATTTGGATGTCCCATTTGTAGACATGCGCGCACAACAACTTTCATGACGTTACGAGCTAATTTCATGCCCTTTATTCCCAAGTATAGTGAAAACCCATGGTGGCATTTCGACTTTGACCAACTTCTGGGAATTGAAATTTGAAAATAGATTTGGATGTCCCATTGGTAGACAAGCGTCCACACCAACTTTCGTAACATTCTGAGCTATTTTCTTCCCATTTAAGCCCAACTCTGGAGAAAACGCACGGTCGCGTTTCATCTTTGACCAACTTCTCGTAATTGAAAATTGAGAATAGATTTGGATGTCCCATTTGTAGACATACGCGCACAACAACTTCCGTGACATTACGAGCTAATTTCACACCCTTTAAGCCCAAGTCTAGCGAAAATGCACGATCGAGTTTCAACTTTGACCAACTTCTCGGAATTGAAATTTGAGAATAGTTTTGGATGTCCCATTGGTAGACAAGCGTCCACACCAACTTTCATGACGTTCCGAGTTACAACTTTCACCAACTTCTCAGAATTGAAAATTGAGCATAGATTTGGATGTCCCAATTGTAGACATTCGTGCACAACAACTTTCGTCACATTATGAGCTAATTTAACACCCTTTAAGCTCAATTCTAGCGAAAACGCACGGTGTCATTTTGACTTTAACCAACTTCTCGGAATTGAAATATGAGAATAGATTTGGATGTCCCGTTGGTAGACAAGTGCGCGCGCCAACTTTCGTGACGTTCCGAGCTATTTTCCCACCCTTTAAGACCAAGTCTAGTGAAAATGCACGATCGAGTTTCAACTTTGACCAACTTTTCGGAATTGAAATTTGAGAATAGTTTTGGATGTCCCATTGGTAGACAAGCATCCATACCAACATTCGTTACGTTTCGAGCTATTTTCTCACCCTTTAAGCCTAAGTCTAGCGAAAACGCACGGTCGAGTTTCGAATTTAACCAACTTCTCAGAATTAAAAATTGAGCATAGATTTGGATGTCCTGTTGGTAGACAAATGCACACGCCAACTTTCGTGACATTCCGAGCTATTTTCTCACCCTTTAAGCCCAAGTCTAGCGAAAATGCACGGTCGATTTTCAACTTTGACCAACTTCTCTCAATTTAAATTTGAGAATAGATTTGGATGTCACATTAGTAGACGAGCATCCACACCAACTTTCCTTACGTTCCGAGCTATTTTCTCGACCTTTAAGCCCAAGTCTAGCGAAAACGCACGGTCGAGTTTCGAATTTGACCAACCACTCAGAATTGAAAATTGAGCAGAGATTTGGATGTCCCGTTGTTAGAGAAATACGCACCCCAATTTTCGTGACGTTCCGAGCTATTTTCTCACCCTTTAAGCCTAAGTCTAGCGAAAACGCACGGTCGAGTTTCGAATTTGACCAACTTCTCGGAATTAAAAATTGAGCATAGATTTGGATGTCCTATTGGTAGACAAATGCACACGTCAACTTTCGTGACATTCCGACCTATTTTCTCTCCCTTTAAGCCCAAGTTTAGCGAAAATGCAGGGTCGATTTTCAACTTTGACCAACTTCTCAGAATTTAAATTTGAGAATAGATTTGGATGTCACATTGGTAGACGAGCATCTACGCCAACTTTCGTGACGTTCCTAGCTATTTGCACACCCTTTAAGCCCAAGTCTAGCGAAAACGCACGATCGAGTTTCAACTTTGACCAACTTCTCGGAATTGAAATTTGAGAATAGTTTTGGATGTCCCATTGGTAGACAAGTGTCCACACAAACGTTCGTGACGTTCCGAGCTATTTTCGCCCCCTTTAAGCCCAAGTCTAGCGAAAACGCACGGTCGAGTTTCGAATTTGACCAACTTCTCGGAATTGAAAATTGAGCATAGATTTGGATGTCCCGTTGGTAGACAAATGCGCACGCCAACTTTCGTCACGTTGGAATTTAAATTTGAGAATAGATTTGGATGTCACATTGGTAGACGAGCGTCCACGCCAAATTTCGTGACGTTCCGAGCTATTTTCACACCCTTTAAGGCCAAGTCTAGCGAAAACGCATGACCGAGTTTCAACTTTGACCAACTTCTCGGATTTGAAATTTGAGATAGTTTTGGATGTCCCATTGGTAGACAAGCATCCACACCAACATTCGTTACGTTCTGAGCTATTTCCTCCCCCTTTAAGCCCAACTGTAGCGAAAATGTAAGGTCGAGTTACGACTTTCACCAACTTCTCGGAATTGAAAATTGAGCATAGATTTGGATGTCCCATTTGTAGACATTCGCGCACAACAACTTTCGTCACATTACAAGCTAATTTCAGACCCTTTAAGCTCAAGTCTAGCGAACACGCATGGTGGCGTTTCGACTTTGACCAACTTTTCGGAATTGAAATATGAGAATAGATTTGGATGTCCCGTTGGTAGACATGTGCGCACGCCAACTTTCGTGACGTTCCGAGCTATTTTCCCTCCCTTTAAGCCCAAGTCTAGCGAAAACGCACGATCAAGTTTCAAGTTTGACCAACTTCTCGCAGTTGAAATTTGAGAATAGTTTTGGATGTCCCATTCGTAGACAAGCGTCCACACCAACTTTCATGATGTTCCAAGCTATTTTCTCCCCCTTTAAGCCCAAGTCTAGCGAAAACGCACGGTCGAGTTTCGAATTTGACCAACTTCTCGGAATTAAAAATTGAGCATAGATTTGGATTTCCCGTTTGTAGACAAATGCGCACGCCAACTTTCATGACATTCCGAGCAATTTTCTCACCATTTAAGCCCAAGTCTAGCGAAAATGCACGGTTGATTTTCAACTTTGACCAACTTCTCGGAATTTAAATTTGAGAATCGATATGGATGTCGCATTGGTAGACGAGCGTCCACGCCAACTTTCATGATGTTCCGAGCTAATTTCACACCCTTTAAGCCCAAGCCTAGGGAAAACGCACGATCGAGTTTCGACTTTGACCAAATTCTCAGAATTGAAAATTGAGCATAGATTTGGATGTCCCGTTGGTAGACAAGTGCGCACGCCAACTTTCGTGACGTTCCGAGCTAATTTCACACCCTTTAAGCCCAAGTCTAGGGAAAACGCACGGTCAATTTTCAACTTTGACCAACTTCTCGCAATTTAAATTTGAGAATAGATTTGGATGTCACATTTGTAGACATGTGCGCACTACAACTTTTGTGATTTTACGAGCTAATCTCACACACTTTAATCCCAAGTCTAGAGAAAATGCATGGTGGTGTTTCGACTTTGACCAATTTCTTGGATTTTAAATTTGAGAATAGTTTTGGATGTCCCATTGGTAGACAAGCGTCCAGACCAACTTTAGCGACATTCCAAGTTATTTTCTCCTCTAGCGAAAACGTACGGTCGAGTTTCAAGTTTCACGAACTTCTCGTAATTGAAGATTGAGCATAGGTTTGGATGTCCCATTCTTAGACATTTGCGCACAACAACTTTCGTGACATTACGAGCTAATTTCACACCCTTTAAGCCCAAGGCTAGCGAAAACACACGATCGAGTTCAAACTTTGACCAACTTCTCGGAATTGAAATTTGAGAATAGTTTTGGATGTCCCATTCGTAGACGAGCGTCCATGCCAACTTTCCTGACGTTCCGAGCTATTTTCACACCCTTTAAGACCAAGTCTAGCGAAAACGCACGATTGGGTTTCAACTTTGACCAACTTCTCGGAATTGAAATTTGAGAATAGTTTTGGATGTCGCATTGGTAGACAAGCATCCACACCAACATTCGTTACGTTCCGAGCTATTTTCTCCCCCTTTAAGCCCAACTGTAGCGAAAACGTACAGTCGAGTTACAACTTTCACCAACTTCTCGGAATTGAAAATTGAGCATAGATTTGGATGTCCCATTTGTAGACATTCACGCACAACAACTTTCGTCACATTACGAGATAATTTCACACCCTTTAAGCTCAAGCCTAGCGAACACGCATGGTGGCGATTCGATTTTGACCAACTTCTCGGAATTAAAATATGAGAATAGATTTGGATGTCCCGTTGGTAGACAAGTGTGCATGCCAGCTTTCGTGACGGTCGAGTTTCAACTTTCACCAACTTCTCGTAATTGAAGATTGAGCATAGGTTTGGATGTCCGAGCTATTTTCTCACGCTTTAAGCCTAAGTCTAGCGAAAACGCATCGTCGAGTTTCAAATTTGACCAACTTCTCGGAATTAAAAATTTAGCATAGATTTGGATGTCCTGTTGGTAGACAAATGCACACGCCAACTTTTGTGACATTCCGAGCTATTTTCTCACCCTTTAAGCAAAAGTCTAGGAAAATGCATGGTCGATTTTCAACTTTGACCAACTTCTCAGAATTTAAATTTGAGAATAGATTTGGATGTCACATTGGTAGACGAGCGTCCACGCCAACTTTCGTGACATTCCTAGCTTTTTTCACACCCTTTAATCCCAAGTCTAGCGAAAACGCACGATCGAGTTTCAACTTTGACCAACTTCTCGGAATTGAAATTTGAGAATAGTTTTGGATGTCCAATTGGTAGACAAGCGTCCACACCAACTTTCATGATGTTCCGAGCTATTTTCTCACCCTTTAAGCCCAAGTCTAACGAAAACGCACGGTCGAGTTTTGAATTTGACCAACCACTCGGAATTGAAAATTGAGCAAAGATTTGGATGTCCCGTTGTTAGACAAATACGCATGCCAACTTTCGTGACGATCCGAGCTATTTTGTCACCCTTTAAGCCTAAGTCTAGCGGAATTAAAAATTGAGCATAGATTTGGATGTCCTATTGGTAGACAAATGCACACGCCTACTTTCATGACATTCTGAGCTATTTTCTCTCCCTTTAAGCCCAAGTCTAGCGAAAATGCAAGGTCGATTTTCAACTTTGACCAACTTCTCGGAATTTAAATTTGAGAATAGATTTGGATGTCACATTGGTAGACGAGTGTCCACGCCAACTTTCGTGACATTCCTCGCTATTTTCACACCCTTTAAGCCCAAGTCTAGCGAAAATGCACGATCGAGTTTCAACTTTGACCAACTTCTCGGAATTGAAATTTGAGAATAGTTTTGGATGTCCCATTGGTAGAGAAGCATCCACACCAACATTCGTTACGTTCCGAGCTATTGTCTCCCCCAATTGTAGACATTCGCGCACAACAACTTTCGTCACATTACGAGCTAATTTAACACCCTTTAAGCTCAAGTCTAGCGAAAACGCATGGTGTCATTTCGACTTTGACCAACTTCTCGGAATTCAAATATGAGAATAGATTTGGATGTCCCGTTGGTAGACAGGTGCGCGCGCCAACTTTCGTGATGTTCCGAGCTATTTTCCCACCCTTTAAGACCAAGTCTAGCGAAAATGCACGATCGAGTTTCAACTTTGACCAACTTCTCGGAACTGAAATTTGAGAATAGTTTTGGATGTCCAATTGGTAGACAAGTGCACACGCCAACTTTCGTGACGTTCCGAGCTATTTTCTTCCCGTTTAAGCCCAACTCTAGAGAAAACGCACGATCGTGTTTCGGCTTTGACCTACTTCTCGGAAATGAAAATTGAGAATGGATTTGGATGTCCCATTGGTAGACAAGCGTCCACACCAACTTTCGTGACGTTCCGAGCTATTCTCGCCCCCTTTAAGCCCAAGTCTAGCGAAAACGCATGATCGAGTTTCAACTTTGACCAACTTCTCGGAATTGAAATTTGAGAATGGATTTGGATGTCCCATTGGTAGACAAGCGTCCACACCAACTTTCGTGACGTTCCGAGCTATTTTCGCCCCCTTTAAGCCCAAGTCTAGTGAAAACGCACGGTCGAGTTTCGAATTTGACCGACTTCTCAGAATTAAAAATCGAGCATAGACCTGGCTGTCCTGTTGGTAGACAAATGCGCACGCCAACTTTCGTGACGTTCCGAGCTATTTCTTCAACCTTTAAGCCCAAATCTAGCGAAAATGCACGGTTGATTTTCAACTTTGACCAACTTCTCGGAATTTAAATTTGAGAATAGATTTGGATGTCACATTGGTAGACGAGCGTCCACGCCAACTTTCGTGACGTTCCGAGCTATTTTCACACCCTTTAAGCCCAAGTTTAGCGAAAACGCACGATCGAGTTTCAACTTTGACCAACTTCTCGGAATTGAAATTTGAGAATAGTTTTGGATGTCCCATTGGTAGACAAGCATCCACACCAACATTCATTACGTTCCGAGCTATTTTCTCACCCTTTAAGCCTAAGTCTAGCGAAAATGCATGGTCAAGTTTCAAATTTGACCAACGTCTCGGAATTAAAAATTGAGCATAGATTTGGATGTCCTATTGGTAGACAAATGCACATGCCAACTTTCGTGACATTGCGAGCTATTTTCTCTCCCTTTAAGCCCAAGTCTAGCGAAAATGCAAGGTCGATTTTCAACTTTGACCAACTTCTTGGAATTTAAATTTGAGAATAGATTTGGATGTCACATTGGTAGACGAGTGTCCACGCCAACTTTCGTGACATTCCTAGCTATTTTCACACCCTTTAAGCCCAAGTCTAGCGAAAATGCACGATCGAGTTTCAACTTTGACCAACTTCTCGGAATTGAAATTTGAGAATAGTTTTGGATGTCCCATTGGTAGAGAAGCATCGACACCAACATTCGTTACGTTCCGAGCTATTGTCTCCCCCTTTAAGCCCAACTATAGCGAAAACGTACGGTCGAGTTACGAATTTCACCAACTTCTTGGAATTGAAAATTGAGCATAGGTTTGGATGTCCCAATTGTAGACATTCGCGCACAACAACTTTCGTCACATTACGAGCTAATTTAACACCCTTTAAGCTCAAGTCTAGCGAAAACGCATGGTGTCATTTCGACTTTGACCAACTTCTCGGAATTCAAATATGAGAATAGATTTGGATGTCCCGTTGGTAGACAGGTGCGCGCGCCAACTTTCGTGACGTTCCGAGCTATTTTCCCACCCTTTAAGACCAAGTCTAGCGAAAATGCACAATCGAGTTTCAACTTTGACCAACTTCTCGGAACTGAAATTTGAGAATAGTTTTGGATGTCCAATTGGTAGACAAGTGCACACGCCAACTTTCGTGACGTTCCGAGCTATTTTCTTCCCGTTTAAGCCCAACTCTAGAGAAAACGCACGATCGTGTTTCGGCTTTGACCTACTTCTCGAAAATGAAAATTGAGAATAGATTTGGATGTCCCATTTGTAGACATGCATGCACAACAACTTTCGTGACGTTACGAGCTAATTTCACACCCTTTAAGCTCAAGTCTAACGAAAACGCATGGTGGCGTTTCGACTTTGACAAAATTTTGGGAGTTTAAATTTGAAAATAGATTTGGATGTCCCGTTGGTAGACAAGTGCACATGCCAACTTTCGTGACGTTCCGAGCTATTTTGTTCCCCTTTAAGCCCAACTCTAGAGAAAACGCACGGTCGTGTTTCGGCTTTGAGCTACTTCTCGGAATTGAAAATTGAGCAGAGATTTGGATGTCCCGTTGTTAGACAAATACGGACGCCAACTTTCGTGACGTTCCGAGCTATTTTCTCGCCCTTTAAGCCCAAGTCTAGCGAAAACGCACGACTGAGTTTCAACTTTGACCAACTTCTCGGATTTGAAATTTGAGAATAGTTTTGGATGTCACATTGGTAGACGAGCGTCCATGCCAACTTTTGTGACGTTCCGAGCTATTTTCATACCCTTTAAGCCCAAGTCTAGCGAAAGCGCACGATTGAGTTTCAACTTTGACCAACTTCTTGGAATTGAAAATTGAGAATAGATTTGGATGTCCCATTTGTAGACATGCACGCACAGCAACTTTCATGACGTTACGAGCTAATTTCACGCCCTTTATTCCCAAGTATAGTGAAAACCGACTTTGACCAACTTCTCGGAATTGAAATTTGAGAATAGTTTTGGATGTCCCATTGGTAGACAAGCATCCACACCAAGTCTAGCGAAAATGCACGGTCGATTTTCAACTTTGACCAACTTCTCGAAATTTAAATTTGAGAATGGATTTGGATGTCACACCCTCTAAGCTCAAGTCTAGCGAACATGCACGGTGGCGTTTCGACTTTGACCAACTTCTCAGAATTGAAATATGAGAATAGATTTGGATGTCCCGTTGGTAGACAAGTGCGCACACCAACTTTCGTGACGTTCTGAGCTATTTTCCCTCCCTTTAAGCCCAAGTCTAGCGAAAATGCACGGTCGAGTTTCGAATTTGACCAACTTCTCGGAATTCCAAATTGAGAATAGATTTGGATATCCTATTGCTAGACAAATGCCCACGCCAACTTTCGTGACGTTCCGAGCACTTTTCGCACCCTTTAAGCCAAAGTCTAGCGAAAACGCACGATCGAGTTTCAACTTTGACCAACTTCTCGGAATTGAAATTTGAGAATAGTTTTGGATGTCCCATTGGTAGACAAGCATCCACACCGACATTCGCTACGTTCTGAGCTATTTTCTCCCCCTTTAAGCCCAAGTCTAGCGAAAATGCACGGTCGAGTTTCGAATTTGACCAACTTCTTGGAATTGAAAATTGAGCATAGATTTGGATATCCTGTTGGTAGACAAATGCCCACGCCAACTTTCGTGACGTTCCGAGCTATTTTTTCAACCTTTAAGCCCAAATCTAGCGAAAATGCACGGAGATTTTAAACTTTGACCAACTTCTCGGAATTTAAATTTGAGAATAGATTTGGATGTCACATTGGTAGACGAGCGTCCACACCAACTTTCCTGACGTTCCGAGCTATTTTCTCGCCCTTTAAGCCCAAGTCTAGCGAAAACGCACGGTCGAGTTTCGAATTTGACCAACCACTCAGAATTGAAAATTGAGCAAAGATTTGGATGTCCCGTTGTTAGAAAAATACGCACCCCAATTTTCGTGACGTTCCGAGCTATTTTCTCACCCTTTAAGCCTAAGTCTAGCGAAAACGCACAGTCGAGTTTCGAATTTTACCAACTTCTCGGAATTAAAAATTGAGCATAGATTTGGATGTCCTATTGGTAGACAAATGCACACGCCAACTTTCGTGACATTCTGACCTATTTTATCTCCCTTTAAGCCCAAGTCTAGCGAAAATGCAGGGTCGATTTTCAACTTTGACCGACTTCTCGGAATTTAAATTTGAGAAGAGATTTGAATGTCACATTGGTAGACGAGCTCTTTTCACGTCCTTTAAGCTCAAGTCTAGCCAACACGCATGGTGGCGTTTCGACTTTGACCAACTTCTCGGAATTGAAATATGAGAATAGATTTGGATGTCCCGTTGGAAGACAAGTGCGCACACCAACTTTCGTGACGTTCCGAGCTATTTTCTTACCCTTTAAGCCCAAGTCTATTGAAAACGCACGACCGAGTTTCAACTTTGACCAACTTCTCGGATTTGAAATTTGAGAATAGTTTTGGATGTCCAATTGGTAGACAAGTGTCCACACCAACTTTCGTAACGTTCCGAGCTATTTTCTCCCCCTTTAAGCCCAAGTCTAGCGAAAACGCACGGTCGAGTTTCGAATTTGACCAACTTCTCGGAATTACAAATTGAGCATAGATTTATATTTCCCGTTTGTAGACAAATGCGCATGCCAACTTTCGTGACATTCCGAGCTATTTTCTCACCCTTTAAGCCCAAGTCTAGCGAAAATGCACGGTCGAGTTTCAACATTGACAAACATTTCGGAATTAAAATTTGAGAATAGTTTTGGATATACCATTGGTAGACAAGTGTCCACACCAACTTTCGTGACATTCCGAGATATTTTCTCCTCCTTCTAGCCCAACTCTAGCGAAAACGTACGGTCGAGTTTCGAATTTATTCTCAGAATTCAAAATTGAGCATAGATTTGGATGTCCCATTTGTAGACATGCGTGCACAGCAACTTTCGTGACGTTACGAGCTAATTTTACACCCTTTAAGCTCAAGTTTAGCGAAAACGCATGGTGGCGTTTCGGCTTTGACCAACTTCTTGGAATTGAAATTTGAGAATAGATTTGGATGTCCCATTGGTAGACAAGTGCGGACGCCAACTTTCGTGACGTTCCAAGCTATTTTCTCGCCCTTTAAGCCCAAGTCTAGCGAAAACGCACTGTCAATTTTAAACTTTGACCAACCTCTCAGAATTTAAATTTGTGAATAGATTTGGATGTCCCATTGGTAGACAAGCGTCCACACCAACTTTCGTGACATTCCGAGCTATTTTCATCCCATTTAAGCCCAACTCTAGAGAAAACGCACGGTCGCATTTCATCTTTGACCAACTTCTCGGAATTGAAAATTGAGAATAGATTTGGATGTCCCATTTGTAGACATGCACGCACAACAACTTTCATGACGTTACGAGCTAATTTCACGCCCTTTATTCCTAAGTATAGTGAAAACCCATGGTGGCATTTCGACTTTCACCAACTTCTGGGAATTGAAATTTGAAAATAGATTTGGATGTCCCATTGGTAGACAAGCGTGCACGCCAACTTTCGTGACGTTCCGAGCTATTTTCTGCCCCTTTAAGCCCAAGTCTAGATGAAAACGCACGGTCGAGTTTCAACCTTGACAAACATTTCGGAATTAAAATTTGAGAATAGTTTTGGATATACCATTGGTAGACAAGCGTCCACACCACATTTCGTGACATTCCAAGATATTTTCTCCTCCTTATAGCCCAACTCTAGCGAAAACGTACGGTCGAGTTTTGAGTTTCACCAACTTCTCAGAATTCAAAATTGAGCATAGATTTGGATGTCCCATTTGTAGACATGCATGCACAGCAACTTTCGTGATGTTACGAGCTAATTTCACACCCTTTAAGCTCAAGTCTAGCAAAAACGCATGGTGGAGTTTCGACTTTGACCAACTTCTCGGAATTGAAATTTGAGAATAGATTTGGATGTCCCATTGGTAGACAAGCGTCCACACAAACTTTCGTGACATTCCGAGCTATTTTCTTCCCATTTAAGCCCAACTCTAGAGAAAACACACGGCCGCGTTTCATCTTTGACCAACTTCTCGGAATTGAAAATTGAGAATAGATTTGGATGTCCCATTTGTAGACATGCGCGCACAGCAACTTTTGTGACATTACGAGCTAATTTCACACCCTTTAAGCCCAAGTCTAGCGAAAATGCACGATCGAGTTTCAACTTTGACCAACTTCTCAGAATTGAAATTTGAGAATATTTTTGGATGTCCCATTGGTAGACAAGCGTCCACGCCAACTTTTGTGACGTTCCGAGCTATTTTCACACCCTTTAAGCCCAAGTCTAGTGAAAACACACGATCGAGTTTCAACTTTGACCAATTTCTCGGAATTGAAATTTGAGAATAGTTTTGGATGTCCCATTGGTAGACAAGCATCCACACCAACATTCGTTACGTTCTGAGCTATTTTCTCCCCCTTTAAGCCCAAGTCTAGCGAAAACACACGGTCAAGTTTCCAATTTGACCAACTTCTGGGAATTGAAAATTGAGCAGAGATTTGCATGTCCCATTGGTAGACAAATGCGCACGCCAACATTCGTCACGTTCGGAGCTATTTTCTCACCATTTAAGCCTAAGTCTAGCGAAAATGCACGGTCGATTTTCAACTTTGACCAACTTCTCGAAATTTAAATTTGAGAATGGATTTGGATGTCACATTGGTAGACGAGCATCCACGCCAACTTTCGTGACGTTCCGAGCTATTTTCACACCCTTTAAGGCCAAGTCTAGTGAAAACTCACGATCGAGTTTCAACTTTGACCAACTTCTCGGAATTGAAATTTGAGAATAGTTTTGGATGTCCCATTGGTAGACAAGCATCCACACCAACATTCGTTATGTTCTGAGCTATTTCCTCCCCCTTTAAGCCCAACTGTAGCGAAAATGTAAGGTCGAGTTACGACTTTCACCAACTTCTCGGAATTGAAAATTGAGCATAGATTTGGATTTCCCATTGGTAGACAAATCCGCACGCCAACTTTCGTGACATTCCGAGCAATTTTCTCACCCTTTAAGCCCAAGTCTAGTGAAAATGCACGGTCGATTTTCAACTTTGACCAACTTCTCAGAATTTAAATTTGAGAATAGATTTGGGTGTCACATTGGTAGACGAGCGTCGACTCCATCCTTCGTGACGTTCCGAGATCTTTTCACGTCCTTTAAGCTCAAGTCTAGCGAACACGCATGGTGGCGTTTCGACTTTGACCAACTTCTTGGAATTGAAATATGAGAATAGATTTGGATGTCCCGTTTGTAGACATGCATGCACAGAAACTTTCGTGATGTTACGAGCTAATTTCACACCCTTTAAGCTCAAGTCTAACGAAAACGCATGGTGGTGTTTTGACATTGACCAAATTCTCGGAATTGAAATTTAAGAATAGATTTGGATGTCCCATTGGTAGACAAGCGTCCACACCAACTTTCGTGACATTCCGAGATATTTTCTTCCCATTTAAGCCCAACTCTAGACAAAACGCACGGTCGCGTTTCATCTTTGACCAACTTCTCGGAATTGAAAATTGAGAATAGATTTGGATGTCCCATTTGTAGACATGCGCGCACAGCAACTTTCGTGACATTACGAGCTAATTTCACACCCTTTAAGCCCAAGTCTAGCGAAAATGCACGATCGAGTTTCAACTTTGACCAACTTCTCGGAATTGAAAATTGAGAATAGTTTTGGATGTCCCATTGGTAGACAAGCGTCCACACCAACTTTCATGACGTTTCGAGCTATATTCTCCCCCTTTAAGCCCAAGTCTAGCGAAAACGCACGTTCAAGTTTCGAATTTGACCATCTTCTCGGAATTGAAAATTGAGCATAGATTTGGATGTCCCGTTGGTAGACAAATGCGCACGCCAACTTTCGTCACGTTCGGAGCTATTTTCTCACCATTTAAGCCTAAGTGTAGCGAAAATGCACGGTCGATTTTCAACTTTGACCGACTTCTCAAAATTTAAATTTGAGAATAGATTTGGATGTCACATTGGTAGACGAGCGTCCACGCCAACTTTCGTGACGTTCCGAGCTATTTTCACACCCTTTAACGCCAAGTCTAGCGAAAACGCACGATTAAGTTTCAACTTTGACCAACTTCTGGGAATTGAAATTTGAGAATAGTTTTGGATGTCCCATTGGTAGACAAGCGTCCACACCAACTTTCGTGACGTTCCGAGCTATTTTCTCCCTCTTTAAGCCCAAGTCTAGCAAAAACACATGGTATTAACTTTGACCAACTTCTGGGAATTGAAAATTGAGGATAGATTTGCATGTCCCATTGGTAGACAAATGCGCACGCCAACTTTCGTCACGTTCGGAGCTATTTTCTCACCCTTTAAGCCTAAATGTAGTGAAAATGCACGGTCGATTTTCAACTTTGACCAACTTCTCTGAATTTAAATTTGAGAATGGATTTGGATGTCACATTGGTAGACGAGCGTCCACGCCAACTTTTGTGACGTTCCGAGCTATTTTCACACCCTTTAAGCCCAAGTCTAGCGAAAACGCACGATCGGGTTTCAACTTTGACCAACTTCTCGGAATTGAAATTTGACAATAGTTTTGGATGTGCCATTGGTAGACAAGCATCCACACCAACATTCATTACGTTCAGAGCTATTTTCTCCCCCTTTAAGCCCAACTGTATCGAAAACGTACAGTCGAGTTACGACTTTCAACAACTTCTCGGAATTGAAAATTGAGCATAGATTTGGATGTCCCATTTGTAGACATTCGCGCACGCCAACTTTCATGACGTTCCGACCTATTTTCCCTCCCTTTGAGCCCAAGTCTAGCGAAAACGCACGATCGAGTTTCAAGTTTGACCAACTTCTAAGAATTGAAATTTGAGAATAGTTTTGGATGTCCTATTGGTAGACAAGCGTCCACACCAACATTCGTGATGTTCCGAGCTATTTTCTCCCCCTTTAAGCCCAAGTCTAGCGAAAACGCACGGTCGAGTTTCGAATTTGACCAACTTCTCGGAATTAAAAATTGAGCATAGATTTGGATTTCCCGTTTGTAGAAAAATGCGTACGCCAACTTTCGTGACATTCGGAGCAATTTTCTCACCATTTAAGCCCAAGTCTAGTGAAAATGCACGGTCGATTTTCAACTTTGACCAACTTCTCGGAATTTAAATTTGAGAATCGATTTGGATGTCGCATTGGTAGACGAGCGTCCATGCCAACTTTCGTGACGTTCCGAGCTCTTTTCTTGCCCTTTAAGCCCAAGTCTAGCGAAAATGCACGGTCGAGTTTCGAATTTGACCAACCACTCAGAATTGAAAATTGAGCATAGATTTCGATGTCCCGTTGTTAGACAAATACGCATGCCAACTTTCGTGATGTTCCGAGCTATTTTCTCACCCTTTAAGCCTAAGTCTAGCGAAAATGCACGGTCGAGTTTCGAATTTGACCACCTTCTCGGAATTAAAAATTGAGCATAGATTTGGATGTCCTGTTCGTAGACAAATGCACACGCCAACTTTTGTGACATTCCGAGCTATTTTATCACCCTTTAAGCCCAAGTCTAGCGAAAATGCACGGTCGATTTTCAACTTTGACCAACTTCTCGGATTTTAAATTTGAGAATAGATTTGGATGTCACATTGGTAGACGAGTGTCCATGCCAACTTTCGTGACATTCCGAGCTCTTTTATCGCCCTTTAAGCCCAAGTCTAGCGAAAATGCACGGTCGAGTTTCGAATTTGACCAACCACTCAGAATTGAAAATTGAGCATAGATTTGGATGTCCCGTTGTTAGACAAATACGCATGCCAACTTTCGTGACGTTCCGAGCTATTTTCTCAGCCTTTAAGCCTAAGTCTAGTGAAAATGCAAGGTCAAGTTTTGAATTTGACCAACTTCTCGGAATTAAAAATTGAGCATAGATTTGGATGTCCTGTTGGTAGACAAATGCACACGCCAACTTTCGTGACATTCCGAGCTATTTTCTCTCCCTTTAAGCCCAAGTCTAGCGAAAATGCAGGGTCGATTTTCCACTTTGTCCAACTTCTCGGAATTTAAATTTGAGAATAGATTTGGATGTCGCATTGGTAGACGATCGTCCATGCCAACTTTCGTGACGTTCCGAGCTATTTTCACACCCTTTAAGCCCAAGTCTAGTGAAAACGCACGATCGAGTTTCAACTTTGACCAACTTATGGGAATTGAAATTTGAGAATAGTTTTGGATGTCCCATTGGTAGACAAGCATCCACACCAACATTTGTTATGTTCCAAGCTATTTTCTCCCCCTTTAAGCCCAAGTCTAGCGAAAATGCACGGTCGATTTTCAACTTTGACCAACTTCTCGGATTTTAAATTTGAGAATAGATTTGGATGTCACATTGGTAGACGAGCGTCCATGCCAACTTTCGTGACATTCCGAGCTCTTTTCTCGCCCTTTAAGACCAAGTCTAGAGAAAATGCATGGTCGAGTTTCGAATTTGACCAACCACTCAGAATTGAAAATTGAGCATAGATTTGGATGTCCCGTTGTTACACAAATACGCATGCCAACTTTCGTGACGTTCCGCTATTTTCTCACCCTTTAAGCCTAAGTCTAGTGAAAACGCACGGTCAAGTTTTGAATTTGACCAACTTCTTAGAATTAAAAATTGAGCATAGATTTGGATGTCCTATTGGTAGACAAATGCACACGCCAACTTTCGTGACATTCCGAGCTATTTTCTCTCCCTTTAAGCCCAAGTCTAGCGAAAATGCAGGGTCGATTTTCCACTTTGTCCAACTTCTCGGAATTTAAATTTGAGAATAGATTTGTATGTCACATTGGTAGACGAGCATCCACGCCAACTTTCGTGACGTTCCTAGCTATTTTCACACCCTTTAAGCCCAAGTCTAGTGAAAACACACGATCGAGTTTCAACTTTGACCAACTTCTCGGAATTGAAATTTGAGAATAGTTTTGGATGTCCCATTGGTAGACAAGCATCCACACCAACATTCGTTACATTCCGAGCTATTTTCTCCCCATTTAAGCCCAACTGTAGTGACATTCCAAGCTATTTTCTCACCCTTTAAGCCTAGGGCTAGCGAAAATGCACGGTTGATTTTCAACTCTGACCAACTTCTCGGAATTTAAATTTGAGAATGGATTTGGATGTTCCGTTGGTAGACAAGTGCACACACCAACTTTCGTGACGTTCCGAGCTATTTTCTTCCCCTTTAAGCCCAACTCTAGAGAAAACGCACGATCGTGTTTCGGCTTTGACCTACTTCTCAGAAATGAAAATTGAGAATAGATTTGGATGTCCCATTTGCAGACATGCACGCACAACAACTTTCGTGACGTTACGAGCTAATTTCACACCCTTTGTTGGTCTCCTATTATTAGCTGTCCAACACATCACTTTGTAGCATAACACTTATAAAACCATATGATAAGTTAGTTGTATTAATGTTTATTTGCGCATGGATATGTTTTTATGAAGACCAACGTGGACAAAGGTTTGGTAAGTGACTTTTGGTTGTTTATTTCTTGCTTTATATCATTTTATGCATAAATTGGTTTTTAAATCTCCATATAAATATCTGGTCAACTGATGGGTTGTTGTTTCCTTTGTGCAGGGGTTTCGGCACTCCAGGGCAGGTTCACATTAGCTGCACCAGTGATTCGGGGGCTTCGATCCACATTTGGGGTGTCTCTTGAGCTTCCATCGCCTTCCAGATGCCTATGAAGTTTATTCCGGTGCTGTTTCATGGATTTCCTTCGTTCAAAGAGCTGTTATCCTCCATTTTTAGCAGTGTATGGATCTCAAGCAATCTGGCAATGTCATTTCCGTCCTTGATCAGGACCCTGATTTCGGGATCCATTTCTGAACAAACGGTTGGGAATTTTTCAAAACGGTTCGAAACCCACTTCATAAATGGCCCCATTTACCCCTAGTCGCGAGCAGTTTTCAGAATTTCTGAACGGATGTGGAGAAATCGCTTCCAGAACAGACGTGGTTTTTCCAGATTTTGTGTTGGCCGTTTTCTGGGTAGTTGCTCAAATCTCTGCATTCTGGGATGGATCTTGTTCATCTATCCATCTATAAATAATCCTTAGGATGGATACTCGAGGGGAGAAGATTGTAATACTCCATTTTATTAATACAACCAGCGTTTGTTCCCTTTAAGTTTTCGATTTAGAGCTGGAAGGCGTTGAGGGAGGGCCCCCTTCAACACCAACCTTTGGTATTTCGCATTCTGTATTTTGCAATAGAGGATAACGTTTTTCTTCCTTTGATACTGTTCTATAGATGCTAATGGTTTTACTCATATGCATGTCTGCAGATTCTTAGTCATTTGTAATTGATTTAGCTTGCTGAATAGATTCAGGAACAGTTTTTATTTAACACCCCTTTCTGGTTTTCAGCGTGGATTGTGTATTAATGGCTATGATTATTGTTTAGAGTCCTTGTATTTATAAATCGTGTGATGGTTCAATTCAAGCTTTACTTTGTGAAGAATTATAAGTAGACTGAGCTTTCACATTGTCTTCACTGCCAGCATATAGTGATAAATGAATAGCTGCAGGATTGGTTTAAACTCCCCTTATTCACAGGACTGTAAAATAGATTAAGGAATGGTGTGGGTTTAATTATTTTCTTCGATTTCCAGTATGGAGTGTAGTATTGGCAATTTGGTTAATAAAATCGACTTTAGCTGTTGAAGATCCTTTTTGCTGCAGCGTGATTGATGAATAGTTCACCCTTTTCACTTTCAAGTTTGAAGAGCTGTAGGATATCTTGTTGAAATGGAACAGCACTTGTAATATTTTGCAGAGAGGGTTTGAAGATTGGAATCTAGAGAGCAGATAGAGCTTTGTTAATAATCCTTTAAATAAGTAATTAAATAGGAAGAATTGGACTGTTTGACATTGATGAAATAGGGTTTGTAAATGTTGCTTCCCTGAATTAACACCGGCTTCACAGAGTGCACATGCAAACCAGAACTATTGAATATTTTTCATACAGTCCTATTATTGATTAATGAGCATTGTTTGGATAACCTTGGCATTTTTCCTGTGTGCATTAGTGTGCATAAATAAAACAGAGTATATTTAAATAACAATAACCGGCCAAGCTTCATTATAATAGGCTGTGTGTTGACCATTTAAAGTCAAGAGATCATAGGTGTTACTCTGGCAATAATTTTAGAAGTATTAGTGTGGAGTGAAGCATTAGATCTCGTAGGATTATAGTGGAGTTTTCAGGTCAATAGATCATAGTTATTGTGAAACTTATTAAGCTCTTTCATTTGTAGAATAGATTATCAGCACTGTAGCTGAGTGTGGATTGTTGAGTGTTTAAGGGATTGCTGTAGGGTTTGTTTAATTTATCAGTAGATTGTTCTTTTGAAGCATTGTTGTAGGTGGAATCTCTCTGAAATATTAGGGTTGTTTTAAAACTATCTTGCCTGCACATATAGTGTAGCAGCTCAAAGTTTACGATTGCCCGGTTGATAATTAAATGGAGGTTAATTAAGTAACATTAATATTGACCAACATTTTGGCACCGTTGCCGGGGAGTTGCTCCAAGGTAAGCTGGTATTTTGCTCATTTTTCTATGAATTTGTTCCGGTAGATAGGTTTCCTGTTACATTACACAACAAGGTGGAGGGGAAACGTTAAGACGCAAAGACGACTTCACTATGGGATTCCCATGGTGTAACAGCCTGCCGCATCGACTTTAGTGGGTTGCCCCAAACCCTTGTTGTTTCCTTCTTGCAAGCGTGTTTTTTTTTTTTTTGTATGTTTGATTTATTTTGCTGCAAAAGTGTGTTTACCTTTCCTGTAAGGCGTGTTTACTTTCTTGCAATTTAATTTCATGCAAGTGTGTTTTTCTTTTTGCAAGTTTGGGTGTGTTTACTTTCTGCAATTTAATTCCAAGAGTGTTTCATTTTATGCAAGAGCAGCGTGTAGTCTTGATTAGAATCATTTAAAACACATCTAAATCAAATAAAAATAAAAACTTGGGTGCTGTAAGAGCCCCAGACATTGATCCTTGTGCGAAACATGAACAAAACAACTGACATAAATGGATACAGAAGTAACCATCAATTTGGGAAAACTTTCTCAAATCCTAGCTGCAGTTGGGAGTTCTTCTTATCAGGTAGAACACATACTAACAGCAGTTAAGAGTTTATCTACCTCTCCTGACACAACAAATGAACCAAAGTCCCAAGAGCCACAAAAAGACATTCCTTTCCAAATTGCAGAGGAAATTGACAACTTGGGTGTTACATTGGATGGAAAGCAGCTGAAAATTGAGGAGGTATCAGCAAATTCTCTATGTACTTCCGAAATCAATCAATCAGGAGAAGGGGATATATATGATATGATGAAGGAAGGTGAGTACCAGGACTACTTCGAAAGTTGGTTCCAAGAGGCAACCAGACTACAACACCATTTCCTCCTTCAACACCTTTTGTTGCAGAAGCAAGTAAGTCAGTTGGTTCCCCTTATCCAGGTAATCATTGCAATAACTTTTTCGTATATGGATAAAGGTATATTTTTAATTTTACTTCGCACTTGGTTACATTGGAAGAATTCCTATACTTGAATAGATATGTTTTCTTTCTTCTTAGGTCGAATAGGAAAATATGTATATAAATAAAAAGTTGCATGTTTAGTTTAGAAATTAATGCAACTTCGTTGTTTTTCTTTCTTTTCAATAAAATGATAAGATCTTTAACCAGAATTTAGACCTTCTCTCCAGTCCATACTTTCAGAATTTTTATTATAACAGCAGCCCATAGCAAGAAAAAAAATGCTAGAAGGTAATATGAAATTGTGACTGTTGTTTTTAATAATGGTTCTGTAAACATAAGACCAATTGGTGAACAGGTTGCATTTGTGGTAATGGATATTGGTTAAAGATATATCACAAACCTCTTTTTAAGCAAGAGTTCCTTCATAACATGAATCAGCAATTGGAACTAGAGCTGGTAGGTGAAGGAATGACTTCTTCATCTCCCACTTCCTCATAATAACATTCAATAAAATTGTTTTTGTATATATGTACAGGAAGTTGTTTTTTTATTAGGTTTCTTTTGAAGGATGCAGATATTCTTTTCAGGTTCAGGCTGTTTTGAAAACAATAGGGAAGTCTTTTGTTATTATTTCTATTTTTCAGCCATTGATTGTTCTTGCAAAGGACTGTGTTAATTTGGTAATTTCTGAGCTGCACTGGTAATTAGAATGTCTGTATCAAATAAATAAGATGTGTGCTGCTAGGGTTTTCAGATCTGTCCTCGTTATTCATATGAGTACTTATTCACCTGGCATTGTCTCCATCAATGATTTAAGGGGTTTTTGCTTATGAACTTATGGGTTACTAGGACCATTTGACTTGGTTTCACACTAGATGGAGCGAGGGAATTGTTTTTAGTAACAGCTATGGGCATGAAATTATTTTCAAGACAGGCATCATTTTGAAAAAGGTATCCAGGACTGGGCAGTTTGGGGGTTATTATCTATTGGCTGTTATAATACTAAATACATATATATACATTGTTGCACAGCCACTTTATGACTTTCACTTTCTACAGTTGCAAAGGTTAGTTGTTCATCTGGGCAAATTTTTACAGGCATGTACAAATAATACTCTTCCAATTCTGGTACCATCCCACTCCTAGACGGTTTTCAGAGCAGCTCCCCCACTCATCTATGCTTGAGCAAATCATAAATTTTATCTTTAAGGTGAAATTGGGACAAGAGCCTCTGATAGAAAATGGTTGCAAGAGGTTAACCCGCCGGGATACTGAACAGGTCCGCTGGCAGCGGGTACCGACCTGTGGTATAAACAGGCAAACCCATCAGGGTACTGAACAGGCCTGTTGGCAATGGGGCATCTGCCTGGGGAAGAAGCTTCTTAGATGTTACAGTTACCCCACCGGAGTACTGAACAGGCTTGCTGGCAGTGGGTTCTGACTCTAATATCTTCTTTAACAGCCTCATCTATACTTGTCTGTATGAACAATGTACCTATGTAAAGGTAAAAGAGAGGCCATAAGGGTGGTTAATTAAAATTTAATAAACTCATTGAAAAAGTTAATTGATAGCCAGTTGATAATCATCTCCAGCTGTTCTGCATTTTGGGTTACCTGATTCTAGTAAAAAAGGTTTATGCCTGATATTTTCTAAGTCTTGAACATAGCTGAAGATTTCGGTACAGTTTTTGGCACTACTCAAACTATCCTGTGTGAAGCTGGGTCAAAGAGGACCACTATCCCATTAGCTTCTTTTAGCATTCCTTTTGTCTTGTGGCCTATGTCTTGGTGGAAACAGTTCTGTATGATTGGCAAGAATAAAGTTTGCATGTATGATTGCTTGAGCAGGAGTAAGGGTGATTGATTGAGGTTTGCATTCCAATTGTTTGTTTTGTATTGTTAATAGAAATTGATTTCATGGCATAGTTTGGTTTCTTGTGTGATTAGGAGCAGCAGTAAGTTGGAAATGAAGTAGTTATGCTATGAACTGTTTTGGTAAACAAATTTCAATCCAGTTTATTTGTTTATTAACTCATTGAGTGTTGCATATTTTGAAAGTTAATGGTTTAACATCACTGTGTGAGTGCATTTGCTTGAATAGAACAGCTGCTGCTCAAAATGCCGGCAATTACTACTATGCTGGTAATTTCTGTTTATTTTTATCAATATGAAAGCACGGCTGTATTTTACATTGGCTGAAGTACTGGATTAAATGCTGGATGAAGTACCGGAATAGAAATTTTTGCAAATTGACATGGCAAAGGTAAGCAATGCTGATGAAGGTAATGTACATGGCATGATTGGGCAAGTCTTAATTGCTATATATTGAGGTTTATGGTTATAATTAAATGTTTTTGCCATTACTATAAAAAATTGATGAGCTATGAACTATCATGATAATTTTGGCATTCATTTAATTGATATATCACAGTTTTTCTTTTATGTTGTTAATCTGGACAATATTTCATCCTTTATTATTGATTGGCAGCCTGTAATAAGAATCATAACCTTGTTTTATTGCAATTGGGGTTTTTAGGTGTGATGAGGTTAGCTATTCCAATTCAGCTAATTTATGGAGACTCCTTGATAGTTATTTCATGACTCAATCGACTGTTGGCATTTGATGTTATTTTCTGATGCCTTGGTGCAAAGATATAAGATATTTGATCCACATGGCTCCTCAGGTGATTTTCAATCACGTTTTCCGGGAGCATAATTCTCTAGTAGTTGGACTTTCCAAGAAGGCCCTGAATTTGGATTTGGGCCATGGTTACTTCTTTGAGTTTTTGGATGGCAAGGCCATTAATGAGGGCTACTTTCTTCTATTTTAGATGCTGAGTTTCTCAGCTTTGTGCCATCATCTTTATGTATTTTTCTCATGATTTGTTTTGGATTAAGTCCTTCTGCTAGCAAGTTTTGCTCCTGGAACACTTGATTGTTGATCACCACCGATGTTCATCAACATATATGACCTGCTAAATGCAGGAATGATGAGTAAAGTCTGCAAAATCAGACTTTAATTCTATCAAACTTTACTTCGAGTTTCAATTCGTGTTGTATGAGGTTTTCTTGCATAGGGACATGCAAGATCTTTGGGTTGGGGGAGATGTTGGTCTCCTATTATTAGCTGTCCAACACATCACTTTGTAGCATAACACTTATAAAACCATATGATAAGTTAGTTGTATTAATGTTTATTTGCGCATGGATATGTTTTTATGAAGACCAACGTGGACAAAGGTTTGGTAAGTGACTTTTGGTTGTTTATTTCTTGCTTTATATCATTTTATGCATAAATTGGTTTTTAAATCTCCATATAAATATCTGGTCAACTGATGGGTTGTTTTTTCCTTTGTGCAGGGGTTTCGGCACTCCAGGGCAGGTTCACATTAGCTGCACCAGTGATTCGGGGGCTTCGATCCACATTTGGGGTGTCTCTTGAGCTTCCATCGCCTTCCAGATGCCTATGAAGTTTATTCCGATGCTGTTTCATGGATTTCCTTCGTTCAAAGAGCTGTTATCCTCCATTTTTAGCAGTGTATGGATCTCAAGCAATCTGGCAATGTCATTTCCGTCCTTGATCAGGACCCTGATTTCGGGATCCATTTCTGAACAAATGGTTGGGAATTTTTCAAAACGGTTCGAAACCCACTTCATAAATGGCCCCATTTACCCCTAACCGCGAGCAGTTTTCAGAATTTCTGAACGGATGTGGAGAAATCGCTTCCAGAACAGACGTGGTTTTTCCAGATTTTGTGTTGGCCGTTTTCTGGGTAGTTGCTCAAATCTCTGCATTCTGGGATGGATCTTGTTCATCTATCCATCTATAAATAATCCTTAGGATGGATACTCGAGGGGAGAAGATTGTAATACTCCATTTTATTAATACAACCAGCGTTTGTTCCCTTTAAGTTTTCGATTTAGAGCTGGAAGGCGTTGAGGGAGGGCCCCCTTCAACACCAACCTTTGGTATTTCGCATTCTGTATTTTGCAATAGAGGATAACGTTTTTATTCCTTTGATACTGTTCTATAGATGCTAATGGTTTTACTCATATGCATGTCTGCAGATTCTTAGTCATTTGCAATTGATTTAGCTTGCTGAATAGATTCAGGAACAGTTTTTATTTAACACCCCTTTCTGGTTTTCAGCGTGGATTGTGTATTAATGGCTATGATTATTGTGTAGAGTCCTTGTATTTATAAATCGTGTGATGGTTCAATTCAAGCTTTACTTTGTGAAGAATTATAAGTAGACTGAGCTTTCACATTGTCTTCACTGCCAGCATATAGTGATAAATGAATAGCTGCAGGATTGGTTTAAACTCCCCTTATTCACATGACAGTAAAATAGATTAAGGAATGGTGTGGGTTTAATTATTTTCTTCGATTTCCAGTATGGAGTGTAGTATTGGAAATTTGGTTAATAAAATCGACTTTAGCTGTTGAAGATCCTTTTTGCTGCAGCGTGATTGATGAATAGTTCACCCTTTTCACTTTCAAGTTTGAAGAGCTGTAGGATATCTTGTTGAAATGGAACAGCACTTGTAATATTTTGCAGAGAGGGTTTGAAGATTGGAATCTAGAGAGCAGATAGAGCTTTGTTAATAATCCTTTAAATAAGTAATTAAATAGGAAGAATTGGACTGTTTGACATTGATGAAATAGGGTTTGTAAATGTTGCTTCCCTGAATTAACACCGGCTTCACAGAGTGCACATGCAAACCAGAACTATTGAATATTTTTCATACAGTCCTATTATTGATTAATGAGCATTGTTTGGATAACCTTGGCATTTTTCCTGTGTGCATTAGTGTGCATAAATAAAACAGAGTATATTTTAAATAACAATAACCAGCCAAGCTTCATTATAATAGGCTGTGTGTTGACCATTTAAAGTCAAGAGATCATAGGTGTTACTCTGGCAATAATTTTAGAAGTATTAGTGTGGAGTGAAGCATTAGATCTCGTAGGATTATAGTGGAGTTTTCAGGTCAATAGATCATAGTTATTGTGAAACTTATTAAGCTCTTTCATTTGTAGAATAGATTATCAGCACTGTAGCTGAGTGTGGATTGTTGAGTGTTTAAGGGATTGCTGTAGGGTTTGTTTAATTTATCAGTAGATTGTTCTTTTGAAGCATTGTTGTAGGTGGAATCTCTCTGAAATATTAGGGTTGTTTTAAAACTATCTTGCCTGCACATATAGTGTAGCAGCTCAAAGTTTACGATTGCCCGGTTGATAATTAAATGGAGGTTAATTAAGTAACATTAATATTGACCAACACCCTTCAAGCTCAAGTCTAACGAAAACGCATGGTGGCTTTTCGACTTTGACCAACTTTTGGGAGTTTAAATTTGAAAATAGATTTGGATGTCCCGTTGGTAGACAAGTGCACATGCCAACTTTCGTGACGTTCTGAGCTATTTTCTTCCCCTTTAAGCCCAACTCTAGAGAAAACACACGGTCGTGTTTCGGCTTTGAGCTACTTCTCAGAATTGAAAATTGAGAATAGATTTGGATGTCCCATTCGTAGACATGCGTGCACATCAACTTTCGTGACGTTACGAGCTAATTTTACACCCTTTAAGCTCAAGTTTAGCGAAAACGCATGGTGGCATTTCGGCTTTGACCAACTTCTTGGAATTGAAATTTGAGAATAGATTTGGATGTCCCATTGGTAGACAAGTGCGAACGCCAATTTTCGTGATGTTCCAAGCTATTTTCTCGCCCTTTAAGCCCAAGTCTAGCGAAAACGCACGGTCGCATTTAATCTTTGACCAACTTCTCGGAATTGAAAATTGAGAATAGATTTGGATGTCCCATTTGTAGACGTGCGCGCATAGCAACTTTTATGATGTTATGAGCTAATTTCACGCCCTTTACTCCCAAGTATAGTGAAAACCCATGGAGGCATTTCGACTTTGACCAACTTCTGGGAATTGAAATTTGAAAATAGATTTGGATGTCCCATTGGTAGACAAGCGTGCACGCCAACTTTCGTGACGTTCCGAGCTATTTTCTGCCCCTTTAAGCCCAAGTCTAGATGAAAACGCACGGTCGAGTTTCAACCTTGACAAACATTTCGGAATTAAAATTTGAGAATAGTTTTGGATATACCATTGGTAGACAAGCATCCACAACAACTTTCGTGACATTCCGAGATATTTTCTCCTCCTTCTAGCCCAACTCTAGCGAAAAATTACGGTCGAGTTTCGACTCTCACCAACTTCCTGGAATTCAAAATTGAGCATAGATTTGGATGTCCCATTTGTAGAAATGCGTGCACAGCAACTTTCGTGATGTTATGAGCTAATTTCACACCCTTTAAGCTCAAGTCTAGCGAAAACGCATGGTGGCATTTCGACTTTGACCAACTTCTCGGAATTGAAATTTGAGAATAGATTTGGATGTCCCATTGGTAGACAAGCGTCCACACCAACTTTCGTGACATTCCGAGCTATTTTCTTCCCATTTAAGCCCAATTCTAGAGAAAACGCAAGGTCGCGTTTCATCTTTGACCAACTTCTCGGAATTTAAATTTGAGAATAGATTTGAATGTCCCATTGGTAGACAAGTGTCCACACCAACTTTCGTGACATTCCGAGCTATTTTCTTCCCATTTAAACCCAACTCTAGAGAAAACGCACGGTCGCGTTTCATCTTTGACCAACTTCTCAGAATTTTAAATTGAGAATAGATTTGGATGTCCCATTTGTAGACATGCGCGCACAGCAACTTTCGTGACATTACGAGCTAATTTCACACCCTTTAAGCCCAAGTCTAGCGAAAATTCACGGTCGATTTTCAACTTTGACCAACTTCTCGGAATTTAAATTTGAGAATAGATTTGGATGTCACATTGGTAGACGAGCGTCCACGCCAATTTTCGTGACGTTCCGAGCTATTTTCACACCCTTTAAGGCCAAGTCTAGCGAAAACGCACGACCGAGTTTCAACTTTGACCAACTTCTCGGATTTGAAATTTGAGAATAGTTTTGGATGTCCCATTGGTAGACAAGCGTCCACACAAACTTTCATGACGTTCCGAGCTAATTTCACACCCTTTAAGCCCAAGTCTAGCGAAAACGCACGATCGAGTTTCGACTTTGACCAACTTCTCGCAATTTAAATTTGAGAATAGATTTGGATGTCACATTTGTAGACATGTGCGCACTACAACTTTTGTGATTTTACGAGCTAATCTCACACACTTTAATCCCAAGTCTAGAGAAAACGCATGGTGGCGTTTCGACTTTGACCAGTTTCTTGGATTTTAAATTTGAGAATAGTTTTGGATGTCCCATTGGTAGACAAGCATCCACACCAACTTTAGTGACGTTCCGAGCTATTTTCTCGCCCTTTAATTTCACCCCCTTTAAGCCCAAGTCTAGCGAAAACGCACGATCGAGTTTCAACTTTGACCAACTTCTCGGAATTGAAATTTGAGAATAGTTTTGGATTTCCCATTGGTAGACAAGCGTCCACACCAACTTTCATGACGTTCCGAGCTATTTTCTCGCCCTTTAATCCCAAGTCTAGCGAAAATGCACAGTCGAGTTTCGAATTTGACCAATGACTCAGAATTGAAAACTGAGCATAGATTTGGATGTCCCGTTGTTAGACAAATACGCACGCAAACTTTCGTGACGTTCCGAGCTATTTTCTCACCCTTTAAGCCTAAGTCTAGCGAAAACGCACGGTCGAGTTTCGAATTTGACCAACTTCTTGGAATTAAAAATTGAGTATAGCTTTGGATGTCCTATTGGTGTTGATGTATATGTAACTTCGGAATGTATTTCACATGTATATGTATATTGTATTCCTATAGAGATGGTATTATTCCTCTATAAGGAAGTGTCGTCATTTATATTGTAAGTGTCGTAACTTATACTTGATGGGTTATTAGACCACCTTATTTGGGGTCGGCCCTGTATAAGTCATGTGGGTCAAAGGGTTATTAGACCACCCTATTGGGGGTCGGCCATGTGGGTCAAAGGGTTATTAGACCACCCTATTGGGGGTTGGCCCACTCAGCATTATGTTATGTGGTTAAGTTCGAGCCTACATGAGTTAGGTAAAAAGGCAAGTCAAGTCAAGTATAAATAGAGTGCGGGAGGCACTCTATTTGCTCACTCACTTCTCACACATGCTCTCAAGGAGGAGAGGCGCACTTATGGAGGAGGAGGATTGCTGCTGGGTTATGGCTATCTCTATTGGTTGGTTGTATCATTGCTCTATCTATCTCTGAGGAAGTTATTGGGGTTTTTCACCTTTATGGTTTTCCCCAAGTAAATCTTTGTGTCTCTTGTGTGCTTGCATTATTGTCTCCATGATTGATATGCTGTAGATATGCTGTACATGTTGTTCTCTCAGTTAAGATCCTAGATCATATTAAAGTAAATTCAGAAAATTTAACATGGTATCAGAGCTAGCCTGAAAGAAGGCATGATATGGCATGCATGACACTTGTTGCAATTACGATGCTAGGGCTTGATATAGCAAAAACCAGTCATCGTAGCACTTTCGCTATAAATCCGTTTTGGCGAAGTTTTCAGATCTGAACTTGTTACAGGCCGAAGATAAGATCTCCATGTATCTTGTGTCCAAAGGACAACCTCTAATTCGTTGTACTTTGTGATTTATGATCTGTACAATATAGGGTTTCTGCCTCTTCCAGATCTGAGTCAAAATCAGGTGACCTTGGGAAAAAGGTCATATCTTGGGCTAGGAAGATCCAAATGAACCAGTGACACGTGGCACGCCGTACAAGTTCGCTCTCCTGTATTATCCCATAAACAGGTCACGTTGCGACATTTGGCATAACTCTCTCTCAGAGAGTCCAATTGAGGTCAGACCTATCAGGATGGAAAGGTAACAGGCCGAGCTATCTCAGAAAACTTTTTCAGAGGCCGAAGTTAAAATAGTGACACGTGGCATGCCGTACAAGTTCGCTCTCCTGTTTTATCCCAAAACAGGTCACGTTGCGACATTTGGCATAACTCTCTCTCAGAGAATCCAATTGAGGTCAGACCTGTCAGGATGGAAAGATAATAGGTCAGGCTATCTCAGGAAACTTTTTCAGACCCTGTGGATCAAAAATTTCAGAGTTACACCAGAAACAATCAGGTACATATTTCTGTCAAAACAAAATTATTTTTTGGTACCTTCATTCATGGCTTCCGGAATTTAGGGCTTTGGAGAAAGTTGGAATTTTTGTAATCGGAGACCACGGCTGGATGCTACTCATCAAAATAGAAATTTAGAGACCAAGATCAGAATTTTTGGTTGGGCAGAAGGCCGGGCTTGATTAGACCCTAGTTCGGGACTTTGATAAGAAAAGTGGAAAATTAGGGCTTCTGTAAAAATGGGAATTTTTGAAATCTGTGACCATGGCTGGAAGCTCCTCAGAAAAATAGAAGCTTAGAGATTTGGATAAAACCTTTTGATGGGGCAAAAGAGTGGGCTTCATCAAACCCTAGTCCAGGGTCACGTCCAGTGAATCCAGAAGTTTCAAAAGCAAAATTGAGGAGTGAAACTTTGCAGTTTTCAAATTCTGAATATACCAACTTGATCAGCTCATCAAGGCACATATTTCTATCCTGTCAGAAGTTTGAAATTCAAAGTTTGAATTTTTGGGGTTTCTCTGACAAACCCATATCCAGCTCTAGGTCCAGTTCTTGCAAATCAAGTGGATTGGGTTAATCCTAGAAGAAGATGGATTGATCATCTGCATGAGTGAAGAAGTTCCTGTTTCAGAGGGAGATGAGGCTAAGGCCTTACATAAGAAGATTACAAGCGATCTCGACAGGTATGACTCATCGAGGTATGTTTCGATATTTGTTCATGATTAAGTTTATGGTATGTTTGTCTTCATGTTATTACGGTTAAGTACAATTTTGTTTTTAGATTTGTCGTATCACCTTAACAAAATTATGAATGCATGATAGAAGATATTCATTGGTTAAGGTGTTGACACTTATGATTGTACTAATGCATTATGGTGTTATATGAGGTTTATGTTGTCTACTAACATGAAAGGTACACCAAGAAAGACAAATCAGGTTCTGGTCCAAGAACATATGGTCATGATAACATGAGGACAAAGATTCATCCATTGTCATGGATCTCATAGAAGATCCATTTACGAGGTATGTATAACTTGGTTTTGTAATGGTTAACATATGAGACATGCAGGTTACTAGCATAAGTCACTGAAGAGAACCAAAAGACATTATGCGGGTATGTTAGACATAAACTAGCTAGCATGCTAATCCAGGTATGTTTTTCCTATATCAAGCTAGAATCCTACCTTGGTTTAGGATGTTATACTGTTGTGTTGTTGATAATGATTCTTCATGAAGTCATAAGTTTGAATAATCATGGTTGTATGCATATTATGTTTCTTACCATAATTGATGATATGACTAACCAGAAGAATCATGAAGGTATAGGTTTGAATAATCACAGGTTTTATGCATATTATATCTCTTATCTTAATTGATGATTCAACTAACCCGAAGAGTCATAGGTTTGAGTAATTATAGGTTTAGACATGTTATGCTTCTTATGATTTGACTAACCTTAAGAATTCTACATAAAACTTGAATGCTAATGCTTATTATTTTCTATTTGAAATGATCATGACTATACATGCTTAAGATTATTGTGTTTTAATAGTATACTAATGAATGTATGATTTTATATGAGATCACAAGGATAACACAATCATGATACTAATAAGCATGCATAGGAACCAAAGATGAATGTAAGTTCAAGGACAGGTAATCCAGGAAGCAAAGATCAAGAGGGAGTACACTCCAGTGGTTTATGCGAGGATGCAGATATTCAGAGGGAGTTGACCATCTCTCTACATCCCACAACAGAAAGGTGTAGAAGAAGCTACTTCAGATTAGGACTCCAGCAGCTCCTGCAAGGAAGCGAAGACTCAAAGGGAGTCCACCCAACGAACAAACAAAGATAAGTATTTGAATTGTCATTTCTTAAATAATACTGTTCAATAATGTATATACTGATGTTCCTAGAATTAGGTTGTGTATTATGCATATTAGAATAATTGCATTGATGAACAGTATACTCCTAATATGCATGGGTAAGTGGCCTATGGCACTGTACAACATTCCATTGCTACTTATCTAGAATGAAACCTCTTTGCTGACATGTTGGGAGTTGTGCACACTCTTAACAATGTTCTGGTAGAGATTGGAAGGCATCTAGAAAGTTACGGAATATGGATAAATGTTGTATTGAAGCATTGGCTAAGATAATTGCATGACTGTATGGCATATTTCTTTATGTGTAAGAATTTGTTCTGAAAACTATGAGATGTTTTCTAATCATGCAATTTAACTTGTTGTGTAGGAAAGATCGTATGCCATCTCCTACAAAAGAAGAACTACAACATTTGTTCCAGCAACAAAGATATCTATTGAAGATATTGAAGATATTGAAGTTCCCAGGATCTGGGATGAAGAAATGAAATGCCATGATCCGTCGATCATGAAGAATGATGTTTGGGATGTAATCCCAAGACATGAAGGGAAGTTTGCTATGACTTCCAAATGGAACTATCAGATCAAGCATGTTGCAGATGGCAGCATTGAGAAATATAAAAGTGATGAAATAGAAGATACACCAGATGGATTCAAGACAGCTTCCTTGAATGGTGTAGTTGAAGAAGAAGTGTACGTAGAGCAGCCACTTGGTTCTGAGACACATGATAGGAAATCATATATGTGCAGAACTTGGTATGGTGAAGATAGATTGATTGCCGACACGCAGCGGAAGCTTACTACCGAGTTCGAGATGAAGAACTTGGGGATGATGCACTATTTGTTTTTGGCATGGAGGTGTGGCAGAGTGCAGATAGAATCTTCCTTGGACAAGGGAAGTATGCAGTAGAGATACCAAAGAGGTTCGGGATGATGGATTGCAAGGCCATGGTCACACCTATGGCATCAAATCTGAAGCTTCTATGTGATGCTTCATCTGAGCCGATTGATGTCTCTATGTATCGCCAGATGATTGGGTCCTTGATGTACTTGACGAACACGAGACCAAACATTTGCTTTGCTATGAACACATTGAACCAGTTCCTGACGGATCCGAGGAGTGTTCACCTGGTTGTTGTAAAGCATATTCTGAGGTACCTGAAGGGTACAGTGTATTATGGGCTCAGGTATGAGGCGAATCAAAAGTTTAACCTGCAGGGTTATGTTGATTCAGATTGGGCTGGCAGTGCTGCAGATAGGAAGAGCACATCTGGGTGTTGCTTCAGTATGGTATTAGGTGTGATCTCTTGGTTTAGCAGGAAGCAGTCCTGCGTAGCACTGAGTACAGCTGAGGCAGAGTATGTTGCAGCATGTTCAGCTAGTTGTGAGGCAGTATGACTACGGAAGCTACTGTCTGAGTTATTTGATCTCCCGTTGGAGACTACTGGTATCTTCTATGATAACCAGAGTTGTGTGAAGCTGTCCGAGAACCCAGTGTTTCATGACAGATCGAAACACATAGAGATCAAATATCACTATATCAGGGATATGGTGCAGAGAGGAGCTGTGAAGCTCCTGTATGTTGCGACGGACGAGCAGATTGCAGATGTGCTGACGAAGCCACTAGCCAGGGTGAAGTTCGAGTACTTCAGAGAGAGGCTTGGCATTCTTCAGATCGAGGACACTTCGAGGAAGAAGTGATGGACACATTTGCTGAAGCCATTCCAAGCATGTTGGAAGGAGGATCCTTCACATGGCTGTGGATGTAAGCGCTGGATGATGAGCATCAGGATGATGTTCTGGTTTCTGCTTGGATATGATCAGTTGGATCATTTTATGTATGTATGAACGCATCATGTGGATGCTGGATATGATCAGTTGGATCATTTTATGTATATATGTATGCATCATGTTGGATGCTTGGACCATGTATCTGTATATGTATCAGGTGGATACATTGTATGATCAGGTGGATCATCTATGGTGATATGTATCATGTATTTGTATTTGTATCAGGTGGATACATTGATGATCAGGAGGATCATGTATGATGATATGTATCAGGTAGATACTTGGTATGCATCAGGTAGATGCATTGATGATCAGGTGGATCAGGTATGATGACATGTAGCAGGATGTTGCAGTGATGATCAGGATGATCATAGATGACGAGCTTCAGGATGTTGCTCCAGATGACATGCAGCAGGATGTTGCAGTGATGATCAGGATGATCATAGATGACGAGCTTCAGGATGTTGCTCCAGATGACATGCAGCAGGATGTTGCAGTGATGATCAGGATGATCATAGATGACGAGCTTCAGGATGTTGCTCCAGATGACATGCAACAGGACGTTGCAGTGATGATGATCAGGATGATCATGGATACATCAGGATGATGTATGGTGAGTATCAGGTTGATACTCTATGGTCGTGGATCAGGTTGTGCAGATGAGCATGTAATAGCGCCCTGGGAGATTTGCAGATGGTCTTTCGAGGTTTTGCCTATGGCATGTAATATCGGTGCCCTGGGACATCTGGCAAATGCTCTTTCAAGGTTTTGCTCTGGGAGGACATGTAATAGCACCCTGGGAGATCTGCAGATAGTCTTTCGAGGTTTTGCCTATGGCATGTAATAGCGCCCTGGGATATCTGGCAGATGCTCTTGCGAGGTTTTGTCCTATGGCATGTAATAGCGCCCTAGGAGATCCGATAGGTTGGGCTGTGTGCCCGTAATCAGTCCTGGGATGCTCTTGCGAGGTTTTTCCATGACCACATGTAATAGCGCCCTGGGAGATTTCAGGTCGGAGTTGTGTACCCGTAACATCCTGAGATTCTCTTGCGAGCTTTTGTGGTGGACCACATGTAATAGCGCCCTGGGAGATTTCAGGTCGGATTTGTGTACCCGTAACATCCTGAGATGCTCTTGCGAGGTTTTGTGGTGGGGTCAAATGTAATAGCGCCCTGGGAGATCCTATAGGTAGAGCTGTGTGCTCGTAACAGCCTGGGATGCTCTTTCGAGGTTTGTGACGCACATAATAAGTCCCGAGGATTCCACAGTATGGCCAGTGATGACGAAGACCTGCAGGTGGTGGGCCTACATCCAGTATGAAAAAGGACTGGCTCTGTAGAACTTCCTATGACGAGTAGATTCAGAGATTGATTGAGATAGCAGCAGCAGTGACGATGATGATGACTCGATGGCGATTATCCAGTGACGATGATCCAGAGAAGATGACTTGTGCTAGAAGAACTGTGCTGAGAAATACCTTCCTAGTTAAGAGGGAGTGTTGATGTATATGTAACTTCGGAATGTATTTCACATGTATATGTATATTGTATTCCTATAGAGATGGTATTATTCCTCTATAAGGAAGTGTCGTCATTTATATTGTAAGTGTCGTAACTTATACTTGATGGGTTATTAGACCACCTTTTTTGGGGTCGGCCCTGTATAAGTCATGTGGGTCAAAGGGTTATTAGACCACCCTATTGGGGGTCGGCCCACTCAGCATTATGTTATGTGGTTAAGTTCGAGCCTACATGAGTTAGGTAAAAAGGAAAGTCAAGTCAAGTATAAATAGAGTGCGGGAGGCACTCTATTTGCTCACTCACTTCTCACACATGCTCTCAAGGAGGAGAGGCGCACTTATGGAGGAGGAGGATTGCTGCTAGGTTATGGATATCTCTATTGGTTGGTTGTATCATTGCTCTATCTATCTCTGAGGAAGTTATTGGGGTTTTTCACCTTTATGGTTTTCCCCAAGTAAATCTTTGTGTCTCTTGTGTGCTTGCATTATTGTCTCCATGATTGATATGCTGTAGATATGCTGTACATGTTGTTCTCTCAGTTAAGATCCTAGATCATATTAAAGTAAATTCAGACAAGCATCCACACCAAATTTCGTTACGTTTCAAGCTATTTTCTCACCCTTTAAGCCTAAGTCTAGCGAAAACGCACGGTCGAGTTTCGAATTTAACCAACTTCTCAGAATTAAAAATTGAGCATAGATTTGGATGTCCTGTTGGTAGACAAATGCACACGCCAACTTTCGTGACATTCTGAGCTATTTTCTCACCCTTTAAGCCCAAGTCTAGCGAAAATGCATGGTCGATTTTCAACTTTGACCAACTTCTCTCAATTTAAATTTGAGAATAGATTTGGATGTCACATTGGTAGACGAACATCCACACCAACTTTCCTGACGTTTCGAGCTATTTTCTCGCCCTTTAAGCCCAAGTCTAGCGAAAACGCACGGTCGAGTTTCGAATTTGACAAACCACTCAGAATTGAAAATTGAGCAGAGATTTGGATGTCCCGTTGTTAGACAAATACGCACCCCAATTTTTGTGACGTTCCGAGCTATTTTCTCACCCTTTAAGCCTAAGTCTAGCGAAAACGCACGGTCGAGTTTCGAATTTGACCAACTTCTCGGAATTAAAAATTGAGCATAGATTTGGATGTCCCGTTGTTAGACAAATACGCACCCCAATTTTTGTGACGTTCCGAGCTATTTTCTCACCCTTTAAGCCTAAGTCTAGCGAAAACGCACGGTCGAGTTTCGAATTTGACCAACTTCTCGGAATTAAAAATTGAGCATAGATTTGGATGTCCTATTGGTAGACAAATGCACACGCCAACTTTCGTGACATTCCGACCTATTTTCTCTCCCTTTAAGCCCAAGTTTAGCGAAAATGCAGGGTCGATTTTCAACTTTAACCAACTTCTCAGAATTTAAATTTGAGAATAGATTTGGATGTCACATTGGTAGACGAGCATCTACGCCAACTTTTGTGACGTTCCTAGTTATTTGCACACCCTTTAAGCCCAAGTCTAGCGAAAACGTACGATCGAGTTTCAACTTTGACCAACTTCTCGGAATTGAAATTTGAGAATAGTTTTGGATGTCCCATTGGTAGACAAGTGTCCACACAAACTTTCGTGACGTTCCGAGCTATTTTCACACCCTTTAAGGCCAAGTCTAGCGAAAACGCATGACCGAGTTTCAACTTTGACCAACTTCTCGGATTTGAAAGTTGAGAATAGTTTTGGATGTCCTATTGGTAGACAAGCGTCCACGGCAACTTTCGTGACGTTCCGAGCTAATTTCATACCCTTTAAGCCCAAGTCTAGCGAAAACGCACGATCGAGTTTCAACTTTGACCAACTTCTCGGAATTAAAATTTGAGATAGTTTTGGATGTCCCATTGGTAGACAAGCATCCACACCAACATTCGTTACATTCCGAGCTATTTTCTCCCCCTTTAAGCCCAACTGTAGCGAAAATGTACAGTCGAGTTACGACTTTCACCAACTTCTTGTAATTGATAATTGAGCATAGATTTGGATGTCCCATTTGTAGACATTCGCGCACAACAACGTTCGTCACATTACGAGCTAATTTCACACCATTTAAGCTCAAGTCTAGCAAACACGCATTGTGGCGTTTCGACTTTGACCAACTTCTCGGAATTGAAATATGAGAATAGATTTGGATGTCCCGTTGGTAGACATGTGCGCACGCCAACTTTCGTGACGTTCTGAGCTATTTCCCCTCCCTTTAAGCCCAAGTCTAGCGAAAACGCACGATCGAGTTTCAAGTTTGACCAACTTCTCGCAATTGAAATTTGAGAATAGTTTTGGATGTCCCATTCGTAGACAAGCGTCCACACCAACTTTCATGATGTTCCGAGCTATTTTCTCCCCCTTTAAGCCCAAGTCTAGCGAAAACGCACGGTCAAGTTTCGAATTTGACCAAATTCTCGGAATTAAAAATTGAGCATAGATTTGGATTTCCCGTTTGTAGACAAATGCGCACGCCAACTTTCGTGATATTCCGAGCAATTTGCTCACCATTTAAGCCCAATTCTAGCGAAAATGCACGGTTGATTTTCAACTTTGACCAACTTCTCGGAATTTAAATTTGAGAATCGATTTGGATGTCGCATTGGTAGACGAGCGTCCACGCCAACTTTCATGATGTTCCGAGCTAATTTCACACGCTTTAAGCCCAAGCCTAGGGAAAACACACGATCGAGTTTTGACTTTGACCAAATTCTCAGAATTGAAAATTGAGCATAGATTTGGATGTCCCGTTGGTAGACAAGTGCGCACGCCAACTTTCGTGACGTTCCGAGCTAATTTCACACCCTTTAATCCCAAGTCTACGGAAAACGCACGGTCAATTTTCAAGTTTGACCAACTTCTCGCAATTTAAATTTGAGAATAGATTTGGATGTCACATTTGTAGACATGTGCGCACTACAACTTTTGTGATTTTACGAGCTAATCTCACACACTTTAATCCCAAGTCTAGAGAAAACGCATGGTGGCGTTTCGACTTTGACCAATTTCTTGGATTTGAAATTTGAGAATAGTTTTGGATGTCCCATTGGTAGACAAGCATCCACACCAACTTTAGTGACATTCCAAGCTATTTTCTCCTCTAGCGAAAACGTACGGTCGAGTTTCAACTTTCACGAACTTCTCGTAATTGAAGATTGAGCATAGGTTTGGATGTCCCATTCTTAGACATTTGCACACAACAACTTTCGTGACATTACGAGCTAATTTCACACCCTTTAAGCCCAAGGCTAGCGAAAATGCACGATCGAGTTTCAACTTTGAGCAACTTCTCGGAATTGAAATTTGAGAATAGTTTTGGATGTCCCATTCGTAGACAAGCGTCCACATAAACTTTTGTGACGTTCCGAGCTATTTTCTCCCCCTTTAAGCCCAAGTCTAGCGAAAACGCAGGGTCGAGTTTCGAATTTGACCGACTTCTCAGAATTAAAAATTGAGCATAGACTTGGCTGTCCTGTTGGTAGACAAATGCGCACGCCAACTTTCGTGACATTCCGAGCTATTTTCTCTCCCTTTAAGCCTAATTCTAGCGAAAATGCAGGGTCGATTTTCAACTTTGACCAACTTCTCGGAATTTAAATTTGAGAATAGATTTGGATGTCACATTGGTAGACGAGCGTCCATGCCAACTTTCCTGACGTTCCGAGCTATTTTCACACCCTTTAAGCCCAAGTCTAGCGAAAACGCACGATCGAGTTTCAACTTTGACCAACTTCTCGGAATTGAAATTTGAGAATAGTTTTGGATGTCCCATTGGTAGACAAGCATCCACACCAACATTCGTTACGTTCCGAGCTATTTTCTCCCCCTTTAAGCCCAACTGTAGCGAAAATGTACAGTCGAGTTACGACTTTCACCAACTTCTCGGAATTGAAAATTGAGCATAGATTTGGATGTCCCATTTGTAGACATTCACGCACAACAACTTTCGTCACATTACGAGCTAATTTCACACCCTTTAAGCTCAAGCCTAGCGAACACGCATGGTGGCGATTCGATTTTGACCAACTTCTCGGAATTAAAATATGAGAATAGATTTGGATGTCCCGTTGGTAGACAAGTGCGCACGCCAGCTTTCGTGACGTTCCGAGCTATTTTCCCTCCCTTTAAGCCCAAGTCTAGCGAAAACGCACGATCGAGTTTCGACTTTGACCAACTTCTCGCAATTTAAATTTGAGAATAGATTTGGATGTCACATTTGTAGACATGTGCGCACTACAACTTTTGTGATTTTACGAGCTAATCTCACACACTTTAATCCCAAGTTTAGAGAAAACGCATGGTGGCGTTTCGACTTTGACCAGTTTCTTGGATTTTAAATTTGAGAATAGTTTTGGATGTCCCATTGGTAGACAAGCATCCACACCAACTTTAGTGACGTTCCAAGATATTTTCTCCTCTAGCGAAAACGTACGGTCGAGTTTCAACTTTCACCAACTTCTCGTAATTGAAGATTGAGCATAGGTTTGGATGTCCGAGCTATTTTCTCACCCTTTAAGCCTAAGTCTAGCGAAAACGCATGGTCGAGTTTCGAATTTGACCAACTTCTCGGAATTAAAAATTTAGCATAGATTTGGATGTCCTGTTGGTAGACAAATGCACACGCCAACTTTCGTGACATTCCGAGCTATTTTCTCACCCTTTAAGCCCAAGTCTAGGAAAATGCATGGTCGATTTTCAACTTTGACCAACTTCTCAGAATTTAAATTTGAGAATAGATTTGGATGTCACATTGGTAGACGAGCGTCCACGCCAACTTTCGTGACATTCCTAGCTATTTTCACACCCTTTAAGCCCAAGTCTAGCGAAAACGCACGATCGAGTTTCAACTTTGACCAACTTCTCGGAATTGAAATTTGAGAATAGTTTTGGATGTCCCATTGGTAGACAAGCGTCCACACCAACTTTCATGATGTTCCGAGCTATTTTCTCACCCTTTAAGCCCAAGTCTAATGAAAACGCACGGTCGAGTTTCGAATTTGACCAACCACTCGGAATTGAAAATTGAGCAAAGATTTGGATGTCCCGTTGTTAGACAAATACGCACGCCCACTTTCGTGACGATCCGAGCTATTTTGTCACCCTTTAAGCCTAAGTCTAGTGGAATTAAAAATTGAGCATAGATTTGGATGTCCTATTGGTAGACAAATGCACACGCCAACTTTCGTGACATTCCGAGCTATTTTCTCTCCCTTTAAGCCCAAGTCTAGCGAAAATGCAGTGTCGATTTTCAACTTGGACCAACTTCTCGGAATTTAAATTTGAGAATAGATTTGGATGTCACATTGGTAGATGAGTGTCCACGCCAACTTTCGTGACATTCCTAGCTATTTTCACACCCTTTAAGCCCAAGTCTAGCGAAAACGCACGATCGAGTTTCAACTTTGACCAACTTCTCGGAATTGAAATTTGAGAATAGTTTTGGATGTACCATTGGTAGACAAGCGTCCACACCAACTTTCATGACGTTCCGAGCTATTTTCACCCCCTTTAAGCCCAAGTCTAGTGAAAACGCACGGTCGAGTTTTGAATTTGACCAACTTCTCAGAATTGAAAATTGAGCATAGATTTGGATGTCCCATTGGTAGACAAATGCGCACACCAACTTTCGTGACCTTCCGAGCTATTTTTTCAACCTTTAAGCCGAAATCTAGCGAAAATGCACGGTCGATTTTCAACTTTGACCAACTTCTCCGAATTTAAATTTGAGAATAGATTTGGATGTCACATTGGTAGACGAGCGTCCATGCCAACTTTCATGACGTTTCGAGCTCTTTTCACACCCTTTAAGCCTAAGTCTAGCGAAAACGCACGATCGAGTTTCAACTTTGACCAACTTCTCGGAATTGAAATTTGAGAATAGTTTTGGATGTCCCATTGGTAGAGAAGCATCCACACCAACATTCGTTACGTTCCGAGCTATTTTCTCCCCCTTTAAGCCCAACTATAGCGAAAACGTACGGTCGAGTTACGAATTTCACCAACTTCTTGGAATTGAAAATTGAGCATAGATTTGGATGTCCCAATTGTAGACATTCGCGCAATACAACTTTCGTCACATTACGAGCTAATTTAACACCCTTTAAGCTCAAGTCTAGCGAAAACGCATGGTGTCATTTTGACTTTGACCAACTTTGGATGTCCTGTTGGTAGACAAATGCACACGCCAACTTTCGTGACATTCCGAGCTATTTTCTCACCCTTTAAGCCCAAGTCTAGCGAAAATGCACGGTCGATTTTCAACTTTGACCAACTTCTCTCAATTTAAATTTGAGAGTAGATTTGGATGTCACATTGGTAGACGAGCATCCACACCAACTTTCCTGACGTTCCGAGCTATTTTCTCGCCCTTTAAGCCCAAGTCTAGCGAAAACGCACGGTCGAGTTTCGAATTTGACCAACCACTCAGAATTGAAAATTGAGCAGAGATTTGGATGTCCCGTTGTTAGACAAATACGCACCCCGATTTTTGTGACGTTCCGAGCTATTTTCTCACCCTTTAAGCCTAAGTCTAGCGAAAACGCACGGTCAAGTTTCGAATTTGACCAACTTCTCGGAATTAAAAATTGAGCATAGATTTGGATGTCCTATTGGTAGACAAATGCACACGCCAACTTTCGTGACATTCCGACCTATTTTCTCTCCCTTTAAGCCCAAGTTTAGCGAAAATGCAGGGTCGATTTTCAACTTTGACCAACTTCTCAGAATTTAAATTTGAGAATAGATTTGGATGTCACATTGGTAGACGAGCATCTACGCCAACTTTCGTGACGTTCCTAGCTATTTGCACACCCTTTAAGCCCAAGTCTAGCGAAAACGCACGATCGAGTTTCAACTTTGACCAACTTCTCGGAATTGAAATTTGAGAATAGTTTTGGATGTCCCATTGGTAGACAAGTGTCCACACAAACGTTCGTGACGTTCCGAGCTATTTTCGCCCCCTTTAAGCCCAAGTCTAGCGAAAACGCACGGTCGAGTTTCGAATTTGACCAACTTCTCACAATTGAAAATTGAGAATAGATTTGGATGTCCCGTTGGTAGACAAATGCGCACACCAATTTTCGTGACGTTCTGAGCTATTTTCACCCCCTTTAAGCCCAAGTCTAGCGAAAACGCACGGTCGAGTTTCGAATTGGACCAACTTCTCGGAATTGAAAATTGAGAATAGATTTGGATGTCCCATTGGTAGACAAATGCGCACGCCAACTTTCGTGACGTTCCGAGCTATTTTCACACCCTTTAAGGCCAAGTCTAGCGAAAACGCATGACCGAGTTTCAACTTTGACCAACTTCTCGGATTTGAAATTTGAGAATAGTTTTGGATGTCCTATTGGTAGACAAGTGTCCACGACAACTTTCGTGACGTTCCGAGCTAATTTCATACCCTTTAAGCCCAAGTCTAGCGAAAACGCACGATCGAGTTTCAACTTTGACCAACTTCTCGGAATTGAAATTTGAGATAGTTTTGGATGTCCCATTGGTAGACAAGCATCCACACCAACATTCATTACATTCCGAGCTATTTTCTCCCCCTTTAAGCCCAACTGTAGTGAAAACGTACAGTCGAGTTACGACTTTCACCAACTTCTCGGAATTGAAAATTGAGCATAGATTTGGATGTCCCTTTTGTAGACATTCGCGCACAACAACTTTCGTCACATTACAAGCTAATTTCACACCCTTTAAGTTCAAGCCTAGCGAACACGCATGGTGGCGTTTCGATTTTGACCAACTTCTTGGAATTAAAATATGAGAATAGATTTGGATGTCCCGTTGGTAGACAAGTGCGCACACCAGCTTTCGTGACGTTCCGAGCTATTTTCCCTCCCTTTAAGCCCAAGTCTAGCAAAAACGCACGATCGAGTTTCGACTTTGACCAACTTCTCGGAATTGAAATATGAGAATAGATTTGGATGTCCCGTTGGTAGACAAGTGCGCACGCCAACGTTCGTGACGTTTCGAGCTATTTTGTTACCCTTTAAGCCCAAGTCTAGAGAAAACGCACGACCGAGTTTCAACTTTGACCAACTTTTCGGATTTGAAATTTGAGAATAGTTTTGGATGTCCAATTGGTAGACAAGCGTCCACACCAACTTTCGTGACGTTCCGAGCTATTTTCTCCCCCTTTAAGCCCAAGTCTAGCGAAAACGCACGGTCGAGTTTCGAATTTGACCAACTTCTCGGAATTAAAAATTGAGCATAGATTTGGATTTCCCGTTTGTAGACCAATGCGCACGCCAACTTTCATGACATTCCGAGCTATTTTCTCACCCTTTAAGCCCAAGTCTAGCGAAAATGCACGGTCGATTTTCAACTTTGACCAACTTCTCGCAATTTAAATTTGAGAATAGATTTGGATGTCGCATTGGTAGACGAGCGTCCACGCCAACTTTCGTGACGTTCCGAGCTCTTTTCACACCCTTTAAGCCAAAGTCTAGCGAAAACGCACGATCGAGTTTCAACTTTGACCAACTTCTCGGAATTGAAATTTGAGAATAGTTTTGGATGTCCCATTGGTAGACAAGCGTTCACACCAACTTTCATGACGTTCCGAGCTATTTTCTCGCTCTTTAAGCTCAATTCTAGCGAAAACGCACGGTCGAGTTTCGAATTTGACCAACCACTCAAAGTTGAAAATTGAGCAGAGATTTGGATGTCCCGTTGTTAGACAAGTGCGGACGCCAACTTTCGTGACGTTCTGAGCTATTTTCTTACCCTTTAAGCCCAAGTCTAGCGAAAACGCACGACCAAGTTTCAAATTTGACCAACTTCTGGGAATTGAAATTTGAAAATAGATTTGGATGTCCCATTGGTAGACAAGCGTGCACGCCAACTTTCGTGACATTCCGACCTATTTTCTCTCCCTTTAAGCCCAAGTCTAGCAAAAATGCAGGGTCGATTTTCAACTTTGACCAACTTCTCGGAATTTAAATTTGAGAATAGATTTGGATGTCACATTGGTAGACGAGCATCGACGCCAACTTTCGTGACGTTCCTAGCTATTTGCACACCCTTTAAGCCCAAGTCTAGCGAAAACGCACGATCGAGTTTCAACTTTGACCAACTTCTTGGAATTGAAATTTGAGAATAGTTTTGGATGTCCCATTGGTAGACAAGAGTCCACACCAACTTTTGTGACGTTCCGAGCTATTTTCGCCCCCTTTAAGCCCAAGTCTAGCGAAAACGCACGGTCGAGTTTCGAATTTGACCAACTTCTCGCAATTGAAAATTGAGCATAGATTTGGATGTCCCGTTGGTAGACAAATGCGCACACCAACTTTCGTGACGTTCCGAGCTATTTTCACCCCCTTTAAGCCCAAGTCTAGCGAAAACGAACGGTCGAGTTTCGAATTTGACCAACTTCTCAGAATTGAAAATTGAGCATAGATTTGGATGTCCCGTTGGTAGACAAATGCGCACACCAACTTTCGTGACGTTCCGAGCTATTTTTTCAACCTTTAAGCCCAAATCTAGCGAAAATGCACGGTCGATTTTCAACTTTGACCAACTTCTCGGAATTTAAATTTGAGAATAGATTTGGATGTCACATTGGTAGACGAGCGTCCACGCCAAATTTTGTGACGTTCCGAGCATAGATTTGGATTTCTCATTGGTAGACAAATGCGCACGCCAACTTTCGTGACATTCCGAGCAATTTTCTCACCCTTTAAGCCCAAGTCTAGCGAAAATGCACGGTCTAGTTTCAACTTTGACCAACTTCTCAGAATTTAAATTTGAGAATAGATTTGGATGTCACATTGGTAGACAAGCGTCCATGGCAACTTTCGTGACGTTCCGAGCTAATTTCACACCCTTTAAGCCCAAGTCTAGCCAAAACGCACGATCGAGTTTCAACTTTGACCAACTTCTTGGAATTGAAATTTGAGATAGTTTTGGATGTCCCATTGGTAGACAAGCATCCACACCAACATTCGTTACGTTCCGAGCTATTTTCTCCCCCTTTAAGCCGAACTGTAGCGAAAATGTACAGTCGAGTTACGACTTTCACCAACTTCTCGTAATTGAAAATTGAGCATAGATTTGGATGTCCCATTTGTAGACATTCACGCACAACAACTTTCGTCACATTACGAGCTAATTTCACACCCTTTAATCTCAAGTCTAGCGAACACGCATGGTGGCGTTTCGACTTTGACCAACTTCTCCGAATTGAAATATGAGAATAGATTTGGATGTCCCGTTGGTAGACAAGTGCGCACGCCAACTTTCGTGACGTTCCAAGCTATTTTCCCTCCCTTTAAGCCCAAGTCTAGCGAAAACGCACGATCGAGTTTCAAGTTTGACCAACTTCTCGCAATTGAAATTTGAGAATAGTTTTGGATGTCCCATTCGTAGACAAGCGTCCACACCAACTTTCGTGACGTTCCGAGCTATTTTCTCCCCCTTTAAGCCCAAGTCTAGCGAAAACGCACGGTCGAGTTTCGAATTTGACCAAATTCTCAGAATTGAAAATTGAGCATAGATTTGGATGTCCCGTTGGTAGACAAGTGCGCACGCCAACTTTCGTGACGTTCCGAAAGTCTAGCGAAAACGCACGGTCAATTTTCAACTTTGACCAACTTCTCGCAATTTAAATTTGAGAATAGATTTGGATGTCGCATTGGTAGACATGTGCGCACTACAACTTTTGTTATTTTACGAGCTAATCTCACACACTTTAATCCCAAGTCTAGAGAAAACGCATGGTGGCGTTTCGACTTTCACCAATTTCTTGGATTTGAAATTTGAGAATAGTTTTGGATGTCCCATTGGTAGACAAGCGTCCACACCAACTTTAGTGACGTTCCAAGCTATTTTCTCCTCTAGCGAAAACGTACGGTCGAGTTTCAACTTTCACCAACTTCTCGTAATTGAAGATTGAGCATAGGTTTGGATGTCCCATTCTTAGACATTTGCGCACAACAACTTTCGTGACATTACGAGCTAATTTCACACCCTTTAAGCCCAAGTCTAGCGAAAACGCACGATCGGGTTTCAACTTTGACCAACCTCTCGCAATTGAAATTTGAAAATAGTTTTGGATGTCCCATTGGTAGACAAGCATCCACGCCAACATTCGTTACGTTCTGAGCTATTTTCTCCCCCTTTAAGCCCAACTGTAGCGAAAAACGTACAATCGAGTTACGACTTTCACCTACTTCTCGGAATTGAAATTTGAGCATAGATTTGGATGTCCCATTTGTAGACATTCACGCACAACATCTTTCGTCACATTACGAGCTAATTTCACACCCTTTAAGCTCAAGCCTAGCGAACACGCATGGTGGCGTTTCGATTTTGACCAACTTCTCGGAATTAAAATATGAGAATAGATTTGGATGTCCCGTTGGTAGACAAGTGCGCACACCAGCTTTCGTGACGTTCCGAGCTATTTTCCCTCCCTTTAAGCCCAAGTCTAGCAAAAACGCACGATCGAGTTTCGACTTTGACCAACTTCTTGCAATTTAAATTTGAGAATAGATTTGGATGTCACATTTGTAGACATGTGCGCACCACAACTTTGACCAACTTCTCGGAATTGAAATTTGAGAATAGTTTTGGATGTCCCATTGGTAGACAAGCGTCCACACCAACTTCCGTGACGTTCTGAGCTATTTTCTCCCCCTTTAAGCCCAACTGTAGTGAAAATGTAAGGTCGAGTTACGACTTTCACCAACTTCTCGGAATTGAAAATTGAGCATAGATTTGGATGTCCCATTTGTAGACATTCACGCCAACTTTCGTGACGTTCCGAGCTATTTTCTCACCCTTTAAGCCTAAGTGTAGTGAAAATGCACAGTCGATTTTCAACTTTGACCAACTTCTCGGAATTTAAATTTGAGAATGGATTTGGATGGCACATTGGTAAACGAGCGTCCACGCCAACTTTCGTGACGTTCTGGGCTATTTCACACCCTTTAAGCCGAAGTCTAGTGAAAACGCACAATCAAGTTTCAACTGTGACCAACTTCTCGGAATTGAAATTTGGATATAGATTTGGATGTCTCGTTGGTAGACAAATCCGCACGCCAACTTTCGTGACGTTTCGAGCTATTTTCTCACCCTTTAAGCCTAAGTCTATCGAAAATGCACGGTCGATTTTCAACTTTGACCAACTTCTCGGAATTTAAATTTGAGAATGGATTTGGATGTCCCGTTGGTAGACAAGTGCACACGCCAACTTTCGTGACGTTCCGAGCTATTTTCTTCCCCTTTAAGCCCAACTCTAGAGAAAACGCACGATCGTGTTTTGGCTTTGACCTACTTCTCCTAAATGAAAATTGAGAATAGATTTGGATGTCCCATTTGTAGACATGCACGCACAACAACTTTGGTGACGTTACGAGCTAATTTCACACCCTTTAAGTTCAAGTCTAACGAAAACGCATGGTGGCGTTTCGACTTTGACCAACTTTTGGGAGTTCAAATTTGAAAATAGATTTGGATGTCCCGTTGGTAGACAAGTGCACATGCCAACTTTCGTGACATTCCGAGCTATTTTCTTCCCCTTTAAGCCCAACTCTAAAGAAAACGCACGGTCGTGTTTCGGCTTTGAGCTACTTCTCGGAATTAAAAATTGAGAATAGATTTGTATGTCCCATTTGTAGACATGCGTGCACAGCAATTTTCGTGACATTACGAGCTAATTTTACACCCTTTAAGTTCAAGTTTAGCGAAAACGCATGGTGACGTTTCAGCTTTGACAAACTTCTTGGAATTGAAATTTGAGAATAGATTTGGATGTCCCATTGGTAGAGAAGTGCGCACGCCAACTTTCGTGATGTTCCAAGCTATTTTCTTGCCCTTTAAGCCCAAGTCTAGCGAAAATTTACCGTCAATTTTAAACTTTGACCAACTTCTCGGAATTTAAATTTGAGAATAGATTTGGATGTCCCATTGGTAGAAAAGCATCCACACCAACTTTCGTGACATTCCAAGCTATTTTCATCCCATTTAAGCCCAACTCTAGAGAAAACGCACGGTCGCATTTCATCTTTGACCAACTTCTCGGTGTTATACCTCAATATTACACGTTATGTATTAGTGTCGCATCCTTGTACTAGCGACCTAAATGACAGTTTCCCTTAAAGATCATCTGAACATCCAGAGTGAAAACCATTGACTAAATACTGAAAGCAAAACCTTTTTCTGCCATCTTCCAGCCCAACTTAGCCCTGTTTGTGAACACTGCCGCTCCTTGCACATCTACAAGGGCGCGGTAGTTAGCACTACCGCGCGTTGCTCCTTCTCTGGGGCGCGGTACTACCGCGTTATGCTCAGTTATAGGGGCGCGGTAGTCTGAAATTAGCCTTTTTGCCTTGGATTTTGGGATTTCGATCTTCGAGGAGATTTTGTTGGGATTACTACCTTTGGTTCGATCCTAACTCCTTCTTTGTTTAGCTGGCTTGATCCACTAAACCCTCCATAGATCCACACTTCTCTCTTGTTGGTTAGCCTTCCCATGTGCTATAAGAGAGAAGCTTTCCATGGGCCAAAGGGAGGACTTTTGGGGCATCAAACCTATGATCTTGCAGCCTTGTGGAGATAGCTAGAGGAAGCACTTGGAGCTGGAGGATTAGCTTGGACATCAAGCAACCTTTGTAAGCACTCTTCAAGTTGATAATAAAGATAACTTGTCTTGTTTTCCCAAATCATTTGTGTTAATTCTGTTTTAATGATATGATTTGTATCTTTCATAGATTTAGATCTTAACTCATGTTTTCAGATTGCTAGAGAATAGTACATGCTTGTGTTTTGGTTCCATTGTTAACAGGTTTACTTGTGAGGACTTGGAACTTGGAGCAAATATCAAAGACAAGCATTTGGACATAAGGTCAGTTAAACTCCTTCTATTCTCTCCAACATTTTAATTCTGAGATGTTTGTTAGATCTAGGGATTCAAGGTTGCATTTGTTTTGTCTGTTCTTAGCCTAGAGTTAGTTAAAGTCTACTTTAGCCTAAGGGAATTTTGACTTATCCGTAGGGCAGAATTCCACATAACAAAACTGGCGACTCCGCTGGGGATTTTGAATCCATTTTCTTTGTTTGTGAAGTTTGTTATCAATTTCACTTATTGATTGTAAGAATTGGGTTCTTTTACCCCCATTCACTTCCCTGTTCTCTGCATTAGATTTCTGTTCCAGATCAGTAAGTCCTCTGGGTTGGCAAACCCTTGAAAAGTCAAAATATTTTCTCAAACTTCCGCCTCTTTCTCTCTTGCCACAGTGCCGCGCCCTCATAACCACTTCCAGCGCGGTACTTACACAGTGCCGCGACCTAGGCCTTAATACCAGAGCGACAGTTGCACAGTGCCGCGCTTCAGTCAGGCTATAGCCCGCGGTAGTTCCTGGAAAGTGTGTTCATTTGGTTTGTTTGGTTATTTTTGGGTCTTTTCGAGATTTGGATCCATGTTGGCCTTTTGAGTAAATACTAGTGTTTTGCTTGCATTTTTAAGCGAAATGGGGGGGCCATGAATCGTGCATCCTTTAGTCGTTTTGACCCATATTAAGGTTTTGAGTCATTTTTGGTTTGGTGTGTTTTGGCATGTTTGGATTGCTTGGCATCTTATTTCCTTTGCATCCTATCTAATGATTGTTTGAAAAGATTGATTCCTTACCTCTACTTTAGTTCAAAGAGAAGCTTGATTTTGTCGTTTTTTTTACCATATTCATGAAATTGAAACACTAAAGTATTCTTCTTGCCTTAATTTAATCATTTGATATTTTTGGTATTACATTCATGAAAAGAAGAAATACTTGTTTCATATTTATGTGCATTTGAGTTAGACAAAATTATTAGATTCTTCTCTTTGTCTTGCATTTGATTGGAAGCATTTGTAGAATCTTTCTTTCCATAGCTTGGATGTGTCTTTTTCAAGTGTAAAAAGATAGGAAATGAATTAGAATCATTACGTTTGGTGTTCATATGAAGAAATTTTTCATTACTTTGGGTTAGTTTTGGGTACATATTTTACTTCTTTCTATCATTTTGAAAAGAAATAAAATTGCATGTGCATTGGGTTGTGCATATTGGGAACGGAAAGAATTCTTCCTTACTTTAGCTAGTGTTCATCGAAGAGAAAGGCTCATTTCGATTCATCTTCATTTGCATGGTTTGGGTCGTCATAACACCATCAAGTTGCACTTCCATAACCCGATTGAGTAAGACAGCCACTAAAATTAATCTCCCTAATTAAACCAACTTTAACCTCACTTGAGGAAATCAAAAGAATTTGGTAGTTAGGTAGGACACCGGGGATAGGCATCAAAATAATTCCCCCTTGTCATTTTCATCTGAGACATAGTCGTTGTCTTTAGGGAACTAAAATCCTCTAGTACTTATTGACACGGTCACAGCTAGTTTGTGGAGGGGCCTCCTGACTGTTTCCAACTTTCAGGGGTTAAACGGCCGCGAGATTGAGAACCGGACGGACTCTGTGGAATACCGCACTCCACTTAGCCCTAAGGCAACATCGATCGCTGTCTTCTTCGGAAGGCTGAAGTGCCCAAAACCTTTTCCGACGTGTCATGAACGAGGTAGCTTAGTATCTATTCTACTAGGGCTCTTTTACCCAGGATCCCTTTCGGTAGAGGGATATCCTTCTTATATCGGTCTCTCATGTTGTATTGTTCGACTTGGATTTCATCACCTTGCGAAGGATACAATTTGTTGAGGTCTCCAGCTCTTAGTTAGGAGGTTTTGCTTGCTATCTTGTAGAGGGTCTTTTTCTTTGTAGGGCTGCTTGTTGGCATTCTGGCCGTTTTGTTGTACAGCTCGCTTACTTTGGCAGCGGCCTCAGTATAGTTTTTTGAGCTTGCTCTTTTGGCCTGTGAGCCTTGTCTTTTCCTAGCTCCCCTTTTCGCACGCTCGGTTGCCTGAGGGTTTTTGAGTTCTTTTTAACAAGACTTCGTCCACATCACTTAGTTTTGTTCCATGGAGAATCCACCTCCATGCGCCCATGCTCCTTCTGGAACTACCAATCCGGAGACCCCTTTTCAAGGGGTACCTTTTACTTTTCCTCCAGTTGGAGATATTGGTCCTCCCTTTATTGCCACGTTAAATCTTCCTGGATTAACCATAGGATTACCGGTATGGTTATTCAATCCGGTAATTCCGATTGCGCCCAATGTTTCGAATGTTAACTCTCCACCACGAGAGAGTCAATCCCAAACTAATCCTTCTCCTTCTTCATCGGATGAATCTTCTTCCGTTCCTTCTTCCTCGCCTGACGAAAGCAATAGTGTTAGTAATCAGGTGGATAAGAAGAAGAAGAAAAGGAAAGTTAAGAAGAAGAAGGATAAAAAAGAGACCAAGCGTAAACCAGTTACCTCTAATGGTACTCATTCTACGAAAACACCCCGTAAGCCCAAGTTCCCTTGCAAACTTTGTAAGGGTGATCACCTTCTCAAGGATTGTCCTGATCTTTCCCGTGTGTCAGAAGTGTGGTCTAAAAACCCCAAACCAATCGTATCGTCGACCTCTGACCATCATGTCGATGGCACTCCCTCAACCAGTGACCCCTTGGTGAAGGGTCGTAAGGGTAAAGTCCTATATCCCTGTTTGATATGCAAGGGTATGCACCGTACTTTCCTTTGTCCAAGCATGGATGAAGCCTCGCGGTGGTTGGAAGATATTACTAGTTCTCAACTGGTGCTTCCAACAAATGATAGTAAGTTGCCCCTCGACCCCCCCGCTGGTTGACCAAGTGATCAATTCAGTTTCATCTGCAATTGGTCCCACTCTCCCTCCCGAGAGTGAAGTGATTGAGTCGCTGTCATCCCCACTTGATCCCGCTCTTTCATCGGAGAAAGTCCAGACTGAAGCAGTCACCTTGACACAATCTTTGTCTCATTCTTATCTTCCACGAGAGAGTGAATTGGAAACCACTGATGTTTTCCTTATCGATTCAGAATGTCCTCGGCAAGGGGAAACCCTGTCCGTTTCCGCGAGACCCCCTCCAAGCACTGAGGTTATTTCCTTTGATTGGAATGGTCTAACAGAATCTCGTCTTCCTTCGAGTGTTCCTTTTCAAATATCTGTAGGAGTTTCCGATAAAGAAATTTTTCGTACGATAGTTGATGAAGGAGCTTCTGTTAGTATTCTATCCTCAACTGCTTGGCAAGCCTTAGGTTCTCCTCGGCTTGTGCCCGTCACTGATCAGATACTGGCTTTCAACAGAAGGCCTACTGGACCTTTAGGGTCCCTTCCTCAGTTACCTATCACTTTGGGAGGGAAAACTGTCTGTATTGATGTCATGGTCATCCAAGGTCCCTTAGATTTTAATCTACTCCTTGGACGCGATTACGTCCATGCCATGAAGGCTGTAGTGTCCTCACTCTTCCGAGTGATGTATTTTCCCCATCATGGGAATGTTGTGACCATCGATCAGCTTTCCTTTGTGACGCCCACTCATCGCATGACTCCTAGTCACCAGACTTCCCTAAACATTCCACATGTTTTAGTGGTTTCTTCCCCCTAGGGGGGGGGACTTTTGGAGCAAAGTTCTATTCTGGTGTCAAGCTCGTTAAAAAATGAAACCATTTTCCCAAGCATAGTTTACTTTTGGTTTTAAGCTTGCGTAAAAATGAAACCAACCATCACGTTGGAGCAAAGTTCTATTCCGGTGTCAAGCTCGTTAAAAAATGAAACCATCATTTCAAGCATAGTTTACTTTTGGTTTTAAGCTTGTGTAAAAATGAAACCAACCATCATGATGAGCATAGTTCCCTTTCTATGTCAAGCTCGTTAAAAAATGAAATAGATTCCCACGAGCATAATTTATTCTTTGTTTCAAGCTCGTTAAAAAATGAAACCGACCCTCAAGCACAGTTTACCGTTGGTTTTGAGCTTGTGTAAAAACAAAACCAATCCCAAGCATAGTTTACGTTCGGTTTCAAGCTTGCGTAAAAATGAAACTACCCTCAAGCACAGTTTACTTTTGGTTTTAAGCTTGTGTAAAAACGAAACCAAATCCCAAGCATAGTTTACGTTCGGTTTCAAGCTTGCGTAAAAATGAAACTACCTTCGAGCATAATTTCTTTCTGTTTTAAGCTCATTAAAAAATAAAAAGGACCCTTTCAAGCATTGTTATTATCTATTTCAAGCTTGTGTAAAAATGAAATAGATCTCCCTTCCATTTGTTTGAGTCTCTCGCTAGAGTTAGGATTTGAACCTTCTTTTCATCTTCCTAGGTCACTAAGTCCTGGTTCTCCCTACCCCCCTGGTGAACACATTCGGATTAGTAGCCAGGATTTTTGGGTAAGGAAGAAGAGTAGTCAGACGAAACGAAGCTTGGGGGGCATGTTTAGCCATTAGCAATCATGCTAGGGGCATTTACCAACCTCTGGTCATCATGTTGGGAGGGAACCCATCAATGGGCCTTAACTGTGAGCAGAGTTTACCTTTGGCTTCAAGCTCATTAAAAAATGAAACCAGTAGTCTGAGCAAAGTTCTACTCCTGTGTCAAGCTCGTTAAAAAATGAAACATATCCTTTCCCTTTGAGTCGAGTCTCCTCGTAGACTTAGTACCTGAACCTTCTTTTCACCCGCCTATACTTTAGGAGAATGAAAGGAAGCTTGGGGGCATGTCTTCAACCTCTGGAAGTTACGTTGAAGTCAACTCGATCGCCTCTCCACACCACGTTGGAGCTAAGTCACTTACTTCCAGCAATCATGCTGGGGGGCATGTACCAACCTTTGGATTTCATGACGGGAAGAAGTTCACCATTGGGAACATTTTCGAGCATACTTTCCTTTTTAGGTTTTGAGCTCATTAAACCATGAAAATTATTCCGAGCATAGTTCATTTTCTGTTACAAGCTCGTTAAAAAATGAAGCAGACATCATGAGCATTCTTCCAACCTATCTTCGAGCTCGTTAAAAACAGTAAGATGGTGTTTGAGCTTACTTTTCACTTTTTTCGTGCTCTGGTTAAAACATGAAAAGTGGTTTGAGCTTACTTTTTCCTTTTTCGTGCTCTGGATCCAAACATGAAAAATATTCCGAGTGCTTTTGATACCATTATCGTGCTCGTAAAACAATTGGAGTAAAAAGGTGTGTCTAACGAGTATAGGTTTATCACTTTATCCGGCCTCGCTAGACTATTTACGGAAAAGGAACTGTGCCGAGTTTACTTTTCCTTTGTCGTACTCGGTCATCAACCATGACAAAGTTGTACATGGAGTCCATAGTTAAGATCTTTTCAGACTCCCTAAAATTGAAAAGATTGCCAAGCGAAATTGATTCGTTCACGCTTGTAAAAGGATTTGAATGATCGTCTCCCTAGTGATAGTTTACCCCTTTTTCGGACTAGGGGGCACTACTTACGAAAAAGGAATACTCCAGCCAATCATGACTGGAAGAGTCCTCTTCCGCGTTGTTTTACCCTTTTTCGGGCGATGAGGCTAACCTTACGAAAAAGGACCGTTGGAGTCTTCTTTAGTTCTTTTCAGACTCTCTAAACATGAAATGACAACCGAGTTTTCCTTCCTTGGACTCGTAAAATCAAACATCGAAGGGCCCACTTTGGGACGAACCCCTCCTTTCTCAGGTTCGAAAAACATGTGAGATTGGACTCATCTATGAGATGAGCTATATCGAGCATCTGTTATCCTCCTCAAGCTCGTTAAAAAACAAAGAGGTACTCGTCCATCATGTCGGGGGAAAATAGGAAAATGAGTCAAGTTTACCTTGTTGGCAGCTTGTAAGTCATCACCTTTGAACATGGCATGCATCCTCACCTTGTCTATTTTGGGTAGTCAGTCTTGCTGATAGTGTCATCATTATGATCATGCGTCCTCATTATTGCTATGAGTTCACACTTTCTGTGGTTCTGTCTGTTCAAGTAATCCCTGCTGCCAAGCTCTGTTTCATGCCGTTATATGTTCAAAGGGTTATTACCTTGAGTCCACCTCCACTTCATGTCAAACCTTCCCTTTGTGTCAGTACATATTCCATTGTTTCATCGGTCCATACTATCTCTCGTTCTGATTTCGTGTCGATGATGTGGGAAACATCATGGCCCACCTTCGACGAGTCTATTCCTGTCGACACCAAATCACTATCCAGGAATTAGGCTTAGGAGTCAACCACTAGTACCTTGGTACCTGCATGCCTCAATGGCAGGTTTCCTCGTATTCAACAGTAGGTTTTCATCAATGACCTCTGATTGAATGATCTCTCGAATGCTCGACATCAACTCGTTTATTCGCATTTCGTTGAGATGTACTATAGATACCTTGGGGATCATCGTCATCATTGGTGATTTCCCTCGCATTTGTTAACGGTTCACATCATTGACCGGTAATCAAATGGTTTCTACCATGTTCGACTTCAACACCTTGTAATCACATGGCTAGATTCGTATCGTTTGCGATCGGGTAGAAGACCCTGGACAGCCTTTTGTATTTTGATTACGTCCAGGTTGCAATGGAAATTTCCTCTGTATTGTCACACAGATCCACTTTTGTATTGGTCGTGGCTGTGTCAGTACTGTCTCATGGATCTACGCTTGTTCATAGTAGCCATGATTTGTCTACAGTCCATATCATCTCAGTACTCATGGATCTGCAATGTATTGGTCGGCAGCCATGCTTTGAGTCATTTGTTTCCGAGCATGGGAATGCCCGCCTCGGTGGTATATTTGACATTTTGTTTCTGTTTCAGCTCCTTGTTGCTCTCCTCGATGCTATCTCCGAACCATATTTGTAAAGTCTTTCGGCCATCAGTCTCTTCTGACCTCACACTTTAGGGGGCATCTGTTATACCTCAATATTACACGTTATGTATTAGTGTCGCATCCTTGTACTAGCGACCTAAATGACAGTTTCCCTTAAAGATCATCTGAACATCCAGAGTGAAAACCATTGACTGAATACTGAAAGCAAAACCTTTTTCTGCCATCTTCCAGCCCAACTTAGCCCTGTTTGTGAACACTGCCGCTCCTTGCACATCTACAAGGGCGCGGTAGTTAGCACTACCGCGCGTTGCTCCTTCTCTGGGGCGCGGTACTACCGCGTTATGCTCAGTTATAGGGGCGCGGTAGTCTGAAATTAGCCTTTTTGCCTTGGATTTTGGGATTTCGATCTTCGAGGAGATTTTGTTGGGATTACTACCTTTGGTTCGATCCTAACTCCTTCTTTGTTTAGCTGGCTTGATCCACTAAACCCTCCATAGATCCACACTTCTCTCTTGTTGGTTAGCCTTCCCATGTGCTATAAGAGAGAAGCTTTCCATGGGCCAAAGGGAGGACTTTTGGGGCATCAAACCTATGATCTTGCAGCCTTGTGGAGATAGCTAGAGGAAGCACTTGGAGCTGGAGGATTAGCTTGGACATCAAGCAACCTTTGTAAGCACTCTTCAAGTTGATAATAAAGATAACTTGTCTTGTTTTCCCAAATCATTTGTGTTAATTCTGTTTTAATGATATGATTTGTATCTTTCATAGATTTAGATCTTAACTCATGTTTTCAGATTGCTAGAGAATAGTACATGCTTGTGTTTTGGTTCCATTGTTAACAGGTTTACTTGTGAGGACTTGGAACTTGGAGCAAATATCAAAGACAAGCATTTGGACATAAGGTCAGTTAAACTCCTTCTATTCTCTCCAACATTTTAATTCTGAGATGTTTGTTAGATCTAGGGATTCAAGGTTGCATTTGTTTTGTCTGTTCTTAGCCTAGAGTTAGTTAAAGTCTACTTTAGCCTAAGGGAATTTTGACTTATCCGTAGGGCAGAATTCCACATAACACTCGGATGAAAATTGAGAATATATTTGGATGTCCCATTTAAGCCCAACTCTAGATGAAAACGCACGGCCGAGTTTGAACCTTGACAAACATTTCGGAATTAAAATTTGAGAAAAAGTTTTGGATATACCATTGGTAGAGAAGTGTCCACACCAAATTTCATGACATTCTGAGATATTTTCTCCTCCTTCTAGCCCAACTCTAGCGAAAACGTTCGGTCGAGTTTCGACTTTATTCTCGGAATTCAAAATTGAGCATAGATTTGGATGTCCCATTTGTAGACCTGCGTGCACAGCAACTTTTGTGATGTTACGAGCTAATTTCACACCCTTTAAACTCAAGTCTAGCGAAAATGCATGGTGGCGTTTCGACTTTGACCAACTTATCGGAATTGAAATTTGAGAATAAATTTGGATGTCCCATTGGTAGACATGCGCGCACAGCAACTTTCATGACATTCCGAGCTATTTTCTTCCCATTTAAGCCCAACTCTAGACAAAACGCACGGTCGCGTTTCATCTTTTACCAACTTCTCAGAATTTAAATTTGAGAATAGATTTGAATGTCCCATTGGTAGACAAGCGTCCACACCAACTTTCGTGACATTCCGAGCTATTTTCTTCCCATTTAAGCCCAACTCTAGAGAAAACGCACGGTCGTGTTTCGGATTTGAGCTACTTCTCGGAATTGAAAATTGAGAATAGATTTGGATGTCCCATTTGTAGATATGCATGCACAGCAACTTTCGTGAAGTTACGAGCTAATTTTACACCCTTTAAGCTCAAGTTTAGCGAAAACGCATGGTGGCGTTTCGGCTTTGACCAACTTCTTGGAATTGAAATTTGAGAATAGATTTGGATGTCCCATTGGTAGACAAGTGCGCACGCGAACTTTCGTGACGTTCCAAGCAATTTTCTCGCCCTTTAAGCCCAAGTCTAGCGAAAATGCACCGTCAATTTTAAACTTTGACCAACCTCTCAGAATTTAAATTTGTGAATAGATTTGGATGTCCCATTGGTAGACAAGCGTCCACACCAACTTTCGTGACATTCCGAGCTATTTTCATCCCATTTAAGCCCAACTCTAGAGAAAACGCACGGTCGCATTTCATCTTTGACCAACTTCTCGGAATTGAAAATTGAGAATATATTTGGATGTCCCATTTGTAGACATGCGCGCACAGCAACTTTCATGACGTTACGAGCTAATTTCACGCCCTTTATTCCCAAGTATAGTGAAAACCCATGGTGGCATTTCGACTTTGACCAACTTCTGGGAATTGAAATTTGAAAATAGACTTGGATGTCCCATTGGTAGACAAGCGTGCACGCCAACTTTCGTGACGTTCCGAGCTATTTTCTACCCCTTTAAGCCCAAGTCTAGATGAGAACGCACGGTCGAGTTTCAACCTTGACAAACATTTCGGAATTAAAATTTGAGAATAGTTTTGGATATACCATTGGTAGACAAGCGTCCACACTACATTTCGTGACATTCCGAGATATTTTCTCCTCCTTCTAGCCCAACTCTAGCGAAAACGTACGGTCGAGTTTCGACTTTCACCAACTTCTCAGAATTCAAAATTGAGCATAGATTTGGATGTCCCATTTGTAGATATGCGTGCACAGCAACTTTCGTGATGTTACGAGCTAATTTCACACCCTTTAAGCTCAAGTCTAGCAAAAACTCATGGTGGTGTTTCGACTTTGACCAACTTCTCAGAATTGAAATTTGAGAATAGATTTCGATGTCCCATTGGTAGACAAGCGTCCACACCAACTTTCGTGACATTCCGAGCTATTTTCTTCCCATTTAAGCCCAACTCTAGAGAAAACGCACGGTCGCGTTTCATCTTTGACCAACTTCTTGGAATTGAAAATTGAGAATAGATTTGGATGTCCCATTTGTAGACATGCGCGCACAGGAACTTTCGTGACATTACGAGCTAATTTCACACCCTTTAAGCCCAAGTCTAGCGAAAATGCACGATCGAGTTTCAACTTTGACCAACTTCTCCGAATTGAAATTTGAGAATATTTTTGGATGTCCCATTGGTAGACAAGCATCCACACCAACTTTCGTGACGTTCCGAGCTATTCTCTCCCCCTTTAAGCCCAAGTCTAGCGAAAACACACGGTCAAGTTTCAAATTTGACCAACTTCTGGGAATTGAAAATTGAGCATAGATTTGCATGTCCCATTGGTAGACAAATGCGCACGCCAACTTTCGTCACGTTCGGAGCTATTTTCTCACCATTTAAGCCTAAGTCTAGCGAAAATGCACAGTCGATTTTCAACTTTGACCAACTTCTCGAAATTTAAATTTGAGAATGGATTTGGATGTCACATTGGTAGACGCGCATCCACGCCAACTTTCGTGACGTTCCGAGCTATTTTCACATCCTTTAAGGCCAAGTCTAGCGAAAACGCACGATCGAGTTTCAACTTTGACCAACTTCTCGGAATTGAAATTTGAGAATAGTTTTGGATGTCCCATTGGTAGACAAGCATCCACACCAACATTCGTTACGTTCCGAGCTATTTCCTCCCCCTTTAAGCCCAACTGTAGCGAAAATGTAAGGTCGAGTTACGACTTTCACCAACTTCTCGGAATTGAAAATTGAGCATAGATTTGGATGTCCCATTTGCTAACATTCGCGCACAACAACTTTTGTCACATTACGAGCTAATTTCACACCCTCTAAGCTCAAGTCTAGCGAACACGCATGGTGGCGTTTCGACTTTGACCAACTTCTCGGAATTCAAATATGAGAATAGATTAGGATGTCCTGTTGGTAGACAAGTACGCACGCCAACTGTGTTGACGTTCTGAGCTATTTTCCCTCCCTTTAAGCCCAAGTCTAGTGAAAACACACGGTCGAGTTTCGAATTTGACCAACTTCTAGGAATTGAAAATTAAGCATAGATTTGGATGTACTATTGGTAGACAAATGCGCACGCAAACTTTCGCCACGTTCGGAGCTATTTTCTCACCATTTAATCCTAAGTCTAGCAAAAATGCACGCCAACTTTCGTGACGTTCGGAGCTATTTTCACACCCTTTAAGGCCAAGTCTAGCGAAAACGCACGACCGAGTTTCAACTTTGACCAACTTCTCGGATTTGAAATTTGAGAATAGTTTTGGATGTCCCATTGATAGACAAGCGTCCACACCAACTTTCGTGACGTTCCGAGCTATTTTATTCCCCTTTAAGCCCAAGCCTAGGGAAAACGCACGATCGAGTTTCGAATTTGACCAACTTCTTGGAATTAAAAATTGAGCATAGATTTGGATTTCCCATTGGTAGACAAATGCGCATGCCAACTTTCGTGACATTCCGAGCTATTTTCTCGCCATTTAAGCCCAAGCCTAGGGAAAACGCACGATCGAGTTTCGAATTTGACCAACTTCTTGGAATTAAAAATTGAGCATAGATTTGGATTTCCCATTGGTAGACAAATGCGCATGCCAACTTTCGTGACATTCCGAGCTATTTTCTCCCCATTTAAGCCCAAGCCTAGGGAAAACGCACGATCGAGTTTCAACTTTTACCAACTTCTCGGAATTTAAATTTGAGAATAGTTTTGGATGTCCCATTGGTAGACAAGCATCCACACCAACTTTCGTGACATTCCGAGCTATTTTCTCCCCCTTTAAGCCCAAGTCTAGGGAAAACGCACGATCGAGTTTCGAATTTGACCAACTTCTCGTAATTGAAAATTGAGCATAGATTTTGATATCCCGTTGGTAGACAAATGCGCACGCCAACTTTCGTGCTTTAAGCCCAAATCTAGCGAAAATGCACGGTCGATTTTCAACTTTGACCAACTTCTCGGAATTTAAATTTGAGAATAGCTTTGGATGTCACATTGGTAGACGAGCGTCCACACCAACTTTTGTGACGTTCCTAGCTATTTGCACACCCTTTAAGCCCAAGTCTAGCGAAAACGCACGATCGAGTTTCAACTTTGACCAACTTCTCGGAATTGAAATTTGAGAATAGTTTTGGATGTCCCATTGGTAGACAAGCGTCCACACCAACTTTCGTGACGTTCCGAGCTATTTTCGCCCCCTTTAAGCCCAAGTCTAGCGAAAACGCACGGTCGAGTTTTGAATTTGACCAACTTCTCGGAATTGAAAATTGAGCATAGATTTGGATGTCCCGTTGGTAGATAAATGCACACACCAACTTCCGTGACGTTCCGAGCTATTTTTTCAACCTTTAAGCCCAAATCTAGCGAAAATGCACGGTCGATTTTCAACTATGACCAACTTCTCAGAATTTAAATTTGAGAATAGATTTGGATGTCGCATTGGTAGACGAGCGTCCATGCCAACTTTCGTGACGTTCCGAGCTATTTTCACACCCTTTAAGGCCAAGTCTAGCGAAAACGCACGACCGAGTTTCGAATTTGACCAACTTGTCGGAATTAAAAATTGAGCATAGATTTGGATTTCCCATTGGTAGACAAATGCGCACGCCAACTTTCGTGACATTCCGAGCAATTTTCTCACCCTTTAAGCCCAAGTCTAGCGAAAATGCACAGTCGATTTTCAACTTTGACCAACTTCACAGAATTTAAATTTGAGAATAGATTTGGATGTCGCATTGGTAGACAAGCGTCCACGGCAACTTTCGTGACGTTCCGAGCTAATTTCACACCCTTTAAGCCCAAGTCTAGCGAAAACGCACGATCGAGTTTCAACTTTGACCAACTTCTCGGAATTGAAATTTGAGATAGTTTTCAATGTCCCAATTGTAGAGAAGCATCCACACCAACATTCGTTACGTTCTGAGCTATTTTCTCCCCCTTTAAGCCCAACTGTAGCGAAAACGTACAGTCGAGTTACGACTTTCACCAACTTCTCGGAATTGAAAATTGAGAATAGATTTGGATGTCCCATTTGTAGACATTCGCGCACAACAACTTTCGTCACATTACGAGCTAATTTCACATCCTTTAAGCTCAAGTCTAGCGAACACGCATGGTGGCGTTTCGACTTTGACCAACTTCTCGGAATTGAAATATGAGAATAGATTTGGATGTCCCATTGGTAGACAAGTGTGCACGCCAACTTTCGTGACGTTCCGAGCTATTTTCACACCCTTTAAGCCCAAGTCTAGCGAAAACGCACGATTGGGTTTCAACTTTGACCAACTTCTCGGAATTGAAATTTGAGAATAGTTTTGGATCTCCCATTGGTAGACAAGCATCCACAGCAACATTCGTTACGTTCCAAGTTATTTTCTCCCCCTTTTAGCCCAACTGTAGTGAAAATATAAGGTCGAGTTACAACTTTCACCAACTTCTTGGAATTGAAAATTGAGCATAGATTTGGATGTCCCATTTGTAGACATTCGCGCACAACAACTTTCGTCACATTACGAGCTAATTTAACACCCTTTAAGCTCAAGTCTAGCGAAAACGCATGGTGGCATTTCAACTTTGACCAACTTCTCAGAATTGAAATATGAGAATAGATTTGGATGTCTCATTGGTAGACAAATGCGCACGCCAACTTTCATGACGTTCCGAGCTATTTTCTCACCCTTTAAGCTTAAGTCTAGCGAAAATGCACGGTCAATTTTCAACTTTGACCAACTTCTCGGAATTGAAATTTGAGAATAGATTTGGATGTCCCATTGGTAGACAAGTGCCCACGCCAACTTTCATGACGTTCCAAGCTATTTTATCGCCCTTTAAGCCTAGGTCTAGCGAAAACGCACCGTCAATTTTAAACTTTGACCAACTTCTTGGAATTTAAATTTGAGAATAGATTTGGATGTCCCATTGGTAGAGAAGCGTCCACACCAACTTTCGTGACATTTCGAGCGATTTTCATCCCATTTAAGCCCAACTCTAGAGAAAACGCACGGTCGCATTTTATCTTTGACCAACTTCTCGGAATTGAAAATTGAGAATAGATTTGGATGTCCCATTTGTAGACATGCGCGCACAGCAACTTTCATGACGTTACGAGCTAATTTCACGCCCTTTATTCCCAAGTATAGTGAAAACCCATGGTGGCATTTCGACTTTGACCAACTTCTGGGAATTGAAATTTGAAAATAGATTTGGATGTCCCATTGGTAGACAAGCGTGCACGCCAACTTTCGTGACGTTTCGAGCTATTTTCTGCCCCGTTAAGCCCAAGTCTAGATGAAAACGCACGGTCGAGTTTCAACCTTGACAAACATTTCGGAATTAAAATTTGAGAATAGTTTTGGATATACCATTGATAGAGAAGTGTCCACAACAACTTTCGTGATGCTCCGAGTTATTTTCTCCCCCTTTAAGCCCAAGTCTAGCAAAAATACACGGTCGAGTTTCGAATTTGACCAACTTCAGGGAATTGAAAATTGAGCATAGATTTGGATGTTCCATTGGTAGAAAAGCGTTCACACCAACTTTCGTGACGTTCCGAGCTATTTTCTCCCCCTTTAAGCCCAAGTCTAGCGAAAACGCACGGTCGAGTTTCGAATTTGACCGACTTCTCGGAATTAAAATTTGACGTTCCGAGCTATTTTCTCCCCCTTTAAGCTCAAGTCTAGCAAAAACGCATGGTGGCATCTCGACTTTGACCAACTTCTCGAAATTGAAAATTGAGCATAGATTTGGATGTCCCGTTGGTAGACAAATGCGCACGCCAACTTTCGTGACGTCCCGAGCTATTTTCTCACCCTTTAAGCTTAAGTCTAGCGAAAAATGCACGGTCCATTTTCAACTTTGACCAACTTCTCGGAATTTAAATTTGAGAATAGATTTGGATGTCGCATTGGTAGACAAGCGTCCACGCCAACTTTCGTGACATTCCGAGCTAATTTCACACCCTTTAAGCCCAAGTCTAGCCAAAATGCACGATCGAGTTTCAACTTTGACCAACTTCTCGGTTTTGAAATTTGAGAATAGTTTTGGATGTCCCATTGGTAGACAAGCGTCCACACCAACTTTCGTGACGCTCCGAGCTATTTTCTCCCCCTTTAAGCCCAAGTCTAGCGAAAACGCACGGTCGAGTGTCGAATTTGACCAACTTCTCGGAATTGAAAATTGAGCATAGATTTGGATGTCCCGTTGGTAGGCAAATGCGCACACCAACTTTCGTGACATTCCGAGCTATTTTCTCTCCCTTTAAGCCCAAGTCTAGCGAAAATGCAGGGTCGATTTTCAACTTTGACCAACTTCTCGGAATTTAAATTTGAGAATAGATTTGGATGTCACATTGGTAGACGAGCGTCCATGCCAACTTTCATGACGTTTCGAGCTATTTTCACACCCTTTAAGCCCAAGTCTAGCGAAAACGCACGATCGAGTTTCAACTTTGACCAATTTCTCGGGATTGAAATTTGAGAATAGTTTTGGATGTCCCATTGGTATACAAGCATCCACACCAACATTCGTTACGTTCCGAGCTATTTTCTCCCCCTTTAAGCCCAACTGTAGCGAAAACGTACAGTCGAGTTACGAATTTCTCCAACTTCTCAGAATTGAAAATTGAGCAGAGATTTGGATGTTCCATTTGTAGACATTCGCGCACAAGAACTTTCATCACATTACGAGCTAATTTAACACCCTTTAAGTTCAAGTCTAGCGAAAACGCATGGTGGCATTTCGACTTTGACCAACTTCTCAGAAATTAAATATGAGAATAGATTTGGATGTCCCATTGGTAGACAAGCATCCACACCAACATTTGTTACGTTCCGAGCTATTTTCTCCCCCTTTAAGCCCAACTGTAGCGAAAACGTACAGTCGAGTTACGACTTTCACCAACTTCTCGGAATTGAAAATTGAGCATAGATTTGGATGTCCCATTTGTAGACATTCGCGCACAACAAATTTCGTCACATTACGAGCTAATTTCACACCATTTAAAATCAAGTCTAGCGAACACGCATGGTGGCGTTTTGACTTTGACCAACTTCTCGGAATTGAAATATGAGAATAGATTTGGATGTCCCGCTGGTAGGCAAGTGCACACGCCGACTTTCGTGACGTTCCGAGCTATTTTCCCTCCCTTTAAGCCCAAGTCTAGCGAAAACGCATGATCGAGTTTCAAGTTTGACCAACTTCTCGGAATTGAAATTTGAGAATAGTTTTGGATGTCCCATTGGTAGACAAGCGTCCACACAAACATTCGTGACGTTCTGAGCTATTTTCTCCCCCTTTAATCCCAAGTCTAGCGAAAACGCACGGTCGAGTTTCGAATTTGACCAACTTCTCGGAATTAAAAATTGAACATAGATTGGATTTCCCGTTTGTAGACAAATGCGCACGCCAACTTTCGTGACATTTCGAGCTAATTTCACACCCTTTAAGCCCAAGTCTAGGGAAAACGCACGGTCGATTTTCAACTTTGACCAACTTCTCAGAATTTAAATTTGAGAATAGGTTTGGATGTCGCATTGGTAGACAAGCATCCACGGCAACTTTCGTGACGTTCCAAGCTAATTTCACACCCTTTAAGCCCAAGTCTAGTGAAAACGCACGACCGAGTTTCAACTTTGACTAACTTCTTGGATTTGAAATTTGAGATAGTTTTGGATGTCCAGACAAGTGTCCACACCAACATTCGTTACGTTCCGAGCTATTTTCTCCCCCTTTAAGCCCAACTGTAGCGAAAACGCACAGTCGAGTTACGACTTTCACCAACTTCTCGGAATTGAAAACTGAGCATAGATTTGGATGTCCCATTTGTAGACATTCGCGCACAACAAATTTCGTCACATTACGAGCTAATTTCACACCATTTAAAATCAAGTCTAGCGAACACGCGTGGTGGCGTTTTGACTTTGACCAACTTCTCGGAATTGAAATATGAGAATAGATTTGGATGTCCCGCTGGTAGGCAAGTGCACACGCCGACTTTCGTGACGTTCCGAGCTATTTTCCCTCCCTTTAAGCCCAAGTCTAGCGAAAACGCACGATCGAGTTTCAACTTTGACCAACTTCTCGGAATTGAAATTTGAGAATAGTTTTGGATGTCCCATTGGTAGACAAGCATCCACACCAGCATTCGTTACGTTCCGAGCTATTTTCTCACCCTTTAAGCCTAATTCTAGCGAAAATGCATGGTCGAGTTTCAAATTTGACCAACGTCTCGGAATTAAAAATTGAGCATAGATTTGGATGTCCTATTGGTAGAAAAATGCACACGCCAACTTTCGTGACATTCCGAGCTATTTTCTTACCCTTTAAGCCCAAGTCTAGCGAAAACGCACGACCGAGTTTCAACTTTGACCAAGTTCTCGGATTTGAAATTTGAGAATAGTTTTGGATATCCAATTGGTAGACAAGCGTCCACACCAACTTTTGTGATGTTCCGAGCTATTTTCTCCCCCTTTAAGCCCAAGTTTAGCGAAAACGCACGGTCGAGTTTCGAATTTGACCAACTTCTCGGAATTAAAAATTGAGCATAGATTTGGATTTTCCGTTTGTAGACAAATGCGCATGCCAACTTTCGTGACATTCCGAGCTATTTTCTCACCCTTTAAGCCCAAGTCTAGCGAAAATGCACGGTCGATTTTCAACTTTGACCAACTTCTCGCAATTTAAATTTGAGAATAGATTTGGATCTCGCATTGGTAGACGAGCGTCCACGCCAACCTTCGTGACATGCCTAGCTATTTTCACACCCTTTAAGCCCAAGTCTAGCGAAAACGCACGATCGAGTTTCAACTTTGACCAACTTCTCGGAATTGAAATTTGAGAATAGTTTTGGATGTCCCATTGGTAGACAAGCGTTCACACCAACTTTCATGACGTTCCGAGCTATTTTCTCGCCCTTTAAGCTCAAGTCTAGCAAAAACGCACGGTCGAGTTTCAAATTTGACCAACCACTTAGAATTGAAAATTGAGCAGAGATTTGGATGTCTTGTTGTTAGACAAGTGCGCACGCCAACTTTCGTGACGTTCCGAGCTATTTTCTTAACCTTTAAGCCCAAGTCTAGCGAAAACGCACGACCGAGTTTCAACTTTGACCAACTTCTGGGAATTGAAATTTGAAAATAGATTTGGATGTCCCATTGGTAGACAAGCGTGCACGCCAACTTTCGTGACGTTTCGAGCTATTTTCTGCCCCTTTAAGCCCAAGTCTAGATGAAAACGCACGGTCAAGTTTCAACATTGATAAACATTTCGGAATTAAAATTTGAGAATAGTTTTGGATATACCATTGGTAGACAAGTGTCCACACCAACTTTCATGACATTCCGAGATATTTTCTCCTCCTTCTAGACCAACTCTAGCGAAAATGTACGGTCGAGTTTCGGCTTTATTCTCGGAATTCAAAATTGAGCATAGATTTGGATGTCCCATTTGTAGACATGCGTGCACAGCAACTTTCGTGATGTTACGAGCTATTTTCTTCCCATTTAAGCCCAACTCTTGAGAAAACGCACGGTCGCGTTTCATCTTTGACCAACTTCTCGTAATTGAAAATTGAGAATAGATTTGGATGTCCCATTTGTAGACATACGCGCACAGCAACTTTCGTGACATTACGAGCTAATTTCACACCCTTTAAGCCCAAGTCTAGCGAAAATGCACGATCGAGTTTCAACTTTAACCAACTTCTCGGAATTGAAATTTGAGAATAGTTTTGGATGTCCCATTGGTAGACAAGCGTCCACACCTACTTTCGTGACGTTCCGAGCTATTTTCTCCCCCTTTAAGCCCAAGTCTAGCGAAAACGCACGGTCGAGTTTCAAATTTGACCAACTTCTGGGAATTGAAAATTGAGCATAGATTTGGATGTCCCGTTGGTAGAAAAGCGTTCACACCAACTTTCGTGACATTTCGAGCTATTTTATCCCCCTTTAAGCCCAAGTCTAGCGGAAACCCACGATCGAGTCTCGAAGTTGACCGAATTCTCGGAATTAAAAATTGAGCATAGACTTGGCTGTCCCGTTGGTAGACAAATACGCACGCCAACTTTCGTCACATTCCGAGCTATTTTCTCTCCCTTTAAGCCCAAGTCTAGTGAAAATGCAGGGTCGATTTTCAACTTTGACCAACTTCTCGAAATTTAAATTTGAGAATAGATTTGGATGTCACATTGGTAGACGAGCATCCACGCCAACTTTCATGATGTTCTGAGCTATTTTCACACCCTTTAAGCCCAAGTCTAGCGAAAACGCACGATCGAGTTTCAACTTTGACCAACTTCTCGGAATTGAAATTTGAGAATAGTTTTGGATGTCCCATTAGTAGACAAGCATCCACACCAACATTCGTTACGTTCCGAGCTATTTTCTCCCCCTTTAAGCCCAACTGTAGTGAAAACGCACGGTCGAGTTATGACTTTCACCAACTTCTCCGAATTGAAAATTGAGCATAGATTTGGATGTCGCATTTGTAGACATTCGCGCACAACAACTTTCGTCACATTATGAGCTAATTTCACACCCTTTAAGCTCAAGTCGAGCGAAAACGCACGGTCGAGTTTCGAATTTGACCAACTTCTCAGAATTAAAAATTGAGCATAGATTTGGATGTCTTGTTGGTAGACAAATGCTCACGCCGACTTTCGTGACATTCCGAGCTTTTTTCACACCCTTTAAGCCCAAGTCTAGCGAAAATGCAAGGTCGATTTTCAACTTTGACCAACTTCTCAAAATAAAAATTTGAGAATGGATTTGGATGTCACATTGGTAGACGAGCGTCCACGCCAACTTTCGTGACGTTCCGAGCTATTTCACACCCTTTAAGCCCAAGTCTAGCGAAAACGGACGATCGAGTTTCAACTTTGACCAACTTCTCGGAATTAAAATTTGAGAATAGTTTTGGATGTCCCTTTGGTAGACAAATGTGCACGCCAACTTTCGTGACGTTCCGAGCTATTTTCTCACCCTTTAAGCCTAAGTCTATCGAAAATGCACGATCGATTTTCAACTTTGACCAACTTCTCGGAATTTAAATTTGAGAATAGATTTGGATGTCACAATTGTAGATGAGCGTCCACGCCAACTTCTTGGAATTGAAAATTGAGCATAGATTTGGATGTACTGTTGGTAAACAAATCCGCACGCCAACTTTCGTGACGTTTCGAGCTATTTTCTCACCCTTTAAGCCGAAGTGTAGCGAAAATGCACGGTCGATTTTCAACTTTGACCAACTTCTCTGAATTTAAATTTGAGAATGGATTTGGATGTCACATTGGTAGACGAGCGTCCACGCCAACTTTCGTGACGTTCCGAGCTATTTTCACACTTTTTAAGCCCAAGTCTAGCGAACACGCATGGTGGCGTTTCGACTTTGACCAACTTCTCGGAATTGAAATATGAGAATAGATTTGGATGTCCCGTTGGTAGACAAGTGCGCACGCCGACTTTCGTGACGTTCCGAGCTATTTTCCCTCCCTTTAAGCCCAAGTCTAGCGAAAACGCACGATCGAGTTTCAACTTTGACCAACTTCTCGTAATTGAAATTTGAGAATAGTTTTGGATGTCCCATTGGTAGAAAAGCGTCCACACCAACATTCGTGACGTTCCGAGCTATTTTCTCCCCCTTTAATCCCAAGTCTAGCGAAAACGCACGGTCAAGTTTCGAATTTGACCAACTTATCGGAATTAAAAATTTAGCATAGATTTGGATTTCCCGTTTGTAGACAAATGCGCACGCCAACTTTCGTGACATTCCGAGCTAATTTCACACCCTTTAAGCCCAAGTCTAGGGAAAACACACGGTCAATTTTCAACTTTGACCAACCTCTCGCAATTTAAATTTGAGAATAGATTTGGATGTCACATTTGTAGACATGTGCGCACTACAACTTTCGTGATTTTACGAGCTAATCTCACACACTTTAATCCCAAGTCTAGAGAAAACGCATGGTGGCGTTTCGACTTTGACCAATTTCTTGGATTTGAAATTTGAGAATAGTTTTGGATGTCCCATTGGTAGACAAGCGTCCACAAAAACTTTCGCGACGTTCCGAGCTATTTTCTCCCCCTTTAAGCCCAAGTCTAGCGAAAACGCACTGTCGAGTTTCGAATATGACCAACTTCTCAGAATTTAAAATTGAGCATAGATTTGGATTTCCCGTTGGTAGAAAAATGCACACGCCAAATTTCGTGAGGTTCCGAGCTAATTTCACACCCTTTAAGCCCAAGTCTAGGGAAAACGCATGGTCAATTTTCAACTTTGACCAACCTCTCACAATTTAAATTTGAGAATAGATTTGGATGTCACATTTGTAGACATGTGCGCACTACAACTTTCATGATTTTACGAGCTAATCTCACACACTTTTATCCCAAGTCTAGAGAAAACGCATGGTGGCATTTCAACTTTGACCAATTTCTTGGATTTGAAATTTGAGAATAGTTTTGGATGTCGCATTGGTAGACGAGCGTCAACGCCAACTTTCGTGACGTTCCGAGCTAATTTCACACCCTTTAAGCCTAAGCCTAGGGAAAACGCACGATCGAGTTTCGACTTTGACCAAATTCTCGGAATTGAAAATCGAGCATAGATTTGGATGTCCCGTTGGTAGACAAGTGCACACACCAACTTTCGTGACGTTCCGAGCTAATTTCACACCCTTTAAGCCCAAGTCTAGGGAAAACGCACGATCAATTTTCAACTTTGACCAACCTCTCGCAATTTAAATTTGAAAATAGATTTGGATGTCACATTTGTAGACATGTGCGCACTACAACTTTCGTGATTTTACGAGCTAATCTCACACACTTTAATCCCAAGTCTAGAGAAAATGCATGATGGCGTTTCGACTTTGACCAATTTCTTGGATTTGAAATTTGAGAATAGTTTTGGATGTCCCATTGGTAGACAAGCGTCCACACAAACTTTCGCGACGTTTCGAGCTATTTTCTCCCCCTTTAAGCCCAAGTCTAGCGAAAACGCACGGTCGAGTTTCGAATTTGACCAACTTCTCAGAATTTAAAATTGAGCATAGATTTGGATTTCCTATTGGTAGAAAAATGCACACGCCAAATTTCATGACGTTCCGAGCGAATTTCACACCCTTTAAGCCCAATTCTAGGGAAAACGCACTGTGAATTTTCAACTTTGACCAACCTCTCGCAATTTAAATTTGAGAATAGATTTGGATGTCACATTTGTAGACATGTGCGCACTACAACTTTAGTGATTTTATGAGCTAATCTCACACACTTTAATCCCAAGTCTAGAGAAAATGCATGGTGGCGTTTCGACTTTGACCAATTTCTTGGATTTGAAATTTGAGAATAGTTTTGGATGTCCCATTGGTAGACAAGCGTCCAAACCAACTTTCATGACGTTTCGAGCTATTTTCTCCCCCTTTAAGCCCAAGTCTAGCGAAAATGCACGTTCAATTTTTGAATTTGACCATCTTCTCGAAATTGAAAATTGAGCATAGATTTGGATGTCCCGTTGGTCGACAAATGCGCACGCCAACTTTCGTCACGTTCGGAGCTATTTTCTCACCATTTAAGCCTAAGTGTAGCGAAAATGCACGGTCGATTTTCAACTTTGACCGACTTCTCGAAATTTAAATTTGAGAATAGATTTGGATGTCACATTGGTAGACGAGCGTCCACGCCAACTTTCGTGACGTTCCGAGCTATTTTCACACCCTTTAAGGCCAAGTCTAGCGAAAACGCACGATTGAGTTTCAACTTTCACCAACTTCTCGGAATTTAAATTTGAGAATAGTTTTGGATGTCCCATTGGTAGACAAGCGTTCACACCAACATTCGTTACGTTCCAAGCTATTTTATCGCCCTTTAAGCCCAAGTCTAGCAAAAACGCACGATCGAGTTTCAACTTTGACCAACTTCTCGGAATTGAAATTTGAGAACAGTTTTGGATGTCCCATTGGTAGACAAGCGTCCACACCAACTTTCGTGACGTTCTGAGCTATTTTCTCCCCCTTTAAGCCCAAGTCTAGCAAAACCACATGGTATCAACTTTGACCAACTTCTGGGAATTGAAAATTGAGCATAGATTTGGATGTACCATTGGTAGACAAATGCGCACGCCAACTTTCGTCACGTTCGGAGCTATTTTCTCACCATTTAAGCCTAAGTCTAGCAAAAATGCACGGTCGATTTTCAACTTTGACCAACTTCTCACAATTTAAATTTGAGAATGTATTTGGATGTCACATTGGTAGACGAGCGTCCACGCCAACTTTCGTGACGTTCCGAGCTATTTTCACACCCTTTAAGGCCAAGTCTAGCGAAAACGCACGATCGACTTTCAACTTTGACCAACTTCTCGGAATTGAAGTTTGAGAATAGTTTTGGATGTCCCATTGGTTGACAAGCGTCCACACCAACATTCGTTATGTTCCGAGCTATTTTATCCCCTTTTAAGCCCAAGTCTGGCGAAAACGCACGATCGAGTTTCAACATTGACCAACTTCTCGGAATTGAAATTTGAGAATAGTTTTGGATGTCCCATTGGTAGACAAGCGTCCACACCAAGTTTCGTGACGTTCTGAGCTATTTTCTCCCCTTTTAAGCCCAAGTCTAGCGAAAACGCACGGTCGAGTTTCGAATTTGACCAACTTCTCGGAATTGAAAATTGAGCATAGATTTGGATGTCCCGTTGGTAGTCAAATGCGCACGCCAACTTTCGTGACGTTCCAAGCTATTTTCTCACCCTTTAAGGCTAAGTGTAGCGAAAATGCACGGTCGATTTTCAAGTTTGACAAACTTGTCTGAATTTAAATTTGAGAATAGATTTGGATGTCACATTGGTAGACGAGCATCCACGCCAACTTTCGTGACGTTCCGAGCTAATTTCAAACCCTTTAAGCCCAAGTCTAGCCAAAACGCACGATCGAGTATCAACTTTGACCAAATTCTCGGAATTGAAATTTGAGAATAGTTTTGGATGTCCGTTTGGTAGACAAGCATCCACACCAACATTCGTTACATTCCGAGCTATTTTCTTCCCCTTTCAGCCCAACTATAGTGAAAACGTATGGTCGAGTTACGAATTTCACCAACTTCTTGGAATTGAAAATTGAGCATAGATTTGGATGTCCCATTTGTAGACATTCGCGCACAACAACTTTTGTCACATTACGAGCTAATTTAACACCCTTTAAGCTCAAGTCTAGCGAAAACGCATGGTGGCATTTCAACTTTGACCAAATTCTCGGAATTGAAATATGAGAATAGATTTGGATGTCCCGTTGGTAGACAAGTGCGCATGCCAACTTTGGTGACGTTCCGAGCTATTTTCCCACCCTTTAAGCCCAAGTCTAGCGAAAACGCACGGTCGAGTTTCGAATTTGACCAACTTCTCGAAATTGAAAATTGAGCATAGATTTGGATGTCTCGTTCGAAGACAAATGCGCACGCCAACTTTCATGACGTTCCGAGCTATTTTCTCACCCTTTAAGCCTAAGTCTATCGAAAATGCACGGTCGATTTTCAACTTTGACCAACTTCTCGGATTTTAAATTTGAGAATGGATTTGGATGTCACATTGGTAGACGAGCGTCCACGCCAAATTTCGTGACGTTCCGAGCTATTTTCACACCCTTTAAGCCCAAGTCTAGCGAAAACGCACGATCGAGTTTCATCTTTGACTAACTTCTCGGAATTGAAATTTGAGAATAGTTTTGGATGTCCCATTGGTAGACAAGCATCCACACCAACATCCGTTACATTCCGAGCTATTTTCTCCCCCTTTAAGCCCAACTATAGCAAAAACGTTCGGTCGAGTTTCGACTTTCACCAACTTCTCGGAATTCAAAATTGAGCATAGATTTGGATGTCCCATTTGTAGACATGCGTGCACAGCAACTTTCGTGATGTTACGAGCTAATTTCACACCCTTTAAGCTCAAGTCTAGCAAAAACGCATGGTGGCATTTCAACTTTGACCAACTTCTCGGAATTGAAATTTGAGAATAGATTTGGATGTCCCATTGGTAGAGAAGCGTCCACACCAACTTTCGTGACATTCCGAGCTATTTTCTTCCCATTTAAGCCCAACTCTAGAGAAAACGCACGGTCGCGTTTCATCTTTGACCAACTTCTTGGAATTGAAAAATGAGAATAGATTTGGATGTCCCATTTGTAGACATGCGCGCACAGCAACTTTCGTGACATTACGAGCTAATTTCACACCCTTTAAGCCCAAGTCTAGCGAAAATGCACGATCGAGTTTCAACTTTGACCAACTTCTCGGAATTGAAATTTGAGAATAGTTTTGGATGTCCCATTGGTAGACAAGCGTCCACACCAACGTTCGTGACGTTCCGAGCTATTCTCTCCCCCTTTAAGCCCAAGTCTAGCGAAAACGCACGGTCGAGTTTCGAATTTGACCATCTTCTCGGAATTGAAAATTGAGCATAGATTTGGATGTCCCGTTGGTAGACAAATGCGCAAGCCAACTTTCGTGACGCTCCGAGTTATTTTCTCCCCCTTTAAGCCCAAGTCTAGAGAAAACACACGGTCAAGTTTTGAATTTGACCAACTTCTGGGAATTGAAAATTGAGCATAGATTTGCATGTCCCATTGGTAGACAAATGCACACGCCAACTTTCGTCACGTTCGGAGCTATTTTCTCACCCTTTAAGCCTAAGTGTAGCGAAAATGCACGGTCGATTTTCAACTTTGACCAACTTCTCTGAATTTAAATTTGAGAATGGATTTGGATGTCACATTGGTAGACGAGCGTCCACGCCAACTTTCGTGACGTTCCGAGCTATTTTCACACCCTTTAAGCCCAAGTCTAGCGAAAACGCACGATCGAGTTTCAACTTTGACCAACTTCTCGGAATTGAAATTTGAGAATAGTTTTGGATGTGCCATTGGTAGACAAGCATCCACACAAACATTCGTTACGTTCAGAGCTATTTTCTCCCCCTTTAAGCCCAACTGTATCGAAAACGTACAGTCGAGTTATGACTTTCACCAACTTCTCGGAATTGAAAATTGAGCATAGATTTGGATGTCCAATTTGTAGACATTCGCGCACAACATCTTTCGTCACATTATGAGCTAATTTCACACACTTTAAGCTTAAGTCTAGCGAACACGCATGGTGGCGTTTCGACTTTGGCCAACTTCTCGGAATTGAAATATGAGAATATATTTGGATGTCCCGTTGGTAGACAAGTGTGCACGCCAACTTTCATGACGTTCCGACCTATTTTCCCTCCCATTGAGCCCAAGTCTAGCGAAAACGCACGATCGAGTTTCAAGTTTGACCAACTTCTCAGAATTGAAATTTGAGAATAGTTTTGGATGTCCCATTGGTAGACAAGCGTCCACACCAACTTTCGTGACGTTCCGAGCTATTTTCTCCCCCTTTAAGCCCATGTCTAGCGAAAACGCACGGTAGAGTTTCGTATTTGACCAACTTCTCGGAATTAAAAATTTAGCATAGATTTGGATTTCCCGTTTGTAGACAAATGCGTACGCCAACTTTCGTGACATTCTGAGGAATTTTCTCACCATTTAAGCCCAAGTCTAGCGAAAATGCACGGTCGATTTTCAACTTTGACCAACTTCTAGGAATTTAAATTTGAGAATCGATTTGGATGTCGCATTGGTAGACGAGCGTCCACGCCAACTTTCATGACGTTCCAAGCTAATTTCACACCCTTTAAGCCCAAGCCTAGGGAAAACGCACGATCGTGTTTCAGCTTTGACCTACTTCTCGGAAATGAAAATTGAGAATAGTTTTGGATGTCCCATTGGTAGACAAGCATCCACACCAACTTTCGTGACGTTCTAAGCTATTTTCTCCTTCTTTAAGCCCAAGTCTAGCGAAAACGCATGGTCGAGTTTCGAATTTGACCATCTTCTCGGAATTGAAAATTGAGCATAGATTTGGATGTCCCGTTGGTAGACAAATGCGCACGCCAACTTTCGTGACGTTCCGAGCTATTTTCTCACCCTTTAAGCCTAAGTGTAGCGAAAATGCACGGTCGATTTTCAACTTTGACCAACTTCTCGGAATTGAAATTTGAGATAGTTTTGGATGTCCCATTTGTAGACATTTGCGCACAACAACTTTTGTCACATTACGAGCTAATTTAACACCCTTTAAGCTCAAGTCTATCGAACACGCATGGTGGCATTTTGACTTTGACCAACTTCTCGGAATTGAAATATGAGAATAGATTTGGATGTCCCGTTGGTAGATGAGCGTCCACGCCAACTTTCGTGATGTTCCGAGCTATTTCACACCCTTTAAGCCCAAGTCTAGCGAAAAGGCATGGTGGCGTTTCAACTTGTACCAACTTCTTGGAATTGAAATTTGAGAATAGATTTGGATGTCCCATTGGTAGAGAAGCGTCCACACCAACTTTCGTGACATTCCGAGCTATTTTCTTCCCATTTAAGCCCAACTCTAGAGAAAACGCACAGTCGCGTTTCATCTTTGACCAACTTCTTGGAATTGAAAAATGAGAATAGATTTGGATGTCCAATTTGTAGACATGCGCGCACAGCAACTTTCGTGACATTACGAGCTAATTTCACACCCTTTAAGCCCAAGTCTAGCGAAAATGCACGATCGAGTTTCAACTTTGTCCAACTTCTCGGAATTGAAATTTGAGAATAGTTTTGGATGTCCCATTGGTAGACAAGCGTCCACACCAACGTTCGTGACGTTCCGAGCTATTTTCTTCCCCTTTAAGCCCAAGTCTAGCGAAAACGCATGGTCGAGTTTCGAATTTGACCATCTTCTTGGAATTGAAAATTGAGCATAGATTTGGATGTCCCGTTGGTAGACAAATGCGCACGCCAACTTTCGTGACGTTCCGAGCTATTTTCTCACCCTTTAAGCCTAAGTGTAGCAAAAATGCACGGTCGATTTTCAACTTTGACCAACTTCTCGGAATTGAAATTTGAGATAGTTTTGGATGTCCCATTTGTAGAAATTCGCGCACAACAACTTTCGTCACATTACGAGCTAATTTAACACCCTTTAAGCTCAAGTCTATCGAACACACATGGTGGCATTTCGACTTTGACCAACTTCTCGGAATTGAAATATGAGAATAGATTTGGATGTCCCGTTGGTAGACGAGCGTCCATGCCAACTTTCGTGATGTTCCGAGCTATTTCACACCCTTTAAGCCCAAGTCTAGCGAAAAGGCACGATTGAGTTTCAACTTTGACCAACTTCTCGGAATTGAAATTTGAGAATAGTTTTGGATGTCCCTTTGGTAGACAAGCATCCACACCAACATTCGTTACGTTCCGAGCTATTTTCTCCCCCTTTAAGCCCAACTATAGCGAAAACGTACGGTCGAGTTACGAATTTCACCAACTTCTTGGAATTGAGAATTGAGCATAGATTTGGATGTCCCATTTGTAGATTTGAATTGACGTCCCGAGCTATTTTCTCACCCTTTAAGCTTAAGTCTAGCGAAAATGCATGGTCAATTTTCAACTTTGACCAACTTCTCGGAATTTAAATTTGAGAATAGATTTGGATGTCGCATTGGTAGACAAGCGTCCACGCCAACTTTCGTGATGTTCCAAGCTAATTTCACACCCTTTAAGCTCAAGTCTAGCGAAAACGCATGGTGGCATTTCGACTTTGACCAACTTCTCGGAATTGAAATATGAGAATAGATTTGGATGTCCCGTTGGTAGACGAGCGTACACGCCAACTTTCAAGCGTCCACGGTCGAGTTTCGAATTTGACCAACCTCTCGGAATTGAAAATTGAGCATAGATTTGGATTTCCTGTTGATAGACAAATGCACACGCCAACTTTCGTGACATTCCGAGCTATTTTCTCACCCTTTAAGCCCAAGTCTAGCAAAAATGCACGGTCAATTTTCAACTTTGCCCAACTTCTCGGAATTTAAATTTGAGAATAGATTTGGATGTCACATTGGTAGACGAGCGTCCACGCCAACTTTCGTGACGTTCTGAGCTCTTTTCACACTCTTTAAGCCCAAGTCTATCGAAAACGCACGATCGAGTTTCAACTTTGACCAACTTCTCGGAATTGAAATATGAGAATAGATTTGGATGTCCCGTTGGTAGACAAGTGCACATGCCAACTTTCGTGACGTTGCGAGCTATTTTCTCCCCCTTTAAGCCCAAGTCTAGCGAAAACGCACGATCGAGTTTCAACTTTGACCAAATTCTCCGAATTGAAATTTGAGAATAGTTTTGGATGTCTCATTGGTAGACAAGCGTCAACACAAACTTTCGTGACGTTCCGAGCTATTTTGTCCCCATTTAAGCCCAAGTCTAGCGAAAATGCACGGTCGAGTTTCGAATTTGACCAACTTCTCGGAATTGAAAATTGAGCATAGATTTGGATTTCCTGTTGGTAGAAAAATGCGCACGCCAACTTTCGTGACGTTCCGAGCTATTGTCTCCCCCTTTAAGCCTAAGTGTAGTGAAAATGCACGGTCTATTTTCATTTTTGACCAACTTCTCTGAATTTAAATTTGATAATGGATTTGGATGTCACATTGGTATACGAGCGTCCATGCCAACTTTCGTGACATTCTGAGCTATTTTCGAGCGTCCACGCCAACTTTCGTGATGTTCCGAGCTATTTTCACATCCTTTAAAACCAAGTCTAGCGAAAACGCACGATCGAGTTTCAACTTTGACCAACTTCACGGAATTGAAATTTGAGAATAGTTTTGGATGTCCCATTGGTAGACAAGCATCCACACCAACATTCGTTAAGTTTCGAGCTATTTTCTCCCCCTTTAAGCCCAACTGTAGTGAAAATGTAAGGTCGAGTTACGACTTTCACCAACTTCTCGGAATTGAAAATTGAGCATAGATTTGGATGTCCCATTTGTAGACATTCGTGCACAACAACTTTCGTCACATTACGAGCTAATTTAACACCCTTTAAGCTCAAGTCTAGCGAAAACGCATGGTGGCATTTCGACTTTAACCAACTTCTCGGAATGGAAATATGAGAATAGATTTCGATGTCCCGTTGGTAGACAAGTGCGCACGCCAACTTTCGTGACGTTCTGAGCTATTTTCCCTCCCTTTAAGCCCAAGGCTAGCGAAAACACACACACTTTAATCCCAAGTCTAGAGAAAACGCATGGTGGCGTTTCGACTTTGACCAGTTTCTTGGATTTTAAATTTGAGAATAGTTTTGGATGTCCCATTGGTAGACAAGCATCCACACCAACTTTAGTGACGTTCCAAGCTATTTTCTCCTCTAGCGAAAATGTACGGTCGAGTTTCAACTGTCACCAACTTCTCGTAATTGAAGATTTAGCATAGGTTTGGATGTCCCATTTTTAGACATTTGCGCACAACAACTTTCGTGACATTACGAGCTAATTTCACACCCTTTAAGCCCAAGTCTAGCGAAAACGCACGATCGAGTTTCAACTTTGACCAACTTCTCGGAATTGAAATTTGAGAATAGTTTTGGATTTCCCATTGATAGACAAGCGTCCACACCAACTTTCATGACGTTCCGAGCTATTTTGTCCCCCTTTAAGCCCAAGTCTAACGAAAACGCACGGTCGAGTTTCAACTTTGACTAACTTCTCAAAATTTAAATTTGAGAATAGATTTGGATGTCACATTGGTAGACGAGCGTCCACGCCAACTTTCGTGACGTTCCGAGCTATTTTCACACCGTTTAAGCCCAAGTCTAGCGAAAACGCACGATCGAGTTTCAACTTTGACCAACTTCTCGGAATTGAAATTTGAGAATAATTTTGGATGTCCCATTGGTAGACAAGCATCCACACCAACATTCATTACGTTTCGAGCTATTTTCTCCCCCTTTAAGCCCAACTATAGCGAAAACGTACGGTCGAGTTACGAATTTCACCAACTTCTTGGAATTGAAAATTGAGCATAGATTTGGATGTACCATTTGTAGACATTCGCGCACAACAACTTTCGCCACATTACGAGCTAATTTCACACCCTTTAAGCTCAAGTCGAGCGAAAATGCTCGGTCGAGTTTCGAATTTGACCAACTTCTAGGAATTGAAAATTGAGCATAGATTTGGATGTCCCGTTGGTAGAAAAATGCGCACGCCAACGTTCGTGACGTTCCGAGCTATTGTCTCCCCCTTTAAGCCTAAGTGTAGCGAAAATGCACGGTCGATTTTCAACTTTGACCAACTTCTCTGAATTTAAATTTGATAATGGATTTGGATGTCACATTGGTATACGAGCATCCATGAGAATAGTTTTGGATGTCCCTTTGGTAGACAAGCATCCACACCAACATTCGGTACGTTTCGACCTATTTTCTCCCCCTTTAAGCCCAACTACAGCGAAAACGTACGGTCGAGTTACGAATTTCACCAACTTCTTGGAATTGAAAATTGAGCATAGATTTGGATGTCCCATTTGTAGAAATTCGCGCACAACAACTTTCGTCACATTACGAGCTAATTTAACACCCTTTAAGCTCAAGTCTAGCGAAAACGCATGGTGGCATTTCGACTTTCACCAACTTCTCGAAATTGAAATATGAGAATAGATTTGGATGTCCTGTTGGTAGACAAGTGCGCACGCCAACTTTTTTGACGTTCCGAGCTATTTTCCCACCCTTTAAGACCAAGTCTAGCGAAAATGAACGATCGAGTTTCAACTTTGACCAACTTCTCGGAACTCAAATTTGAGAATTGTTTTGGATGTCCAATTGGTAGACAAGCGTCCACACCAACTTTCGTGACGTTCTGAGCTATTTTGTCCCCCTTTAAGCCGAAGTCTAGCGAAAATGCACGGTCGAGTTTCAAATTTGACCAACTTCTCGGAATTGAAAATTGAGCATAGATTTGGATGTTCCGTTGGTAGACAAATCCGCACGCCAACTTTCGTGACGTTTCGAGCTATTTTCTCACCCTTTAAGCCTAAGTCTATCGAAAATGCACAGTCGATTTTCAACTTTGACCAACTTCTCGGAATTCAAATTTGAGAATGGATTTGGATTTCCCGTTGGTAGACAAGTGCACACGCCAACATTCGTGACGTTCCGAGCTATTTTCTTCCCCTTTAAGCCCAACTCTAGAGAAAACGCACGATCGTGTTTCGGCTTTGACCTACTTCTCCTAAATGAAAATTGAGAATAGATTTGGATGTCCCATTTGTAGACATGCACGCACAACAACTTTCGTGACGTTACGAGCTAATTTCACACCCTTTAAGCTCAAGTCTAACGAAAACGCATGGTGGCGTTTCGACTTTGACCAACTTTTGGGAGTTCAAATTTGAAAATAGATTTGGATGTCCCGTTGGTAGACAAGTGCACATGCCAACTTTCGTGACGTTCCGAGCTATTTTCTTCCCCTTTAAGCCCAACTCTAGAGAAAACGCACGGTCGTGTTTCGGCTTTGAGCTACTTCTCGGAATTGAAAATTGAGAATAGATTTGTATGTCCCATTTGTAGACATGCGTGCACAGCAATTTTCGTGACATTACGAGCTAATTTTACACCCTTTAAGCTCAAGTTTAGCGAAAACGCTTGGTGGCGTTTCGGCTTTGACCAACTTCTTGGAATTGAAATTTGAGAATAGATTTGGATGTCCCATTGGTAGACAAGTGCGCACGCCAACTTTCGTGATGTTCCAAGCTATTTTCTCGCCCTTTAAGCCCAACTCTAGCGAAAATGCACCGTCAATTTTAAACTTTGACCAACTTCTCGGAATTTAAATTTGAGAATAGATTTGGATGTCCCATTGGTAGACAAGCATCCACACCAACTTTCGTGACATTCCGAGCTATTTTCATCCCATTTAAGCCCAACTCTAGAGAAAACGCACGGTCGCATTTCATCTTTGACCAACTTCTCGTAATTGAAAATTGAGAATAAATTTGGATGTCCCATTTGTAGACATGCGCGCACAACAACTTTCATTACGTTACGAGCTAATTTCATGCCCTTTATTCCCAAGTATAGTGAAAACCCATGGTGTCATTTCGACTTTGACCAACTTCTAGGAATTGAAATTTGAAAATAGATTTGGATGTCCCATTGGTAGACAAGCGTGCACGCCAACTTTCGTGACGTTCCGAGCTATTTTCTGCCCCTTTAAGCCCAAGTCTAGATGAAAACGCACGGCCGAGTTTCAACCTTGACAAACATTTCAGAATTAAAATTTGAGAAAAAGTTTTGGATATGCCATTGGTAGAGAAGTGTCCACACCAAATTTCATGACATTCTGAGATATTTTCTCCTCCTTCTAGCCCAACTCTAGCGAAAACGTACAGTCGAGTTTCGACTTTATTCTCGGACTTCAAAATTGAGCATAGATTTGGATGTCCCATTTGTAGACATGCGTGCACAGCAACTTTCGTGATGTTACGAGCTAATTTCACACCCTTTAAGCTCAAGTCTAGCGAAAATGAATGGTGGCGTTTCGACTTTGACCAACTTCTCGGAATTGAAATTTGAGAATAGATTTGCATGTCCCATTGGTAGAAAAGCGTCCACACCAACTTTCGTGACATTCCGAGCTATTTTCTTCCCATTTAAGCCCAACTCTAGACAAAACGCACGGTCGCGTTTCATCTTTGACCAACTTCTCAGAATTTAAATTCGAGAATAGATTTGAATGTCCCATTGGTAGACAAGCATCCACACCAACGTTCGTGACATTCCGAGCTATTTTCTTCCCATTTAAGCCCAACTATGGAGAAAACGCACGGTCGCGTTTCATCTTTGACCAACTTCTCGTAATTGAAAATTGAGAATTGATTTGGATGTCCCATTTGTAGACATACGCGCACAGCAACTTTCGTGACATTACGAGCTAATTTCACACCCTTTAAGCCCAAGTCTAGCGAAAATGCACGATCGAGTTTCAACTTTGACCAACTTCTCGGAATTGAAATTTGAGAATAGTTTTGGATGTCCCATTGGTAGACAAGCGTCCACACCAACTTTCGTGACGTTCCGAGCTATTTTCTCCCCCTTTAAGCCCAAGTCTAGCGAAAACGGACGGTCGAGTTTCGAATTTGACCAACCACTCAGAATTGAAAATTGAGCAGAGATTTGCATGTCCCGTTGTTAGACAAATGCGCACGCCAAATTTCGTGACATTCCGACCTATTTTCTCTCCCTTTAAGCCCAAGTCTAGCGAAAATGCAGGGTCGATTTTCAACTTTGACCAACTTCTCGGAATTTATGTTTGAGCATAGATTTGGATTTCACATTGGTAGACGAGCGTCCACGCCAACTTTCGTGATGTTCCGAGCTATTTTCACACCCTTTAAGCCCAAGTCTAGCGAAAACGCACGATCGAGTTTCAACTTTGACCAACTTCTCGGAATTGAAATTTGAGAATAGTTTTGGATGTCCCATTAGTAGACAAGCGTCCACACAAACTTTCGTGACGTTCCGAGCTATTTTCTCCCCCTTTAAGCCCAAGTCTAGCGAAAACGCACGGTCGAGTTTCGAAATTGACCAACTTCTGGGAATTGAAAATTGAGCATAGATTTGGATTTCCCGTTAGTAGAAAAATGCACACGCCAACTTTCGTGACGTTCCGAGCTATTTTCTCACCCTTTAAGCCTAAGTCTAGCGAAAACGCATGGTTGAGTTCCGAATTTGACCAACTTCTCGGAATTAAAAATTGAGCATAGATTTGGATGTCCTGTTGGTAGACAAATGCACACGCCAACTTTCGTGACATTTCGAGCTATTTTCTCACCCTTTAAGCCCAAGTCTAGGAAAATGCAAGGTCAATTTTCAACTTTGACCAACTTCTCGGAATTTAAATTTGAGAATAGATTTGGATGTCACATTGGTAGACGAGCGTCCACGCCAACTTTCGTGACATTCCTAGCTATTTTCACACCCTTTAAGCCCAAGTCTAGCGAAAACGCACGACCGAGTTTCAACTTTGACCAACTTCTCGGAATTGAAATTTGAGAATAGTTTTGGATGTCCCATTGGTAGACAAGCGTCCACACCAACTTTCATGATGTTCCGAGCTATTTTCGAACCCTTTAAGCCCAAGTCTAGCGAAAACGCACGGTCGAGTTTCGAATTTGACCAACCACTCAAAATTGAAAATTGAGCAGAGATTTGGATGTCCCGTTGTTAGCCAAATACGCACGCCAACTTTCGTGACGATCCGAGCTATTTTGTCACCCTTTAAGCCTAAGTCTAGCGAAAACGCACTGTCGAGTTTCGAATTTGACCAACTTCTCGGAATAGAAAATTGAGCATAGATTTGGATGTCCCATTGGTAGACAAATGCGCACACCAACTTTCGTGACGTTCTGAGCTATTTTCTCACCCTTTAGCCTAAGTCTAATGAAAATGCACGGTCGATATTGAACTTTGACCAACTTCTCAGAATTTAAATTTGAGAATAGATTTGGATGTCACATTGGTAGACGAGTGTCCACGCCAACTTTCGTGACATTCCTAGCTATTTTCGCACCCTTTAAGCCAAAGTCTAGCGAAAATGCACGATCGAGTTTCAACTTTGACAAACTTCTTGGAATTGAAATTTGAGAATAGTTTTGGATGTCCCATTGGTAGACAAGCGTCCGCACCAACTTTCATGAGGTTTCGAGCTATTTTCTCACCCTTTAAGCCCAAGTCTAGCGAAAACGCACGGTCGAGTTTCGAATTTGACCAACCACTCAGAATTGAAAATTGAGCAGAGATTTGGATGTCCCGTTGTTAGCCAAATACGCACGCCAACTTTCGTGACGATCCGAGCTATTTTGTCACCCTTTAAGCCTAAGTCTAGCGAAAACGCACTGTCGAGTTTCGAATTTGACCAACTTCTCGGAATAGAAAATTGAGCATAGATTTGGATGTCCCATTGGTAGACAAATGCGCACACCAACTTTCGTGACGTTCTGAGCTATTTTCTCACCCTTTAGCCTAAGTCTAATGAAAATGCACGGTCGATATTGAACTTTGACCAACTTCTCGGAATTTAAATTTGAGAATAGATTTGGATGTCACATTGGTAGACGAGCGTCCACGCCAACTTTCGTGACATTCCTAGCTATTTTCACACCCTATAAGCCAAAGTCTAGCGAGAACGCACGACCGAGTTTCAACTTTGACCAACTTCTCGGAATTGAAATTTGAGAATAGTTTTGGATGTCCCATTGGTAGACAAGCGTCCACACCAACTTTCATGATGTTCCGAGCTATTTTCGAACCCTTTAAGCCCAAGTCTAGCGAAAACGCACGGTCGAGTTTCGAATTTGACCAACCACTCAGAATTGAAAATTGAGCAGAGATTTGGATGTCCCGTTGTTAGCCAAATACGCACGCCAACTTTCGTGACGATCCGAGCTATTTTGTCACCCTTTAAGCCTAAGTCTAGCGAAAACGCACTGTCGAGTTTCGAATTTGACCAACTTCTCGGAATAGAAAATTGAGCATAGATTTGGATGTCCCATTGGTAGACAAATGCGCACACCAACTTTCGTGACGTTCTGAGCTATTTTCTCACCCTTTAGCCTAAGTCTAATGAAAATGCACGGTCGATATTGAACTTTGACCAACTTCTCAGAATTTAAATTTGAGAATAGATTTGGATGTCACATTGGTAGACGAGTGTCCACGCCAACTTTCGTGACATTCCTAGCTATTTTCGCACCCTTTAAGCCAAAGTCTAGCGAAAATGCACGATCGAGTTTCAACTTTGACAAACTTCTTGGAATTGAAATTTGAGAATAGTTTTGGATGTCCCATTGGTAGACAAGCGTCCACACCAACTTTCATGACGTTCCGAGCTATTTTCTCGACCTTTAATCCCAAGTCTAGCCAAAACGCACGGTCAAGTTTCAAATTTGACCAACCACTTAGAATTGAAAATTGAGCAGAGATTTGGATGTCCCGTTGTTAGACAAATACGCACGCCAACTTTCGTGACGTTCCGAGCTATTTTCTCACCCTTTAAGCCTAAGTCTAGCGAAAACGCACGGTCGAGTTTTGAATTTGACCAACTTCTCGGAATTGAAAATTGAGCATAGATTTGGATGTCCTATTGGTAGAAAAATGCACACGCCAACTTTCGTGACGTTCCGAGCTATTTTCTCACCCTTTAAGCCCAAGTCGAGCGAAAATGGAGGGTCGATTTTCAACTTTGACCAACTTCTCGGAATTTAAATTTGAGAATAGATTTGGATGTCACATTGGTAGACGAGCGTCCACGCCAACTTTCGTGACGTTCCTAGCTATTTGCACACCCTTTAAGCCCAAGTCTAGCGAAAACGCACGATCGAGTTTCAACTTTGACCAACTTCTTGGAATTGAAATTTGAGAATAGTTTTGGATGTCCCACTGGTAGACAAGCGTCCACACCAACTTTCGTGGCGTTCCGAGCTATTTTCGCCCCCTTTAAGCCCAAGTCTAGCGAAAACGCACGGTCGAGTTTCGAATTTGACCAACTTCTCGGAATTGAAAACTGAGCATAGATTTGGATGTCCCGTTGGTAGACAAATGCGCACACCAACTTTCGTGACGTTTCGAGCTATTTTTTCAACCTTTAAGCCCAAATCTAGCGAAAATGCACAGTCGATTTTCAACTTTGACCAACTTCTCAGAATTTAAATTTGAGAATAGATTTGGATGTCGCATTGGTAGACAAGCGTCCACGCCAACTTTCGTGACGTTCCGAGCTAATTTCACACCCTATAAGCCCAAGTCTAGAGAAAACGCACGATCGAGTTTCAACTTTGACCAACTTCTCGGAATTGAAATTTGAGATAGTTTTGGATGTCCCATTGGTAGACAAGCATCCACACCAACATTCGTTACGTTCCGAGCTATTTTCTCCCCCTTTAAGCCCAACTGTAGCGAAAATGTACAGTCAAGTTACGACTTTCACCAACGTCTCGGAATTGAAAATTGAGCATAGATTTGGATGTCCCATTTGTAGACATTCGCGCACAACAACTTTCGTCACATTACGAGCTAATTTCACACCCTTTAAGCTCAAGTCTAGCGAACACGCATGGTGGCGTTTCGACTTTGACCAACTTCTCGGAATTGAAATATGAGAATAGATTTGGATGTCCCGTTGGTAGACAAGTGCGCACGCCAACTTTCGTGACGTTCCGAGCTATTTTCCCTCCCTTTAAGCCCAAGTCTAGCGAAAACACACGATCGAGTTTCAAGTTTGACCAACTTCTCGCAATTGAAATTTGAGAATTGTTTTGGATGTCCCATTCGTAGACAAGCGTCCACACCAACTTTCGTGACGTTCCGAACTATTTTCTCCCCCTTTAATCCCAAGTCTAGCGAAAACGCACGGTAGACGAGCGTCCACGCCAACTTTCATGACGTTTCGAGCTAATTTCATACCCTTTAAGCCCAAGCCTAGGGAAAACGCACGATCGAGTTTCGACTTTGACCAAATTCTCAGAATTGAAAATTGAGCATAGATTTGGATGTCCCGTTGGTAGACAAGTGCGCACGCCAACTTTCGTGACGTTCCGAGCTAATTTCACACCCTTTAAGCCCAAGTCTAGGGAAAACGCACGGTCAATTTTCAACTTTGACCAACTTCTCGCAATTTAAATTTGAGAATAGATTTGGATGTCACATTTGTAGACATGTGCGCACTACAACTTTTGTGATTTTACGAGCTAATCTCACACACTTTAATCCCAAGTCTAGAGAAAACGCATGGTGGCGTTTCGACTTCGACCAATTTCTTGGATTTGAAATTTGAGAATAGTTTTGGATGTCCCATTGGTAGACAAGCGTCCACACCAACTTTAGTGACGTTCCAAGCTATTTTCTCCTCTAGTGAAAACGTACGGTCGAGTTTCAACTTTCACCAACTTCTCGTAATTGAAGATTGAGCATAGGTTTGGATGTCCCATTCTTAGACATTTGCGCACAACAACTTTCGTGACATTACAAGCTAATTTCACACCCTTTAAGCCCAAGTCTAGCGAAAACGCACGATCGAGTTTCAACTTTGACCAACTTCTCGGAATTGAAATTTGAGAATAGTTTTGGATGTCCCATTGGTAGACAAGCGTCCACACAAACTTTCATGACGTTCCAAGCTATTTTCTCCCCCTTTAATCCCAAGTCTAGCAAAAACGCACGGTCGAGTTTCAAATTTGACCGACTTCTCGGAATTAAAAATTGAGCATAGAATTGGCTGTCCCGTTGGTAGAAAAATGCGCACGCCAACTTTCGTGACGTTCCGAGCTATTTTCTCCCCCTTTAAGCCCAAGTCTAGCGAAAACGCACGGTCGAGTTTTGAATTTGACCAACTTCTGGGAATTGAAAATTGAGCATAGATTTGGATGTCCCGTTGGTAGAAAAGCGTTCACACCAACTTTCGTGATGTTCCGAGCTATTTTCTCCCCCTTTAAGCCCAAATCTAGTGAAAACGCACGATAGAGTTTCGAAGTTGACCGACTTCTCGGAATTAAAAATTGAGCATAGACTTGGCTGTCCCGTTGGTAGACAAATGCGCACGCCAACTTTCGTCACATTCCAAGCTATTTTCTCTCCCTTTAAGCCCAAGTCTAGCGAAAATGCAGGGTCGATTTTCAACTTTGACCAACTTCTAGAAATTTAAATTTGAGAATAGATTTGGATGTCACATTGGTAGACGAGCATCCACGCCAACTTTCATGACATTCTGAGCTATTTTCACACCCTTTAAGCCCAAGTCTAGCGAAAACGCACGATCGAGTTTCAACTTTGACCAACTTCTCGGAATTGAAATTTGAGAATAGTTTTGGATGTCCCATTGGTAGACAAGCATCCACACCAACATTCGTTACGTTCCGAGCTATTTTCTCACCCTTTAAGCCCAACTGTAGTGAAAATGCACGGTCGAGTTATGACTTTCACCAACTTCTCCGATTTTCACATTATGAGCTAATTTCACTCCCTTTAAGCTCAAGTCGAGCGAAAACGAACGGTCGAGTTTCGAATTTGACCAACTTCTCGGAATTGAAAAATGAGCATAGATTTGGATGTACCGTTGGTAGACAAATGTGCACGCCAACTTTCGTGACGTTTCGAGCTATTTTTTCACCCTTTAAGCCTAAGTGTAGCGAAAATGCACGGTCGATTTTCAACTTTGACCAACTTCTCTGAATTTCAATTTGAGAATGGATTTGGATGTCACATTGGTAGACGAGCATCCACGCCAACTTTCGTGACGTTCCGAGCTATTTTCACATCCTTTAAGCCCAAGTCTAGCGAAAACGCACGATCGGGTTTCAACTTTGACCAACTTCTCGGAATTGAAATTTGAGAATAGTTTTGGATGTCCCATTGGTAGACAAGCATCCACACCAACATTCGTTACGTTTCGAGCTATTTTCTCCCCCTTTAAGCCCAACTGTAGCGAAAACGTACAGTCGAGTTACGACTTTCACCAACTTCTCCGAATTGAAAATTGAGCATAGATTTGGATGTCCCATTTGTAGACATTCGTGCACAACAACTTTCGTCACATTACGAGCTAATTTCACATAATTTAAGCTCAAGTCTAGCGAACACGCATGGTGGCGTTTTGACTTTGACCAACTTCTCGGAATTGAAATATGAGAATAGATTTGGATGTCCCGTTGGTAGACAAGTGCGCACGCCGACTTTCGTGACGTTCCGAGCTATTTTCCCTCCCTTTAAGCCGAAGTCTAGCGAAAACGCACGATCAAGTTTCAAGTTTGACCAACTTCTCGGAATTGAAATTTGAGAATAGTTTTGGATGTCCCATTGGTAGACAAGCGTCCACACCAACATTCGTGATGTTCCGAGCTATTTTCTCCCCCTTTAATCCCAAGTCTAGCGAAAACGCACGGTCTATTTTCGAATTTGACCAACTTCTCGGAATTAAAAATTGAGCATAGATTTGGATTTCCCGTTTGTAGAAAAATGCGCACGCCAACTTTCGTGACATTCCGAGCTAATTTCACACCCTTTAAGCCCAAGTCTAGGGAAAATGCTCGGTCAATTTTCATCTTTGACTAACCTCTCGCAATTTAAATTTGAGAATAGATTTGGATGTCACATTTGTACACATGTGCGCACTACAACTTTCGTGATTTTAAGAGCTAATCTCACACACTTTAATCCCAAGTCTAGAGAAAACGCATGGTGGCGTTTCGACTTTGACCAATTTCTTGGATTTGAAATTTGAGAATAGTTTTGGATGTCCCATTTGTAGACAAGCGTCCACAAAAACTTTCGCGACGTTCCGAGCTATTTTCTCCCCCTTTAAGCCCAAGTCTAGCGAAAACGCACTGTCGAGTTTCGAATATGACCAACTTCTCAGAATTTAAAATTGAGCATAGATTTGTATTTCCCGTTGGCAAAAAAATGCACACGCCAAATTTCGTGACGTTCCGAGCTAATTTCACACCCTTTAAGCCCAAGCCTAGGGAAAACGCACGATCGAGTTTCGACTTTGACCAAATTCTCGAAATTGAAAATCGAGCATAGACTTGGATGTCCCGTTGGTAGACAAGTGCGCACGCCAACTTTCGTGACGTTCCGAGCTAATTTCACACCCTTTAAGCCAAAGTCTAGGGAAAATGCACGGTCAATTTTCAACTTTGACCAACCTCTCGCAATTTAAATTTGACAATAGATTTGGATGTCACATTTGTAGACATGTGCGCACTACAACTTTTGTGATTTTACGAGCTAATCTCACACACTTTAATCCCAAGTCTAGAGAAAACGCATGGTGGTGTTTCGACTTTGACCAATTTCTTGGATTTGAAATTTGAGAATAGTTTTGGATGTCCCATTGGTAGACAAGCGTCCACACAAACTTTCGCGACGTTCCGAGCTATTTTCTCCCCCTTTAAGCCCAAGTCTAGCGAAAACGCACGGTCAAGTTTCGAATTTGACCAACTTCTCGGAATTAAAGATTGAGCATAGATTTGGATTTCCCGTTGGTAGAAAAATGCACATGCCAAATTTCGTGACGTTCCAAGCTAATTTCACACCCTCTAAGCCCAAGTCTAGGGAAAACGCACGGACAATTTTCAACTTTGACCAACCTCTCGCAATTTAAATTTGAGAATAGATTTGGATGTCACATTTGTAGACATGTGCGCACTACAACTTTAGTGATTTTATGAGCTAATCTCACACACTTTAATCCCAAGTCTAGAGAAAACGCATGGTGGCGTTTCGACTTTGACCAATTTCTTGGATTTGAAATTTGAAAATAGTTTTGGATGTCCCATTGGTAGACAAGCGTCCACACCAACTTTAGTGACTTTCCAAGCTATTTTCTCCTCTAGCGAAAACGTATGGTCGAGTTTCAACTTTCACCAACTTCTCGTAATTGAAGATTGAGCATAGGTTTGGATGTCCCATTTTTAGACATTTGCGTACAACAACTTTCGTGACAGTATGGGCTAATTTCACACCCTTAAAGCCCAAGTTTAGCGAAAACGCACGATCGAGTTTCAACTTTGACCAACTTCTCGGAATTGAAATTTGAGAATAGTTTTGGATGTCCCATTGGTAGACAAGCGTCCACACCAACTTTCATGACGTTCCGAGCTATTTTCTCCCCCTTTAAGACCAAGTCTAGCGAAAACGCACAGTCGAGTTTCAAATTTAACCAACTTCTCGAAATTGAAAATTGAGCATAGATTTGGATTTCCCGTTGGTAGACAAATGTGCACGCCAACTTTCATGACGTTCTGAGCTATTTGCACACCCTTTAAGCCCAAGTCTAGCGAAAACGCACGATCGAGTTTCAACTTTGACCAACTTCTCGGAATTGAAATTTGAGAATAGTTTTGGATGTCCCATTCGTAGACAAGCGTCCACACAAACTTTCGTGACGTTCCGAGCTATTTTCTCCCCCTTTAAGCCCAATTCTAGCAAAAACGCACGGTCAAGTTTCGAATTTGACCAACTTCTCGGAATTGAAAATTGAGCATAGATTTGGATTTCCCGTTGGTAGAAAAATGCACACGCCAACTTCCGTGACGTTCCGAGCTATTTTCTCACCCTTTAAGCCTAAGTCTAGCGAAAATGCACGGTCGAGTTTCGAATTTGACCAACTTCTCAGAATTAAAAATTGAGCATAGATTTGGATCTCCTGTTGGTAGACAAATGCACACGCCAACTTTCGTGACATTATGAGCTATTTTCTCACCCTTTAAGCCCAAGTCTAGCGAAAATGCACGGTCGATTTTCAACTTTGACCAACTTCTCGGAATTTAAATTTGACAATAGATTTGGATGTCACATTGGTAGACGAGCGTCCACGCCAAGTTTCGTGACGTTCCAAGCTTTTTTCACACCCTTTAAGCCCAAGTCTAGCGAAAACGCACGATCGAGTTTCAACTTTGACCAACTTCTCGGAATTGAAATATGCGAATAGTTTTGGATGTCCCATTGGTAGACAAGCGTCCACACCAACGTTCATGACGTTCCGAGCTATTTTCTCGCCCTTTAAGCCCAAGTCTAGCGAAAACGCACGGTCGAGTTTCGAATTTGACCAACCACTCAGAATTGAAAATTGAGCAGAGATTTGGATGTCCCGTTGTTAGACAAATACGCACACCAACTTTCGTGAGGATCCGAGCTATTTTCTTACCCTTTAAGCCTAAGTCTAGCGAAAACGCACGGTCGAGTTTCGAATTTGACCAACTTCTCGGAATTAAAAATTGAGCATAGATTTGGATGTCCCGTTGGTAGACAAATGCACACGCCAACTTTCGTGACATTATGAGCTATTTTCTCACCCTTTAAGCCTAAGTGTAGCAAAAATGCACAGTCGATTTTCAACTTTGACCAACTTCTTAGAATTTAAATTTGAGAATGGATTTGGATGTCACATTGGTAGACGAGTGTCCACGCCAGCTTTCGTGACGTTTCGAGCTATTTCACACCCTTTAAGCCCAAGTCTAGCGAAAACGCACGATCGAGTTTCAACTTTGACCAACTTCTCGAAATTGAAATTTGAGAATAGTTTTGGATGTCCCTTTGGTAGACAAGCATCCACACCAACATTCGTTACGTTCCGAGCTATTTTCTCCCCCTTTAAGCCCAACTCTAGCGAAAATGTACGGTCGAGTTACGAATTTCACCAACTTCTTGGAATTGAAAATTGAGCATAGATTTGGATGTCCCATTTGTAGATATTCGCGCACAACAACTTTCGTGACATTACGAGCTAATTTAACACCCTTTAAGCTCAAGTCTAGCGAAAACGCATGGTGGCATTTCGACTTTGACCAACTTCTCGGAATTGAAATATGAGAATAGATTTGGATGTCCCGTTGGTAGACAAGTGCGCACGCCAACTTTTGTGACGTTCCGAGCTATTTTCCCACCCTTTAAGACCAAGTCTAGCGAAAATGAACGATCGAGTTTCATCTTTGACCAACTTCTCGGAACTGAAATTTGAGAATAGTTTTGGATGTCCAAATGGTAGACAAGCATCCACACCAACTTTCGTGACGTTCCGAGCTATTTTCTCCCCCTTTAAGCCAAAGTCTAGCGAAAACGAACGGTCGAGTTTCGAATTTGACCAACTTCTCGGAATTGAAAATTGAGCATAGATTTGGATGTCCCGTTGGTAGACAAATGCGCACGCCAACTTTCGTGACGTTCCGAGCTATTTTCTCACCCTTTAAGCCTAAGTCTATCGAAAATGCACGGTCGATTTTCAACTTTGACCAACTTCTCGGAATTTAAATTTGAGAATGGATTTGGATGTCCAGTTGGTAGACAAGTGCACACGCCAACTTTTGTGACGTTCCGAGCTATTTTCTTCCCCTTTAGGCCCAACTCTAGAGAAAACGCACGATCGTGTTTCGGCTTTGACCTGCTTCTCATAAATGAAAATTGAGAATAGATTTGGATGTCCCATTTGTAGACATGCACGCACAACAAATTTCGTGACGTTACGAGCTAATTTCACACCCTTTAAGCTCAAGTCTAACGAAAATGCATGGTGGAGTTTCGACTTTGACCAACTTTTGGGAGTTGAAATTTGAAAATAGATTTGGATGTCCCCTTGGTAGACAAGTGCACATGCCAACTTTCGTGACGTTCCGATCTATTTTCTTCCCCTTTAAGCCCAACTCTAGAGAAAACACACGGTCGTGTTTCGGCTTTGAGCTACTTCTCGGAATTGAAAATTGAGAATAGATTTGTATGTCCCATTTGTAGACATGCGAGCACAGCAATTTTCGTGACGTTACGAGCTAATTTTACACCCTTTAAGCTCAAGTTTAGCGAAAACGCATGGTGGCGTTTCGGCTTTGACCAACTTCTTGGAATTGAAATTTGAGAATAGATTTGGATGTCCCATTGGTAGACAAGTGCGCACGCCAACTTTCGTGACGTTCCAAGCTATTTTCTCGCCGTTTAAGCCCAAGTCGAGCGAAAACGCACCGTCAATTTTAAACTTTGACCAACTTCTCGAAATTTAAATTTGAGAATAGATTTGGATGTCCCATTGGTAGATAAGCGTCCACACCAACTTTCGTGACATTCTGAGCTATTTTCATCCCATTTAAGCCCAACTGTAGAGAAAACGCACGGTCGCATTTCATCTTTGACCAACTTCTCGGAATTGAAAATTGAGAATAGATTTGGATGTCCCATTTGTAGACATGCGCGCACAACAACTTTCATGACGTTACGAGCTAATTTCATGCCCTTTATTCCCAAGTATAGTGAAAACCCATGGTGGCATTTCGACTTTGACCAACTTCTGGGAATTGAAATTTGAAAATATATTTGGATGTCCCATTGGTACACAACCGTGCACGCCAACTTTCGTGATGTTCCGAGCTATTTTCTGCCCCTTTAAGCCCAAGTCTAGATGAAAACGCACGGTCGAGTTTCAACCTTGACAAACATTTCGGAATTAAAATTTGAGAATAGTTTTGGATATACCATTGGTAGAGAAGTGTCCACACCAACTTTCGTGACATTCCGAGATATTTTCTCCTCCTTCTAGCGCAACTCTAGCGAAAACGTACGGTCGAGTTTCGACTTTATTCTCGGAATTCAAAATTGAGCATAGATTTGGATGTCCCATTTGTAGACATGCGTGCACACCAACTTTCATGACAGTCCGAGCTATTTTCTTCCCATTTAAGCCCAACTATAGAGAAAACGCACGGTCGCGTTTCATCTTTGACCAACTTCTCGTAATTGAAAATTGAGAATAGATTTGGATGTCCCATTTGTAGACATGCGCGCACAGCAACTTTCGTGACATTACGAGCTAATTTCACACCCTTTAAGCCCAAGTCTATTGAAAATGCACGATCGAGTTTCAACTTTGACCAACTTCTCGGAATTGAAATTTGAGAATAGTTTTGAATGTCCCACTAGTAGACAAGCGTCCACACCAACTTTCGTGACGTTCCGAGCTATTTTCTCCCCCTTTAAGCCCAAGTCTAGCGAAAACGCACAGTCGAGTTTTGAATTTGACCAAAGAATTAGAAATTGAGCATAGATTTGGATGTCCCGTTGGTAGAAAAGCGTTCACACCAACTTTTGTGACGTTCCGAGCTATTTTCTCCCCCTTTAAGCCCAAGTCTAGCGAAAACGCACGATCGAGTTTCGAATTTGACCGACTTCTCGAAATAAAAAATTGAGCATAGACTTGGCTGTCCTGTTGGTAGACAAATGCGCACGCCAACTTTTGTGACATTCCGAGCTATTTTCTCTCCCTTTAAGCCCAAGTCTAGCGAAAATGCAGGGTCGATTTTCAACATTGACCAACTTCTCGGAATTTAAATTTGAGAATAGATTTGGATGTCACATTAGTAGACGAGCGTCCACGCCAACTTTCGTGACGTTCCGAGCAATTTTCACACCCTTTAAGCCCAAGTCTATCGAAAACGCACGATCGAGTTTCAACTTTGACCAACTTCTCGGAATTGAAATTTGAGAATAGTTTTGGATGTCCCATTGGTAGACAAGCATCCACACCAACATTCGTTACGTTCCGAGCTATTTTCTCCCCCTTTAAGCCCAACTGTAGTGAAAACGCACGTTCGAGTTTCGAATTTGACCAACTTCTCGGAATTGAAAATTGAGCATAGATTTGGATGTACCGTTGGTAGACAAATGCACACGCCAACTTTCATGACGTTCCGAGCTATTTTCTTACCCTTTAAGCCTAAGTGTAGCGAAAATGCACGGTCGATTTTCAACTTTGACCAACTTCTCTGAATTTAAATTTGAGAATGGATTTGGATGTCACATTGGTAGACGAGCGTCCACGCCAACTTTCGTGACGTTCCGAATTATTTTCACGCCCTTTAAGCCCAAGTCTAGCGAAAATGCACGATCGGGTTTCAACTTTGACCAACTTCTCAGAGTTATTTTCACGCCCCTTTAAGCCCAACTGTAGCGAAAACGTACAGTCGAGTTACGACTTTCACCAACTTCTCGGAGTTGAAAATTGAGCATAGATTTGGATGTCCCATTTGTAGACATTCGCGCACAACAACTTTCGTCACATTACGAGCTAATTTAACACCCTTTAAGATCAAGTCTAGCGAACACACATGGTGGCATTTTGACTTTGACCAACTTCCAGGAATTGAAATATGATAATAGATTTGGATGTCCCGTTGGTAGACAAGTGCGCACGCCAACTTTCGTGACGTTCCGAGCTATTTTCCCTCCCTTTAAGCCCAAGTCTAGCGAAAACGCACGATCGAGTTTCAAGTTTGACCAACTTCTCGGAATTGAAATTTGAGAATAGTTTTGGATGTCCCATTGGTAGACAAGCATCCACACCAACATTCGTGACGTTTCGAGCTATTTTCTCCCCCTTTAAGCCCAAGTCTAACAAAAACGCACTGTCGTGTTTCGAATTTGACCAACTTCTCGGAATTAAAAATTGAGCATAGATTTGGATTTCCCATTTGTAGACAAATGCGCACGCCAACTTTCGTGACATTCCGAGCAATTTTCTCACCATTTAAGTCCAAGTCTAGCGAAAATGCATGGTCAATTTTCAACTTTGACCAACTTCTCGGAATTTAAATTTGAGAATGGATTTGGATGTCGCATTGGTAGACGAGCGTCCACGCCAACTTTCGTGACGTTCCGAGCTAATTTCACACCCTTTAATCCCAAGTCTAGCCAAAACGCACGATCGAGTTTCAACTTTGACCAACTTCTCGGTTTTGAAATTTGAGAATAGTTTTGGATGTCCCATTGGTAGATAAGCGTCCACACCAACTTTCGTGACTTTCCGAGCTATTTTCTCCTCCTTTAAGCCCAAGTCTAGCGAAAACGCACGGTCGAGTGTCGAATTTGGCCAACTTCTCGGAATTGAAAATTGAGCATAGATTTGGATGTCCCGTTGGTAGGCAAATGCGCACGCCAACTTTCGTGACATTCCGAGCTATTTTCTCTCCCTTTAAGCCCAAGTCTAGCGAAAATGCAGGGTCGATTTTCAACTTTGACCAACTTCTCGGAATTTAAATTTGAGAATAGATTTGGATGTCACATTGGTAGACGAGCGTCCACGCCAACTTTCGTGACGTTCTGAGCTATTTTCACACCCTTTAAGCCCAAGTCTAGCGAAAACGCACGATCGAGTTTCAACTTTGACCAATTTCTCGGGATTGAAATTTGAGAATAGTTTTGGATGTCCCATTGGTAGACAAGCATCCACACCAACATTCGTTACGTTCTGAGCTATTTTCTCCCCCTTTAAGCCCAACTGTAGCGAAAACGTATAGTCGAGTTACGAATTTCACCAACTTCTCAGAATTGAAAATTGAGCATAGATTTGGATGTCCCATTTGTAGACATTCGCGCACAAGAACTTTCATCACATTACGAGCTAATTTAACCCCCTTTAAGCTCAAGTCTAGCGAAAACGCATGGTGGCATTTTGACTTTGACCAACTTCTCGGAATTGAAATATGAGAATAGATTTGGATGTCCCGTTGGTAGACAAGTGCGCACGCCAACTTTCGTGACATTCCGAGCTATTTTCTTACCCTTTAAGCCCAAGTCTAGCGAAAACGCACGACCGAGTTTCGAATTTGACCAACTTCTCGGAATTGAAAATTGAGCATAGATTTGGATGTCCCGTTGGTTATCAAATGTGCACGCCAACTTTCGTGACATTCCGAGCTATTTTCTCACCCTTTAAGCCTAGGTCTAGCGAAAATGCATGGTCGATTTTCAACTTTGACCAACTTCTCGGAATTTAAATTTGAGAATGGATTTGGATGTCCCGTTGGTAGACAAGTGCACACGCCAACTTTCGTGACGTTTCGAGCTATTTTCTTCCCCTTTAAGCCCAACTCTAGAGAAAACGCACAATTGTGTTTTGGCTTTGACCTACTTCTCAGAAATGAAAGTTGAGAATAGATTTGGATGTCCCATTTGTAGACATGCACGCTCAACAACTTTCCTGACGCTACGAGCTAATGTCACACCCTTTAAGCTCAAGTCTAACGAAAACGCATGGTGGCGTTTCGACTTTGACCAACTTCTGGGAATTGAAATTTTTAAAATAGATTTGGATGTCCCATTGGTAGAAAAGCGTGCACACCGACTTTCATGACTTTTCGAGCTATTTTCTGCCCCTTTAAGCCCAAGTAGATTCGGAATTCAAAATTGAGCATAGATTTGGATGTCGCATTTGTAGACATGCGTGCACAGCAACTTTCGTGATGTTACGAGCTAATTTCACACCCTTTAAGCTAAAGTCTAACGAAAACGCATGGTGGCGTTTTGACATTGACCAAATTCTCGGAATTGAAATTTGAGAATAGATTTGGATGTCCCATTGGTAGACAAGCGTCCACACCAACTTTCATGACATTCCGAGCTATTTTCTTCCCATTTAAGCCCAACTCTAGAGAAAACGCACGGTCGCGTTTCATCTTTGACCAACTTCTCGGAATTTAAATTTGAGAATGGATTTGGATGTCCCGTTGGTAGACAAGTGCACACGCCAACTTTCGTGACGTTTCGAGCTATTTTCTTCCCCTTTAAGCCCAACTCTAGAGAAAACGCACAATTGTGTTTTGGCTTTGACCTACTTCTCAGAAATGAAAGTTGAGAATAGATTTGGATGTCCCATTTGTAGACATGCACGCTCAACAACTTTCCTGACGCTACGAGCTAATGTCACACCCTTTAAGCTCAAGTCTAACGAAAACGCATGGTGGCGTTTCGACTTTGACCAACTTCTGGGAATTGAAATTTTTAAAATAGATTTGGATGTCCCATTGGTAGAAAAGCGTGCACACCGACTTTCATGACTTTTCGAGCTATTTTCTGCCCCTTTAAGCCCAAGTAGATTCGGAATTCAAAATTGAGCATAGATTTGGATGTCGCATTTGTAGACATGCGTGCACAGCAACTTTCGTGATGTTACGAGCTAATTTCACACCCTTTAAGCTAAAGTCTAACGAAAACGCATGGTGGCGTTTTGACATTGACCAAATTCTCGGAATTGAAATTTGAGAATAGATTTGGATGTCCCATTGGTAGACAAGCGTCCACACCAACTTTCATGACATTCCGAGCTATTTTCTTCCCATTTAAGCCCAACTCTAGAGAAAACGCACGGTCGCGTTTCATCTTTGACCAACTTCTCGGAATTTAAATTTGAGAATGGATTTGGATGTCCCGTTGGTAGACAAGTGCACACGCCAACTTTCGTGACGTTTCGAGCTATTTTCTTCCCCTTTAAGCCCAACTCTAGAGAAAACGCACAATTGTGTTTTGGCTTTGACCTACTTCTCAGAAATGAAAGTTGAGAATAGATTTGGATGTCCCATTTGTAGACATGCACGCTCAACAACTTTCCTGACGCTACGAGCTAATGTCACACCCTTTAAGCTCAAGTCTAACGAAAACGCATGGTGGCGTTTCGACTTTGACCAACTTTTGGGAGTTTAAATTTGAAAATAGATTTGGATGTCCCATTGGTAGACAAGTGCACATGCCAACTTTCATGACGTTCCGAGCTATTTTCTTCCCCTTTAAGCCCAACTCTAGAGAAAACGCATGGTCGTGTTTCGGCTTTGAGCTACTTCTCGGAATTGAAAATTGAGAATAGATTTGGATATCCCATTTGTAGACATGCGTGCACAGAAACGTTCGTGACGTTACGAGCTAATTTTACACCCTTTAAGCTCAAGTTTAGCGAAAACGCATGGTGGCGTTTCGGCTTTGACCAACTTCTTGGAATTGAAATTTGAGAATAGATTTGGATGTCCCATTGGTAGACAAGTGTGCACGCCAACTTTCGTGACGTTCGAAGCTATTTTCTCGCCCTTTAAGCCCAAGTCTAGCGAAAACGCACCATCAATTTTAAACTTTGACCAACTTCTCGAAATTCAAATTTGAGAATAGATTTGGATGTCCCATTGGTAGACAAGCGTCCACACCAACGTTCATGACATTTCGAGCTATTTTCATCCCATTTAAGCCCAACTCTAGAGAAAACGCACCGTCGCATTTTATCTTTGACCAACTTCTCGCAATTGAAAATTGAGAATAGATTTGGATGTCCCATTTGTAGACATGCGCGCACAACAACTTTCATGACGTTACGAGCTAATTTCACGCCCTTTATTCCCAAGTATAGTGAAAACACATGGTGGCATTTCGACTTTGACCAACTTCTGGGAATTGAAATTTTTAAAATAGATTTGGATGTCCCATTGGTAGAAAAGCGTGCACACCGACTTTCATGACTTTTCGATCTATTTTCTGCCCCTTTAAGCCCAAGTAGATTCGGAATTCAAAATTGAGCATAGATTTGGATGTCGCATTTGTAGACATGCGTGCACAGCAACTTTCGTGATGTTACGAGCTAATTTCACACCCTTTAAGCTAAAGTCTAACGAAAACGCATGGTGGCGTTTTGACATTGACCAAATTCTCGGAATTGAAATTTGAGAATAGATTTGGATGTCCCATTGGTAGACAAGCGTCCACACCAACTTTCATGACATTCCGAGCTATTTTCTTCCCATTTAAGCCCAACTCTAGAGAAAACGCACGGTCGCGTTTCATCTTTGACCAACTTCTCGGAATTTAAATTTGAGAATAGATTTGAATGTCCCATTGGTAGACAAGTGTCCACACCAACTTTCGTGACATTCCGAGCTATTTTTTCCCATTTAAGCCCAACTATAGAGAAAACGCACGGTCGCGTTTCATCTTTGACCAACTTCTCGGAATTTAAATTTGAGAATATATTTGAATGTCCCATTGGTAGAAAAGTGTCCACACCAGCTTTCGTGACATTCCGAGCTATTTTCTTCCCATTTAAGCCCAACTCTAGAGAAAACGCACGGTCGCGTTTCATCTTTGACCAACTTCTCGGAATTGAAAAATGAGAATAGATTTAGATGTCCCATTTGTAGACATGCTCGCACATCAACTTTCGTGACAATACGAATACGAATGGTGGCATCTCGACTTTGACCAACTTCTCGGAATTGAAAATTGAGCATATATTTGGATGTCCCGTTGGTAGACAAATGCGCACGCCAACTTTCGTGACGTCCCGAGCTATTTTCTCACCCTTTAAGCTTAAGTCTAGCGAAAATGCACGGTCCATTTTAACCTTTGACCAACTTCTCGGAATTTAAATTTGAGAATAGATTTGGATGTCGCATTGGTAGACAAGCGTCCACGCCAACTTTCGTGACGTTCCGAGCTAATTTCACACCCTTTAAGCCCAAGTCTAGCCAAAATGCACGATCGAGTTTCAACTTTGACCAACTTCTCGGTTTTGAAATTTGAGAATAGTTTTGGATGTCCCATTGGTAGACAAGCGTCCACACCAACTTTCGTGACGTTCCGAGCTATTTTCTCCCCCTTTAAGCCCAAGTCTAGCGAAAACGCACGGTCGAGTGTCGAATTTGACCAACTTCTCGGAATTGAAAATTGAGCATAGATTTGGATGTCCCGTTGGTAGGCAAATGCGCACGCCAACTTTCGTGACATTCCGAGCTATTTTCTCTCCCTTTCAGCCCAAGTCTAGCGAAAATGCAGGGTCGATTTTCAACTTTGACCAACTTCTCGGAATTTAAATTTGAGAATAGATTTGGATGCCACATTGGTAGACGAGCGTCCACGCCAACTTTCATGACGTTCCGAGCTATTTTCACACCCTTTAAGCCCAAGTCTAGCGAAAACGCATGATCGAGTTTCAACTTTGACCAATTTCTCGGGATTGAAATTTGAGAATAGTTTTGGATGTCCCATTGGTAGACAAGCATCCACACCAACATTCGTTACGTTCCGAGCTATTTTCTCCCCCTTTAAGCCCAACTGTAGCGAAAACGTACAGTCGAGTTACGAATTTCACCAACTTCTCGGAATTGAAAATTGAGCATAGATTTGGATGTTCCATTTGTAGACATTCGCGCACAAGAACTTTCATCACATTACGAGCTAATTTAACACCCTTTAAGCTCAAGTCTAGCGAAAACGCATGGTGGCATTTCGACTTTGACCAACTTCTCGGTATCGAAATATGAGAATAGATTTGGATGTCCCGTTGGTAGACAAGTGCGCACGTCGACTTTCGTGACGTTCCGAGCTATTTTCCCTCCCTTTAAGCCCAAGTCTAGCGAAAACGCACGATCGAGTTTCTAGTTTGACCAACTTCTCGGAATTGAAATTCGAGAATAGTTTTGGATGTCCCATTGGTAGACAAGCGTCCACACCAACATTCGTGACGTTCCGAGCTATTTTCTCCCCCTTTAATCCCAAGTCTAGCGAAAACACACGGTCGAGTTTCAAATTTGACCAACTTCTCGGAATTAAAAATTGAGCATAGATTTGGATTTCCCGTTATAGACAAATGCGCACGCCAACTTTCGTGACATTCCGAGCTAATTTCACACCCTTTAAGCCCAAGTCTAGGGAAAACGCACGGTCGATTTTCAACTTTGACCAACTTCCCAGAATTTAAATTTGAGAATAGATTTGGATGTCGCATTGGTAGACAAGCGTCCACGGCAACTTTCGTGACGTTCCGAGCTAATTTCACACCCTTTAAGCCCAAGTCTAGCGAAAACGCACGATCAAGTTTCAACTTTGACCAACTTCTCGGAATTGAAATTTGAGATAGTTTTGGATGTCCCATTTGTAGACATTTGCGCACAACAACTTTCGTCACATTACGAGCTAATTTCACATCCTTTAAGCTCAAGTCTAGCGAACACGCATGGTGGCGTTTCGACTTTGACCAACTTCTCGGAATTGAAATATGAGAATAGATTTGGATGTCCCGTTGGTACACAAGTGCGCACGCCAACTTTCGTGACGTTCCGAGCTATTTTCTTACCCTTTAAGCCCAAGTCTACCGAAAACGCACGACCGAGTTTCAACTTTGACCAACTTCTCGGATTTGAAATTTGAGAATAGTTTTGGATGTCCAATTGGTAGACAAGCATCCACACCAACTTTCGTGACGTTCCGAGCTATTTTCACCCCCTTTAAGCCCAAGTCTAGCGAAAACACACGGTCGAGTTTCGAATTTTACCAACTTCTCGGAATTAAAAATTGAGCATAGATTTGGATTTCCCGTTTGTAGACCAATGCGCACGCCAACTTTCGTGACATTCCGAGCTATTTTCTCACCCTTTAAGCCCAAGTCTAGCGAAAATGCACTGTCGATTTTCAACTTTGACCAACTTCTCGCAATTTAAATTTGAGAATAGATTTGGATGTCGCATTGGTAGACGAGCGTTCACGCCAACCTTCGTGACGTTCCGAGCTCTTTTCACACCCTTTAAGCCAAAGTCTAGCGAAAACGCACGATCGAGTTTCAACTTTGACCAACTTCTCGAAATTGAAATTTGAGAATAGTTTTGGATGTCCCATTGGTATACAAGCATCCACACCAACTTTCCTGACGTTCCGAGCTATTTTCTCGCCCTTTAAGCTCAAGTCTAGCGAAAACGCACGGTCGAGTTTCGAATTTGACCAACTACTCAGAATTGAAAATTGAGCAGAGATTTGGATGTCCCGTTGTTAGACAAGTGCGCACGCCAACTTTCGTGACATTCCCAGCTATTTTCTTACCCTTTAAGCCCAAGTCTAGCGAAAACGCATGACCGAGTTTCAACTTTGACCAACTTCTGGGAATTGAAATTTGAAAATAGATTTGGATGTCCCATTGGTAGACAAGCGTGCACGCCAACGTTCGTGACGTTCCGAGCTATTTTTTGCCCCTTTAAGCCCAAGTCTAGATGAAAACGCACGGTCGAGTTTCAACCTTGACAAACATTTCGGAATTAAAATTTGAGAATAGTTTTGGATATACCATTGATAGAGAAGTGTCCACAACAACTTTCGTGATGCTCCGAGCTATTTTCTCCCCCTTTAAGCCCAAGTCTAAAAAAAACACATGGTCGAGTTTCGAATTCGACCAACTTCTGGGAATTGAAAATTGAGCATAGATTTGGATCTTCCATTGGTAGAAAAGCGTTCACACCAACTTTCGTGACGTTCCGAGCTATTTTCTCCCCCTTTAAGCCCAAGTCTAGCGAAAACGCACGGTCGAGTTTCGAATTTGACGGACTTCTCGGAATTAAAATTTGACGATACGAGCTATTTTCTCCCCCTTTAAGCTCAAGTCTAGCGAAAACGCATGGTGGCATTTCGACTTTGACCAACTTCTCGAAATTGAAAATTGAGCATAGATTTGGATGTCCCGTTGGTAGACAAATGCGCACGCCAACTTTCGTGACGTCCCGAGCTATTTTCTCACCCTTTAAGCTTAAGTCTAGCAAAAATGCACGGTCAATTTTCAACTTTGACCAACTTCTCGGAATTTAAATTTGAGAATAGATTTGGATGTCGCATTGGTAGACAAGCGTCCACGCCAACTTTCGTGACGTTCTGAGCTAATTTCACACCCTTTAAGCCCAAGTCTAGTGAAAACGCACGATCGAGTTTCAACTTTGACCAATTTCTCGGAATTGAAAATTGAGAATAGTTTTGGATGTCCCATTGGTAGACAAGCGTCCACACCAACTTTCGTGACGTTTCGAGCTATTTTCTCCCCCTTTAAGCCCAAGTCTAGCGAAAACGCACGGTCGAGTGTCGAATTTGACCAACTTCTCGGAATTGAAAATTGAGCATAGATTTGGATGTTCCGTTGGTAGGCAAATGCGCACGCCACCTTTCGTGACATTCCGAGCTATTTTCACACCCTTTAAGCCCAAGTCTAGCGAAAACGCACGATCGAGTTTCAACTTTGACCAATTTCTCGGGATTGAAATTTGAGAATAGTTTTGGATGTCCCATTGGTAGACAAGCATCCACACCAACATTTGTTACGTTCCGAGCTATTTTCTCCCCCTTTAAGCCCAACTGTAGCGAAAACGTACAGTCGAGTTACGAATTTCACCAACTTCTCGAAATTGAAAATTGAGCATAGATTTGGATGTCCCATTTGTAGACATTCATGCACAAGAACTTTCATCACATTACGAGCTAATTTAACACCCTTTAAGCTCAAGTCTAGCGAAAACGCATGGTGGCATTTTGACTTTGACTAACTTCTCGGAATTGAAATATGAGAATAGATTTGGATGTCCCGTTGGTAGACAAGCGCGCACGCCAACTTTCGTGACGTTTCGAGCTATTTTCTTACCCTTTAAGACCAAGTCTAGCGAAAAATGCATGATCGAGTTTCAACTTTGACCAACTTCTCGGAACTGAAATTTGAGAATAGTTTTGGATGTCCAATTGGTAGACAAGCGTCCAGACCAACTTTCGTAACGTTCCGAGCTATTTTCTCCCCCTTTAAGCCCAAGTCTAGCGAAAACGCATGATCGAGTTTCGAATTTGACCAACTTCTCGGAATTGAAAATTGAGCATAGATTTGAATGTCCCGTTGGTAGAAAAATGTGCACGCCAACTTTCGTGACATTCCGAGCTATTTTCTCACCCTTTAAGCCTAGGTCTAACGAAAATGCATGGTCGGTTTTCAACTTTGACCAACTTCTCGGATTTTAAATTTGAGAATGGATTTGGATGTCCCGTTGGTAGACAAGTGCACACGCCAACTTTCGTGACGTTCCGAGCTATTTTCTTCCCCTTTAAGCCCAACTCTAGAGAAAATGCACAATTGTGTTTCGGCTTTGACCTACTTCTTAGAAAGGATAATTGAGAATAGATTTGGATGTCCCATTTGTAGACATGCACGCACAACAACTTTCGTGACGTTACGAGCTAATGTCACACCCTTTAAGCTCAAGTCTAACGAAAACGCATGGTGGCGTTTCGACTTTGACCAACTTTTGGGAGTTTAAATTTGAAAATAGATTTGGATGTCCCATTGGTAGACAAGTGCACATGCCAACTTTTGTGACGTTCCGAGCTATTTTCATCCCCTTTAAGCCCAACTCTAGAGAAAACGCATGGTCGTGTTTCGGCTTTGAGCTACTTCTCGGAATTGAAAATTGAGAACAGATTTGGATGTCCCATTTGTAGACATGCGTGCACAGAAACTTTCGTGACGTTACGAGCTAATTTTACACCCTTTAAGCTCAAGTTTAGCGAAAACGCATGGTGGCGTTTCGGCTTTGACCAACTTCTTGGAATTGAAATTTGAGAATAGATTTGGATGTCCCATTGGTAGACAAGTGCGCACGCCAAGTTTCGTGACGTTCGAAGCTATTTTCTCACCCTTTAAGCCCAAGTCTAGTGAAAACGCACCATCAATTTTAAACTTTGACCAACTTCTCGAAATTTAAATTTGAGAATAGATTTGGATGTCCCATTGGTAGACAAGCCTCCACACCAACTTTCGTGACATTTCGAGCTATTTTCATCCCATTTAAGCCCAACTCTAAAGAAAACGCACGGTCGCATTTTATCTTTGACCAACTTCTCGGAATTGAAAATTGAGAATAGATTTGGATGTCCCATTTGTAGACATGCGCGCACAGCAACTTTCATGACGTTACGAGCTAATTTCACGCCCTTTATTCCCAAGTATAGTGAAAACACATGGTGGCATTTCGACTTTGACCAACTTCTGGGAATTGAAATTTGAAAATACATTTGGATGTCCCATTGGTAGACAAGCGTGCACACCGACTTTCGTGACTTTCCGAGCTATTTTCTGCCCCTTTAAGCCCAAGTAGATTCGGAATTCAAAATTGAGCATAGATTTGGATTTCCCATTTGTAGACATGCGTGCACAGCAACTTTCGTGATGTTACGAGCTATTTTCTTGCCATTTAAGCCCAACTCTAGAGAAAACGCATGGTCGCGTTTCATCTTTGACTAACTTCTCGGAATTTGAATTTGAGAATAGATTTGAATGTCCCATTGGTAGACAAGTGTCCAGACCAACTTTCGTGACATTCCGAGCTATTTTCTTCCCATTTAAGCCCAACTCTAGAGAAAATGCACGGTCGCGTTTCATCTTTGACCAACTTCTCAGAATTTAAATTTGAGAATATATTTGAATGTCCCATTGGTAGACAAGTGTCCACACCAACTTTCGTGACATTCCGAGCTATTTTCTTCCCATTTAAGCCCAACTCTAGAGAAAACGGACGGTCGAGTTTCATCTTTGACCAACTTCTCAGAATTGAAAAATGAGAATAGATTTGGATGTCCCATTTGTAGACATGCTCGCACAGCAACTTTCGTGACATTACGAGCTAATTTCACACCCTTTAAGCCCAAGTTTAGCGAAAATGCACGATCGAGTTTCAACTTTGACCAACTTCTCGGAATTGAAAATTTAGAATAGTTTTGGATGTCCCATTGGTACACAAGCGTCCACACAAACTTTCATGACGTTTCGAGCTATTTTCTCCCCCTTTAAGCCCAAATCTAGCGAAAACGCACGTTCAAGTTTCGAATTTGACCATCTTCTCGGAATTGAAAATTGAGCATAGATTTGGATGTCCCGTTGGTAGACAGATGCGCACACCAACTTTCGTCACGTTCGGAGCTATTTTCTCACCATTTATGCCTAAGTGTAGCCACGGGGGGTTCACTAGTGAGGCAATATCATATCACGTCCATTCATATTGGGGGGTTGAATACTCTTAAAAACCTAAAAAATATATTGCCCTGTATTAAGGGGTCAAGGGGGGTTTTTAATTTCACATAGTAATATAAATATTGGGGGTTATTTTATTTGGGTGTGCTGAGGACTAACCTCCAAATCATGGGATGAATTCATACCTCCAAATCACAAGCTAAATTCATACCTACCTAAAACTTAAGTACCTTCCATTTTTATTTGATATTGCTTATGTTCCTAAGTTTTGCATAAATATTATAATAGTGTACCAATGATAATATCGATAGAAGTCTCTTTGGATTATTGGCTTTGAGCAATCCTCATTTAATAGATTATTTAGGCTTGGTTTGAATTGATGTTATATTGTTTTTCATCTTTAAGTTAAGAGATGTAGTTAATCGAGAGTTCCAGACTTGAACAATTGTATTGTATTTTTGTAGGCATTCAAGTAAAAGATTTAACTCTTCATTTTTTAGGTTAGGGTTTAGGTGGGCACTGATATTCAATTAAACCTCGCTCCACGACAACCAACAAAAGTGAGATCAATCATTCTTGGCTCACTGGAACCAAGAAAAGTTAGATCAATGTTTCTTGACTAATTATTTCTTTCAACTTTTTGTATTCTTCTTTAATATTTTCACATTGCTAGTTAGGAATACTTGTTAGATTGAGTTATATTTGGCACAGTCATAATTGTAATTTCAATTCTTATATGCAAGGCATCTATCTTAATATTGCATTGAAATTAACATGATTCACATAGGTGAAAATCTAAATCCTTATTTACATACCCTATGTGTTATCATTACCATGAAATGTTATCATATAAGTTTCACCATCTATGTATATTTATAACTATTGCATGGTTGAAACCTAACAATGGAGATATTTCCCTATCCTTTAAAGATTAAAAAAACTAGGTACAACCTAAGAAAAGGTAACTAATTTTGTTAATTCGCGTGATTGCAAGAATAAATGTAGAGGAAGTGGAGGCAATTCATTGGATCTTGTGAATGACCCAAATCCAAGCTTTGCACATGATCATATGGTGTTATTGAAAAGTAAAAGGAATTTTTCTATGTTCATTTGGGTTCAAACATCAATGATGTTTGTTTTTATAGGAAGGTAGGGGCATCCATCACAAAAGGGTGTCAATTTTGAATTTTTATGGAGTTTAATTTATTAATCTTATAGAAAACGTGAGTTCTCTATGGCTATATTCATATTTACATGATATAAAATTGGTATATTGGTAGGTTGTGGTGTGAAACATCTACAATTCTCATATTTTCTAAGCATTGCACTAACAATTGGACTCTAAATATTTTACATTCTTTGTTATGTTGATCTCTTTACTAGGTTGCGTTTTACGCATTTTGGCTTCCCTAGTACTATTTCTTTGGGTGTTCCACTATCCAATGCTACAAATTGATCAACCAACCTCACAATCCTAGTGGGATCATTATTAGCATTATACTATTATTGTATTTAGCATCTTGTTTGCTTATACTAAGATGTGTTAGGGCTCTTTTTTGTTGCAACTTGATAATATGATATAAAGGGGGTGTTAAAAATGGGTTGATAAAAATGGATACCTACAATATCTGGTGAAACTAGGGGTTTTCTTAATTGGAATGGAATATTGGGAGGGGGGTTCAACAATACAACTTTAGGATAAATTTTCCAATATTTAGTTAAATTAGGGGTATTGTTTAATATCATGTGAACGATCGTGCTATGTAACAAGTTCACTAAGTGAACCCCCCGTGAGTGTAGCGAAAATGCACGGTCGATTTTCAACTTTGACCGACTTCTCGAAATTTAAATTTGAGAATAGATTTGGATGTCACATTGGTAGATGAGCGTCCACGCCAACTTTCGTGACGTTCCGAGCTATTTTCACACCCTTTAAGGCCAAGTCTAGCGAAAACGCACGATTGAGTTTCAACTTTGACCAACTTCTCGGAATTTAAATTTGAGAATAGTTTTGGATGTCCCATTGGTAGACAAGCGTCCACACCAACATTCATTACGTTCCAAGCTATTTTCTCCCCCTTTAAGCCCAAGTCTAGCAAAAACGCACGATCAAGTTTCAACTTTGACCAACTTCTCGGATTTGAAATTTGAGAATAGTTTTGGATGTCCCCTTGGTAGACAAGCGTCCACACCAACTTTCGTGACGTTCCGAGCTATTTTCTCCCCCTTTAAGCCCAAGCCTAGGGAAAACGCACGATCGAGTTTCGAATTTGACCAACTTCTCGGAATTAAAAATTGAGCATAGATTTGGATTTCCCATTGGTAGACGAATGCGCACGCCAACTTTCGTGACATTCCGAGCAATTTTCTCACCCTTTAAGCCCAAGTCTAGCGAAAATGCACGATCGATTTTCAACTTTGACCAACTTCTCAGAATTTAAATTTGAGAATAGATTTGGTTGTCGCATTGGTAGACAAGCGTCCACGGCAACTTTCGTGACGTTCAGAGCTAATTTCACACCCTTTAAGCCCAAGTCTAACGAAAACGCACGATCGAGTTTCAACTTTGACCAACTTCTCGGAATTGAAATTTGAGATAGTTTTGGATGTCCCATTGGTAGAAAAGCATCCACACCAACATTCGTTACGTTCTGGGCTATTTTCTCCCCCTTTAAGCTCAACTGTAGCGAAAAAATATAGTCGAGTTACGACTTTCACCAACTTCTCGGAATTGAAAATTGAGCATAGATTTGGAATTCCCATTTGTAGACATTCGCGCACAACAACTTTCGTCACATTACGAGCTAATTTCACATTCTTTAAGCTCAAATCTAGCGAACACGCATGGTGGCGTTTCGACTTTGACCAACTTCTCGGAATTGAAATATGAGAATAGATTTGGATGTCCCGTTGGTAGACAAGTGCGCACGCCAACTTTCGTGACGTTCCGAGCTATTTTCTTACCCTTTAAGTCCAAGTCTAGCGAAAACGCACGACCGAGTTTCGACTTTGACCAAGTTCTCGTATTTGAAATTTGAGAATAGTTTTGGATGTCCAATTGGTAGAAAAGCGTCCACACCAACTTTCGTGACGTTCCGAGCTATTTTCTCCCCCTTTAAGCCCAAGTCTAGCAAAAACGCACGGTCGAGTTTCGAATTTGACCAACTTCTTGGAATTAAAAATTGAGCATAGATTTATATTTCCCGTTTGTAGACAAATGCGCACGCCAACTTTCGTGACATTCCGAGCTATTTTCTCACCCTTTAAGCCCAAGTCTAGCGAAAATGCACGGTCGATTTTCAACTTTGACCAACTTCTCCAATTTAAATTTGAGAATAGATTTGGATGTCGCATGGGTAGACGAGCGTCCACGCCAACCTTCATGACGTTCCGAGCTCTTTTCACACCCTTTAAGCGAAAGTCTAGCGAAAACGCACGATCGAGTTTCAACTTTGACCAACTTCTCGGAATTGAAATTTGAGAATAGTTTTGGATGTCCCATTGGTAGACAAGCGTCCACACCAACTTTCATGACGTTCCGAGCTATTTTCTCGCCCTTTAAGCTCAAGTCTAGCGAAAACGCACGGTCGAGTTTCGAATTTGACCAACCACTCAGAATTGAAAATTGAGCAGAGATTTGGATGTCCCGTTGTTAGACAAGTGCGCACGCCAACTTTCGTGACGTTCCGAGATATTTTCTTACCGTTTAAGCCCAAGTCTAGCGAAAACGCACGACCGAGTTTCAACTTTGACCAGCTATTTTCTGCCCCTTTAAGCCCAAGTCTAGATGAAAACGCACGGTCGAGTTTCAACCTTGACAAACATTTGGGAATTAAAATTTGAGAATAGTTTTGGATATACCATTGGTAGACAAGTGTCCACACCAACTTTCGTGACATTCCGAGATATTTTCTCCTCCTTCTAGCCCAACTCTAGCGAAAATGTACGGTCGAGTTTCGACTTTATTCTCGGAATTCAAAATTGAGCATAGATTTGGATGTCCCATTTGTAGAAATGCGTGCACAGCAACTTTCGTGATGTTACGAGCTAATTTCACACCCTTTAAGCTCAAGTCTAGCGAAAATGCATGGTGGCGTTTCGACTTTGACCAACTTCTCGGAATTGAAATTTGAGAATAGATTTGGATGTCCCATTGGTAGACAAGCGTCCACACCAACTTTCGTGACATTCCGAGCTATTTTCTTCCCATTTAAGCCCAACTCTAGAGAAAATGCACGGTCGCGTTTCATCTTTGACCAACTTCTCAAAATTTAAATTTGAGAATAGATTTGAATGTCCCATTGGTATACAAGCATCCACATAAACTTTCGTGACAATCTGAGCTATTTTCTTCCCATTTAAGCCCAACTCTGGAGAAAACGCACGGTCGCGTTTCATCTTTGACCAACTTCTCGTAATTGAAAATTGAGAATAGATTTGGATGTCCCATTTGTAGACATACGCGCATAGCGACTTTCGTGACATTACGAGCTAATTTCACACCCTTTAAGCCCAAGTCTAGCGAAAATGCACGATCGAGTTTCAACTTTGACCAACTTCTCGGAATTGAAATTTGAGAATAGTTTTGGATGTCCCATTGGTAGACAAGCGTCCACACCAACTTTCGTGACGTTCCGAGCTATTTTCTCCCCCTTTAAGCCCAAGTCTAGCGAAAACGCACGGTCGAGTTTCGAATTTGACCAACTTCTGGGAATTGAAGATTGAGCATAGATTTGGATGTCCCGTTGGTAGAAAAGCGTTCACACCAACTTTCGTGACGTTCCGAGCTATTTTCTCCCCCTTTAAGCCCAAGTCTAGCGAAAACGCACGATTGAGATTCGAAGTTGACCGACTTCTCGGAATTAAAATTGAGCATAGACTTGGCTGTCCCGTTGGTAGAAAAATGCGCACGCCAACTTTCGTCACATTTCGAGCTATTTTCTCTCCCTTTAAGCCCCAAGTCTAGAGAAAATGCAGGGTCGATTTTCAACTTTGACCAACTTCTCGAAATTTAAATTTGAGAATAGATTTGGATGTCACATTGGTAGACGAGCGTCCACGCCAACTTTCATGACGTTCTGAGCTATTTTCACACCCTTTAAGCCCAAGTCTAGCGAAAACGCACGATCGAGTTTCAACTTTGACCAACTTCTCGGAATTGAAATTTGAGAATAGTTTTGGATGTCCCATTGGTAGACAAGCATCCACACCAACATTCGTTACGTTTTGAGCTATTTTCTCCCCCTTTAAGCCCAACTATAGTGAAAACGCACGGTCGAGTTATGACTTTCACCAACTTCTTCTAATTGAAAATTGAGCATAGATTTGGATGTCCCATTTGTAGACATTCGCGCACAACAACTTTCGTCACATTATGAGCTAATTTCACACCCTTTAAGCTCAAGTCGAGCGAAAACGCACGGTCGACTTTCGAATTTGACCAACTTCTCAGAATTGAAAATTGAGCATAGATTTGGATGTACCGTTGGTAGACAAATGCGCACGCCAACATTCGTGACGTTTTGAGCTATTTTCTCACCCTTTAAGCCTAAGTGTAGCGAAAATGCACGGTCGATTTTCAACTTTGACCAACTTCTCTGAATTTAATTTTGAGAATGGATTTGGATGTCACAATGGTAGACGAGCGTCCACGCCAACTTTCGTGACGTTCCAAGCTATTTTCACACCGTTTAAGCCCAAGTTTAGCGAAAACGCACGATCGGGTTTCAACTTTGACCAACTTCTCGGAATTGAAATTTGAGAATAGCTTTGGATGTCCCATTGGTAGACAAGCATCCACACCAACATTCGTTACGTTCCGAGCTATTTTCTCCCCCTTTAAGCCCAACTGTAGCGAAAACGTACAGTCGAGTTACGACTTTCACCAACTTCTCAGAATTGAAAATTGAGCATAGATTTGGATGTCCCATTTGTAGACATTCTCGCGCAACAACTTTCGTCACATTACGAGCTAATTTCACACCATTTAAGCTCAAGTCTAGCGAACACGCATGGTGGCGTTTCGACATTGACCAACTTCTCGGAATTGAAATATGAGAATAGATTTGGATGTCCCGTTGGTAGACAACTGCGTACGCCGACTTTCGTGACGTTCCGAGCTATTTTCCCTCCCTTTAAGCCCAAGTCTAGCGAAAATGCACGATCGAGTTTCAAGTTTGACCAACTTCTCAGAATTGAAATTTGAGAATAGTTTTGGATGTCCCATTGGTAGACAAGCGTCCACACCAACATTCGTGACGTTCCGAGCTATTTTCTCCCCCTTTAATCCCAAGTCTAGCGAAAACGCACGGTCGAGTTTCGAATTTGACCAACTTCTCGGAATTAAAAATTGAGCATAGATTTGGATTTCCCGTTTGTAGACAAATGCGCACGCCAACTATCGTGACATTCCGAGCTAATTTCAAACCCTTTAAGCCCAAGTCTAGGGAAAACGCACGGTCAATTTTCAACTTTGACCAACCTCTCGCAATTCAAATTTGAGAATAGATTTGGATGTCACATTTGTAGACATGTGCGCACTACAACTTTCGTGATTTTACGAGCTAATCTCACACACTTTAATCCCAAGTCTAGAGAAAACGCATGGTGGCATTTCGACTTTGACCAATTTCTTGGATTTGAAATTTGAGAATAGTCTTGGATGTCCCATTGGTAGACAAGCGTCCACAAAAAATTTCGCGACGTTCCGAGCTATTTTCTCCCCCTTTAATCCCAAGTCTAGCAAAAACGCACGGTCGAGTTTCGAATATGACCAACTTCTCTGAATTTAAAATTGAGCATAGATTTGGATTTCCCGTTGGTAGAAAAATGCACACGCCAAATTTCGTGACGTTCCGAGCTAATTTCACACCCTTTAAGCCCAAGTCTAGGGAAAACGCACGTTCAATTTTCAACTTTGACCAACCTCTCGCAATTTAAATTTGAGAATAGATTTGGATGTCACATTTGTAGACATGTGCGCACTACAACTTTCGTGATTTTACGAGCTAATCTCACACACTTTAATCCCAAGTCTAGAGAAAACGCATGGTGGCGTTTCGACTTTGACCAATTTCTTGGATTTGAAATTTGAGAATAGTTTTGGATGTCGCATTGGTAGACGAGCGTCAACGCCAACTTTCGTGACGTTCCGAGCTAATTTCACACCCTTTAAGCCCAAGCCTAGGGAAAACGCACGATCGAGTTTCGACTTTGACCAAATTCTCGGAATTGAAAATCGAGCATAGATTTGGATGTCCCGTTGGTAGACAAGTGCGCACGCCAACTTTCGTGACATTCCGAGCTAATTTCACACCCTTTAAACCCAAGTCTAGGGAAAACGCACGGTCAATTTTCAACTTTGACCAACCTCTCGCAATTTAAATTTGAGAATAGATTTGGATGTCACATTTGTAGACATGTGCGCACTACAACTTTAGTGATTTTATGAGCTAATCTCACACACTTTAATCCCAAGTCTAGAGAAAACGCATGGTGGCGTTTCGACTTTGACCAATATCTTGGATTTGAAATTTGAGAATAGTTTTGGATGTCCCATTGGTAGACAAGCGTCCACACCAACTTTAGTGACTTTCCAAGCTATTTTCTCCTCTAGCGAAAACGTATGGTCGAGTTTCAACTTTCACCAACTTCTCGTAATTGAAGATTGAGCATAGGTTTGGATGTCCCATTTTTAGACATTTGCGCACAACAACTTTCGTGACATTATGGGCTAATTTCACAACCTTTAAGCCCAAGTCTAGCGAAAATGCACGATCGAGTTTCAACTTTGACCAACTTCTCGGAATTGAAATTTGACAATAGTTTTGGATGTCCCATTGGTAGACAAGCGTCCACACCAACTTTTGTGACGTTCCGAGCTAATTCCACACCCTTTAAGCCCAAGCCTAGGGAAAACGCACGATCGAGTTTCGACTTTGACCAAATTCTCGGAATTGAAAATTGAGCATAGATTTGGATGTCCCGTTGGTAGACAAGTGCGCACGCCAACTTTCGTGACGTTCCGAGCTAATTTCACACCCTTTAAGCCAAAGTGTAGGGAAAACGCACGGTCAATTTTCAACTTTGACCAACCTCTCGCAATTTCAATTTGAGAATAGATTTGGATGTCACATTTGTAGACATGTGCGCACTACAACTTTCGTGATTTTACGAGCTAATCTCACACACTTTAATCCCAAGTCTAGAGAAAACGGATGGTGGCGTTTCGACTTTGACCAATTTCTTGGATTTGAAATTTGAGAATAGTTTTGGATGTCCCATTAGTAGACAAGCATCCACAAAAACTTTCGCGACGTTCCGAGCTATTTTCTCCCCCTTTAAGCCCAAGTCTAGCGAAAACGCACGGTAGAGTTTCGAATTTGACCAAATTCTCGGAATTTAAAATGGAGCATAGATTTGGATTTCCCGTTGGTAGAAAAATGCACACACCAACTTTCGTGACGTTCCGAGCTATTTTCTCACCCTTTAAGCCTAAGTCTAGCGAAAACGCACGGTCGAGTTTCGAATTTGACCAACTTCTCGGAATTAAAAATTGAGCATAGATTTGGATGTCATTTTGGTAGACAAATGCACATGCCAACTTTCGTGACATTCTGAGCTATTTTCTCACCCTTTAAGCCCAAGTCTAGCGAAAATGCACGGTTGATTTTCAACTTTGACCAACTTCTCAAAATTTAAATTTGAAAATAGATTTGGGTGTCACATTGGTAGACGAGCGTCCACACCAACTTTCGTTACGTTCTGAGCTCTTTTCACACCCTTTAAGCCCAAGTCCTGCGAAAACGCACGATCGAGTTTCAACTTTGACCAACTTCTCGGAATTGAAATTTGAGAATAGTTTTGGATATCCCGTTGGTAGACAAGCGTCCACACCAACATTCGTGACATTCCGAGCTATTTTCGCCCCCTTTAAACCCAAGTCTAGCGAAAACGCACGGTCGAGTTTCGAATTTGACGAACTTCTCGGAATTGAAAATTGAGCATAGATTTGGATGTCCCGTTGGTAGACAAATGCGCACACCAACTTTCGTGACGTTCCGAGCTATTTTCTCACCCTTTAAGCCGAAGTCTAGCGAAAACGCACGGTCGATATTGAACTTTGACCAACTTGTCGGAATTCAAATTTGAGAATAGATTTGGATGTCACATTGGTAGACGAGCGTCCATGCCAACTTTCGTGACGTTCCGAGCTATTTTCACACCCTTTAAGCCCAAGTCTAGCGAAAACGCACGATTGGGTTTCAACTTTGACCAACTTCTCGGAATTGAAATTTGAGAATAGTTTTGGATGTCCCATTGGTAGACAAGCATCCATAGCAACATTCATTACGTTCCGAGTTATTTTCTCCCCCTTTCAGCCCAACTGTAGTGAAAATGTAAGGTCGAGTTACAACTTTCACCAACTTCTCGGAATTGAAAATTGAGCATAGATTTGGATGTCCCATTTGTAGACATTCGCGCACAACAACTTTCGTCACATTATGAGCTAATTTAACACCCTTTAAGCTCAAGTCTAGCGAAAACGCATGGTGGCATTTCGAATTTGACCAACTTCTCGGAATTGAAATATGAGAATAGATTTGGATGTCCCGTTGGTAGACAAATGCGCACGCCAACTTTCATGACGTTCCGAGCTATTTTCTCAACCTTTAAGCTTAAGTCTAGCGAAAATGCACGGTCAATTTTCAACTTTGACCAACTTCTCGGAATTGAAATTTGAGAATAGATTTGGATGTCCCATTGGTAGACAAGTGCCCACGCCAACTTTCATGACGTTCCAAGCTATTTTCTCGCCTTTTAAGCCCAAGTCTAGCGAAAACGCACCGTCAATTTTAAACTTTGACCAACTTCTCGGAATTTAAATTTGAGAATAGAATTGGATGTCCCATTGGTAGACAAGCGTCCACACAAACTTTCGTGACATTTCGAGCTATTTTCATCCCATTTAAGCCCAACTCTAGAGAAAACGCACGGTCGCATTTTATCTTGACCAACTTCTCGGAATTGAAAATTGAGAATAGATTTGGATGTCCCATTTGTAGACATGCGCGCACAGCAACTTTCATGACGTTACGAGCTAATTTCACACCCTTTATTCCCAAGTATAGTGAAAACCCATGGTCGCATTTCGACTTTGACCAACTTCTGGGAATTGAAATTTGAAAATAGATTTGGATGTCCCATTGGTAGACAAGCGTGCACGCCAAATTTCGTGACGTTTCGAGCTATTTTCTGCCCCGTTAAGCCCAAGTCTAGATGAAAACGCACGGTCGAGTTTCAACCTTGACAAACATTTCGGAATTAAAATTTGAGAATAGTTTTGGATATACCATTGATAGAGAAGTGTCCAGAACAACTTTCGTGATGCTCCGAGCTATTTTCTCCCCCTTTAAGCCCAAGTCTAGAAAAAACACACGGTCGAGTTTCGAATTTGACCAACTTCTGGGAATTGAAAATTGAGCATAGATTTGGATGTTCCATTGGTAGAAAAGCGTTCACACCAACTTTCGTGACGTTTCGAGCTATTTTCTCCCCCTTTAAGCCCAAGTCTAGCGAAAACGCACGGTCGAGTTTCGAATTTGACCGACTTCTCGAAATTAAAATTTGACGTTCCGAGCTATTTTCTCCCCCTTTAAGCTCAAGTCTAGCGAAAACGCATGGTGGCATTTCGACTTTGACCAACTTCTCGAAATTAAAAATTGAGCATAGATTTGGATGTCCCGTTGGTAGACAAATCCGCACGCCAACTTTCGTGACGTCCCGAGCTATTTTCTCACCCTTTAAGCTTAAGTCTAGCGAAAATGCACGGTCAGTTTTCAACTTTGACCAACTTCTCGGAATTTAAATTTGAGAATAGATTTGGATGTCGCATTGGTAGACAAGCGTCCACGCCAACTTTCGTAACGTTCCAAACTAATTTCACACCCTTTAAGCCCAAGTCTAGCCAAAACGCACGATCGAGTTTCAACTTTGACCAACTTCTCGGTTTTGAAAATTGAGAATAGTTTTGGATGTCCCATTGGTAGACAAGCGTCCACACCAACTTTCGTGACGTTCCGAGCTATTTTCTCCCCCTTTAAGCCCAAGTCTAGCGAAAACGCGACGGTCAAGTAGGCAAATGCGCACGCCAACTTTCGTGACATTCCGAGCTATTTTCACACCCTTTAAGCCCAAGTCTAGCGAAAACGCACGATCGAGTTTCAACTTTGACCAATTTCTCGGGATTGAAATTTGAGAATAGTTTTGGATGTCCCATTGGTAGACAAGCATCCACACCAGCATTTGTTACGTTCCGAGCTATTTTCTCCCCCTTTAAGCCCAACTGTAGCGAAAACGTACAGTCGAGTTACGAATTTCACCAACTTCTCGGAATTGAAAATTGAGCATAGATTTGGATGTCCCATTTGTAGACATTCGCGCACAAGAACTTTCATCACATTACGAGCTAATTTAACACCCTTTAAGCTCAAGTCTACCGAAAACGCATGGTGGCATTTCGACTTTGACCAACTTCTCGGAATTGAAATATGAGAATAGATTTGGATGTCCCGTTGGTAGACAAGTGCGCACGCCAACTTTCGTGACGTTTCGAGCTATTTTCCCACCCTTTAAGACCAAGTCTAGCGAAAATGCACGATCGAGTTTCAACTTTGACCAACTTCTCGGAACTGAAATTTGAGAATAGTTTTGGATGTCCAATTGGTAGACAAGCGTCCACACCAACTTTCGTAACGTTTCGAGCTATTTTCCCACCCTTTAAGACCAAGTCTAGAGAAAATGCACGATCGAGTTTCAACTTTGACCAACTTCTCGGAACTGAAATTTGAGAATAGTTTTGGATGTCCAATTGGTAGACAAGCTTCCACACCAACTTTCGTGATGTTCCGAGCTATTTTCTTCCCCTTTAAGCCCAACTCTAGAGAAAACACACAATTGTGTTTCGGCTTTGAGCTACTTCTCAGAAATGATAATTGAGAATAGATTTCGATGTCCTATTTGTAGACATGCACGCACAACAACTTTCGTGACGTTACGAGCTAATGTCACACCCTTTAAGCTCAAGTCTAACGAAAACGGATGGTGGCGTTTCGACTTTGACCAACTTTTGGGAGTTTAAATTTGAAAATAGATTTGGATGTCCCATTGGTAGACAAGTGCACATGCCAACTTTCGTGACGTTCTGAGCAATTTTCTTCCCCTTTAAGCCCAACTCTAGAGAAAACGCATGGTCGTGTTTCGACTTTGAGCTACTTCTCGGAATTGAAAATTGAGAATATATTTGGATGTCCCATTTGTAGACATGCGTGCACAGAAACTTTCGTGACGTTACGAGCTAATTTTACACCCTTTAAGCTCAAGTTTAGGGAAAACGCATGGTGGCGTTTCGGCTTTGACCAACTTCTTGGAATTGAAATTTGAGAATAGATTTGGATGTCCCATTGGTAGACAAGTGCGCACGCCAACTTTCGTGACGTTCGAAGCTATTTTCTCGCCCTTTAAGCCCAAGTCTAGCAAAAACGCACCATCAATTTTAAACTTTGACCAACTTCTCGAAATTTAAATTTGAGAATAGATTTGGATGTCCCATTGGTAGACAAGCGTCCACATCAACTTTCGTGACATTTCGAGCTATTTTCATCCCATTTAAGCCCAACTCTAGAGAAAACGCACGGTCGCATTTTATCTTTGACCAACTTCTCGGAATTGAAAATTGAGAATAGATTTGGATGTCCCATTTGTAGACATGCGCTCACAGCAACTTTCATGACGTTACGAGCTAATTTCACGCCCTTTATTCCCAAGTATAGTGAAAACCCATGGTGGCATTTCGACTTTGACCAACTTCTGGGAATTGAAATTTGAAAATAGATTTGGATGTCCCATTGGTAGACAAGCGTGCACGCCAACTTTCGTGACGTTCCGAGCTATTTTCTGCCCCTTTAAGCCCAAGTCTAGATGAAAATGCACTGTCAAGTTTCAACCTTGACAAACATTTCGGAATTAAAATTTGAGAATAGTTTTGGATATACCATTGGTAGACAAGTGTCCACACCAACTTTCGTGACATTCCGAGATATTTTCTCCTCCTTCTAGCCCAACTCTAGCGAAAACGTACGGTCGAGTTTCGACTTTATTCTCGGAATTCAAAATTGAGCATAGATTTGGATGTCCCATTTGTAGACATGCGTGCACAGCAAATTTCGTGATGTTACGAGCTAATTTCACACCCTTTAAGCTCAAGTCTAGCGAAAATGCATCGTGGCGTTTCGACTTTGACCAACTTCTCGGAATTGAAATTTGAGAATAGATTTGGATGTCCCATTGGTAGACAAGCGTCCACACCAACTTTCGTGACATTCCGAGCTATTTTCTTCCCATTTAAGCCCAACTCTTGAGAAAACGCACGGTCGCGTTTCATCTTTGACCAATTTCTCAGAATTTAAATTTGAGAATAGATTTGAATGTCCCATTGGTAGACAAGCGTCCACACCAACTTTCGTGACATTCCGAGCTATTTTCTTCCCATTTAAGCCTAACTCTGGAGAAAACGCACGGTCGCGTTTCATCTTTGAGCGCCTTCTCGTAATTGAAAATTGAGAATAGATTTGGATGTACCATTTGTAGACATACACGCACAGCAACTTTCGTGACATTACGAGCTAATTTCACACACTTTAAGCCCAAGTCTAGCGAAAATGCACGATCGAGTTTCAACATTGACCAACTTCTCGGAATTGAAATTTGAGAATAGTTTTGGATGTCCCATTGGTAGACAAGCGGCCACACCAACTTTCCTGACGTTCTAAGCTATTTTCTCGCCCTTTAAGCCCAAGTCTAGCTAAAACGCACGGTCGAGTTTCGAATTTGACCAACCACTCAGAATTTAAAATTGAGCAGAGATTTGGATGTCCCGTTGTGAGACAAATACGCACCCCAATTTTTGTGACGTTCCGAGCTATTTTCTCACCCTTTAAGCCTAAGTCTAGCGAAAACGCACGGTCAAGTTTCGAATTTGACCAACTTCTCGGAATTAAAAATTGAGCATAGATTTGGATGTCCTATTGGTAGACAAATGCACACGCCAACTTTCGTGACATTCCGACCTATTTTCTCTCCCTTTAAGCCCAAGTATAGCGAAAATGCAGGGTCAATTTTTAACTTTGACCAACTTCTCGGAATTTAAATTTGAGAATAGATTTGGATGTCACATTGGTAGACGAGCATCGACGCCAACTTTCGTGACGTTCCTAGCTATTTGCACACCCTTTAAGCCCAAGTCTAGCGAAAACGCACGATCGAGTTTCAACTTTGACCAACTTCTCGGAATTGAAATTTGAGAATAGTTTTGGATGTCCCATTGGTAGACAAGAGTCCACACCAACTTTTGTGACGTTCCGAGCTATTTTCGCCCCCTTTAAGCCCAAGTCTAGCGAAAACGCACGGTCGAGTTTCGAATTTGACCAACTTCTCGTAATTGAAAATTGAGCATAGATTTGGATGTCCCGTTGGTAGACAAATGCGCACACCAACTTTCGTGACGTTCCGAGCTATTTTCACCCCCTTTAAGCCCAAGTCTAGCGAAAACGCATGGTCGAGTTTCGAATTTGACCAACTTCTCGGAATTGAAAATTGAGCATAGATTTGGATGTCCTGTTGGTAGACAAATGTGCACACCAACTTTTGTGACGTTCCGAGCTATTTTTTCAACCTTTAAGCCCAAATCTAGCGAAAATGCACGGTCGATTTTCAACTTTGACCACCTTCTCGGAATTTAAATTTGAGAATAGATTTGGATGTCACATTGGTAGACGAGCGTCCACGCCAAATTTCGTTACGTTCCGAGCTATTTTCACACCCTTTAAGGACAAGTCTAGCGAAAACGCACAACCGAGTTTCAACTTTGACCAACTTCTCGGATTTGAAATTTGAGAATAGTTTTGGATGTCCCATTGGTAGACAAGTGTCCACACCAACTTTTGTGACGTTCCGAGCTATTTTCTCCCCCTTTAAGCCCAAGCCTAGGGAAAACGCACGATCGAGTTTCGAATTTGACCAACTTCTCGGAATTAAAAATTGAGCATAGATTTGGATTTCCCATTGGTAGACAAATGCGCACGCCAACTTTCGTGACATTTGTAAAATCTCAAGCACAGTTGAATCTAGCTACTGTGGATTCCTCACTGGTGAAAGATTGCACAACATTTGCAAGAATTAGCATAAAAAATTTAAATGAATGAAGAACAATTACACATGAAATGGTGAATAATGTCAATATTATTAACTGTCCAACCTTAACAAAGGTTAAGAACACCCATATATACAAATCTGGAAGAATTCGAATCCATCTGGAGTGTTCACACTGATCTAGCTTAGAAAAAGCTCAAACCCCCCTAGGTTGACCAAAATATCCCAAACCATCCCAAACTGGTTCGAATCTGCAGTGTGAATGCTGGGAATGACTGGACAGGCCCATGTGACCTCACACATGTGAAGAAACTGGTTGGATAGAGGTTTGGAGTCTAAAATTGGTCAAAAATGTGACAAAACAAGGCAAGATTGTCCACAAAGAGAGCAAATGCGCCCTAGGTAGAAGAGAAGCATGCTGAGTGCATTAAATGACCTGAGGAGGGCGCTCTAGGCATGCTGAGTGCATTAATTGCCCTGGGGAGCGCTCCACTTAGCTGGTTTGACTCAGCACTTGTTCACATTTGCTATCTAGTTCATGATAATTGACCATTTAGTAGCTAATCAACTTAGGGATGTAATCATTAATCACTTGGGCTAATTAATCATCATTAATAAATGATTAATGTACATAGGTGGAAAAATGTTCTAACACCCCCCCTTAAGCTAGACTTAGTGAAATATCAAAAATTAAGGCCTTGGCAACTAGGCTCAAGTCACCTTTTACATCATGAAAATTTATTTGTCCATGTAACCAAGGTAAGGAGGAAAACCGCATGGGAAATAAAACCTCCCCTCTAAAATGGACATGTGGCATATATCAAAATACACCAATCATCACCATGCATCACTCACCCCAAGCAAAGATCTAAGGTGAGTGAAGGTCTTCTCGGTAAAACACTTGGTGAAGATATCAGCAGTTTGCTCACTGGATGGGCAATACTGC